>JAKOOJ010000001.1:265875940-267075940 GCA_022577455.1 Arizona elegans
ATTTTAGCTAGTAAACATTGAGTCAAACCTTGGCTAGCTTACTTGTATGCATGTGCCTGGGTGAGTGATCTCCTTAAAATGAACAACAGTCTTTGAGATTTGAGAAAGCCAGAATAAAAGGGTTATCATGCTAGATCAGATGAAAGCCTACCAAGACCCTCCTCCCCACCCCTTAATTAGTCAGTCTTGTGACCCTGGGAAGGTCACCAGCACAACAGGAAGATTATGGCTTTCAAAAGATGATTTCTGATCTCTATATCAGTCTTTTACACTGATCTAAAGTGCTATCTGTTCAATTCCACTTAGGCTGGCACAAACTGATCTTGTCATACAATTTGTTGTCCTCATTGCCAATTCCTATGCTGTCTTTGTCCTGTCTTCCTCAAGTCACTGCCAAATACTGTTATTTGGGTTGTGAATGTGCTAGTTATGATGAGTAAGCTAGTCATGATGAACAAGGTACCCTTTAACTTTGCTGCACTTTCCTTTTAGCACAACACCAGCAAGCAGTGAGACCATCTGCTAGTCAAGGCACTACAACGAGGAATGGAGTGGATCTCACTTCAGGACTTTGGTTGGAGTTTTCTAGGCTGGTTTGTCTCCCCTTTCCGCCATACTTCATTTGGGTATCTCCCAAACTAAAATAACATAAAATAAAATAAAAAGCATATAATGCAAAAATGAACTAGGAAAAAAGGAAATAGACCCTGCCATGATTGTTCAATCAGGCTGGCCCAACCTGCAGCCCATGGGCTGGAAAGCTAGTAATACAGCCCCACAAGATCGTAAACTTTAATGTTATGTGATTGTAGAGAGAGAGAGAGAGAGTGTGTGTGTGTGTAATATATATATATATATATATATATATATATATATATATATATATATATATATATATATATATATATATATATATATATATATATATATATATTCTTACTTCTTAGTAGGATTTATGTGTGTTTTTCTTCTAGCCAGGTTTTTTCTATGTAACCAAGGTTTTTGTGCAGCCCTAGCTCAGTAGAATCACATCCACTCGATTCTGGGCTTTTTTCCTTTCTGGCAGCCAGCAAGTTCTTACTGCCAGGTGAGAGACTTATATAGATCTATTTCTGGCTCATTAGCCTTCATCAGTAAGCCACACCCACATCTCATGTATCCTCCCTGTAAAGGTACAGTATCTATTTTCTTATTTCTTCTTAGGATTTATGTGTGTTTTTCCTCTAGCCAGGTTTTTCCTACGTAACCAAGGTTTTTTTGCAGGTTTTTTGTCATAATTACTCGAGCTCCTCCAAGACGCTACGTACAAACCTCTAAGCACTGACCCAACCACATATTTAGAAAAAATTACCAAAACCAAGATAAAGGCCAGTCCCATAGATAAAGAAGTTCAACAAACAATCATTTCCAGAGAGAAGTCATCGAAATGTCCAAAACTATATGGCCTCCCAAAAATACATAAAGAGGGCATACCCCTCAGACCTATAGTCAGCTCTATAGGCTCTCCGCTACAAAACTTGGCTAGATACTTAGCCAAACAATTACAACCATTTGCAGAATTGATTGCTTCCTATGTGCAGAACTCATATCATCTCATAGAAATTCTGAGAAACCAACGCATAGAGCAGGGTGACCTACTTGTAAGCTTCGATGTGGTCTCATTATTCACCCAAGTACCTGTTACAGAAGCTCTAGCAACGATCAAAAACAAATACCAGCCACCAAACCACATTATAGAATTGGCAGAGCATTGCCTATCACCTACTTCATGTACGGAGGGCAAAGATATAAACAAATGCAAGGGCACCAATGGGGTCACCACTCTCCCCAGTTATTGCCAATCTGTTCATGGAAGGATTTGAAATTAAAGCGTTGGAACAAACTATAAACCAAAATTATGGCTCAGATATGTAGATGATACGTTTGTCATCTGGCCTCATGGAAAAGACAAGCTAGACAATTTTCTAGCACACTTGAACAACATGCACCCGAAGATAAAGTTCACTATGGAAATGGAGAAGGAAAATCAACTCCCATTCCTAGATGTACTAATATAGAAGAGAATTGATGGCACCCTAGGACACAGTGTTTACCAAAAGAAGACACATACAAATCGTTACCTGAACGCACACTCACACCATCATCCCTCACAAATAAGTTCAGTGGCAAAAATTTTAATCACTAGAACTAAATGTCTAGCAGATGAGGCACATGTACAAACAGAGCTTAAGACCCTCACAGAAGTATTAATGGAAAATGGGTTCCACGAAAATAGAATTAGAACTATAATCCAGCAAGGGACAGTAGGACAGAGCAAAACCCAAGAAGAAGAACAGAATATAGGAACTGCCATCCTGCCCTATATAAAAGGGACCACCGATAAAATTAGTAAGATATTACGGAAACAAAAAATAAAAACAGTGTTCCGTACAGATAGAAAAATATCGATGGTGAGAAACCCTAAGGATAAAATTGAGTTGGAAAACCAGGGGATATACGAAGTGCCATGTGCCTCCTGTCAGTCATCTTATATTGGACAGACAAATAGACGAATAAGTGTGCGTTTAGAAGAACATAAAAATGCAGTGAGGAAAGAAGAGCAAACTACTTCTTTGGTACAACACATGAAAGCCACGGGATATTGATTTTAATAAAACCAGAACAGTGGCGAAAGAGGAACATCTCAACAAAAGAATAATCAGGGAGGCCATCGAAATTGAAAAGAGGCCGCAGAATATGAACAGACGAGACGACTCCTCTAGATTATCAAGTATTTGGGGACCTGCACTGAGAGAAACTCGAGTATTAACATCAGAAGAGAGGCAGAGATTCCAACAAGCAACCAGTGGTGGTGTAAGGCCTGCCAGAATTCTTCCTTCTTTGCAGAGGGTGGCTAGCAATAGGGAGAGAGAGAGGATTGAGCCAGAAGATAGGCTAAGATCTCAACTAACAATCAAGGGTGCTGTGATGCCTACCAGAATCCTTTCCCCTCTACAGCAGACAGATAATAATAGAGAATCTGAGAAAGCTGGGCCTGTAACACGAAGCCAAACAGCTAGGAGGAGGAAGCAGGAAGAAAAACAGTTGTCCTCCAATCAGAACACAGAGTTGCAGGCTAGCCAGCATACCTCAGCAGCAGCAAATATAGATAAGCGACAGCTCCGGCCCCGCAACAGAGAACCCATAGCTTCTACATGAAACAGAGCCTGAAGATGACAGGGTGTGAGCCTGTTGAAACGTTGCTTTAAGAAAAACTTTTAAAATCACTGGTAGGATTTTAGCTGAGGTTTTAAAGGACATTGCAGAGTGCTCTGTAAGGATTTTTAGAAGATTTTAAGCTGGGATTTTAACCAGGATTTTAAATATTTTAACCAACTTATTTATAATGACGCGGGAAAACACCCGAAATTTTAATTTTTTGCATATGCACACCCGCGAAAACTTAAGACATATATATATATATATATATATATATATATATATATATATATATATATATATGTCTTTTTCTGTTTTTCGTAGGCTTTTATGTGCATATTCTTTCTAGCCAGGTTTTACCTACGTAAGCTAGGTTGTTCTGCAGCTCTGACTGTGTGAAATCTCATTCACCATCCTCAGAGCTCCTCCTCTGCTGACAAACTGCAACTCTGCGTTGCTCTCTGGGAGACTCAGATAGCTATTTCTGCCTTATAAGGCTTCGTCAGTGAGCCACACCCACTTCTCAGATATTCCCCCTGTAAAGACACATTGTACCTTTACAGGGGGAATATCTGAGAAGTGGGTGTGGCTCACTGACGAAGCCTTATAAGGCAGAAATAGCTATCTGAGTCTCCCAGAGAGCAACGCAGAGTTGCAGTTTGTCAGCAGAGGAGGAGCTCTGAGGATGGTGAATGAGATTTCACACAGTCAGAGCTGCAGAACAACCTAGCTTACGTAGGTAAAACCTGGCTAGAAAGAATATGCATATATATATATATATATATATATATATATAATATGTTTTCTGAGGTTTTCGCGGGTGTTTGTATGTAGGTCTTTGGTTATTCGGGTTTTCTCCCGCGTAAAATTGGAAGTGTCTTGGCAACATTTCGACGAAGTCTCATTCGTCATCTTCAGGCTGGTGTTTTTGGCTTCGTGCTTCACACATTGAAGCACGAAGATCCTACACTTCGTGCTTCTAGGATCACACATTGCTCCTAGAAGCACGAAGCCGAAAACACCAGCCTGAAGATGACAAATGAGACTTCATCGAAACGTCGCCAAGACACTATCAATTTTACGCGGGAGAAAACCCGAATAACCAAAGACCTATACACACACACACACACACACACACACACACACACACACTGTGTGTGCATGTATGTGTGTGTATATATATACATACATATATATATATATGCTGATAAAGAAATAAAGGGAGACTTTATCAGCAAATATAAATTTGGTATAAAATTGTTTGTCGTGAATGCGACTGCTTGAGGATTGGATTGGAGCTGAAAGGCGCAAGGGAAGCAGTATGCTCCCTTCCATATTGGGGTAGACCAGGTGCTTCGACAGAAAAACACTTTATGTGTGTGTGTGTGTGTGTTTTCTTTTTGTAGGCCTTTCTGTGTATTTCTCTTTAGTCAGGTTCTTCCTACGTAAACCAAGATTTTTATGCAGCCCTAGTTCAGTGAAATCCCAATCCACTAGTTTCTAGGCTTTTTTTCTCCAGCAGCCAGCAAGCTCCCTGCTGCCCATTGGGAGACTAAGATAGATCTATTTCGGATTTATAAGCCCTCATCAGTTAGCCACACCTTCATCCCATGTACATCCCATGTACAGGGAGGATACATGAGATGAAGGTATGGCTAACTGATGAGGGCTTATAAGTCTGAAATAGATCTATTTTAGTCTCCCAATGGGCAGCAGGGAGCTTGCTGGCTGCTGAAGAAAAAAAGCCTAGAAACTAGTGGATTGGGATTTCACTGAACTAGAGCTGCATAAAAATCTTGGTTTACGTAGGAAGAACCTGGCTAAAGAGAAATACATACATATATATATGTATATGTATGTATATGTATATATGTATGCATGTATGTTTATGTGTGTGTATTATATGTGGCGCAAGACAATTCCTCTTCTCTCAGTGTGGTCCAGGCAAGCCAAAAAGTTGGACACCCATGAACTAAATCCTTTAGAGCAGTATTTCTCAACCTTGGAAATTTTAAGATCTATGGACTTCACATTCTCCAGCTGTCCACATAACTTAAAGTTGCCAAGGTTGAGAAACATTGCTCCAGAGTGAGATAACGGAAACTGGCTAGTAGCAGGACAATTAGATCTCATAGAGAGAGGAATGGATATTTTTGAAATGGACATTCCCTAAATGGATCAATTTGACTATAGCAAATTTTAACAGATTTATTTTTTTCCCTGTCCCTGTTACCCAGGAAATGAAGGCAATGGCATGCCTACCATTTCCCCTTCTCTCTCTCTTTTTTTTTTTTTTTTTTGCCTGTACCAGGAACTAGGTAGGATAAGTTGAGCTAAGAGATAGTTAATATCTGGAAGAGAGTGCCTCTCTCTAGATTACTGAAGTCATCTGCAGGATTTTGAAGTTGGTCTTTCTCTGTCACTGTCCCCTTTCTCTGGAACAACACTGTCTCAGAGATCCATTGTTCATTGTCTGATGTCCATTGTCAACATTAGACAGGTTTCAGCTCTTTCTGACGTTCCATAAAGCTGTTAAGACATGTCTGTTTCAGCAGATGTTTAGGACCTGTGGAACTGGCTTTATTCATTTGTTCATTTCCTCCCAGTGAATGCTTTATATATGTGAAATTCCTTGGAGTTGGGAAATTTATCTTGGCAGTTTTAACCTTCACACTGCTTGTAAACCTGTAAGCTGCTTTAAGTTATGATTGCATGGCATGTAAGTCAAATAGTAAGTAGGTACATAGGGAGGTAAGTAAATAAATAAATAAAATGACCCATTTAGCTTCCATGACTTCTCAGGCTGTAGTTCAGGATCTTAATCACACTAGGGTAAGGTATGATTGACAGTTTTGTGAATTAATGTAGTGTATGAACTTTGGCAAATGGGTTAGGTCAGCAAACTTTGAAAGTATAGTCTTAAAATAGGGGTTTCCTTGAGTAAAGCTCAGCTCCTGCTGATACCTAAACATGTCTGTGCTGTTTTCTTGACAACATAAATGGTTTGATATTGTCTTCTTCCAGGATGTTTTTGATGTGCTTTCGAAGGAGATGTCTGTCTACATTTATCTGTCTGTCTGTCTAATCTATCAATCATCCATCTGTCCGTCCATCCATCCTGTATTTTTACCCTACCACACAGGCTGGATTTAGGTTGCTGAATTATTATGTTCTAGCATCCATTAATATTGCTAATCCTATTACTTTTCAACCAGTGAAAGTCTGTTATCAGCATGACTGAACTGGAAAACATTTCACCTTCCTTTTGTTTCGCTTCTCTTTCAGCACTTCTGTTTATAAAAGGAGCATAAGGCCATTTTTGAATATGGTACCAGGTCCCTTAAGGACAGTGGAGAGTTCCCAGCACCTTATCAATCCTTGCTGAGAATCAAGATCAACACTGCAAAATAATTGTTAGTGCCATTCTGTTACCTTTTAGGATACAAGAAGACTGCAGTATATATTGTAGATCATATTACATGGGAATAATGGGTATAATATCAAGCAAACTAAAGTCTGAAACTCCTATCATTGTCTATGTTTATGTTAGAGACAGAAGGTAACACAATCCTGAGAACTAGGAAATAATGTCCATATTTAAGAAGAATCCATTTGTGTCCCTTTAATTATAACATAAACATCCTGAGATAAATAGAATTAATAATACTTTGATAGAAAACTGGGAAATCTGTTCACCAATGCATATAGATCTATAGCGAGAAAAATAAACTTTCATCAACCTAAACTTACTATATGAATATAAATTCTGTGCAACTGAGTAGGATTTATTTCTAAATTGTACTATTTAGGCCTGGAATTACACATATCAGGCTACAATTTGCAGACAGGTATTTCTAATTTTAATATAAGTAGCTGTTACATTTAGCTGCTACATTGAAAGTAGTTTCAGTTGAAACCATGTACATACAAAGGGTTCAGAACTGGATTTTTGCCTGAAAGCGTTAGAAAAGTAATAACCTTTATAAAAGTAAGAGACAACATCTGGGATAGTTCAGTTTAAAAAATAATATTATATGTGCCCTTAATGCATTTTACTTATGTAACTACTGTGATAACTTCTAAATTGAAATAAGGATACATCAGTTATTCATAAAGCTGAATTCCATAAAGCAATAGCATTCAAGTATCAGTTAATTTAGGATTAACTTTAAGAGTTTCTTCAAATGTAGTTAACATTATAGACCTACACACCTTTATTTAGAACACTGTTCTACTCGCCTTTAGTCCATACGCGTTGATAGGATAGAACATTGAGAGTAAATTACCATTGTAAAATGAAAGCCTTTATAAGGATTTATGATTATTTCCTCTTAGCCAAAGACATTGAATGAGTTAGCTGAGCGTCCCAGCTACAGAGTCTGGAATGATGCAATTGGTAAATATACATTCCATTCATCTGTTAGTACAGCCTGACCTTCATCTATGATAAAGGAAAGGCGTTTCTTCTTATTCTGTATTTTTTTGAACACAGGCAAGTAAATGATAGTCAGAATTTTGTGTGGCCTACCTAGATCTGGCAGAACAGTTTCTGAATTATTTGTCTAAAGAAATCAGAGCAAGAAGAACTCTGCTCTGCTTAGTTTGTAATAGTATATCTGCACTTTTGACAACAGATTTACCTTAAAAGATATATGTGGGAGAGGAAAAGAGATTAAATAAAAATACAAACCAGTTATGTTTATATAAAATGAAGAATTCCCTTTTGTCATTCCATGTTTTTAAGAAATCCAACTGCCTCATTAGTTTCATGCACATTATAGTTATTAACATTTTTAAGTCCAGTATTATGATCCTTAAGCAAAAGTAGAGGCTGCTTTTAACTGACTACATTTTATGATCACATTAGTTGTCCTCATAAGCAATCAATCCACTGATTAATTTGTCTTATTTCCAATATATGGGAGTGATTTTAGAGTTTTTGTGTTTGTAAAAATGTAAAAAAAAAAGTTTGCAGAAATTAGTGTAATATAATTAATTGCACTATCTGGTTATATAAAAATATGTATGTTCCATAAGCTGGAAGCTTTCAGCAAAACTGAAGGGCCAAATTTTAGTGGCATTGATTGGATAGTATAATCCTTTATAGATCAGGTCAGCATTCAACTAATCTTGATTTAAAAAAAAAAATAAAGGATTGTGGTGGGTCTACTGAACTCATCGGTGAAATATAAGAGTATACTTATTACCATAATTTGAATCCTTTTTACTGTTTTAATAGTTCAATGTTCAGTACTAAGCAAATTGCAACAGCATAGAGCTCTTAAAATCTTTGCATTGAACTTGTAAAACCCCATGTAAGTCATCTTTGAAATTGCAATGCTTGTAAAATTTATATAAATTTATTATAATTTCCAATTCTTCTCCAGCACTGAGTCTGATTAGGACTCATTGTGCATACATCATTAGAATTTCAACTACAGCAACTTCTCTGTATTTTGACTGAGGACTTCAAAGCTGCATTGGTGCATAATGTTTTCTACTGTTTTTCCCTGCACTGCAGTGAAGAGAACGTTTTTAGAAGTGTTTCTTTCCATTCTAAACATATTTACTTAAGATTATGTCCAAGGAACCTTTCTTCCACCTAAATATAATAAGGGCATTTTTATGGTTCATATTAATGTTCTGTCTTCCACTCAAAAAATGCTTCCACAAAACTGCAACATCAGATGCCTCCTCAATGGCTCCCTCTCATGTCAGCAGAACACTGTATCTATTCTCCCTGGAAGTAAAGTGAGAGGTTCTGGCTCAAGTACAGAAGAAATTTCTCAGGATCCTGTTGCCATAAAAAGCCATCGGGAGAACTCCACAAATAAACCTTTTCCTAAATATGATTTCATAGGGTATTTAGCTCAAATATACCATAACTAGTAGTATCCAGAAATTGTATGTCTCCCTTTTCCTTCCCACTTGCCTGGATTCTGTGCACCTTAAGATAAAAGGGAATAGTTCTCCTTATTAAGAAAAAATATTTTTTTTTCTGATGACACTTTGTTCTATTCTTCCCTATCACCTTCTAATTAAAGAAAGTAATATAAAAAAAAGTTGCTTTGGCTACTAGGTTATGTCAGTAGCTGCAGGATTATACTTTTTAAAATAAAAAGATGATAAAAAAGGACTACATTCACAGAAAGTGTTTAAATGCCTGATTTCACTTTATTTAATGCAAAAGATTAAAAAAATAGGAAAAAAATAGTAATGTGTTAGTTCAGCAACTATAAACAATGAAAGCATAGTGCAGGTGGTATTTTAATAATGGTAACTTAAAAGTATAACGAAGGTGAGATTGTGACAATCACACTCTCCATTAAACGACATTTTGCTTTATTGCTATACAAAGAATCACCAATAAAAAGTGGAAAAAATGTAAGGGTGCAACATCTGACTCCATTGAAATAAGCAATTAAGTTCACATTAGCTGCAATGAAATCAAGTTTTGTTTTGTTTTGTTTATTGGATAGTAACTGTAGTATTGTTGCAGCTAAAGCACTTGAAAAAACTTTGTAGCCAGGGAAGCATATTGTGTGCATCAATGTATATGTATATATGTAGATATATGCTTATCTGCTGATGTCAGAAACCAATTTTAAAAAGCAAACAAAATTACATTTGGCCAATTGAAATCACAGAAATGTGTTTTTAAAAAAAGTCATATCACAGTTTGTCATTTCTGTAGTATAAATTTATAAAATATATGAGAACTGGTTACCTTAACAGAGGTTTGGAAGAAACTGGCTGAACAGATAGTCTTGAAATATGTTCCAGCTGTGTTCATGGCAAGCTTTAAACATCCCACTCATTGAACTACTTTAAAGAACATACAGTGATATTACTGAGCTACAATATGATGACTGTAACTAAGGCTTCTCTCGATAATCTGTCATGCTTGAATAGCATTTTGAAGAAAGAAGTTACTGTCATCCCACCTTGGATTAAGAAACTCAAATCTGAACTATCCCAACTCAGATTAAGAAGTTCAAATCTGAACTACATGCCAAGATGTCACTATGGAATTTTTTGTAGGGGTATTTTTTTAACGTAAAATGCAAACTGTTCATACAAATTAGTTTAATACATGAGGTATTATGTCAAAAAGATTCTTAAGAACTTTTCCTCTATTAATTCAAAATCCAATTTTTAATAAAGTGCCTAAATTCTTATTTCCACAATTATAGTGGTTCCAACGAATCCTTACAGTTGTACATATGTGCGTTTCCCATCTCAAAACTTTCTAAACGTGTTTACATAAGACACCAGTCTGATCTATATGTATTTCTATAATTTCAAATATTGGTTTATCATGCAAAACTTGTTATTTAATATTACACTGACCTGTAATATGGAACACAACGCTAGTGGGTGTGCTTATTAAAATGTTTTTTTTAAAAAAGAATTGCCCATGTGCAGGTTAGGTTTTCAAATGTGTTGACCACTAAAAAAAGGACCCTATCAAAATCTATTCAGCATTAAATAGAAGACTGAAGATGAACACCTAAAAACAGTCTGACCCAATAGTATAAAATGATTAAATGTAGCTAAAGAGAATATATTGTAACGTGCAAACAACACAAGGGGCAAACTGTTGTTTGAAATAATCATTTATGACCATATGCTAAAGTGGTCACCAATAATGAATGCAAGTGGTTGTACAGCAATGTTGCTAACACAATTGTGAACAGCACAGCAACACTACAGTGAGTCTTGACTATTTCTAGTAGCTGATGTTTATCTAAAATGTCTGTCTTCTGACGAAAAAAGAAGCATAATCAAAATACTAGCTATGCAAAATAATGGTTGAAGGTAGTCCAGAAGGCATGGGATGCCTGCATAAAAATTCAAGATGATTTATTTAAATCCTAGGTTGTTCCCTTTAAATATGATTTGTTGTTTTGCCCCCAACACATGGATCAGGAAATTTCAGGCCGAAATCCCCATTAATCTCTCTGCTGACAATGCAGACATGCCAAGCAAAATCTTTGCTGCTGCTGTCATTATCGCTCTGCTTTTGCTCTACTCAATTAGGTGACATCAGCAACAATAACAATAGCAACAGTTCTAAACATTTAAGTGTTAAGAAGCAAGTTCTTCTGCACTACTGTAAAAATCCTTAAAACCTACCTCTGTTTTTCCATACACGTATGAAGGGCATAGCAACGTTCAATTCATTTATGCTGAAAAGTTGTAAATTTGTTAAAAAGATGGCAGTGCTATTCTGTTCTAATGCATGGCTAGTCAATAATTAAATCTTATCACAAAAGAACTGCAGGAATCTTAAGCAATGCATGACAAAAACGGTTTTGCAATCTTACTACCAAATATTACAACTGTGGTTATTTTGCCTTTAACAAAAAAAAAAAAAAAAAAACCAAAAAAAAAAAAAACCCTCAGCCTCAGTAGCACCTCACTTTAAGCTGAATAGTCTGCAAACAACTTCCTTCTACAAGCAAAAATCGCTGTAAGAATCTGGCTGGTTTTTGCAGCAGCAGTGAAGGAATAATGTTTCCACACAAACCCCTATTGCTTCAGATCTTTGGACTGGACTGAATAGCAACCTTGCTTGAATCCTTGCTTATCTCCTTAATGCCATAATTTCTCTAAAACCTAAAATGCCTTCAATATGAATAAGGGCAAAAGAGAAAGAAAAAAAAGGAACCACAGACAATAAGGCAATCTTTACAATGTTGAAAGATGTATTTGGCATTTAAAAAAAAGGGGGGGGGGAGAAACCAAGTGCATACAATTTACAGCTAGAAGCATGTCTGGTTTGCCAAGTGCTCTCTAAAAAAAGCAGCGCAAGTCACAGCCTACACTGAACAGTAACTGTCACCAAGGAAGCACAACAAATAGTTGCTATAACAACAAAAAAGAGCATTTATAAGTACATACCTTTTGTCTTCAAAAAATATAGAAACACAATGTATTCAAAAAAGAAATCAAAATTATACAGCCATGTTTTATGAAGTCTACATTTCCCTTGTCTTGGATATATATATATATATAATATATATATAGATATTTATAGTATTTATAGGTATATACAGTTCAAGCCGTTTTATGTTAAAGTTGACGTTGCAATGAAAAATTGGAAAAGTCATGAGTCTCTCTCTTTTTTCACTTTGACATCTCCTGCAAGAATGGTTGCAATCTCCCCTTGCATGAAGGCCCAAGGGACATTGGATCCCACTAGGGGGCACTTCTCCCCACTGGGACAATACACTTCGCCATTAGCTCCTTGCTGTTTGATGCTCTGTCTAGAGCAAGGGAAGCAAAACTTATGAGACGGAACGGAGGGACACTGCACAAAGTGGGTGTCTTCCAATCGCTCGTGACACAAGGTGCAGCAGAGGGGAACACTTGCTGCCAGAGAAGAGTCTGGGAGGCTGACAGGGTGCACTGGTTCCATCCCTCCAGGATTTGCCCCTTGGCTCGGCACTTCCCTGGCCAGCCTTCTTTGGTTCATAGGGGATGGAGAAGGGGGGCTACTGCTATTCCTCCTGGTGGTGGAGTGAACCTGGTTGGCATCTTTGGAAGCATGGTTGCCCCCAGCGTTGTCTGCAACCAAAATGAGTGCAGCCATAGGGTTCTGACCATTCTGAACTGCCTCCGGTGGTGTGGTCCGATTTGAATGAGGTGAAGCAGTTGGTGGTGGTGGGGACATGAAAGATGCAGCTGCCATTGGTATTTTCATCCCTTCTGATGAGGTGGGTAACCATGACTGTGCCTCGCCATTGATTTTTGGAGGTCCAGCTTCACCTTCGGGCTCTGGAGAAGCCTTTCTCTTCCTCGCAGCCCGAGCCCCTAGAAAGAAGCAGTGGGAGATGAGATCATGTTGCAGAGAGAATGGTGTGTCCTATATCATGGTCTAGTCAGTTGAAGCAGCTGGACCTCGGCCAAAGATACAAATGGGGAAGACCAGCTTAAAACCAACAAGAGTTCACCTTATCTGGGTTTGTGAATCAGCTTCTGTAAAGTAGACCCAGCAGTGCTGGGCCATGGCTCACACTATTATGGTACACACTGCAGTCAAATGTAACTACATTGTGCCTCCCTCCTCCCACATTAGTGGCCATGAGCCAAAGAAACAAGTGCATGCTTGTAATTTTCCACTGGCTGGAAACACATTCAGAGTCATTGTGCGCCCAATGCGTCATAATCCACTCACACAGAGAAGAGCCCTACATTTATCCGTACACATCAAGTCTCTGCCTAACTTCCGCATGTTTGTTAATTTGCAGCTCTGACTTCTAGCCTGGTGCAGGAGGAAGGCAAAACGTTTCCCAGCCCCGCCTGCCCCAGACCTCTCCTCGCAAGAGAAAGTGGGCAGGAGTAGGGAGGGGAAACCTCCCCGCCAGATGTTGCTTCCGAGCCCGGAGCACGCTGCCATAGCCAGGCACCAGGCTGAAAAAGCGTCCCTGACCCGGTTTTTCCGGGAGGAAGGGCGAAGCGGTTCTCCCTCCACAAGGACCCCAACTGCCCGCGCCAAACGCGCGCCTTTCTCACCTGATTTGGCCGCGGCCCCGTTGCTGTCGTAGCCCAAGAGCCTCCCTCCCGCCATGCCGGGCTCCTTCTTGAACTTGCTTTCGAAGGGCGCCGCGTGGCCGCTGTGCTGCAAGGCCAGGAGGGTGTCACGCACGGTCTTGGGCTTGCCCAGCCACTCTTGCTCCGTGCCCGCCGCTGCCCCCCGGGTTTTGCTCTCCACGCCGAGTGGGTCCAGAGGGTCCGCCGAACCCCGCGCCGCTTGCGGCTGTCCTTTTTCCTTGCCCTCCTGGTCGCTGGCGCCGCCACCGCCACCGCCGCCCCCAGACGACGAGGAAGACACCGAGCCGGGCCGCTTGTGCCCGCCCCCTTCCCCGGGCTGCTGCTGGCTCTGCTGCGCTTGGGAGACCGAGACCTGCAGCGGGGTTGGCGGCGCTCCGGAGATAGCCGCCAAGGAGGCTGCTGCAGCCGCCGCCGCCCGGCTGCTGATGCAGGCGGGCAGGGAAGCTCCGTTCATGAGGGGCACCAAAGTGGGGGCCACGGCGTGCGTCCTGCGCGGGTTGGGACTCTGACGGTTCAGTTCGGGTGGCTCTTCGGGCTTGGAGAAACCGTTGGGGACGAGGATGCCGTTGACCTGCCTGCTCCCGCCGTACTCGGGTCCCAGGCGGGGAGGCGGCCGCTCAGACGCCAGCGCCGCAGCCAGAGAGTAGCGCTCGTGGGGCTGCGGCGGGGCGCGAGATGCCGCCTCGGCCGTGGCCACAGCCGCCGAGTGCAGGTCTTTGGCGCTGAGCGGCGGAGGCTGTTGTTTGGTGTGCGGAGGTGGCGGAGCCCGGCCTTCCTGGAAACTGTGCGCCCGCTTGAGCTGCCGAGCCGTGTCGATGACGAACTCCACACGGTCGGCCCCTTCGTAGTTGACGCAGCCCCTGCAGACGGGCTCGGTGAAATCCCAGATCATGGCCCAGGGCATGCGAGGTAGATCGCACAAGTAACAGGACTGCCTGCGGGAGGCAGCGGCCACCGCCACCGCCGCGGACGACATGGCCGAGTCCAGGGGCAGCGAGCGCCCCGCGCCTCGTCCCCTACCTCCTCTTCCCCACCGCTGCTCGGCTTGCCACCGGGGAGGCTCGGGATGTTGCAACCGCTGCAGCCTTTTGCCCTGAATGCCAGCTCCTTGGGCGAACGAGCGCGGCTCCGAGGCGAAGGAAGCGCCTCTGCTTTCGGCCAGGCTCTCCTATTTCCGGGACTCCGGGGACGTGGCGATATGCATCGCCCGAGCGCAGCTCCCTCCGACCCCCCAGTACGACACGCCGCTCGCTCTGCCCGCACCGCGCTCTTGCTACTCCAGCACTGCCCGCCGGCTGCCGGCCGCCCAGACACTCACACTGGGCGGGGACTCCAGAAGCAGTCGCCGCCGCTTGGGCGCTCTGCTCCAGTGACTCGATTCTTCGACAGTGCCCAGGAGCGCCTGCGTGTTAGGCTCTCCCCTTCCTCCGCCTGCTGCTCATTGAACTCCTGCCAAGACAACAAGAGCTGCAAGAATAACCAGCTCTCTCTAGTCAGCACGCGGAGAGAAGGAGGGAGGGAGGGAGCGAGCGAGCGGGAGAGGGAGGGAACGGCAGCTCTTTCGTGTGTGAATGGATGCAAATAGAAGGACTGGGGTGCCTTTCCCTTCTCCTCCTTCCGGGCAAGAATGCTTTACTAGTAATGCGCGGGGAGTGTAGTTTTGCAATAAAAAATAATTAATAGCCACCATGTACACATAGCTTCGCCCGTTGCAGAAGGTCACCGCACCTTGTGCATGTGTTCAAATGTTGCATTTTGAATTCTGCAATGGCCGCGTTTTAAAATGTAGGTTACCCGAGGAATCATTTCAATTTTCGATATTGGCTATGGGCGCACTGACCTTCGGCAAATCCTTTACACTTAAAACTGCCTTAAACTGAAGTCATTAACCGTCCTTGAAATTTCCAAACCCGCTCCCCGCGCATTGCATCGATTTAAAAAAAAAAAGACGTAATTATAGGTCAGGAAAGGATTTTGGATGATTATCGAGCTTTTAAGAGCGCTGCCACCCCCATGATTGCCAGTAGGAATTGCTATTATTATTATTAGCAATTCTTAGTGGTTTTCACGAATTTGTTACCAGTTAATACTCCCGGGCACGTTTCTTCAGGAATAAATCTCTCTGAATATAATAGGCTGCCTAGAAGAAAGCAGACGTAGGATTGTATTCTAAAAGTAGACTTTATTTCTGAGTAGAATTCGTTGGGTATATTTGCGGGGAATGATGGGAGTTGTGGTCAATGTTAGTGGAATGGGAAAGTATATTACATGGTCAAGTGTATTACATGGTCAAGGGATCCTAAATTCGGTCCTAGCTTAGAAGCCTACTTGGTTTGCCAAAAATTACATGTAATATAACTCATGTACTGAAATTGCATGTTAAAAGTACAGTACAGTAACACAGACTGCCGCATAAAAAAAAAAGGCGCACAGCAGTATACAGTAACGAGAAACGGGAGGGGGGGGTCCTGGATACCCGCGTGAAAAGCGCATTAGAAATTATCAAACTGATAGGTCTGTATTGCCACCAAAGAAATTGCCAAAACGTGTAAATCTATTTTGCATGAGCCTGCTCTTTACACTAACCGCTGCCAAGCTTCTTCATAAATGAGTTACTTTTGCAATGTCTTTTCAAGTCTAATATTGGAGCAGCCGTATTTCCTTTCCTCAGGCACCAGTGCAGAGCTGGGCACATTCAGCACACCCACCCACCCAGATTCACAGCGCTCCTTTCCCACCCCACGCCGCCTCAAAAAAGCCGCGCAAGCTTCTCTCGGTACAAAATAGGGAGAGCCCATTGTCACTGATGGAAAAGCGTAATCCTACTGTGTATATATATATATATATATGTAAGTGTCACGCTGCGTGCCTATGGGATGGTGCCGGGTAAACAAAATGGCAACGTTTTCCTAAAATTCTGGCGTCTAGGTCACCATTCCCACAGTGCTGCCGCAACTGCTGAGTTATGTAGGTTACAAAGGGAAACGGGGGAGGGAGGGCAGAGAGCGCTCTGACGTCTGCATTTTGTTCAAGGGCTTTGGCCGCACTCTCCGTGCGCAGCCGCAGTCCAAGACGTGACTCTCTGCTATTGGCACTTGGAAGGCTTGTTAAGCGAATTGCACATTCCAGAGGCGGAGACCTTCTTATTGCTGCGCCGTCACGGCTGTACACTCCTCCCCCTCTGCTGCTATTTCTGGGCGCCCCACGCTCCCTTCCTCCCAGGTGCAAAGCTCGCCCAATGTGGTAGCTGACGGGTGTAAAAGCTACGATGTGTACTCCCTTGCTCGCTCTCATCATTAATCTGTGCGGCTCCTTTTGGAGGCACACTGTTATAATTCATTCAGACCTGTTGGGGTTATAGGAGAACGAATGTAAATCCGGGTGCGGTAATTTACTTGCACGTGTGGTTGCCTATAACACGATACGGCGTTACTCTCTAGTCCTTGCTGACGCTTTTTTTATTAATCAAATTTTAAAACCGCCCATCTCCCTCAATTTCTGGAGCAGACAAATTTCCGATCGCCATTATTATTTTTTTTAATGCAAACAGACGCTCGAGCCGATTTTTTTTTTTTTTTGCAACCTCTTCCCTTTCAACTGGAATGAACTGGTTGTGAGTTGGAAGAGCAGAGTGTAGATTATTATCTCTCCCAACTGGATTGGCAAAGAAAAGGCAGGGGAGGGAAATATGGTGCTGACATTGTCTAGCTTGGTGCTATTCGAAATGCGGTTGATTCGTTTGAACGTATTCCCCTTAATGAAGCGGAAAGGTTTGTTTTTGTTTAAAATCCACCCTCGACTTTATTGATCTTGCTGGATCACATGAATAAACTTGTCCTCAAATTACATGGCTGTTTAATCTCATATTAACACATTCAGTATTCCTTCCACGATTCTCCCGCATGGGGATTTCCGCTGTCAAATGCCCTGCTTGTTACGCTTGCGCTTTTCAATATTACCAGCTATTCCCGCTAGCGTGCAAAAAAACCCCAAAAAAACAGGGGGCTTGGTGCAGGTTTCTGTCTCACAAAATCTGGTGCGCCCCCTCCCAAAATGGTGCAGTGCCCCCTCCCACCGTTTCTCACAGATCCATCAAGTCACCACCCCTTTCTCATACATCCCATCCTGGTTTAAAATGGAGGACTGCAATTGTTGATACATTCAGGAAAATCCTATTGTCCTTTCGGTGCAATGCAGCTTAATCGCTTCCTGCCTTCTCAATGCCTCTGCGGTGAAGCCGCATCAGACATAAACAGTGCCCTTCCTTCACCCAGTCAACTCTCCCACGCAGCACAAAGCCAATCATCCTCTGCCCGCCATTTGCTTCCCCCCCCTCCTCTGCAAACATTGTCCTCGTTAAATGGAAAGAAAGTCTTGATTTGTATGTGTCCGAACGGAAACCTGCTGATTCTTAAAGACAATCGAGGTTTTTATTTTTATTTTTTTTTTTAAATTAAGATCGTTGTTTTGATTCTTCCTTCCAGCATTTTCCAGCTGCAGATCCCTTTCTGGGATTTTTTTTTTTTTTTTGGAAGAAGCATCTACCACCGCCCCTTTCTGCCCTTCAGTTTTGTCCGAGCTGGCAAGAGTTAACGTGTGTTGTTTTCTAATCCACAGCCGCCATGCCTTTTATGTTCTGTTCTATCGAATTCTTTTGTCAGCAGCTCTCACGGAACTTCCAACATCCCCCCACCCGCACCCCCACCGAAAGCTGTATACTTTTCAGTAAACAGATCTTTGTTTTTGCCTTCCATCCACCGCTTTCTCCAAAAAAGAAGCTGGATCCCTTCCAAGCTGGCTGCAACAACTACTTGCCTACACTAAAAGAGAGGGAGGGAGGGAAGGCGGGACGGGTTTCTAGGGTGAGGCAATGTGTCTGCAATTCACAGAGACGAGGCTGGAATTGTAATTGCTTCCATCATGTGATGGCTTATGAAAGAGGAAGTTTGGATGTTTTAGTCACGTAGTTCTTTACCCTCTTGCTTAGCCTCCAGGAAAGGAAGGAAAATTGCATATATTGCCTACATCAAGAGAGAGCCAAGACCAGCATATT
Organism: Arizona elegans; assembly: GCA_022577455.1. NCBI lineage: Eukaryota > Metazoa > Chordata > Lepidosauria > Squamata > Colubridae > Arizona > Arizona elegans. Next base: position 265,894,749 of record JAKOOJ010000001.1, read on the forward strand.
TTAACAGAAAAATATAACCGGTGTGAACTGCTTGCTAATAATAATATTTTTTAAGGAAATAAACGGAAGAGGAAAAAATTACATGTCCCCCTTTATCCAGCTTTACTGTTTTTGTTTTTAATGATTCCTGTAGCTATACTAGCTCTCAGAATATATATCCCTTTATATAATCCAAGAGTGAAACTGGGGCTCCTTTATGTTTTTTGAAGTTTGTTCTCATTTTATAAAAAACAACTGAATTAAAATCTGGGAATTTAACCCATTCATGGTTTCTATTGTTACATGGTAATATTATTATATTTAGGAATAGTTATAGCTAAGGGACACCTAATGGCGATTGGCTGTAATACCTCTGTGAAAAAAAGTACTTGCATAACTACTGAAAACGACAAAATAAGAAAGGATTTCAGGTTATGCTTTGAATAGAATAATATTGATTTGATTATGAAGCATAAATGGTGTTCTGGAGGAATGGAACAATAAGAGGATAAGTACTAAACTTAAATTAATTAAATGTTTAGATCCAAAGGAAGTGATCAAAATGGAATGGTTAAACCCAGATTCTTTTTTTAGAATCACAATCCAGTTATCAAGATTACTGGAAAAGTAGAAAATTCATACCTGCTGTTTTACATCAAAGAAAGAGAGAGGCCTGTGGCACCTTAAAAGCTAAGAGATTTATTACAGCATAAGCTTTTGTGAAGGTCAAAAAATGAGTATCATAGCGGAACATGCTCTATCATACACTTATTTATTGGAAAGTCAATCCTAATGAATTCATTGGGACTTATAAATAAATAAATAAATAAATAAATAAATAAATGCTAGTAATTTGTCCTGAGTTCAAAAGAAGAAGGAAATACATCTGATGGATTGTTTATATAAAAAAAACCCCAGAACGGGTGAAATCCAAAAATTTTCCCTACCGGTTCAGTGGGCGTGGCTTGGTGGGCGTGGCAGGGGAAGGATATTGCAAAATCTCCATTCCCAGCCCACTCCAGGGGAAGGATACTGCAAAATCTCCATTCCTACCCTACTCCGGGGCCATCCAGAGGTGGTATTTGCCGGTTCTCCGAACTACTCAAAATTTCCGCTACTGGTTCTCCAGAACCTGTTAGAACCTGCTGGATTTCACCCCTGCCCCAGAAATATATTCGAATAAAAGTAAGGAGCCAACCAATCACAGAACCCCAATCCTGGAGTTTCTGTAACTGTAACTTACTGGTAATTAAATGGTTTCAAAAAGATTCTAGGGATATGGCCATCTTTTTCTATTCAGGGTTGCATAGACACAGAAGTCATGCTGAGGCGCATTCATGGTTATTGTGTACAAAGCTGAAATGGACCAGAACCAATTGAAGATATGCCAACTGAATATCTTTCTGGCACATTCCTTTTGGTTTTTTATTTCTCTCTCTTTTTTTCTTCCTTCTCTGGTAGCTACCTACTGATACTGAGACGGATTGCTCTTGCCACAGGCTGAGATTCATCACTTGCAAATAGCTTTGGAAATTAGGTGGAAAGCTATATGAAAACAGGCCGAGAACTAAGATGGATAGGAGGTATGTGTTGTCCATCCTTGGAGAAGAAGATGGGGCAATAGTTCTAATTCACATTCTTTGTGAACGTGAATAGTATATAGGATGAGCTACAGTATATACTATCTTGAAGGTTTGGATTAAATTGCTTCCTATCCCAAGTATTATAGGATTGATCCAAATCAGTCTTATACCTCTTTGAAGAAGAAAACAACTGTTCTAGCTGTGTATTGTCTAGAAGAACATGTAGAGAAGCCTAAAGTTAAAATAGCATTTTTTCAAATTGAAAGGATATAACAGATTAAGGAAGGAGACTGTGGAAACAAGTTTGCAAAGTGATTTATCAAAACAAACATCAGCGCTGATCTTGATCCAATTCTACTAAACTGCAAACTGTGAATCCCATTATTATTATTTTTTATCTGAGGACGATAGAATTGTAGCAGTGACATAATTCACTGCAGAAAATAGTCAATCCAAAGCTACATAGCAGCACTTACGTGGTCCTGTCTGATTTTGAAAATGCGAACAAGGTCAGACTTAATTAGTACATGCGAACAAGGTCAGACCTAATTAGTACCACCAGGACTCATAGGCTAGGCTGGGAAGTTTAAAAGGCTTCATAGCAAAAAGCAATAAAAAACAATTTCCATTTGACAGGGATACTCTGTGTGTGTGTGTGTGTCAGTGGTGGTATTTAGCCGGTTCTATCAGGTTTGGACGAACCAGTACGGCGGCTGCAGGAGGCTCTTGTCCTCAGCGCATCAAAAACATGTCCTGTTTTTGATGCGCTGCGCATGCGTGCGTGCTCACATTTGTGAACCAGTAGCGAAAGTAAGTGAATACCACCCCTGGTGTGTGTGTGTGTGTGTTTCCTGCAAGTTCAGGATCCATTTTTTAAATTCATATCAACCAAGTATTGATCCATTGGTTGCACAAAGCTTCTAATTTTATAATCTCCTTCTCAGAATAACTGACCCATTTGGGGTCACTGAAGGTGGCACGGTTTCCTACTACATAGTCTTCCTCAGCTTCCTGACTGGAAAAACGTTTCTTCAGGAGGCTTCCTTCTGAAATATAAGCACAGCAGGGAAAGTCAGGAGACTGCAGAGCAGGGAGCAGGTAATGGTCCAGTGGAAAATGAATGGACTTTCCTCCAGTGAAGTGGCACCAAAGTATGCCAGCATAATTTGCTGTGTCTTCTATTCTGCCTCAATAATGAGGCTGGCGAGTGGTGCTGTCCTAACAGTTTCAGTGGGACACAAGTGAAGGAAAACAATTTGTAAAATATTCTCCCAGTGCCTAATCTCTTTTCCTGCCCAAGCCAGGGGAGGCTGGGGGTGGGGAGTGCCTCCAGCAACGAAAGCAGCTAAGAAGATCTGGGTAAATCCCAGCTCGTCGTCACTGGTATTGCTGCCGAAACACTGCAAATCACGCACATAGCAAATCTTGTTTGGGAGAAAGCAGAAAATGCCATTTTAACATAACTACAAAGTTGGGCAGCCACAATCATGAAGGCCTTGTCCTTAAAGGACAGTTAGCAAGACGTCTTCAAGGACTGTGAGGGAGATGCATCTCTGCATCTCTCAGCCACCTGGCAATAACACAAATGATTTGTAACAATGCCGGCTGGCGGGCCCGCGGAGGAGGGCCTTCTCTGTGGCTGCCCCAGCTCTCTGGAACCTGAGGTCCGGACTACCCCCACCCTATTGGCCTTCCGGAAAGCGGTGAAGACCTGGCTTTTCCGGCAGGCCTGGGGCCATTGATCTCGCTGTTCAATCTTGCAAGATCAGGCCATGGATGGTGTGCATGTGTTTTTAATGTTTTTAAAATGCTTTTATAATGTTTTTTTTAAAAATTATGTTCATTGTTTGTATTATTTTTGTTGTAAGCCGCCCAGAGTCCCTTGGGAGTTGGGCGGCATAGAAATATGATTAATTAAATTAAATTAAATTAAATTAAATTAAATTAAATTAGATCAGTCCAGTCAGTCCCAAATTTCTTCATGATAATTTTGCCTGCTTTGACCATCAGTGAGGAAATAACGGAGCCTCCAGGAGGAGTAGATTCTGTAATCCGGCTGCTGGAAGAAAGCTGGAATGTCAATGGCTAAATGCAGGGTTTCTTAACTTTGAGAATCCTTAAGGTGTGTGGACTTCAACTCCCAGAACTCCCCAGCCAGCCATGATAGTACAGTGGGTGACTTTGGCTCAGTCACTCTCAGCTGAACTCAACTCACAAGGATGGATGTTGTAAGGGAAGAAAAAACCAAATAGGTTGAGAAAACTCTGAAACTTGTCTTGAGTGTCCCATATGAAAGGCTGGGTATAAAACTAACAAAGAAACAAAAGGTTTTCTTGAATCTCTGCCAAATATGCATCAGAGATTGGCAAAACAAACCTTGCTTTTTAAATTTCCTCATTAGTATTCTAATTTGCCAGGTGTCCGGCACGGTCCCTACCCGGATCTCTGCTGCTGATAGATTTAAAGAATTGAATTTAATGTTACTAGAAATACAGGTAGTTCTTGACTTACGATCACAATTGAGCCCCAAATTTCCACTGATAAGCAAGGCAGTTGTTAAATGAGTCGCACTCTATTTTATGACCTTTTGTGACATAGTTGTTAAATGAATCACTGCAGTTGTTAAGTGAGCCATGCAGTCATTAAGCATATCTAGCTTCCCCCATTGACTTTGCTTATTGGAAACTTGCTGGGAAGGTTACTGTTAGAAGAAATATCCAGGTCCAGTTCCAAGCTGGGAGAAAGGCACTGGATACAAAATGGAATCTGGAGGCTGATTGGAAAGAGGGTCCATTTATTGATGAACCACCAAGCATGTGTGAGTCTGGGCAGCTGACCACATGGAGTTTAGAGTGAGGGGTTTTTATACCTTCTCTTGGGGTTTGCACTTGAGCTTCCTGTTCCTGTGCAAGAACATGTATTCCATTCGCTGTTGTAGGGGTTATGTAGGGGTCATAGCTGGCTCTATAGGTTGTCTGAGCTTAGTTTGGTTGAAGTTTCTGAGGGTGATGCAATAATTAATGGTTTTGCCATGTTTTGGCTCTTGAGAGTGGTGTGGGTTGCCCCCAGTTCAGACCGGTTCACAAAAACCAGTAGTAAAATCGATGGGAGGCCCTGCCCACTGCCCCGGGTGTCGTCATCGGTGATCTGCACATGCGCAGAAGCTTCTGTGCACGTGCAGAAGCAAGGCAGTCGATTGCGATCCTGTTGTGAACCAGTAGTAAAGGTAAGTAGAATCCACCCCTGCTCCTGGGTGAGGGCTAATCTGCCTTTGTTCAGACTTTGCTGCAGGGAGTAATGGATTGCTAAAGCTGCATTTCTAAAAGCTGCCAGAGCTCAGAATCTGCTTGGGGGCAGGGAGGTGAGGTGAGTTTCTGTCTCCCTTCAGATTTTTATTTCTCTTTTAGGGGAAATATTTTTTCCTGCCTTTTTCAAAATATTTCATTCTTTTAGGAGAGGGATGGGTGCTAACTTTCTACAATACAAATGGTGATCACATGACCCTGGGACAGTGCAACTGTCATAAATACAAGCCAGTTACCAAGCACCTGAATTTTGATCATGTGACTGATCATTGGGGATGCTGCAGTGGTCGTAGGAGTGAGAACCGGTCATAAGTCACTTTTTTCAGTGCTGTTGTAACTTTGAACGGTCACTAATGGAATCGCTGTAAATTAAGAAGTATCCTAAAATGCCTTGCAATATTTTTTTCCCAATATAATTAACTACAAAACTAAGCAGCTTGAAGCTTACTGGCCACGCGCAGCCCTGCAATCCCAAGACCTCCGTGGAAATGGTGGGGCTGAAAATATCAGACCTTTTGTTAAGGGAGCAGATTTCAAGAGGCAAAATGGTGGCCTTAATTCTTGCAACTGTATCATCTCTTCAGAAATAAGAAAACACTCCAAAACGGGGTTAATTTGGGAGGCTAGGAGGCAAAATATAAAGCCATGGGGGAGGGGGGAGAAAGCCCCTTAGCCTTCCCCAAAAACTTAAATCGGAATGTTGGGAACTATATTCCCATCATTCAAGTGACAGCATGCCCTCACTGCTTCAAGGCTGGGCAGGAAAAAGTATAAATTCCCAAGCTAAAAGGGGTTTCCTTCCAATTTTATCTGGTCCTTATATTTACTTTGCCCAGGTGAGTGAAAAGAAGCCAATCCTTACACGGTGAAATAGTTTAACTTTAGCAAATACTCCTATTTCTGAAAGAATATATTTTTATTATTAACATTTGCTCAAACTGGTCTAGTTACTATTATCACTTTCTGAATTTACAATACTGAAACATCACCACACACGAGGCCCTGGAGCACATCCAGGTCTTCTAAGTTTTTTCATGGGTTAGCAGAGCACAGTAACATTTTATTTAATCCCCTAATATTTACCTTCCATATTTACTTGCTGGCCCTTCGGTCAACAGTTTTTTAAAAAAATTAGGCAAATGAATGGCTTTTCTTGATAGAATATTTGAAACGTTATATATTGCTTTGGAAGTAAAAAAAAAAAGATGCTAAGTAATTCAGAAAATTATACCAATAAAGGCTGTCCTTCAAGGTTGACTCAGCCTTCCATCCTTTCTAAGGTAGGTAAATTGAGGACCCAGTTGTGGGGGCAATAAACTGACTTCGTATAAATATACAAAAAGGATTAAGGCTATTGCTTAGCACATTATAAGCCACCCTGAGTCTCTGGAGAAGGGTGGCATATAAATCAAAATTTAAAAAAAAAGATTCCAATAATTATGGGATGAAATGTCCATGTTTTTTCTTCAGGTTCTCATTCACCTAGTCTGAACCGAACTGTAATGCATACATTATTTCAGTATAAAATGTAAATTCAGGTTCGCAAATCTTATTTAACAGAATGGGAGCAGTGTGCTGGTGTACCATTCTCATTTCTGTCCCTGAGGTGTCCACAAATAATTTGGGGAGCTTTGTATCCCAATCATCTGTTATAGTAGTAGCTTCTTTATGGTTGGATGTCCCAGCCTCCCCAATTTTCTACACTTCAGTTGTGATGTCTTAAGTCAGTGTTCCCCAACCTCTTGGGCACCAGGGACCAGTTCTTTGGAGAGAGTTTTTTTCCATGGACCAGAGGGGGTTTGGTTTCATGTGCTGTCTGCATCCCGTAGATGGTGCTTTGCTTGTTTGCGTGGCCCGGTTTCTGGCATGCCATGGACCAGTGCCAGTCCATGGACTGGGGGGTTGGGGACCCTGGCAGTGGTAAAATCCTCTGCGGATTGCCATCGGTTCGCTGGCTGCGCATGCATGGTGTGCACCAAATGCACGCTGCACATGTGCAGCACATGCCAAAAGCACGCTGCGCACACATGCACAATGCACACCAAACGAGCACTTCACGCAGAAAAAGGAAACTTCACTAGGTAAGTAGAACAGCGAGGGGAGGGGGAACAGCTGTGCCGCGCAATTTAGCTTCACTAGAAAGCAGGATTTCCTGCCTTCTAGCGAATATAAACCGCACGGCACAGCTGATCGTCAGAAATACTGGTTCAGATGAACCATTAGGTTTTTTTTACTACCAGTTAGCCCAAACCAGTAGTTTTTATCACTACCGGTTTGCCCAAACCAAAGCGAACCAGTAGCATTTTACCCCTGGACCCTGGTCTAAGTGGTTTCCAATGGTACCAGAGAATTCTGGGAATTGTAGTTACAATATATGTGGAGGAACCATGTTCAAGAACTCTGGGATCTATTTTTGGCATTTCCACTCAGTTCAAGCTTTGTTTGAAATCTGTGAGGACATTTCTATGAGAAATAAGTTCAATGACCACATTGTTACGAGTCTTTAGTTAGCAATTAAAGCAGAACTCATTATTTTAAATATTATTTGTAGCTTTGGGATATAAAACAGCAGACTGTTCCCATTTTAGATTTGTTGATATCTGAAAAGTGGCTATATTTTCTTTTTCTAGTGAGAGTCTGGGAATAACTTCTACAAACCCTTACAAATAAACAGGAAGCCCTGGAATCTGTGACCCTGATGTGATGTGGTTCTGGCTCTATTTATAACATTAAACACATTAGTTCAATTGGCCAAATAATGCCCTACAGAACATGGGGACAAGCCAAGAATTTATCAGGAAGTATGTTGCAAACTAAGAGGAAAACAAGTAGCTAAGAATATCACTTGGCAGATGTGTTGATTTTGTAAGATCTTTGATTAAGCTGTACCAGATAAAACAGGTTTTTTTTTTTCCTCAGATGGTAATGAATAAAACAGCATGCCATTATTATTATTTTTTAAAAGACAAATTGTTGAGGTTTACAAGAGGCAAGTTTAAAGTATCTATAATGAGAGGTTTTTGCCAACATCAGCCTCTGGAGAGCCCAGACTCTGAAGTCTTTTATTCTGGAACTGAAAGCTTGAAGAAAGGGCTTCATTCTATCACATAGTTTTAGGTTGTGCATGCCAAAGACAAAACTTTCTCAGGGACTGTGCCAGAAAGGGTTGACCTTCTTCCAGTATACATGTACTGTATTACTAATTTGTTTTCCCAACTGTAGCTGAAGTAAGTCTAGGTCAGTTCCATATAAGTAGCATTCAGATAACTGATATGTTATGGGATAAATGTTATGGGTATATTTTTTGACAAACTGAATGATCACATAGATCTTGAATTCCAGTAAATGTAAAGGTAAGCAAACTATTAAGAATGTGGCATTCTAGCACAACTCTCTTAATGATACCCAGATTAGTCGCTTCTGTTGTTTCCTTCCTTCCTTCCTTCCTTCCTTCCTTCCTTCCTTCCTTCCTTCCTTCCTTCCTTCCTTCCTTCTTTCCCTCTCTCTCTCTCTCTCTCTCTCTCTCTCTCTCTCTCTCTCTCTCTCTCTCTCTCTCTCTCTTCCCTCTCTCCCCCCCTCTCTTTCCAAAATATACAAATAAATAATCCATGGGATTCATCAAAACATCTTAACTTTAAAATGTTTCTAGCTTCAAGCAAATACAAGTGATTTTGTCCTTAAGTACTATGCAAACAAGTCCACATAATCATCTCATCCATCATTGCTCAAGAGTCTGGGTCATCTTAAATAAATCCACTGGATGGCACTCTGCAGGTGCAATAAAGTCAGAGAAGCAAGGTTGTTTTGCCACCCTTACTACCACACTACTACTTACTACTTACTTCATTTTCTATCATTGGTATTCTAGGCATCTCTTCTATTAGTTCATTTCCTGGAACTCCTCCATTAACCACAGAGTTCCCTGGGATCTCCATTAACCATAGTGTTCCCCATCTGTAGGGATGCTTGGGAACATTCCTTGTCAATTTCATGTTTCAATGCTCAGTAAGAACTGTGGTGCAACTGCCCACCGGATCACTGAGAAACTCTCCAAGCACCTATTGAAAGCCCATAAAATCTGTATGATATCTGGAGTGGACCAGCCTAACTTGTCCTTCTTTGCTTCCTGGAGGTTATGGCAGCAAGCTTCAGAATGACCAGAAAATGATTTGTCCATGACAAACTTTAACAAAAATGTCCTCATATAGAGATCAGAAACTGTTGCAAATTAAAAACCAGATGATGCATATGGCCAGCTTTATGAATCAGGCTAGTCAGTTAGTCAGTGATCATCTGGCAACAATGAAATCCCAGCCATGCCTGACATATTTGATATTCCACAAATCTCTTCCTAGTAACTTACTCTTAAAGTTTCAGCAGTTTATGCTTGCATGTCACAGAGTGCATTGTTAATCTGGGCACAAATTTGAATATATAACTATGCCATTTATAGATTAAGCAAAATTAAGAGTGTACTTTTGAAATAGAATAACTTTAGATGGATAAATTGGACTGAAGACAAAACATATATTTACGGGACTCAAAAGCCAATACATAAGTACAAAAAAAAAATCCAGAAAAAAAGGCTCAGTTGAAAAGAACCCGGGAATTGCTTTTGAATGCAAATATTGAGTTGTAATTATATCTCTGCTACAAAGATTGGCCATGTTGCTTGGCTGTAACAGCATTAAATCCCAAACCTAGAATTTCAGCTCCAACTCTTTGAACAAATTCTGATCTTCAAGAAATTATTAGATTATGATTAAGGGGGCCTTTGCTCAAACTTATTCATTCTCACACTGCCATGCCAAAGGAACAAAAATAATTTTCATATCAGGAATAAAGATCCTGGCCCATGCTGACATTAGAACTATTTCTTTCAAATATAATGCTCTAGAAAAAATAATAATATTTAAAAGCATGTCTAATTCGATTTAGTGAAAGCTGAATTTAAGGCATGTTGGTGCAATGAACCAATATTTTCATAATATGCTCATATAAGTGAAAACATTACACACTTGAGATGAATAGATTGATAGCTTGTCTAACCTTCCTATGTGAATGAATTTGCAGTTTCTCTTTATGCAGAATTTCCACATTCACCCTCCCCACAGTTGTAGTCAAAATCTAATCCGAAATGAAGTTGGGTGGTGCAGAAATGTGTTAAATATATAAATCTGTAAGATGTCACTTGGAACTAGTCCTAACTTGTTCAAAAAAGCAAGCACTGGAGGGGATTCTTTTGTTACTTTTTAAAAAGATGCTTGACAAAAATTATTCAAGTTACAGCTGGTTTATCGTAAAATATATCAAATATCAAGAATTGATATGCTTTTTTCAATTCCCAAAAGATGTACTGTACATTATTTAAAAATTGTCTTTGATTTGAAATCTGGTTCAAGGCTAAATGTCTACGAATCCCAATGTTTCAGGTTTCTTTTCATACACAAAAATAATGGAAGCAATCACAACATATTACTGATTTATACAAGCCGAATTCCCTTCTTTTAGAGATGAAGAATCTTTCCAGATAGTTCCGAGAGGCAAGCATGTTGCTGAGGTATGATGACCAGACTATTTGAAATGACATTTTTTTTTTAAAATTTGATTTATATGCCGCCCTTCTCCGGAGACTCAGGGCAGCTTACAATGTGCTAAGCAATAGCCTTCATTCTTTTGTATATTTTATACAAAGTCAGCTTATTGCCCCCACAAACTGGGTCCTCATTTCACCTACCTTAGAAAGGATGGAAGGCTGAGTCAACCTTGAGCCTTGGAGAGATTCGAACCAGCAGAAATTGCAGGCAGCTGTGTTAATAACAGGGTGCATTAAACCACTGTACCATCAAGGCTCTACATCTCCAAAATGAATTCTGGGGGAAAAGAAAACCCATCGTAGCTGTTGGTTCTTCCAAGAGAAACTCTGTCATATTTAAGAATATAGATGAAATTGCTCTCTGGCCACTTTCTAAATTTTACCTTTGCAAACTGGCATTAGAAAAAGAGCAAACAGTAGAGATACACACAAAAAAATTACCATTTAACAAAGAACATTAGTTAAAATACTTATTAGTAGAATACCAGTCAGGACATGCTTATTTCAGAACTAACACCTTTCATATTTTACCTGTACTTCCTGAGTTCTACTTGGTTTTACAGTTTTTCAGTTAACCTCCCCTTCGGCACTTATTTAGAGACAGTATGCCCTTGTAGATTCTACACCTAACTAACTGGTATTTTTTTTCATGAGTCATAATTACAGTGTAAACACAGATTCATACTGGGACAACAGACATCAAGGTGTAATAGTTAGACACTTTTACTGCTTTTACTCTATTGTTTGACTAAGTGTCTTTTGAAGCTTTTCCACAGCTTCATTTGACTAGATTTCATCCATTGTTAAAGTTAATTCAATGTACTGAAATGCAGAATGCAGTCCTGGGGTCATAAGTATATTACCTTGTGCAAGGTGAAACCACACCCTACCCTAAATGAAGCAGGTTTCCTACTGGTTCCTTCTATGTCATCATTCAGTTGTAGAGAGTTATGAATAAATCCAAATTCTTTGTATAACCGCTACAGCAATTATATTAAAATGACATAAGGGTTTGCTGATGTGGTTTAAATTAAAAAGAATATAAACATTAAAAGTGTGGTTATTTTTATCACATTTGCTTTACATCTTGACTTGGGAACAAGATACGTTTTCAGTAATATCAGACATGAATGAATTGAATTAAAGCAAAAAAGAAAAAAATATTTTAAATTAAAGCGCATGGCTTTAGCAATGCAAATGAGCAAGAAAATTACTTCTTCTAATTTCTGCATGCTTCCAATGGCAATGATAAACATGATGTGCCTAATAGTACTGTAATGCAAGTTCCATTATCTGGAACAATGCAGAGATTAGTTATCTAAACATTTATTAAAGTCCCTTTCCAAGTCAAAAGATTTCTCTAGGTCATTTACAAGCTGAAAGATTACGTCAGTAAAAAAAGAAAGTTTATAAAAGTCAGAAAAGACCATACCTAGTCAACATTAAAGTCCATCTGGATTTCAGTGGAGAAATTAAAAGCATTTCCCATTTTTCTCCTCCCAGAGATAGGGAAGAAATCTGAAAATGCTGAAAAGAATGGAAATGCTTTTGCTAATTTATCTTCCTTCCCCTTCTGTTCTTAGAAACCATTTCAGAATCTCCCCCAAACAGCTCAACTTTGCAATATGGAAGCAAATTGCTTTGGAAGGATTGCAAGATTTGCAAGATTTGAAATATTTCAGGAGGCAGGGGCATGTATAATTGAATTTAAGGCAAAAGGTGAATTAAAAACATCTCATGATCAATATTCTCTCTGTTCTACCTGATATAAACTGTGAAACAGCATGTAGTTGTATAACCTTTTTCAAATTGCTCATATTACATGTTAGTTTACATAACTAAATTGGCCATTCTAATGTTTGAAGAAGCTGCCTTGTAGTGTAGAGCCTCATCCACAAATTGCTTTTATCATCTTAGCCCTGGGAAAATAATAAGACTTTATTCAGTACTGTACTTTCAACTCTGACAACAGAATGCTCCATTAAATGCCGGAGGAAAGACTGAGATCATTATGTTCCAGAAATTAATCCTTCCTACAGTGAAAAAAACACTGATATGCAAGAGGTAGTTGATCTGCACTCTTGTAGATCTTCTATCTCAAGATCCAGTAGTAAGGAGAAACTGTATAATAAAGGCACAGGTTACCGGGACAACTTACTACGTGTATTCTTGGCATAATATATATATAGAGAAAAATATAAAATCCAATTTAAGGCAAGTGTGTGCAAATTCTAGTCAGCTCTGGGTCTGACTAGAATTTCACTAGTGAAAAGAAGGACCAGGGGTGACATGATAGCAGTGTTCCAATATTTGAGGGGCTGCCACAGAGAGGAGGTAGTCAAGCTATTTTCCAAAGCACCTGAAGGCCAGACAAGGAATAATGGATGGAAACACAACAAAGAGAGATTCAACCTAGAAAATAGAAGAAATTTTCTGATAGAGCAATCAACCAATGGAACAGCTTGCCCTCAGAAATTGTGGGAGCTTCATCACTGGAAGCTTTCAAGAAAAGACTGGACAACCATCTATCAGATGGTTGGGCGAGGGTGGGGGGTTGGACTAGATGATTTACAAGGTCCCTTCCAATTCTGTTAATTTGTTAAGTCTGTTCAGTTACAGACATGGTGATCACATTTTGAAAAGCTAATCCCACACTGCACATGATCAGCAGCTGGCAGTCCCTGGTAAAAGTCCTTACCACCACAAATCTAAAGGATGCTGAATACATACCATGAACTTTATGGGAATCACTGATTTATATTAAATTTACACTGCATTTTCAATCAACAGATTTACTGATCAGTTGATTCATTTGTAATACATACAATATATACGCAAACGATTAAGAACCATGCATGGGGAAAATGGGATGGCCTGCAGAAAACTTAGATAATATCTTAAACCTGATTGGCTCTTACCACCAGTAGGTCACTTTTTTTCCCCTTTTAGGCATTGATTTATTATGCTATTTTTTGCCTTCAGAACTGAAATTAATGGTGCCCTTTACATCTAAAGACAATTTCCATTTTCTGTAGGTCATACTTTTTATGCCAACAATCTCTTTGCCTGCTTTCTACAACAATCAATGCCGTCACCATGCTTGAATAATTAAGGTGTGCAGTCATATCTCATCTACTGAACTGTATAGTGGACATGAAAGTAATTTTGAGATATAGATTTTTCCAAGATTTTCTAAAATATCAAGGTATTTAATCCTGTCAGGGAAAAATGACCTTCGTTTTGATATACAAACTCTGGCATTAACATTAATGATGACAATTGTTAGAGTAAGCCAAAAAGGCCAATGCAATACAATAAAGAAAAAGAAACAAGCCTTCAAAGGATTGTATGAATCAGCTAACATAACAGAAAGTCAGGGTTGAGAAGCTAGGAAAGTAATATTCAGAGCTGGAATGCTGTAAGGGTTTAAAAGGCTGAATTTCAGATTCAAGAAGAAACAAAAATGAAACGGGCTATAGCCTTAAACCTAAACACATTTATTTTCTGGTCTCACTGATTACAAAAGAGTTATTTCCAGATAACAAGAAGTTTCTTTCTCCCACAGATGCTCACTTTCTCTGTTTCTGTTTTCAGTGGCTCTAAGTATAGGGTCATCTTCCCTTACCTTCCATTTTTCCTTTCATAAGGTGGATTTTTAAAAAGATTTTTATCCCACCTTTTTAAATATATATATAGACTGAATGGAACTCTTTGATTTTAAAAAAAATCCTTGAAAATCTCGAAGTACAAGAATTCTGCCTTGAAACCCAAAGAAATATTATTTGTTGATGACAATAAGGTAGGCCTAAGTAGACGAATAACTCAGCCTTTCATGACAACCACAATTTAGCATCCATAAGAGGTGGATAAATTCTGATTCATTTGATTAAAGCAGGCTGTAAGATAGCTACATTAGCTAGTATTGTATTCCACATCTTATTAGAGCCACTAAAGGTACTGTACACATAATTCTTTTGAAAATGTGTGATCTTCCTTAAACACTCAGGATAACATAACTCAGCTGCATACAAATTAAATACTATTGTTTATACCTTAATCGTGGTTCATATTGTGAACTGTGAAAAAAGAATGGAATTGTTCATGTTGTGGAGTTGCTGATTTGGAAAAAGGAACCACAGAAGATACAGTATATACACAAAGTCATTCCTTCCTGTGTTACCAAGTTAGTAAGGGCCATGATCATTTTGAGGAGAAGAGGAAATAGCTCGGATCTTTCTTCATCTTTTTTTAAAATAACATCAAGACATGTAACGACTTGTCATAAAGAGTTTCAAACCATTTTAGCTTTAATCCTATTTTTCAGTTACTCTCTTTGCATTTAGCATAAGCTTTTAACATGACTTAAAAGAAAAACTTTCCTGCTTGCAATATAGCCTAAGGACATTTCCGTATTACATATTTTGTTCAATAACTTCAACTGTCATGTCTCACAATTGGTTGAACTTTATTGTGCTGGCACATCCTAAATCCAGAACCATCCTTGCATTACATAATAGTTAAAGTCAAGTTGGCCAGCTATTCGGTATTTATTTGCCATGTAAATACATTTTTGAAAAGAAGCAACAATATAAAGTGGGCCACTGCCAACAGCCTGTCAAGAACTGGAAAAGAGGTTGCCATTTCTGTATGTCTCAGCTGGGATTAAAGCCTGCATGATTTGGATTAGAAACTGCATTAGGAAGCCAAACCTCAGATAGCAAAGAGTTTGTGGAGACCTGGTCAGATTTGGGAACTACATGCTATAGAAGAGTTCCTAGAGCAGTGTTTCTCAACATTAGTGTTTTTAAAATGTATGGACATCAAGTCCCAGCATTCCCCAGACGGCTTTGTGTGAAAATTGCCCCACATAAAATTGTCAAGGTTGAGAGTGATGTTTAGTAGTACATCCAGCAAAATCGAATCGAGTTTTTGCATTGTTGGTGTACAACCTTTTGGGAAATCAAGAGCTAAGAGTCAGAACAAAAGGGAAAATGGCTGAGGCAATTCAGAAAATTGAATGTGTTCTATTTCTGTTAAATTCTTTCCATTTTCTCTTCAGTTGCTTGCCTCTTGAAGCTTATCTTCATCATATCCACTTTTAAAATCACGTATTTATTTTAAATTATATAAACAGCAGCTGGAGAGGGGATGGCCAAAAATATTTAGGTGCCATAGGCTGTGCAAACCATAACATCATAGAGTTGAAAGGGGCCATTTAGGCCAGTGAGTGCAACCACCCACTCAATGCGGAAATCCAAATTAAAACATCCCAGCCAGATGGCTGTCTAATCTTCACTGAAGCACATCCATTGAAGTGGAGCACACCAGCTTTCTGTGTGTGTGAGAGAGAGAAAGGCATTGATCAACTGGGTGGGTACATGACTGTATTCTGGGAATCAGTTGTGGTTTATGAAACTTGCAGTTTATGCTCAACTGTAGGTAAAGTTGTTCCTCTTCAGTCCTGGTTTGGTCCAATAAATATTTGAAAACTGTTTTGGCAAACTGTAATATTTTTACTTTCAGGACAGAGCAATCAAATCAGTTCAGCAAGTTAAAAGAGTGCCAGTAATGAATTAATTATTCTAATGGGTCAAAATATGCATATCATTCAGTCTCTTAATGTATTTGGAGTTGGTGACTTCTGTTAACCAGGGGGTGGGGGAGTGAAATAATTTCTCAGATTGGATGTTTTATTCTCCCAAATCCAATCTGAGCTCCGCTAGACTTGCTTACAATATTTCCCCAAATGGTATGTCTATCTGGTTTGGGTTGCAACCTGGACAAAGCTACACAATTAGTTGCTTGGAACCTCCAGTTTTTGCACAGAGTATTGATTGGTGTGAGAAACTACAGGCTATTCTTAGAACTCATCTTCATGTGATATGGAAATTTGGTAGCTAACCACTGAACGATGTGTCATACCATTGAAAAAGTTTAGGGTTAGGAAAGAACTATTGAAAAATGAATATAGAACTATAGATACAGATACAAATATTGATGTAGGATGGGATCAGACTTTTAAATTACACTGTTTTCATTGTTTTATATGCTTCACTTGGTCTGCGTGGGTTTCTTTTATCCATACATGCGCACAGACAGCTTGTAAAATTTTACCTTCAGATTTAAGGAGAAAGAAACCTGTTGGGCAATGGAAGCAATAGGTGTGTATGTCTAACTGTTTGCTGTTCTGTTTCTTAAAACTTTTATGTGAGGCACTGGGACGGGAGGGGAGGGAGTCAAAGTGAAATCATATATCACGATGTCATAGGATTAATTTTTCAGCAGTTCGGCAGTTCGAATTTCACCAGGCTCAAGGTTGACTCAGCCTTCCATCCTTCTGAGGTTGATAAAATGAGGACCCAGATTGTTGGAGGCAATAGGCTGATTAACCACTTAGAGAGGGATGTAAAGCACTGTGAAGCAGTATATAAGTCTAAGTGCTATTGCTGTTGCTATTGCTATATCATACACATGACTTCATGATGTGGCTAATACAAATCGCATGATTTTCATCATGATATACACGATAACCTTATATCTTCTGTTGCAAGAAGTGTGCCAAAATATTCTATCTATCTATCTATCTATCTATCTATCTATCTATCTATCTATCTATTTATGACAGCCTATCTTGCAGAGGACTAAGTATGCCCTAAGGTTTGCCCATTCTTGTTATAAGGACTGAATGCATTTCATGATTTGTTTTCTTAGCTAACCTGTCTGCAGTTAGATAGATATACAGTATAATATAACTAATTGGAGTGCTACTCAGATAGCACTTGTGTATTAGAGAACATCTCTTACTGAAGAGGACTTTGACAACACTGTTTGTTACTAGGGATAAGGTGAGGACTGTAATGACTTATGATCAAAATTTCAGACTCGGTTATGGTTGTAAGTCAAAAACGACCTTGTATGCCAGCAGATTTTTGAGCCATTTCATAGAATAGAACATTGAATGTTAAAGAGGTTCTCTGGAGGTTCTCCATACATTACTACTGGGACAGTGATCTCATTACTTTAGTATATGGTATAGACCAGTGATGGCTAACCTTTTTCTCTTCATGTGCCAAAAGCGTGCGCGCACATGCCAGCACCCATAATGCAATGCGGCCCCCGCACATGCACGCATGACCCCCATTCTCCTCGCCCCCTGCGCATTAAGAATGTTAGCAACTGTTTCTCTGCTCGGTTGCTGGGTGGGTGTGGTCATGGTGGGTGTGGCCTACTCGGCCTCCTGCACCATGGCGGGGGGCATTTTTGCCCTCTCCAGGCTCCAGAGGCTTTCCTCAAGCCTCCGGGCGGGCAAAAATAGCCTCCCTCTGGCTCCGGAGGCACTCTCATTTCCGGAACTTCCGGGAGGCCTGTTTTTTGCCCTCCCAGAGCCTCCCCACAGGCCCTGAATTTACCTGGAATCCAAAACAGGCTGGGTGGAGACTCCTAGGCGGGGCGGGGTGGGGTGGGAAGGGCCAGCCATTTCTTGCAACTACCGGTTCAGCAAACCAGATGTAAATTAGTATCCGGTTGTCCCAAACCAGCAACCCCCCACCTCCCGTTTTGGGCCTAGTAGGCCTCTCTACAGCCTCCTGGCCCCAAAAATGGGCCATGGGGGATGCCCCAGCGTGACTCCCATGCATGCGCACCCAACCTCCTGTGCATGAGTGTGTGTCTACCGTATGTGCCCCGCCCCCTGCACATCCTGAAAATCAGCTGGCCGGTGGGAGACGTGTGAGCGCATGCGCATGCACAGTGGAGCTGAACTGGGTGACGGCTCGTATGCCCGCCAAGAGAGCTCTGCATGCCAGCTGTGGCACACTTGCCATAGGTTCGCCATCATGGGTATAGACTGTGTTTCACTGTTAAAATGTGACTTTCTTACAGAGTAATTGTTACATAGGGAAAAGTTGACTGCAGCTCAGTTGAGAACTAGGAGGAGAAACTGGAAAAATGTAATTGAATGTTTACATGGGTATGGGTAGAGTGAAAATTGGGCAGAATTACACGCCGTCTGGATTAAGTTGGTCAAGATCCTGTTACATGTAATCTGCTCCATCCAATTCTCCTGAACTACCTGTTTTTCCTCTGTTTTTTTATTGAGTTTTTCATGTGCTTCAGGCTTTCATGTAACTTCCATATGCAAGTTTACTGCAAAATTTTGGTACTATATTTACCTGTGTGAGTAAGTCAGTATCCAGTTGAGTGAAAGGTGAAGGTAAAATTACTCATGCAACTAAATTTAGAAAGAGTTGGTCATAAAAAAAACCTGCTTGTGGTTGGTGTGAGCTCTTTTGTGAGTAGGAAATTTATATATATGTTTAAACTGATTACTATGCAATTCCAGAAAAATGTGTGTTTGGCTTAAAGAGCTGCAGAAAAGTACTATATTTGCACCCCAGTATGCTTCTAAGCATTTTCTTGGTTTTGAATCTGAAGAAATACTATTACTGAGCAGTAATTGCATTTAGAAGAAATACCATCTCCACAGTGCCTCCCACATGGAACCTCTGTGTAGATAAATCTCAGCAAGGAAACTGGCTTTCAACGAATCTGCTCTCTATATTTTGTCAGCTAAATTAAAGAGCAAGTTATAATTATAAATCTTGTTTTACTTCTAGAGATGGGTAATAAATATCTGTGACAAGGTAAATTTTCTTATAACTGAACTCCTTCCAGTGCTTCCCTTGGACTTACAGCTCATCCATACACCCTACTGCTTTGTCTCTGAGATGGCTCACTTACCATTTGCTCAAGACATGCCCTCTCAACAAAGCCTCCATTTTAAGGCCAGCCTGCTGCTGAAGCAGGCTGAAAATGGTTCAAAAGGATCCAGCAGGAACTAAAACTGCCATTCCCATTCTATGTGGTATGGAAGAGGAAAAGCCGAGGTGACGCAGTGGTTAGAGTGCAGCACTGCAGGCTAGTTCAGCTGACTGCTAGCTGCAGTTCAGCAGTTCAAATCTCACCGGCTCAACGTTGACTCAGCCTTCCATTCTTCCGAGGTCAGTAAAATGAGGACCCAGATTGTTGGGGGCAATATGTTGACTCTGTAAACCCCTTAGAGAGGGCTGTAAAAGCACTAAGAAGCAGTATATAAGTCTAAGTGCTATTGCTATCCTCCAGAGCAAGGGTGAAATCCAGCAGGTTCTGACAGTTCTGGAGAACCGGTAGCGGAAATTTTGAGCAGTTCGAAGAAGCAGTAGCAGAAATTTTGAGTAGTAGGGAGAACTGGCAAATACCACCTCTGGCTGGCCCCAGAGTGGAATGGGAATGGAGATTTTGCAGTATCCTTCCCCTGTCACGCCCACCAAGCCACGCCCACCAAGCCACACCACGCTCACCAAACCAAGGCCACAGAACCGGTAGTAAAAAGGATTAGTTCCAATGATGACAGCAAACGGAGGCAGGTGGGGAATTATTGTGCATTTCAGTTCACGATAATGGTGAACAAATGAATGTAGAGTAATAGTAAAACTGCTGTTCCATCTCCATCCCCTGTGCAGATCCCTGAAGCATGCCATCTATTGAGGGAATCCTTCACTACTTCATCTAATACCTTTTTCTTTTTGCCAAAATAGAAAGTAGTGGAAAGTCACTACCAACCATTCCTGGTTCAATGGCTACTCTGTCAGAAACTATAAAGGGAGAAGGAATAACCTCAAGGAGCAAGAGGAAGAGCCAAAACCAAGGCAAAAGTCAGATAATAGAAATTTATTTAGTTCTGTCTAGGGCAGAACTGTAACCCAAGTAAGCATCTTAAGACAAGATCTCCCTAGTTCTCACAGATATAAAGAGAGGAAGGGAGGGGGAAACACATAAAAGATTCTGTTATAGTATCTTTATAATGTAAATAATATTAGCATGTATAAATTTCCTAGCCTATCTTGGAGGGGCTGACAGAAACCCACAGTTCAGGAATGAGACTAGTACAGGTAGTCCTTGACTTACTGTGATGACCCAGGGCGTGGCACGAAAGCAACACAACCAGAGAACAGGTCTAATTCCCCTTTATTGCTCCAACTGTGCCCCCAAACGTTCCCACATTCCCTACAAGTCCTGGAGCAAAGTTCTCACACTCACCTTCCGAAGCCTCTGACTCCAAGTAGTCCAGTAAGCCAGGTTAATCAAACAGCAACCAGGGCCAACAGTCCAATAAGCCAGGTTAGCCCAAACAGTAACCAGAGCAAGAAGTTCAGCAGAGCATGCAAACTGGCAAGCCCCACAAGACAGAGTAGAGCAATCTCCAGGCTTTGGCAAGTGCACACGAGGCTCCACAGATTCAACACTTGTTCCCGACAAATGCCTCTCCCACAGGCACCTCCTTACATCTCAGTCCCCAGGTGTGCCTTGTGAAAGGGGGAGCCACTCTCTTCCCTCGTAGCTGGCTCAATCTGCGTTGATCTCACCGTCTCTCTTCCCTTCTTGCTCTCGGATCAGGAGGGGGTAGTCCTTGCTCTTCTCCTGATCTTTCTTTGTCTGGAGGCCTTACTAATTCAGAAAAGCCTTGCCTGGACTGACTCTGCCTTCCCTACTTTCCTCCAAGGCCAACAGAGCCGGCCTCTCCATCTCTGTCAGTTCTTGTTCCAGCTCATCTTCCCCCACAGATACAGACTCCAAGGGTGGGGGGGGGGCATGACACTTACATCCATTCATTTAGTGACAGTTTAAAGTTATAATGGCACTGAAAAAAGTGATTTATGATCATTTTTCACAGTTACAACCGTTGCAGCATCCCCGTGGTCAGATGATCAAAATTCAGTTGCTTGGCAACTGGTTCATTGCAATGTCCCAGGGTCATGTGATCACCTTTGATCTTCTGACAAAGTCAATAGGAAAGAAAGAAAGATTCACTTAACAACCGTGTTATTAATTTAACAACTGCAGAGATCCATTTAACAGTTATGGCAAGAAAGATTGTGAAATGGGTCAAAACTCACTTAACAATTTCTTGATTAGCAATAGAAATTTTGGGGTCATTTGTGGTCCTAAGTTGAGGACTATATATAGTGAGGGCATAACAAGCTTGTTCTGAGGAACTTAAAGGAGCATTGCAAGGGGAGCAATTCTGGAAGCAGCATACAGTACTTTCCTCTTGTCTCAAGCATTGAAGGAGGAAAGCACATCTTTGGGTCTGTGTGAATGAGCCTTCAGGTCTCACTACAAATTCTGTTTTCAAAGTTTTCAGGTGTCCAGTATCACTAGTGGTTTGAATGTATATTTTTGAACATCTAAAAACATACTGTTTATAGTAATTGTTACAGAGGCTGAATGCATGTGCAATTGGTTTTTTTTTTTTCATTTGTTAAGGGTAGTTTTTTTTTTTTAAACAGTTGCATCAGAAACAGCAGGAAAATAAAATTTCAGTTTGGAGATATGTGCATGTTGCAAAATATTGTGGGTACTTATGTAATTTAGTCAAGCCAATATGGTTTAACTGGAAATGCACATACCTCCCCCTTTCTCACTGTTATTACTTAGCCCACTTTCCAATTCTTCTGCTTTCTCATTTGTTACAGGATAGAAAGGCATTCTTTAAAGGATAGAACTAAGTTTTATGTGGTCATCAATTCTCTGCTTACAGGAACAATTGCTGTAGCTGGTATTCAGGAGCTGTAAATATGAGGCAAAAATTGAATGGATGGTGGATAAAAGTGGATCCCATTTAGCATATCTGATGCTAAAATGTAACAATTGGAAATGCCAGAATATAATATTAGAACTATCCCTGAAGAAGCAGGATCCCTTCTCCTAAATAATAGCAGGGATTAAAAGAGATTTGTCACGAATATTAGAACAAATCAACGTTTCTCTCCAGCTTTGCAAAAACTCCTTATCACACAGATGCACTCAAAATATTTATTTACTTATCTAGACTATTTATATAACTATTCACCTCACAGCTGGGACTCCGGGTGGTGAATAGAGAATTTAAAGAGGTGGGGGGAGGTCCAAACAACACAATCAATCAAAAATAAACTTCCAGAGACAATCAGTATGAGACATGCCTGAGGACTAAAAGTCATTCCTAACAGGATGAGACCATCTGGATCTCCCAGAGGTTTCTTCTTCCACAGGGTAGGGATTGTGACAGAGAAGGCATAATTCCTGGGTCCCACAAGATGATATTGCCTAATAGAAAAGATTTATTTATTTATTTTATTTGTTTCAATTTCTATACCGCCCTCCTCCAAATAGGACTCAGGTGGTGAACAGCCAAAGTAAAAAACAGGACATACAAAATTTAAAAACAATTTAAAATAATTAGATATTTTGGCCGTAAATTAAAACAACTCAATTTAAAATCACTTTAAAATTTAACTCAAGCCAGCCCAGCTAGTTGAAATAAATAGGTTTTCAGGGCCCGATGAAAAATCCGGAGGTCTGTTATTGTACGTATCTCTGGGGGGAGGTTGTTCCAGAGGGTGGGCGCCGCCACAGAGAAGGCTCTCCCCCTGGGGGTCGCCAGCCGACATTGTCTGGCGGATGGCACCCTGAGGAGGCCCACTCTGTGCGAGCGTACTGGCCGGTGGGAGCCTATTGGTGGCAGAAGGCGGTCTCGTAGAGACCAGGGGTGTCAAACTCAAGGCCCACAGGCCAGATCCAGCCCGCAGGCTGTTTAAATTTGGCTGGTGGTCAGCAAAAGGAGCCTGGATAGCTCAACAGACTAAAAGCCTGTTATTAACATTCAGCTGTCTGCAATTATTGCATGTTTGAATCTCACCAGGCTCAAGGTTGACTCAGCCTTCCATCCTTTCTAAGGTAGGTAAATTGAGGACCCAGTTGTGGGGGCAATAAGCTGACTTTGTATAAAATATACAAAAGTATGAAGGTTATTGCTTAACGCATTGTAGGCCACTCTGAGTCTCCAGAGAAGGGCGGCATATAAATCTAATTTAAAAAAAAAAAAAAAAAAGGACTGACCTGTGGTGCCTCTGCCAGCAAAAATGGAGCTTGCGGCTCTCCCGAGCTTTGTTTTCTCTTGGGGAGGGTTGCAGGAGGCCGTCGCAGCAGAAAACAGAGCTTAGGAGCCCGTTTTCGCTGGCAGAGAGCTCGGGCCTCCATAGGCACCCCCGACATGAGTGATGTTGATCTAACCATGCCCACCCTGGCCATGCCCCTCTCCCCCAAAATCAAACACAACCCTGATGTGCCCCTCAATGAAATCGAGTTTGCCACCCCTGATTTAGAGCATAACAACTCAGTAAGTTTTGATGAGCAGAAACAATTGGTTATTACTGTAAATAACCTGGTCCTGTACTGTTTACAGTTTTTGTAGGTAATAACCAACACCTTGAATTGCATCTGGATGCCAACTGGAAGCCAGTTCAGTTCATATTGAGAAACTTCTGCTACCACAACTTCCAAATATTCTTCAAAGACAGACCCATGTAGAGTGCCTTGCAGAAATCCAACTGGGAAGTGACTAAGTCAAGAGTTACTGTAATGATTTAAGCAAGAGGTAATGGTAATGTTGTTCCCCCTATTAATAGCTTGATGGGGATTTTATTAATAGGAAATCATGACACACATTGGTGGTGATGCTGTCATATCATCAGAAAGGGCAAACCTACAGTTTATACTTGGGGGGTGGAATTTCAAGCCTATCAAAGGTTCAGCACGCCTATTTGTTTTTGTTTTTTTCTGTTCATAAATTAAAATAGTGATGTTAAATTCTGACAGCTGACCACCAAATTTGAAAGTATTATCAATCAGAGTTCCAGAAAGCAGAAGCTTGTCCTTTGAGTTAAATGGTAAAAAAAAAAAAAGGAACAAATCTATCTCCCAAGGTTTTATTCCTGAATTGATTTAGAAGAACTTGAAAGCAGAACAGTGAAACATCTCTGAATGACAATGCATCTGGGACGACACCATGCAGAGCTGTCATGGAAAATATTGAATCAGAGTTAGTATTGGCTGAACTTTTTTGTCCCCAAATTCTTCCACTATTCCTTGGACATTAAAAACTGAAGAATAACTTTGGATCCACATTGTGTTTATGAATAGGGGAAACTGTGATCCAACATGTGAATTAGAAGCATTTAAACACTATGTATTCTTCTGACATGAAAGGCTAGATTGAATAAAATATGTTATTTTAGCCCAAGAACAATGCTTTCAAATATATTATTCTTTGGATGACTAATTATTTATCCATACAGAACAAAAATATATCGACACCTACCATGGGTAGCCAAGTGATATTTTTCATGTAATAAACAATGTTTATCCACCTTTCTCAACCTGGTGCACAGGAATTCTGGGAGGTGATGTTGCAATATATCTGGAAGGTACAATTTGGGGAATACTGGTATAGACTCATGCGGTTTTTCACAAACCACTTGACATTAAGGTAACTCAAGGAAAGCACTTTTCTAAACTTTCTCTTCCATAGTTAATTCCCAGATTCAAAATTACTTAAACTATTTTTTAACAAATTCTATTTCCTATCTCTTTCTGGATTCTGATGTTTGACATATGGGAGAAGACAGTATCTTTACTTAAAATCCTGATCAATCAAACTCATATAATAAATGAGGAACTATGTACAAAATCCAGCTCTAAATGGTATGATATATTGGCAGTCACATTACTGCGGTAATAATCCTCATTTTGAACTTAAATGGACTCCGGGGGATGGTAGAGAACAGGAAGGCCTGGAGGAATGTTGCCCATGGGATTGCGATGGGTCGGACATGACTTCTCCGATTTGAGAACTCTTGCCCCACTGTCTGGCTTTTCAGGTAGGAACCACTGGGTTTTTAAATTTTTATTTTATTTATTTTGTAATAAACCTAATGTGAAATATAGATGTCGTGCAAAGGGCTGGAAATAATTATTTTACTTTCTTTTAGTGCAAAAGTAGTCACTCCATAAATCCAGCATCCCATCTCTTAGCACTCTGAACTCATGCTGCTGAAATTCAAAACAATAGGGAAAAATAGCTTCAAAATAGCCTAATGTTAGTAGTATGATTTCAGCCTAATTTGGGAATCTGGCAGTGGTGGGATTCTACTGGTTTGGACCAGTTTGGGCAAACTGGTAGCTCCGATGATCAGCTGGGAGAAAACTGGTAGCTCCAACGATCAGATGGGCCCACCCACCTGCGCTATTTTCCTATCTTTATCTCCTCAGCTGATTTGCACAGTAGAGCTGATTGCCACATGAATCAGCTGTGCTACTCCTCCGAAGAAACCCAGAAGTGAAGATTTGTTCAAACTGTGCATGCGTGCACAGCGTACAATCGCTGAACTGGTTGTTAAGCCGGGAAGATCCCACCACTGGAAGCTGGGATAGTTTTAATAGTAGGAATGTGGACAGTTTGCCTTTGGGAGGCTTCTTTCTTTCATTCTGACCCTTAGCCTCATCTCCCACCCAAAAAAAAACCCCTTTTCAGCCACACTCCGTCCTTCTGGTGACCTCATTTAATGGCCTTCTGCAGTCCCGTCCTATTAAATATTGCTAATGTAGAATGGAAGGGGCAGGCAAAAGGATTTTTATTGTTACAAGACTGAGGCATGACGTTTCATTCCTTATTGGAATGAATTGGAGATAATAAAGGCATCAGGGGTTGTCTTGAAGCTGTTTTTGAAGGACAGAAGATAGAAGCTTTGGCATTGTGGAAGTGCCCATCATTTAGTTTCTGTGTCTGTTGAGTCAACTTCTTTCAGCTTCATCAGATTACAGAACACAATAGCATTGTGATATAATTATACACACACACACACACACACACACACACACACATCAAATATGACTATCCTACATTTTTCCCCCAGAGATCTGAGTTTACTATTACGTTCCCTCCAGATGATTAAATATATTTGAAGAATAGTCACAGTAAGTCATGTGCACATGACTGCTTCTTTGGACACACATAAGTAAATAACAATGGTTTTTATGTAGGCTTGGTTGCTTGTCTGCAGATTATAGAAAACAAATAGATCTGACTCCTTTTTTGATTGTGCATATTTCATTACTGAACCAGGAAATGGAGATAATGCAATGTTAGCATTTACTTATGTCCTAATTTCTAATGAAAGATTTAAAATTGCAGAACTGAAAAAGGTAGATACACCTTTGAGAAGATAAGTCCATTCAAGATAGGTTCTTTATCCAGAAGTTATTTGAATCCTCAAAATAAAAGATGTAACATTTCAGTGTACAATTAAAGAAAATGTAAACAATCTATTAAAGCTCAGTAAATATCTGTGTATAAGCATGAAGACAAGTAAGATAGATTCACCACCTCTTCTTGTTTTCCTCTAAATAACACAAAACAAATATAAAAAGGGCAACTGCTCTTTTTGTTGTTCTTGATTAAGCATGAGGAAGTCAATCCTGACTGAAATCACATCATGAAGAGAGTGAAGCTCATTTTTTAAAAAAAGAAATGTATTGACATCATTAGAAGGGTTTTTCTTTCTTTCTAAACCCGCTCAGTGTCAGTGTCAGTGGGGATTTCATAAAGCAGGTCTTTCATAGAGATGGTCTTAACAAGAGAAAGGAAGATTTAAGCTTCTTTCCTCCTTACACAATGATATCAATAAACACTGGGCTTCCAATTGCTTTCCCTATTGTAAACAATAAAAGAGGGCCAATTGTGAGTTACTTATTTCATAAATCATGAATTTATTAACTCTCACAAAAATAAGTGTGGTTAGTAACTATTGTCCAAAGTATAGAACAAAACAGGCCATCTATCCTTCTTTGGGGAATAAGTATCAAATGTAAAGAAAAATCGCAGATATAGAATTCTGCTATGTTTCCAAGAGCTGGTACTCTTGAATTTAAACAGAAATTATATATGCAACAATGTGAAATCAATCCTGTATTATAGATTGGAAGAAGAATGAACAAAGTAAGGATTCTTATGAGTTTAAGAGTAAAGCTACGAGAGACAATAAAAAGAAAATTTGGCCAGATGTTCTGGGAAGAGTGGCAAGCTATATTGAGAATGCTGCATGGAAAGAAGAGATTTTACACTTTTTGTCTTTGTCGTGTTCTTGAATGAAAATCAGTTCCATGCATTTTCAACTTCTGATGTTATTTTCCATTTGACTGCATCCTCTCTACTTCATGTCAGCAAAACTATGAGGAAAAAAAAGATGCAGAAACATCAGCAGAGAAATAAAAGTTGAGATTTAGATAATAGAAAAGATCTCCTCCTCCTCCTCCTCCTCCTCCTCCTCTATATTTTATCCATGTTTCTTTATCCCACCTTTTCTGATAACTGTAAGGGGATTTCCTGGGGCTGTAAGGGGATCCTGAATTCCAAAACAGAACCGCCCCACGCTTTATGTGTTTCAACATGTAGCCATTTTATGCTTTATCCACACCCTCAGCTAAGCATACCCTCAAAAAGGCATAAAATGGGGTGATAGAGAAATTTCAATACCTCACTGATGCCTGCATTTTGAGATTGAGTGAGACATTGTGTTGGAAACAAAATGTTTTCAATGACAGAGTTGTTGGCTTCTTTCCTAATGGGGATCTTGTGTTATTTAGTCCTTTTTGTAATAGTTTAGAAGGCAATTTAAAGATGATCCATCTGTATAATCATTAATATTTTCAGCTGCGCCTTTCTATACTCTGTCCATACCAATGGTCTGATCTCTAGGAAAATCCTGTTGCAAAATGTGTGCCTGCTCACCTAACCAGTTACAAAAAAGTCTTTTTTAAAAAAAAGTTTTGAGAAGCAAGTAAGGAAAGAATATGTCTATTCAACCATTCCCTATTAGGGAATCATAGTGGAATACTTCATCAGAAATAAAAACAATATTTCAGGTTCAAGAAAAAAATGACAAAAACTTTTATAATATGTAAGCACAGCTTGAAAGCTGCATCATGCAAGTGTTATGCAAACTATGGGATAACTCGTCGGTGCCCTCTTGATAAAACAAGCTAGCAAGAATTCCAGTCATCATCAGTTAACAGGACTTGTAATCCATGATATCCAGATGGGAACATTTTTGACAAAACTGAACTGAAGAAGCTTTTTGGATGAGAAGCGAAATGTCTTTGAGGAAAAACAAAGTCCAATTGCTTTTTGAAAAAAAACACCCTTTGGGACAACTATGACCTGGATGACTGAGACTCTCCATAGACATCTTTGACGAAACTGTAGTAAATTTTTCTCACTTCATATCCCATGAAAAGCAATGAACTGACAAACAAACATGAATTAATGCTTATATTTCCAACTTTTACTTTAAAACAGGCTGTCATATCACATAGGGATGTATTTCAGTTTATTCAGGGAACATTAGGCTGCTCGGAGTAAAACTGGATAATTTGGTTAGAGTCCAGAGCAGAACAGCCACTCTAAAAGGAAAATACTGAGCAGACTCCATTTGTCCCTATCCAACAAAGCAGGTGATCAGCGGACCAGAACCATCTAACTTCGCCTGATCTCTTTCTTCCAATGAATCACAATATTAGTCATAAAGGTGGTAGACTGAGTATGCCGGCAGCCAGACACCTGAGACCATACGCTTCAGCATGTACGGCACTGACACAGTTCATTACTCTTCCACGTGGTGCAGTTGGGTGTGGTTGCTGCATTCTACATAAAATGACAGCCTATAGAATGTGGGAAACGGCCATCTTGTTCTTTGCTTCAGGCAACAAAATTATTTTGGTTAGCCACGGAAGAAGCATGCAAAGCCGAGTAAATGCATTTAGGGCCATATTTGATCACTACTTCTTTTATTGTCAAAATGAGCTGCTAGTTTTTACTATTTTTTTTTGCAACTGCAAGCTTATCTGGTGGGAAAGTTCTATATCTGTCTATACTCTGCAAGTATGCATTCATCAAAGAAATAACTCCCTCAATTTCCCACTGTTGGGGTTCTCAGAAACAGATATCTTACAAAACCCATTAATACTGGAAATGCAGGGAATGCAAGTTGAACTTTATCCTGATGAATTCAACTGATGTTCCCCTGAACATGACAGGGTTAGCAAGAGTTAATCTGTAAGGGGAGGAATTTTATCCTTCAGTAAGCGGGATTCATATTCTTAAGATCGACAGCAGCTCCCTCCAGATCTTAAAACTGCATGAGTTAGCGGAAGGAGCTACAAGCTGAGTCACTGACAAAGGTTAATGAGCACAAGGGCTGCAATAGCAAACACCCATTAGCAGAACAAAGGAACTGTTGACAGTTAATAGTGCATAGCTAATTCTGATTTAAAAGATGGACCATGCCTTGAAGGGCCCATCTCTAGAGGGATTCAAGAAGAGGTTCCCCCCCTCCTTTTCCCACAAAATAAAGTTGTATAGAAAGAAAAATCTTGATTTTAAGAAGAGACTTATATTGATGCAGGGTGAATAGGCTACATACAGGTAGTCCTCAATTTATGACCACAATTGAGCCCAAAATTTATGTTGCTGAATGAGAAATTTGTTAAGTGACCTTTTCCCCGATTCACGACTTTTCTCGCCACGTTTGTTAAGCGAATCACTGCTGTTCTTAAATGAATAACACGGTTGTTAAGTGAATCTGATTTCCCCGTTGACTTTGCTTGTCAGAAGGTCACAAAAGGGGCACTGCAAAAGTTGTCAAGCATCCAAATGTAGATCACGTGACCATGGGGATGCTGCAAAGGTCATAAGTGTGAAAAATGGTCATAAGTCAGTTTTTTCAGTGCCATTGTAACTTCGAACAGTCACTAAATGACTTCTTGTAAATTGAGGACTAACTGTATTTGCAGAACACATTGCTTGTTTCACTCCACCCCCGTCCTTTTATTTCATGAATAATGATGTTTTAGCAATTCTGGATGAGTACCACACATCTTAGAACCAGATCAAACTTAAAGTTCCTCCCATTTCCCTCCCCCCACCCCTGCAATCTTTTAGTCAGATGCCCAAGTGGATGAACATGTGAGAATAGGATAATTAGACTCAAGCTATGCATGAAGAATCTGACAACAAATCCAGATTGCAGAGACTGAAGAAAAGGGTGTGTGTGTATCTTACAAAAGGCTTCTGGCTACCTGAATGCACAGCTCAGTTTGTAATTAACAATTGTGTGATTGCTTGCATGGAGGAAAAAAACATCTGGATCAATTGATCCACAGATGACTTCATCATATCAGCTTTCACTTACCTCAGGGAAAGCAGGCAATCAAGTTTGATGTTGTGGTGACTGGAATGTTTGTGTGAGGCTGATATCAGTGGCCCTATCAGTGACCCAATGGCTACAATACTGAGAAGGTTCTGTCAACGGATACAGTATATGCCCATTTCATAAGGGACAGTTGGTTATCTCCCCTGCCTTTGCATAGACAGCATTTTATCCACAATTCCATTTTATGCCTTCCCAAGTATATGCAGATCACGTCACTGCTTTATGATAGCACTTTTTTTTAGTATTTTCATTAATTGGTTTTGGTTTATTTATTACATTAATATCCTGCCTTTTCTCCGGAAACTCAAAACAAATTATATGGGGATCTCCCTTTATTTTATCTCCACAACTACAGATAGTCCTTGATTTATAACAGTTCATTTAGTGACCGTTGGAAATTACAACCGCATTGAAAAAAGTGACTTATGACCTTTTTTCACACTTACAATGTTGCAGTGTCCCCATGATCACGTGATTAAAATTCAGATGCTTGGCAACTGACTCATATTTATTTATTTTATTTATTTATTTTATTTTATTTCTATACCGCCCTTCTCCTGCGGGACTCAGGGCGGTGTACAGCCAAGATAAAAACATAGCATATCAAATTTAAAAAACAATTTAAAAAACAATTAAATAATTTTGGCCCAAAGTTTAAAACAACCCAATTAAAACCGAATTCAATTAAAAACTGAGAGAATGGGATCAAGCCAGCCTGGCTAGATGGAATAAGTGTGTTTTCAGGGCCCGACGAAAAGTCCGGAGGTCTGATATCGTGCGTATCTCAATATTTGTCCCGGGATCCTCCTTTGAGTCCTTCTGACAAGCAAAGTCAATGGGGAAGCCAGATTCACTTAACAACCCTGGTACTAACTTAACAACCACAGTGTTTCATTTAACAACTGTGGCAAGAAAGGTGGTAAAATGGGGCACAATTCAATTCAATGTTTCACTTAGCAACAGAAATTTCAGGATCAATTGTTCTTGAAAATTGAGAACTATCTGTATCTGCCTATGAATTAGGATTGGCCGAGTCCAAATTAATCTAAAAAGTTTCCATAGATGAAAGTGGACTGAAATCTTGGTCTCCTCAATCCTAACCCAACACCTTACATCAGTGATTCTCAAGATGTAGCCTGCAGTGCCCCAGATTATTTCCAAAGTCTTCTCTTCGCTTACCTTCTCAAACCCCTCCTTGCTACATTCACTGAGAGTTAACTGGTTTGACAACAGCCTGCTCACAGCCTCAGTCCCCAGTTTCAAACTCTTAATTTTAGATTGCTTTTTAGCAAAGGAGAATGTTTAAAATGGCAGACAATAAATATAACTATAATTGTTACATTCAGTGAATAAATTTTCACTGAAAAGGTGAATTCACATGATCTTAAAGATAATAATGTACTGTAGTTAGGAAGTATTTGCAAATATTCATTCCACTTTTCCTGTCAAACATAAGTACCTTGGTCTTTAAATTTCATAATCATTATATCATACAATCTACCTAACATTGGCTGTAAATCATTCAGCCTGTCAACCAACAGTACTACATCATTGGCATGAAAAATATACTTACATTCATTTCCTAACATTGCAAGTATCTCTTATATATTTATCTATAAACACATTATACTAGGGGTCCCCAACCTGTCATTCATGATCCATTAGTGGACCTTGAGAGGATTGCAACTGGTCATGGAAACAGCCAGCCAGCAAGCGAGCACACATTCATCCTCACTTGCATGAGCAGTGGGCAAGCCCATGCGTGTGTGTTCCATTTGCGTGAGTGGCAGGTGCACATGCACACCCACCGCACAAATGGAGCTGCGTGGACTTGCCGGCTACTCATGCAGAACCATCTCCTCTCACCACCACCACTAGCCGGTCCGCAAAGCCGGAAACCTTGGGGAACTCTGCATTATACAACTAAGGAGACATCATACATCCTAGTCTTATTCCCAACTCGGTGTTGAACACAACATATTCCATTAATTTTCATACCTCTTTACTTTCATCATATACTGTTCTTATCACATTGAGCAATCATCCTTCAAATCATATTTATGCAAAACACTCCATAATACAAGCCTTAGACTTTAATCATACCCTTCCTCTCAAAGAAGAAATACAATACAATACATTTTCTTTTTCATAGTCATACTTTTGTCAGTGACTGGCTGAACAGCAAAAAAACAAAACAAAAAGAAACCATCCAAAAAACAAAATAAACCACTCCAATCAATCATGGTTTTATCCATTCCAATTGTTTGGTCCATTCTTTTGCCATGCATGGATATGAATGCCTAAATAATTTCCTAAGCAGCTACTAACAAGTTACCATTCTAATTCGTTCTTGAGTATTCAAATAACATCTTTTTCTGTGCTCTCTCATTCATTCTCATCCATTAATGTCCAATTTAGTTTGTATATGCTAATACATATTTTAATTAAGATATTAGCTTTGTGTGTTTGGATAGGTTATTATACTTAGCTACCCTCCGACACTGTCATCTAATACCGTAGTACAATTCTTTTCTGGTTCTGTTCCTTCAAATGCAACTTTTAATTATCACCAACTTAAGAATTCTTAAGAATTCATATGGTATATAATTTGTAAAAATTACTCAAATGATTATCTAATAAACATAAGTACAAAACATAGATGTTATATTTTTGCAGACTTTCTTGAAAGTCAGCTTACTGTTACCTTTATCATGCTCACAATTATATGCATGCATGTACCAGTATACCAGTATGTATGTGTATATGTGTATGGTAGTGATCTATATTCTGGAGGCAACAGATATTTAAAAAATGGTTCCCAGTGCACAAGGGAAATGAAACTGTCACTTGAGTGGTCTATATTGGAAGATGTGCAAGAACAAACTATGAATGGCCTTTAAATGGAGGAAAAATAACTTGTAATTTATGCAATTAAATCAACAAGTGCTATTAACAGAAGTACTAAGAGAGGCATCGTAATAGTTGGGCATGCAGTTCTTATGTAAAATATTTATGTAAGGCTGCCTCTGATTCACTAGCGCAAAAAGTGTCAAAATTTATGAATTTCATGAAGAAAATAGCAACTATAAAATGTCAGCTGAGAGAAAAGCATGATTCATGCTGAGGGCCAGTTTAGGCAGCTCTGCTGTAGAAATCCAGTGACAATTACATATGAATGCTTCTCTTTTTCAATGAAACCAACTTTGCCATGAAAAGTGTGTAATTACAGCCAAAGAAATTTGTTTCACAGAAATACCTTACCGCTCAGATTTGTGGTAGTAGCTTTGAGCAATTTAAGTAATTGCTGTGAAGTCATCTTATTGTTTCGGAGAATTCCTGTATAACACAATAACTATTCCTGTTCAGTCAATGCTCAAGGCCTCATGGTTATTTCATTTTCCTTATGTCACTATTGGTTGAAGGAGAACATGGCATTCCACCTTCTGCATTCCAGCTTTGCCAAGGTGCCATGTTGATCCTGCTTTATTACATGCAGGCCAATCATAATTCTGTCCATTGACTACTTCCAGGTCTTGCTGGCCACAAGATCACAGTTGGATTCCTTGGTTATCTGCTCCGGCAGTTTCCAACTCTAGCTTTGGTGGCATTCCTTATGATTGTTCTCATCATCACACATAAGATATTCGTAATTAATTATGTGATTCATAATTTCATGATTCTGGAACTTTGTTGCAGCCTGTAGCTGGTGAGTGACAACTGATGTTCAGCTTGTTACCATGCCTGTATGGGAAGGAATCACCTACAATTCAATACTGGCAAGAAAGAGTGGTTTGTGGGTTTGGTGCTCTTCTGGAGTCAGTGAATTGTCATCTTTAATTCTTGAAAGGATAGAATGGAATGGAATGGAATTTTTTATTGGCCAAGTATGATTGGACACACAAGGAATTTGTCTTTGGTACATACGCTCTCAGTGTACATAAAGGAAAAGATAAATTCATCAAGAATCATAAAGTACAACACTTAATGATAGTCATAGGATACAAATAAGCAATCAAATCATATTAGGAAACACTTGCACTTCCCTGGACAGAGTTGGTGCCAATTTTGGCATCCTCTTGAATTCTTGGTTCCTGCCCACAGAATAGGTGGGGAGGGAGGGTGTCTTTGCACATGCTAATTTTGTGAGCCAATTGCACCTTTCAGGAACCAGGAGTCTTGCTGACTCCTGCTCATGCTTAGTAATCTCTCAGCAGTATTATTACAACTTGCTGTACATGAGGCTTGAAAACCACCCAGAAATTATAACTAGTCCAACATTCAGGAGTTATGTAGTTTTGGATGCTTTGCCTTCCACCATTTTTCTAGGTACAATTCAAACAGCTGATTATCACTTTTAAAATTCTGAATGGCACTGGTATCCTCGGTCATGAATTTCCATCAACACAGTTCTCTTTCAGCCCTGGAGTTTATTGACTTGCTCTCTATTGACTATGCTTTTGGTACTGCTTATTTCTTCATACTTAAACTATAGGTATAACAACTCTCTTTTTTTCAGTTAGCTAGACATGAAGGCCACAAAGTGTCAATAGGGGTGTATGTAGGAAAAGGCTTAAGCAAGATAACCTATTCTATTGGAAATCTCTAATGAGGCGAAGGTAAAACAGGACTGTATTCAGTGACTACAATACGGGCATATTTTATTTCAAAATTACATTAACATGGATCTCATCAATCAGTGACAGAGTTGTGACATCCATGGCTGCCTAATGGTTGTTCATATCTCCATGTAGAAACTCAAACACACACTTTGTATTAGTTTTGCCAATAATGAGAAGATGGGATTACAAAATACTTTAATGTCTCATAGGAATTATTCCCATAGGAGAGAGATGGAAGGGATATAGATGCTGGACTGGCATTAGAGGCAGAGACTTAAATCATCAGAAGAACTCTGGGAAGGACAACTGGGATGGAGATAATGTCTGGCAACTAAGATGGATTCTAGTCAGCTCTGACTGTTGAAGATTTATGGTTTTAATAAAGGTCAATGTGACATAGCAAATCCAAATTGGATTGGGCAGTATTTATATTGCTAAAGGCTTGTTTGTTGGAAGTGGCCCAAGATCATGAAGTAGAAGAAGATAAGCCAGGGAAGATGGCTGAAGATATAGAGCAGGCAGCACTGTCTACCCAATGCAGATGAGCCTTAAAGACTTATAAATATGACAAATGTTTTACCAACTAGAGAAAAGCCAGCACCAATTATCGAGGGTATACAATTACCTGTAAACCATTCCTTGCAGAATGCAACATTAAGCCAACATTTAATTGTTACATATCAAAAAATTTTAAAAAAGGGAAGTTACATAAAATTCAGTAATACAGAAGAAAAGTAAGTCACCCCACACTTTACAATCTCAAATACTTAATTTCAATTGGGTAAAAGAAAGGATCGTGATGGAATGCAGTATTCTGTATATAAATTATAATTTGCAAAGCTTGGCTGGAAGATTGAAGCTAGTTTTGTTTTGTTTTAAAAATGATGAACAATCATGAAATATGGGTATCACTGAGTTTCTGTAAAATCCTGAGACTTCCCAGAAATCCTGGTGGCAATGCCAGATGAAAACGGAGATGGTGTATCTGAAATGCAAGCATGTTATGGCTCCCAGTCTGAAACCTAAAAGTGTTTCAGTGGGTATTTCAGAAGAACACTAGATCCATGTCAAGGAATAACCATATTGGAAGATTATAACAAAGAGGAAGGGCAGAAGATGAAGCAAAAGGGAGTTCTCTTAATGCTTCTGCTGCTACATCTTCTCTACCAGATGAAGTGAGTAGGAGTATCAACAGAGATCCCTCCTGCTTTACTCCACGCCCATCCTCTCACCTATAATCACCTGGTTGGGCTATCTTTGATTAAAGCAGGGGTGTCAAACTGGCAGCCCGTGGCCTGGATGTGTCATGTGCAGGCCACGCCCATCCCAGTACCGCAAATGGGAAAAACGTCACATGACAGCAATGTGACGCCGCAAGTTTGACACCCGTGGACTAGAGGTTTAGCATTTTTTTTTCCTGAAGTGTGCTAGGCTCATACTCAGAAACAATCCAATTGACACATCTCAAGTATGGAGCCCCACATCAAGTTATTCGGGCAACTTGATATATGGCACAGTACACCATTCTAAGCACTTCTTCAGCCTTACCATATTCATATTAGGAAAGACAGCTGGAGTTTTTTTTCCCCTTGCTAGCAGTGACACTTGTTCAGAAGAACTGAAACAGAGAATTGTCTCAGCTCCATTGTTACAGCCTCAAACCCTCACAGTTTCAACTTCAAACTGTTTACCATGGACTTCACTCCCTTCTTAAGAGAGCTGTAAAGGGGGTATACATAAGCGCACCAGAGTGCCTACTGTCCCTGTCTTACTGTCCCCATTTATTTGTATTTACTTCAGGGGTGGGTTCTAAATTTTTTTACTACCAGTTCTGTGGGTGTGGCTTATTTTGTGGGCGTGGCTAGCTGGTCAGAGTCATTTCTGGAAGGTCCTCACACTTACGACCAGTCCTCGCACTTACGACCTGACTCATTTGTTTGCTTTTAACACTGATCAGCTGTAGGACGGCCCTTTGAAGCCCCGCGGCAAGAGTTTATAAACAGTTTTTTTTCCCTCTAGTCATCAGCTGGGACTCAGGAGGCAGCAATAGATTGGGGGTGGGACCAAATAAAAGGTAAGAATAACGTGGTGGGGTGGGAGGGCAGGCGGTGGGGGAGAACTGGTTCGGTGACGTCATATCATCACCGCTACCGGCTCGGCCGAACCGGACCGAACCGGGAGGAACCCACCACTGATTTACTTCCTTTGTTTATGTTTACGTTCATACCTATACTTGTTATCTTGTACATGTTTGACAAACAAAATAAAAATAAATAAATAATAGAATCTTTCTATTAGTTTACTTGTTTTGAATTAAAACTGGAAGGGCAGCATCATTTCCTGTCTTGTTACTGAGGCAAAATAGGATTCAGCAGCCAGAGCAACACATTTTATGTCATTTATTATTCTGCAGGCACTTTAATGGAGTGGTCTGTCAATGCCCTATAGCAGTGTTTCTCAACCTTGGCAATTTGAAGATGTGTGGAGTTTAACTCCCAGAATTCCCCAGCCAGCCAAGTTGCCAAGGTTGAGAAAAACGGCCCTATAATTCTCCTAACTCCCAATTGGAATTGGAATATGTGTCTGTCTGTCCACCCATTTTGTTTAGCCACCTAACAAAATGTCAGAGTTCGTTGCAGAAATCAAATCCAGAAAGCACACACAGGTAATTGATTCAGCAGGATTCATTAACTTCTCTTTATATCCATAATAACACATGAAATAAATATACAATACCAAAATCAGATTTTCCACCATGGTAGTAGTTACAGGCAAAACACAGGCAGAGGAGAGAAGAGTTTCAGTTTCAGTTCAGCAGAGCAGACTAGTTTCAGAGCTGAGCACAGAGCTAAGCCACGCCCAGGCTCCAAAACTGTTTCAGTCACCAATCAGCTCCCATTGGCTGATTTAGTTGCTATGCCTATACATTGGCTGACTTTGTTACTAAGCCCTATTCCAGTTCATGAATATTCTGACACAAAATACTTTTTTGAGTCCTTTTAGAATGAAGAAAAGGTATGAAATATTTGAAAGAATGAATGGGTGAGTGAGTGAATGAGTGAGTGAATCAATTGCTTAATCTGTAAAAGTCAAAAAATCAAGATAATATGTCAAAACGATAAAGTTTAAAAATGCTAGAACTGAAAAAGTCTCATTTTAAGTTATAGAAGTATACTAAGTTATAAGAACCTTTTGACATTATAAAATATTCTTACATTTCTAAATTTAAACTTCCAATTTTTGTTCCTTGTTGGAAAATGGACTGAAGTATAAATTAAGACATTTCTAATTGTAAACTCACTTCAGTTATACACTTATTGTGTCGGTTTTGTCAAGGCATTATATTCTCCCAGCCCAAATTGTAATGTGAGCATAATCATGCCAGCCAATTATTTAGGATTTTTCAAGATTGTTGAGAGAACTTTTGGTAAAGTTTTGTAGGCTCAGGAAGTGTTATATGAAGAGTAAGTATTTTACTAAGTATGGTTGTAAATAAAATCTGTCTTCCCTGACCATTTTGGTATCTTTATACGTGTTGCATACTCCAGGAATCAGCAAATGAGTAGATGATGCTACTGACAAAATTTTACTTGTATTGCAATAACTGTGAACTTATATCGTTTTTCTGTATACTCATAATCATCTCCAATTCCTGTAACCTCTGATGCTTGGCTGGAAGCTTCTTATTCGAAGCCAGTTTGGACTACAGGATGCTATGGCTGTCTGCATGTTCAGATCCCCAACCTGATCCCATTCAATAATGGCAGAGGAATCTTTGTGACTGTAGATCTGTTGCCTCTGCAGCACTAGATCAGTGAAGGCAATTTCTGATTTCTGTTTACTAATGTTTCTTTTCAGGCGATTTTGCTGTTCTTTGAACATTTTTTTTTTAAAGGAAGAAATTTTTCATATCGGTCCAAAATATTGGACCCTAATATTAGCATTAAAGACAACTTTCTGAGAGCAAAAACCAGTCCAAGAGTCAGTAAGATTGATAAAAAGAAAAGTGGGAGCCCATTCCAATCTCTTTGGATTGGCTTGTTCAGTGTGTCCTGCCTCGTCCCTCCCAATTTTCAGTGTAGAGTGCTGTTTGGTTTGTTGTTACATAACCACAAAATTCAGAAGAGTATTTGCTTTGGGAAGCATTTCCAGACTCGGGCTCAGATACAGCTTGTAATAGAAAATGAATAGGCAGCCAAAGGCTCTGCTGTTTATGCCTCTGGAAACCCCACTCTTCAAACATGTCGTGCTTAGAGAGAGAGAACATCTGGAAAAGAAGCCCGCAGAGTGTTATATTGCACACTGAAAATTCAACCTGGATTTATTTGATTTGGAACAGTGTAAAATCAAAGAGAGGGTGAAAAATAACTTTATATCTTCATTGACGAGTATGAAAATGAGGGGGGAAATTTTAAAAAAATTCAATCCAGCTAAAACATGCAGAGAAGCTTAAAGTAACTAAAAGTTTTGCAAAAGAGAAGAATATATCAGTTGCTTAAAGGTTAATGAAATATTATATAGCAAAGAAAAGGTTGGAAATTACTTTGAAGTAAGTCACGGTTTAGGATAATTAGAATATTAATAAGGATTTTGGCAACATTTGCCCTGGATAACTGTACCTTTAAGGCAATGCAGGTATTTTGTTCAGGGGAGGAGAGCAAACAGTTGGCTCTTGAGTACCGAGTAATAAATTAAAATGTCTTATAAATCAAGTGTTTTACAAAAGCATGAATGGCTGATTGCATGATGTGATTAAAATCATCAAGGGAAAAGCATTCCACTCAACAATATGTCAAAGCAACACACCTGTATCTTTGAAAGCAACTTTCAAGCCACACTTTCCAGAACTTTAAAGGCAGTAGAGTTTGTACTTGGGGCTTATAGATAACTGGTGGGAGTGGGGGGCAAATCAAACGTCATATAGGAAGACTGAAGTCATGCTTTCTCATATTGGGGTTGGTGTTTGACTGACAATTAGGAGTTGTATATGGTGACGCTGAAAATCAATGAAATGGCACTAGAAAAGAGATGTTAAAATTTTCTCCAATTCCATAATTGAATACCCCATATTTCTGCAAAGGAAGTTACTGTATTAATATGAAAGTGTTGTGGCCCTTACGCGGCCTGTGCAGCTAGTAGCTGATTCAGACAGCGAGGAGGCTGGTGTGGTGCTGCGCCAGCAGCCTGTGTAGCTGGCACTCAAGTCGGACAATGAGGAGGCTGGAGAAGATGTGGTGCCAGAGGCAGGGATTCAGCCAGGGCCTTCAGAACCTCCAGAAGCTCCCTTAAATGAAGAGGACGAAGAAGAGGAGCCTCTTCTCGATGCACAGGCACGCAGAGTTGCCAAAAGGCAGGAGTGGCTCCTCAGGAGGAGGTCTCCTCGAGAGTAAGGCTTGGGGCTAATTGGCCACTCCCTTAGCATATTTAAGGAAGAACGCCGACTGAAGCAATTTGCAGGGAACAACTTAGTTCACATACCTTCATGCCTTGATCTTAGTTCTTTGCAAATTGCTTCTGGGCTTTCTGCCAACCATAGTAAGATTAAGATTATTTATTCTTTGGATTCTTGCAGGCTGTTAAGAAAGTTAATTAACTGCCTTTGTTTGAAGAAAAAAACTGATTTTATTTTAGTAAACTAAGGTTTGTACAGACTTCATATGTGCTGCGTTCTTTGGGGTCCATAGCTGGGGCAGAACAGAAAAAGGACATTTCCATTCCATGCTCTTTAGTTTCCAATCTTGCCTAAATGAAGTTGAAATCAACTCATGATCAGCTTTATTTTGCTGATCTTGAAATGCAGACAACATTATGAACCCGTCAGTGTACACCTCCAGCTGAACAATTGGATCTGATCTACTGTATATTCTGTTCCCTGAGCTACCACATATCCCAGAATGACTTCTCATTCGCCATTCCCTATGAAATGTAAATCAATGAATTCCTAACACTTCCCATGCACCCTCCAACATCTATAATTGGTCCATTTTACATATTTGTAAAATATTTGATCACTTGCAAAACTTCTGGATGATTAAACTGAGCAAACTGACAAAAGCAGTGCAGGTAGTCCTCAATTTACAGCCATTCGTTTAGTGACCCTTTGAAATTACAAACGGCTCTGAAAGAAAGCGACTGATGACCGTTTGTCACACTTATGACCATTGAAGTATCCCCATGGTCACGGGGTCAAAATTTAGATGCTTGGCAACTGTATTTATGATGGTTGTATGTATTTATGATGGTTGCAGTGTCCTAGCGTTATGAGATCCCCTTTTGCGAGATTGTGACAAGCAAAGTCAATCAGAAGTCAGATTCACTTAACAACTGTGTTGCTAACTTAACAACCGCAGTAATTCACTTAACAACTGTGACAAAAAAGGTCATAAAATGGGGCAAAACTCACTTAACATCTGTCTTGCTTAGCACCAGAAATGTTGGTCTCAGTTGTGGTCTCAGCTGGGGACTACTTGTATTATACAGTACTGTCAATTGCAAGCTCTGCCCTTTTGGACATGCAAAGAAGACAGGGATTGCAACAGCAAAACACTACTTTCATCTTGCTAATTAGATTGATTGATTTCCCTTGCAGTTGCTGCTGCTGGTGGCTATGAAGAGAATCTTCCTGGCTGCAGTGACACTATTCCTCTTTTAGTCTGAAAAGCCCCTTACAGGCTACACTGCTGAAAAGGTAGCATGTTAACATATTTACAACCAGGTATTTCCCCCAAAATATCTAATCATGATGCTATTATGAAGGCTGGAATGAAGGATAAGATGAGAAGGGGGCATTGATTAGAATATTTGTAGATGAGCCACAGGAACAGGATTGGAAATTCTTGTGGGGAAAAAAAACAAAACAATGGAGTAATGTTTGGTAGAACCCAGAAGACACAAAGAAGATAAAGCAAGGATACCCACCAACAGGAAATTATCTGCCCAAAAGTTCTCCAGTGAGCCATATATGAGTCTAATTATTACAGGTTCTTGGCTTTTTCTAAACTGCTGCAGGGACCTGCTATAGAGGTCCCTTAAATTTGCTTTGAATGCAGTAAACCAATTATCCTGCAGAATCGGAGAATCAACTTTTTTTTTTTTAATTTGATTTATATGCCGCCCTTCTCCGAAGACTCAGGGCAGCTTACAATGTGCTCAGCAATAGCCTTCATCCTTTTGTATATTTATACAAAGTCAGCTTATTGCCCCCACAACTGGGTCCTCATTTCACCTACCTTAGAAAGGATGGAAGGCTGAGTCAACCTTGAGCCTTGGTGAGATTCGAACCCTGCAGTAATTGCAGGCAGCTGTGTTAATGACAGGGTGCACCAAACCACTGTACTATCAAGGCTCTTACTATCAAGGCTCTTCTTGCCTTTTGGTGCTTTGGAAAATAGTTTGACCTCCTCATCTTAATAACAGGGTGCCTTAAACCCCTGTACTACCAAGGCTCTTCATGCAAGATCACTCCCTCCTCCCCCAATTAATAGATAATACTTGCTTTGCTGATAGCGCCAGCTAGACTAGCGAAAATTTTTCCAAATATCTCAGCCACGTGTTGGAAATGTGGAAAAGCGGTCGGCACCTTCTATCATCTATGGTGGACCTGTCCAGAGATAAAAAGGTTCTGGTCCAAAATTCGATATTGGCTATGTGAAATAACGGGACAGGAGATAGTTTTATCTCCAGAAATTTTCCTTCTGGGTATAATTGGAGACGGCTTTAACAACAACAAAACACAACTCATAATCCAGATAACAACAGCGGCTAGACTAGCCTTTGCGAAATACTGGAAAAATACAATCATACCACCAGAAGAAATATTAATAAATAAAATCCTAGAGTGCACAGAAATGGCAAAACTGACGAGTGAGATAAATAATGAGGAGAAATCTAAATACTATGACGTATGGGGAAATTGGTACAATTGGTTGAAGAACAAGATAAAAACATGACTTTAGGATATGATTTGTTATGCATTTGAAATACGAGCTATAGTGTTTAGAATCTTGAATAGCTAAGGATGACGTTTATCTGATGTATGATTTCGCAAAATGTATAAACACTGTGCCTCTGAAGGAGGTAGAGATTGTATATATTTTTTCTTTTATAACAGAAAAATTCAATAAAGTATATTTAAAAAAAATACTTGCTTTGCTGAGTGCTTGTCCCAACACTTGTACAAAGTCTGTGAAATGTTGGAAGGTTTTTATATACCCACTCCCGGGGCTCTTGTCCAGTCCTAAGAGTGGCCAGGTGTGTTATAATTTGGAAAACGAAAGAAAAGCAAAATGCTTTAGATTTTTATCATGGTTTGCTGACCATAGGTCTATAAAATTGGATGTTCAGAGAACTGCATTTGTTATTTAAATACCATAGGCTCTACTTTGTTTGCCTTGCACTGTGTGCTTTCCCACATACTGTACCCCTGTTTTTCCTTGGTAGTCTCACATTTGATATTAAAAGCAGTTTTTACAACTACGTAACACAGATCTAGCATTTCTGTTATTCTGAAACCCAGAATTATAAATAAGTTTTTCCAAACTTGGATTCTTCCATGTGTGTTGAGTAATTACCCCCAGAAAGTTTTGTAATACTACACATCTGAGACACTATATTGTATGTAGAAAATGGAGTGATATACACATGTTATATTCTTAACTTTACTGCTCTGTGGAACAGTGGTGGGTTTCAAAAAAATTTACTACCAGTTCTATGGGTGTGGCTTGGTGGGCGTGGCATGGCATGGCTTGGTGGGTGTGGCAGGGGAAGGATATTGTAAAATCTCCATTCCGTCCCCAATCCAAGAGAAGGTTACTGCAAAATCCCCATTTCCTCCTGATCAGCTGGGACTTGGGAGGTAGAGAATAGATGGGGGTGGGGCCAGTCAGAATTTTTACTACCGGTTCTCCAAATTACTCAAAATTTCCGCTACCGGTTCTCCAGAACTGGTCAGAATCTGCTGAAACCCACCTCTGCCATGGAACCTCTTGCCATCTGAAACTTCTCAGAAGCCTAAAATAGAGAATAGAAATGAAGAGGTGGGCTGTTTATCTACCTCCACAAACTATTGGCATCTCAACCACCCCTTACACATTAACAATCATTTTGATGTGAGATCATGTACAATAATCCCATATTTATTTTTCGGATCTTTTTGTTATTTTAAAAAAGTGTTCTTATTTGTCTAAAATAACAATTCTGTCACTTTTGTAGCGACAGAATGAGCCAGCCATATGTTAATATAACTGTTGCTATACAGTATACAATATATCAAAATTTAATCATACCTATGAAAGATAAACAAGTTGGAATGTGATTAATTGTGAGCAATAAAGAGAAATTTGCATAGATAAGCATCACCTACATGCAAGAGAATATAACATCACCATGGAGTTAATGAAGTCTGAGAACACCTGCTGTGTTTG
Source organism: Arizona elegans (assembly GCA_022577455.1). NCBI lineage: Eukaryota > Metazoa > Chordata > Lepidosauria > Squamata > Colubridae > Arizona > Arizona elegans. The sequence goes on from JAKOOJ010000001.1 coordinate 265,939,379, forward strand.
ATTGAGAACTGTGACTAGCCTCCCCTCCGCTGTAATTTCCCTCCCCCCCTTGAAATTTACATATTGATTTCATTTTATTGAGCCATTTGTTAAACATTCTGAGGTAGAGACGAGTCTATGTTGGTTGTCTCAATGCAAATGTGAATAGGAATCAGATACCTGTGATCTGGCCTTGCAACTCTTGTTTCAGCTGTTCCTCATCTGATGCCAATTTAGCTGGCTAAAGATTATGGGCATCAAAGTCCAACTCATCTGAATTGTGTAGAGCTGACGGCATCTACCTTTCTTTATTTTGATTCTTGGAGGAACCAGTAATCTTCTAACATGAGTAATCCATGACCACCACCACCACCACCCTTTTTTTTTTGCAGCAAGACAGCATGGTAGCATTTTAAGCCATGAATTATATATTTCTTATAATAGGTTTGAGGTCTGGTTAAGATTATTTGCAAAGCTTTGCAGCAATGAGTCTTAAGTCTAAAAGAAAAATAATCAACAGCCTTTATGACCATGGATTGTTTTTGGTTTGATTCCCAAAAGATCCTGTGAAGTTTATGATGGATCCCAAAATTTCATGGCAACTGCAAAAGGCTGCTGCAAAGGAAATGATGTGGCTTCTTTAGAGAGATGAAGATAGATGCCACATTCACACTCCCATGTTTTTTTTAAAATTATCTTGTCTAAATTATCTCCAAGGCCACAAGAGCCATGATTCTTTTTTCAATGGTCCAAGAAGAAATACATACACGAATGGAGAGAACTCATCTTCATTTTCTCCACCACAGAAACAAAAGAAAAGAATGAATTCCAATGCATAGGGAGAAAAAACACAATTTGTGCTGAAATTGAAAGTGGAGAAAAGGCAGAGAGTTGGATTCTAGATACCACATATCCTGTGAATATGTGATTACAAAAAGGAACAAAATTTCAGAACAGAGTGCTGCTAATCTGTGGATAAAAATGCTATAATGAAAGAAGGAGTTATCAGTTTCCAGTTATCAGTTTTTCTATGGATATAATATTTTTCATGGCCACCTAATGAGAAAGAAGGACTCACTGGAGAAGAGCCTAATGCTGGGAAAGATTGAGGGCCAAAGAAGAAAGGGACGACAGAGAATGAGGTGGCTGGATGGAGTCACTGAAGCTGTAGGCGTGAACTTAAATGGACTCCAGAGGATGGTAGAGGACAGGAAGGCCTGGAGGAACGTTGTCCATGGAGTCGCAATGGGTTGGACACGACTTTGCAATTAAGAACAACAACAAAATATCCTTCATAAGAGCTTTATTCGTAAAACCTCTCACTACTTGGGTACTACTTGTATGAAAGAAACAATAACACTGCTTTAATGCTAACCAGGTGTAAATCCTTATTTTGTTACTAACATGAAATTCATCTAAAATCTATGTCATCCATAAAACATTATACTATATTGTGGTTGGTTGTACAGTCAGCCAGATGTCTATACTGAATTTGGCATTTTTGTCCACCTGTCGAGTTCTTATTATTATGGTTGGTAACACCATCAGTCAAATGTTTTGACTGGATTTCATATTTTTATCCATCTTTTGAGTCCTTGCCAGGTTTATTATTATTATTAAACTGTTCACAACAATATGAAGTTACAGCTGCCAATTCTTTAGCTGATGTTGACCTTCATTCACGTCAAGTACTTCCCTAGGATGGCATAATATATCAGCATAGTCTATCTGCAGATGCAAGTGGTGGGGCCTTTTGCAATTAAGAGATGAAAATTTTGTCAATGTACAGATTTTCCAAATGCCATCCAAGATTTTTTTGATATGGCACCCAGAGTGCCATGTTATTATTATTCAAATGTATATGCAGCCCCACTCCCAGTGATTCTGGGTGAAAGACCAGTAGGATGTGGACTGTTTGAATCTTTGGGGGGGGAAGCTCATTCCAGAGAGGGTGGAGCTACAGAGAATGTACACTTCTCGGATAGATGGCATTGAATTGGCTGGACAGATACTATTGGAGACAAGCAGTCCTTCAAGCACCAGGGTCCATGTAGGACTTTATAGATGAAGAGCAGGACCATGATTCACACCTGGAAGTAAATCGGCAACCAGATGGTTGAAATAAGTAAAAGTGTTTGAAATAAATATATTTTATTCTGTATGTTCCTCATCCAGTAATAATTGAGCCACAAAAAATTGTACTAGAAAATACACTTCTGTTTGTTTAATACAGAAACCCAATCTAATGATATGGATTCTCCTTAGTTGTTCATGGAAGAGCTAATAGGTTACCTGCCACATGAGGATATATTATTGTAGTGTTTAATCTGTTCTTCACATACATAAGAATCACTGTTTGATTTACCAATGAGTGAATTTGCATGTGTGAAAGTTTTCCAAAATCTCTCTTGTATGAAACGCTTCCTTCTAAAGCTCCTTTAAGATGAGCTGAGCTCCTAGAAACTACCCAGACATATCCAAGAGATTTTTTTGACTACATTATTCATTGCCTGCTGAGATGTTTTTTGAACATCATGGTTTAGCCTACAACCCTAGAATTCCCTGGGCAATTTCCCATCCAAATATTAACTCAGACCCAGACAAAGTCATTGGTGTGTACCATCTGCTGAGGGGCTTCTGCTACAATGTTGCAAGGTTAAATAGCTGATTAAGAAACACTGGCACAGAATTATGTGCATATTTAGCAACTCTCAGCACTGGATATGCCATACTTAAAGCTATAGAAAAAGTTGTACATTAAGAGTGCCAACCCATTGAATAAATAATTTAAAAATGAAGTCCCAACAGCATGAATATGAATTGAACGGTTGTGTCTCTGGAAGTTACACATACACATTTAATAAATTATTATTCTTATTAATATTCTTTTGTCTCCAAAAGGGCAATCTTAAGGTAGTTAAAATGGTTATCTATATTTAGGCTTCATCATTTCCTGACAATTTTACTTCTCACTTAAAATGTTAAGATAACTATATAATCAATTGATTTATATTAAACTGTTGGATTGTATTAGTTAAGGAAATGTATGTTATAAAATAAGTGGGTTTATTATTAATATAAGAATTAAATAACTGTAACACCACATAATTAATTAATTTGATGATGGATATAAAAATTAGATAATAATAAGGGGTTTAATATAGAATAGAAGAGAAAATGGAATTTGGTCAAAATTAGAGATGAAAATGAAGGGTAATATTGGTACAAAATAGATGAAAATAAATGTTATGGCAAAAAAGGAGGTATAGAAATTGTAATTTTAGTTGAAAGGACTAAAAATTGTTTAAATTTGTTAATCAGCCGAATACTCTGTTCAGCAAAAATACATTGTATGTTTGTGTGTGTGTTTGTGTAAAAAAAAAAAAAACTGTACAAAAAAATGTTAGATGTTTCTCCCTACAGAAATTGAGTATCTATTTTATAAAGCAGGGGTGTCAAACTCAATTTCATTGCGGCCGCATCAGGGTTGTGTTTGATCTTGGGTACCTGGGGGGGGGGGGCATGGCCAGGGTGGGTGTGGCCAGCTTGATGTCACTCGTATTGGGGGTGCCTGTGATGGCCCGAGTTCTCTGCCAGTGAAAACAGGCTCCCGAGCTCCGTTTTTGGTTGCAATGGCCTCTTGCAACCCTCTGCCAGCAAAAACAGAGCCCACGAGGGCTGCATGCGGCCCTCCCGAGCTCCATTTTTACTGGCAGAGGCACCATGGGCCAGTCCTTTGCTGTTTCTAGGGCAGCCCTGGGAGAAGTTCTAAGTACCCTGTGGGCCGGATCCGGCCCCCGGGCCTTGAGTTTGAGACCCCTTGAGGGAAAGATGCCAGAGGTTTGGAGAGAAGCTAAGAAGACAAGTTTTGTTTTTTCACAAGAAACCACAGTAATTGTTGATATCATTATTGAACAATGATTGCTTACAACAATGATTGTTTACAGGGATTTTGGTTGAGAGGTTGAAAATAATTTTGTGAGAATTTATTCATGAAGATCAATGTGGGCTTTTATCTAAAAGACCATTAAAGGCTACTGTAAGAAATGTATTGGATGTCTATGGAAATTTTCAGTCATCCAGGTCATGGTTGTCTCAAAGATGCTTTTTCAAAAGGCAACTGGACTTTCTTTGTTTTTCTTTGAAGACGTTCCTCTTCTCATCCAAGAAGCTTCATCAGTTCTGAGGGTTAGAACTAATCCTTCCATCCTTCCAACCCTCCCACCTTCCAGTCAGAACTGATGAAGCTTCTTGGATGAGAAGAGGAACGTCTTCAAGGAAAAACAAAGAAATTTCCACTTGCCTTTTGAAAAAGCTCTTTTGAGAAATGTATTGGGCATTTTCAAATACTTGGAGCAACCTAACGGGAGGGGGGGAAATGATTTTTTTAAAAGATGCCTTTGACAATTGAACTGGGCCTTCTTGTTTAAAGTTTTGAAAGATGAATTTTGGAAATAATTTTATTAAATGGCTAAGATTGATTTACAGTTCACAGAAAGCACGAATAGTTATAAATGGAGATCTAACAAAATCCTGTGAGAAACAAAAAGGGACAAGTTAGGGATGCCCATTGCCTTCTCTCTTTTTTATTTTCATTCTTGAAATATTGACTATAAACCTGACAAGATCAGAGAATTGCAGAAGTAAAGATTTTAAAAGAAACATGTAAATTAAGGGCATTTACTGGTGACTGGGTATTGATTCTGGAGGATTCACTAAAGCGAATAGAAGTATTAATGGGAAAACTAAAAGAATTTGGTATAGCAGATTTAAGATTACTCAGAAAATAAATAAGTTAATAAAAATGTGAAAATTAAATTTTCACTTGCCTTTTGAAAAAGCTCTTTTAAGAAATGTATTGGGCATTTTATGTTTAATGTGAAGATTAAACATAATTAAGAAAATGGGTTTTAAGGTTGAGAAAAAAGTAAGATATTTGGGTATCCTCATGCAAATATGAACTATATGTTATGCCAAAATAATTATAATTACTGTATGAATTTTTTTAAAATGGGACAAGATGGGAGAAATTACAGTAGTTGTTATTGGGGAGTATTTCTGTGATAAAAATTGCATGTTTTGCAAGAATGATGTTTCCAGCACTTTTGGTTTTTACAACTGATACACCATTTTAAACAGTGGCAAAAGGATGTATCTACACACACACAGCAAACACCAAGAGCCTTGGTGGTACAGGGGTTTAAGGCACCCTGTTATTAAGCTGGTTATTAAGACCAGCTGCCTGCAATTACTGCAGGGTTCGAATCTCGCCAAGGCTCAAGGTTGACTCAGCCTTCCATCCTTTCTAAGGTAGGTGAAATGAGGACCCAGTTGTGGGGGCAATAAGCTGACTTTGTATAAATATACAAAAGGATGAAGGCTATTGCTGAGCACATTGTAAGCCGCCCTGAGTCTTCGGAGAAGGGCGGCATATAAATCAAATTTTTAAAAAAAATGAAAAAGAAAGGTTTAAGTTAAATATAAGGTGTTACAAGATGCAAAGGAAAGAGAAAGACTGGATTTGTCTTATTTGAAATAGCATTTTGCAGCTTGCTCTTTGGTTTGGATGTAACAATGGGTGTTCCTAACTTTATTGTGTTCCGTATAAGTTAGGATGAAAGTTCTTACTATTCACAAAAAGCATGCAATGCTGGATATTCTAGGAGTTGGCAACTCATCATATCTGGAGGATGCCACGTAGAGAAAGCTGCAATTAAAGAGTAAAGATCATATGTCAGTAGTCATCCAGGGTTTCAGATGAGTCTCTCCCAGTCCTATTTGGAGATGCCAGAGATATGGCTTCAATTATTTTATTTTATTTTTTGAGCAATAGGCTTTCCCATAAATGGAGATAGGTGCTGAAAATCCTTCTTAGCTGGGACATATTTGAGTTGCCTATTATAATAAGTAAGATATCTCAAAGTGAATGCATGACATGTAAGCTATGGGGCATAGTCCAACAACTGTGAGGATTGGTTAACAGTACTCATGTTAATTTATCTCTGAATGAATCTGTTGTTTTAAAGCTGTGCTTACCACCCATTTGTCTTCCAGCTATATTGAGACTACAATGCCCTATAATTTGTCCATGCTGGCTAGCAATTTTAGGAGCTGTAGGTTCAGCTATAGGCTGAATCCTGGTAGCAACTCCTTTTTCTGGGATTGGATGTGCTAGAAGAATCTCTGTTCAGATGTATCCTGAAAGATACTGAATAGTTATTTGTTATATTCATATGCTACCTCAACCCAAGGAATCTCCAATATGCAGCTATGCAAGAGCATCACTTTTGAAGTACTCCAAACAATTCCAAGAAATAGTTTAAATTCAGCAATGGTCAAGGCCACCCAGTCAGGTTTATAACCTAGAAAGAATTAATCTTTATCTCTGCCCATGAATTTCTCACCATCTATTAATAGTTTGCATTCAGGGAGAAAGAGACAGAGAGGTCCCAAAGAACCATTTTAATATCATGTCTATAATCTTGTGGGCTGTGTGAGCCAACCCAAAATTTTCATTTGCTTGATTGCCCAAGAGATAGTTTCTTCCTTCTGTTATTACAGCAGACAGCAAAATATGGGTGGTTTTTTTTTTTACCTTCTTTGGTAAAAGAAGCTATAGTTGCTTAGAGCAGTGTTATTATTTGCATCTATTGGTCTATACTCAGCCCATGCTCTCCAAGGGGCAGATTCATCTTATGTATACATTGACTGATATAGTGAGAGCACACAAAAAAAGCCAAAATTCTTTTGGCTTTCACACTCCTCCCTCCATTTCTATTTGGGCAGGAGCCAATGGAGCAATCTTCTATGTTTGCAGATTTTAATTTAACTTTCCTCAGGCTCTCTGCCTCGAAGATGTTAAAATGAAATATGGATTCCTTGGATTAGTGTCAATGCAGATTCATCATTCATCATTCAATTTACCACTATATTTTTTATTTCAAAGCAGTCATCTGTACAAATACTTGTCTGTTCCAAACATCATTGGAATAAACTCATCAACACAGGTGTCAGGAATAGATTTATACTGGAAGTATGAGAAAATTAACAATGTAATATTAAAGTTAGAAAAATAATTTGGGTGGCAAAACAATTCTAAAATAGTTGATTTAATTGCTTGAAAGTTTTTTTTACCTTGTTCCTTTGTCAAGAAAGGGTCTAATACAAATGTAGCAAATAGCACATTTCCATTGCTCCAAATCAGCAATAGATTTACCTTACCAGTAGTATGAGACAAATTCAGACTATATGAATTAATTTTCAGTTCCTGAATTGTCTTTCCAACAGCCACTAATCCTTTTCTGAGAGGTCTAGTTATATGAGATAAAATTTTCTACCTGTATTAACTTCATTAGAAGATCAAAGGAGGCTAATTTTAAACAACCTTCCATTGATTTTTAAGAACAGGATGCTCAAATATATTATTCTAAAGGTCATGTAAATAATTAATATCTGTTTGATCTGATTCCGTCAACTTCTTACAAAAATGGATTGCTGTCAGCCCGTTGGCTCCTCAAAAACCTCTAAGAAATTTAGAAAAGCAATGGTATCAAGATTAAATAATAGGTACTTCTTGAATAATATTACAAGAGCTGCTCTGATATAAACCAAACTCATTTTTGAATTTTATTGAGTTTTTAAAAATTACTTCATCAGAATTAAGCTGGGAAGTACAATACTTTGAGATGCCCAATTACAGTCATGGATTTACTAGCTTTTTAAAAGCTAGTTGAAGTTAAATCATTTTATGAAGTTTTCATGGATAAAGGGCTCAAAATTATATCTCTAGCTATATGTATCTTTCAACATTAAGTGCAGATTATATCTGATCTCCAAATACAGATCTCAATGCTTATCAGGAATTGAAAAAGTGAAATAATAGTTTGAAAATGACACCAGACAGGGATTGAATTTTGAAATTCCGTGTTCCAACTAGTAAGTAGAGTTTATTAATTTCTATATATAAGGAATTTATATACTACATAAATCAAAATTGACTCTCAATGTTTTACATGCTAACCTTATTAATGCAAATAAAGTTAGGAACTACAGAGACTCTATAAGTTAAAATATAGATCTAATAATACACCTAGAAAGTTAAATCCTTCTTCCTAACAACTCACTAGAGTTTACACAAAAAACTTAAAGGATGCTTTACCCAAGTTATTTAGTTATTTAATATCATATGAATTAACCTGAAATAATGTGAAAATGTTAAAATATTAAGCAGCTTTGGAGTTAGCTTAATTACATTTAACTTATCTCAAATTTTCAAGGGAATCCTATTATATCAGTTGAGATCTTTCATTTCTGCTAAAGTAGTTATAAATTCAAATGTGCTAGTTGAAAAAGCTTCCTAGGGATTTTTAAATCAAGATTTTAAAAAGATTCAGAATGCAATTTAAATACAAACCTTTCAGTTACCAGTCACATCAAATCCGAATTACTCCAAGCATTAAAATAAAAAAATAGAATACCAAACTCAGATATTAGGAAAATGTGATCAGGAAAGGAACTTTCAGGTTCTTGCATATAATATATCAGTTGTATAGAGCAAAGAATTATATTCTGCTTCCTCAAATATCTTATGGTTCAAGCAGGACATTTTTGAGGCAGATTTAAGAAGAAAGAAACAGGGCATTCTGTTATGGGGCACATAACAGATTTAAGCAGGAAGAAAGCATACTAATAGTAATTTTTTGGAAAGAATAAAACATGTATGACACTTTGGGAATAAAGTAAAATATGTCTTAGGCTGGGTTTCTTTGTGTATCCCAGTGCTGCCATACAGAATTTGTTTTGTCTATTTCCCCTAACAGTTATCTCAATCAACTGTATTAATAAAGACAGATTATTCATTCCTAAACTGAGAAACGCCCTTCTGCATCATGAGATTAAATCAATGCTCCTCAATCTTAATCAAGCAGATTTCATCTCAGACATGGTGGCTGGGATTGGCTCCTCAATTAGCTACAATCTCTGATAAATCTTCCAAATCACTACCAAGGAAAGAAATTCTTCTGCATTTTTTCTTACTACTTCACTTTTCCATTTGGCTGAAGTGATTCTTTGCTTTAGAAATGCTTTGATAAGTTTCTATAAAGGGACAGTGATGTCCTTACCTTGCTACATGCTGGCTGCAAACTACAAGATGACCATTGGGTGTATATATATGATATACTGTATTTCAATGCCCAATTATTTTTTCCAGCAGGCTGCAGCTTTGATCCCAAGGGATAGGTTCAAGAGGGAACTCTTCCCATTGACTTTCAAATTGGGAAATATGGCAGTCAGAGAAGGCTTAGAGTGATGATATACACTAGCAGTCCCCGACCTTTCCACCTTGGCAGCCCAGCCTGGCATAGGGAAGGCAGGGGTATGAGTCGTAGGCATGTTTACGCAGCTACATTTGTGTGAGTGCACCCCACTCACACAAATAGAGCCAGGAGGAAGCCCTCTCTGCTCAAGCAAGCGGAGCTTCATGCGTGAGCACAAGCGCCATCTGCTCAAGCACCCTCCCTCATGCGAATGGAGCTTCGCGCTTGAGGACATGGCCCAGCATTCACACCAATGGAGCTTCACACACATGCTTGCCTACCACTTGCACAAGTGGCGCTTTTTTTTAAAAAAAATTGATTTATATGCCGCCCTTCTCCGGAGACTCAGGGCAGCTTACAGTGCGTTAAGCAATAGCCTTCATACTTTTGTACATTTATACAAAGTCAGCTTATTGCCCCCACAAACTGGGTCCTCAATTTACCTACCTTAGAAAGGATGGAAGGCTGAGTCAATCTTGAGCCTGGCGAAATTCGATCTTACTTTAATTGCAGACAGCTGGTGTTAAATTACAGTGCTTCTGTCTGTTGAGCTAAACCAGGCTTCACATGAACGTGTTTGCCCATCACTCACATGGCCCAGTTTCGAACAGGCCACAGCCCAGGTTTTGGGGACCCCAGCAGTGGTGGGCCATGGCAGGGGTGGGTTCCACTTACCTTTACTACCGGTTCGCACCGGGTGCACAGAAGCTTCTGCGCATGCACAGATCACCCATGATGATGTCGTAGTGGGTGGGCAGAGCCTCCCGCCAGTTTTACTGTCGGTTCTATAGAACCAAACCGGGCCATGGTGAGTAGAGCTTCGTGCTTGAGGGCAAGGGTCCAGCATTCACACGAATGGAGCTTCACACACATGCTTGCCTGCCACTTGCACAAGTGGTGCTTCACGTGAACGTGTTTGCCCATCACTCACATGACCCAGTTTCAAACAGGTCACAGCCCAGGTTTTGGGACCCCAGTGGTAGTGGGCCACGGCCCGGGGGTTGAGGACCCCTGATATACAGAACTGTATATAACAGTTGCAGCATCCTATACTGTACTGTCTACAATAATGAAGTGAGTTCAAAGAAGATTGAAAAGAAATTCTCCAGTACCTGACAACAGATGCTCCTGTTCTAGGGGAAGAAAACTCAAAGAATTGCAAGAGAGATTTTAGCACATTGATAATTTATTCTGAACTAAGCAAAAGAAGTAGATCTGTTATCTACTCCAACATGTGATTGAGCTTCTTTTTTTTCCCTTCTGTTTGATTTTCAGAGACTACCTGGACAAGTCCCTGCAGTTTTCTTGGCAAGGTTTTTCATAAGTGGTTGCCATTGCCTCCTTTCTAGGGCTAAGAGAACATGACTGGCCCATGGTCACGCAGCTGGCTTCGTGTCTCAGGTAAGAGTAGACTCATCATCTCCCCATTTTTAGCCTGATCCCTTAATCCCTACACCAAACCGGCTCTTGAATGAGCTATAGCATACAATTATATAATAACCTCAGCAGTGGTGGGATTCTGCCAGTTCTAGGGGGTTCGGCCGAACCCTTTGTTAAATTGCTAGCTCGCCCCGCCCCTTGCCCCGCCCCTCCGCACCACTATTTATTGCCAATAAATAGTGGTGGGCGAGGGGCAGGCGAACTACCAATTTAACAAAGGGTTCGGTGGTTTTTTTTGTAATTTTATTAGCCCGCGGAGCTCCAGCATAGGCTAATTAGCCCTTGCTTAGATCGGCTCCCAACTCTCAGCTGTTTTGCTCTCAGCTGTTTTGCTCAGGGCTCTGCTGCTTGCTTGCAAAGAGTGCTGATTTTTTCCCCCCTAGCTATGCTGAAAAACGAAACAGAAAGTAAAGCAGGCTATTGGCTTTGCTGTTGTTGCAACGTGGCAAAATGAGGCAGAGAGAGATTTCTTTTTCTTTTTCTTATTCCTCACCAAAAAAGGTAGGTGCAAACAATGGGAAATTTAGGGGAAAAGAGGAGAGTTCAAGATTTTAAAACACAAAAGAAAAAAAGCTCTATTTAACTAGGGAATTATAATAATTAAGATACTATTAATTGTATATTGTGTTGAAAGAAGAAATGGTTAAGTTGTGGTTTGGAGGAATATATGGGGGAAATTATTTGGTTTATTATTATTGGTAAATATAATTAATTGATTTGTAAGAAATTGGATTGCATGGAAATAATTGGAATATTCATGTTCATATTGATTAATATACAAAAAAGATAGTTATATAACTAATTGATTTATATTAAAATGTTGAATTTGTATTAAACAACTGTATTACATAATTACATAATTAACCAATGTGAGGATGGATATAAAAATAGATGACAATGGGAAGGGGTATAAAATAGAATAGAAGGGAAAAATTGAATTTGATTAAGATTAGAGATGAGGATGAAGGATAAAATTGTTTTTTTAAAAAAATAGATGAGGAATAAATATGGCAAAAAGGAAATATAGAAATTGTAAATTTAATTGAAATGACTGTTTAAATTTGTGAACCTGCCAAATACTCTGTTCAAAGAAAATACATTGTATGTTTGTATATGTGTTTCTAATTATTGTTATTTATTCATATTTGTTCTCTTTTATTCTTTAAAGTTTAACAATTCATTCTTTATCTTAATATCTTTATATTTGTTTGGGATTGGCTTTCTTCCCTTTCATCTTTTTTATTGTACAGCAATCTTTCTCCTCAAACCTACCACCTCTCTCTTTTCTTTCCTTCTTACTTTCTCTTCCTCCCCCTCTTCTTCTCCTCCCTACTTGCTCTTCCTTTCTCCTTCTCCTCCTCTCTTCCTCCCTCTCTTACCCTCACTCTAATTTCCCTTCCCTTCCTTCATCCCTTTCTATTGCTGTATCCTTTTGTGCATATGGACTACTCAGAGGGCTGAAAAAGTTATTTTTGACTGGTCCTCACACTTTTGACCAGTCCTCGAACTTATGACTGTCCTCACATTTTACGTTTTTGCCCTATCTTGTCACCATGATGAAGGGAAGCAGTTGTGAAATGAGTGACATGGTTGTTAAGAATGCCGCAACGGGCATAAATGTGAGGATGGTCATAAGTGCGAGGACCGGTCAAAAGTGTGAGGACCAGTCAGAAATGACTTTTGTCAGCCCTCTGTAGTCCCTATGCAGATAGCCACTCTCACCAGTCACATGACCAGCTAGCCACGCCCACCCGGTCACATGACCACCTAGCGACGCCCACCTGGTCACATGACCACCAAGCCACACCCCCAACTCAGCCACGCCCACAGAACCGGTGGTTAAAAAAATTGAATCCCACTACTGAACCTCAGGATACTATTTCCATTGGTTAGGCTACTGGTTTTGATCCAGAAAACTGTGGAACAATAAAAAGTGATAGCTGAAACTTTGGAAAGATATGCATATGCAAATCCCATTCTACAAGCACACGTGCATTTAAGCAAATAATTAAACCATGTGTACAAATCTCCAATGCAAATAATATCTACACAGAGTTCTTCGGTAGGAGAAACCTTACAAATGTGGCCATCTTTTATCTCTTATTATATTTATATATTATTAAGGAGAAAAATAGAGATTGTTTGGTTTGCCTTTCACTTTTCATTTTTTAAAAACATGTCAGGCATGCTAGGTTTTTTTTTGTTTGTTTGTTTGTTTTGTTTTGTTTTAATTTGATTAATATGCCGCCATTCTCCGGAGACTCAGGGCGGCTTACAATGCGCTAAGCAATTCCTCTTTTTCCACATTAACTAAACTTAAATGATAGGCATCAATCAATCAATCAATTGATCTATCAATTACTGCATTATTATAATCATACAAAAATAAATAATTTATAGTTAGCTATATATGAGCATACATAATATCCAGTATGCTGTATCAGTATAATTTATTATTTTTTAATGAGTTGCATAATTAACATTTTCTGGGGAGATTACACATTATTAGATCATTAGACACTTTTCAACACACAATTTGGTAAATAGAAAAAGAATATAAAATTCACTACTCCAGCATAGAATAGGCATTGAAAACCAAATCTATATATATAAAAGTGAAAACCGTAATCACGAAATCTCCAGAACCGTACAAACTTGAAATTTGCCACATATGTTCCTCTTGGCTTCTAGGTGCTCACTAAGAAAGGCTTTTTCGAAATGACCATCAGACCATTAGTATTTCTTATATTATGATTAACACGCTCTGATGCTAAGGAGTTCTACTCCCCCTCCCCACCTGAAAAGAAATCTGTTCCAAATGCAAAACCCAAGCAGAGGAGAGGAGTTTCACTTTCAGTTTTACTTTCACAGCAGCAGCCAGAGGATAGGATAGGGGAGGCGTCTGTGGGGCAAACCTGAGGGAGAGAAGAGGACAGGATAGGGAAGGCTTCTGTGGGGCAAGGCTGAGGGAGAGAAGGGGAGAGGAGAAACCAGGGGTGAAATTCTCCCGGTTCGGACCGGATTGCCTGATCTAGTAGCGATGGCGGTGGGTTTTTCGGAGAACCGGTAGCAAAAATCCCTGCGATTCCCCCCCCCATGCCTAGCTGAGCCGTGTGATCATCAGATGCTGTTTTTTTTACTTTTAAAAGCATTTTTTCTACAACCTCTTTGGCCGAAAAAATGCTTTTAAAAATAATAAAAAAAAGCCTCTGATGATCACGCAGCTCAACTGGGATTATTAGAGGCTTTTAAAAGCATTTTTTTTTTAAAAAAAAAATGCCTTTAAAAGCCTCTGGCGATCCCAGCTGAGTTGCCTGATCGTCAGAGGCTTCTAAAAGCATTTTTTTTTCTGCAACCTCTTAAGGTTTTATTTATTTATTTTATTTTATTAGATTTATATACTGCCCTACTCCTGAAGGACTCAGGGCAGTGAACAGCCAAGAGATAAAACACACAGATTACAAAATTTAAAAACAGTATAAAAACCTAATTAAATAAATTTGGCCTTGAACAGATTAAAACACCTCTAAAGTTTTAGACAAATTTAAAATTTACAATTAAAAAGGGAGGTTAGGCCAGGCCAGCCTGTTGGAATAAAAAGGTCTTGAGTGCACAGCGGAAGGTGTGTAAATCCAGGATCCTCCGTATCTCCGGGGGAAGCTCATTCCAGATAGCAGGTGCCCCCACAGACAAGGCTCTTCCCCTGGGGGCTGCCAGTTGACACTGTTTGGCCAACGGCACCCTGAGGAGCCCCTCTCTATGAGAGCATACTGGCTGGTGATAGGTTACTGGTGGCAGCAGGTCGTCCCGTAAGTACCTGGGTCCTAAGCCATGGAGCACTCTATAGGTGGTAACCAAAACCTTGAAGTACACCCAGAAGACCACCGGGAGCCAGTGCAGCTCATGCAGGAGAGGTGTTACATGGGAACGCCACGTCGCTCCCATAACCACCCGCACGGCCGCACTCTGCACCAGTTGGAGCCTCCGGGTGCTCCTCAAGGGGAGCCCCATGTAGAGAGCATTATAGTAGTCCAGATGGGAAGTGACGAGGGCATGAGTGACCGTGCATAAGGAGTCCCGATCCAGAAAAGGATGCAACTGGCGGATCAAGCAAACCTGATAAAAAGTCCTCCTGGCCACAGCCATCAAATGCTCTTCTAAAGACAGCCGTGAATCCAGGAGGACACCCAAGTTGCGAGCCCTCTCCGTGGGGGCCAACGACTCGCCCCCAATAGTCAGCGATGGCACCAGCTGACTATATCGGGACGCCAGAAACCACAGCCACTTGGTCTTGGATGGGTTGAGCCTGAGTCTGTTTCTCCCCATCCAGATCCGCACGGCCTCCAAGCACCGGGACATCACTTCAAGGGCATCATTGGGGTGGTCCGGGGTGGAGATGTACAGCTGAGTGTCATCAGCGTACTGATGTTACTTCACCTAAAACCATGGATGATCTCACCCAGTGGCTTCACATAAATGTTGAAGAAAAGGTGCGAGAGGACCAACTCCTGTGGCACTCCACATATAAGGTGCCTCGGGGTCGACCTCTGCCCCCCTGCCAACACAGACTGCGACCGGTCAGAGAGAAAGGAGGAGAACCACCATAACACAGTGCCCCCCACCCCCAACTCTTCCAACCGGTGCAGCATGATATCATGGTTGATGGTGTCAAAAGCCTCTGAGAGATCTAATAGGACCAGGACAGAGGAGCAACCCCTGTCCCAAGCTCTCTAGAGATCATCAACCAACGTGACCAATGCCGTTTCCGTGCTGTACCCAGGCCTGAAGCCCAACTGGAACAGATCCAGATAAACCGTAGAAAAAAGGTTGTAGAAAAAATGCTTTTAAAAGTTTTTTAAAAAAAAAAGTTGGCCACCCCCACCCAGTCACATTAACACCACCCCCCCACCAAGCCATACCCACAGAACTTGTAGTAACAAATTTTAGATTTCACCCCTGGGAGAGGCTGATCGTAACTACTCATTAATTTTCAAACTGTAAGTGTCAATTTATCAAGCCTGATCACAGAGTTTCGTAGCGAAGCACAAGTATTCAGCTAGTTGAGTATAAACTATAAAAATATTATCTATACATTAAACATGATTAAAATATTTTAATATTGCAAACCCAGACTCTGGAATGGAAAAGATGGTACATTTAGCTTCTGTTTTTAATAGGGCTGTTTTTTATGTTATTTTGATTTTGTTGTTGCTTTGTTTCATCCATCTTTCACACTCCTGGGAGGGAAAACTGAAGTATAAATGCAAAAGGTAAAATAGGGAATAACCCCACTGTGAAGTCCCAGTGCTTTACCACTGAATATCACTGGCCCTGTTCAAGAATATTGTGGGAAGCAAGAAAAGCATGTTTTGGAGACACACGTACTTTAATTATAGATGTACGAAAAAATTAATTGCATTGTAAAAACTTAGATGAAAATATTGATTTTGGATTTTCCGTGATTGTGTGTATGTGTGCTTAAAGTGGACATGGAATAAAGGTGAGGCCCCATGTTATTCTTTGCCTCAGCAGGCTATCTCAGGAAGATTTTGGCAAACATTAAGCCCTTATGACCACACTTTGAAAATTCCCATGTATAGTTGTCAAGTCTCCAGCCCAGTGGTGGGATTCAAAATTTTTTACTACCAGTTCTGTGGGCGTGGCTTGGTGGGCATGGCAGGAGAAGGATACTGTAAAATCTCCATTCCCTCCCCACTCCAGGGGAAGGTTACTTGCAAAATCCCCATTTCCTCCCAATCAGCTGGGACTTGGGAGGCAGAGAATAGATGGGGGCGGGACCAGTCAATGGTGGTATTTACCGATTCTCTGAACTACTCAAAATTTCCGCTACCAGTTCTCCAGAACTGGTCAGAACCTGCTGAATACCACCTCAGCTCCAGCCCCTTTGCAACTTTAGCAAAGACTTTATTAAACGTGAAATGATCAATGGAGAACAAGGTTCTAACTCACTCTTATGATCAAAATTGTCAGCTAAGCACATATCCTTCAAAAGGGTGACACAAGAGGAACTATAATGGCATGAATCTTAAATGAAATGTTCATACCACTGTTATTAATATCAAGCTGTCTGCAATTACTGTAAGTTCAAATCTCACCAGGCTCAAGGTTGACTCAGCCTTCCATCCTTTCGAGGTAGGTAAAATGAGGACCCGGATTGTGGGGGCAATAAGCCGACTTTGTATAAATATACAAAAGTATGAAGGCTATTGCTTAACGCATTGTAAGCCGCCCTGAGTCTCCGGAGAAGGGCGGCATATAAATCATTTTTTTAAAAAAAGAAATACCCTACCCCTACCCTCAAAATAATAGCATAGTAGTTTTGTCTACTAAATACATACAGAGTAAGTACCGTAAATCAAAAGTTAAACATGTGCTGAACATGACAAAATGCAGATAACAACAGATAATGTTAATTTCAGAACTATACTTGATTCTATAGATTCTGATTTATCACATTGCTTGTCATGTTGCTTAGAAATTATGGAAACTAAAGTCCAGCACATGTGGAAAAAGCTGCTAGTCTTTTCTAAAAAAAACACCCTTATTGCTTTAGATTATTATAGCCATATCATCATGCAAATTATACAATTTAAAGTCCTTTCATTGATTCTTCGTTTATCTACAGATTTTCCTGAAATAAATTTATTATAAGTTTAAAGAGAGAGATGCAAGTTGACAGCTTCAGCTGTGGAAAACTACAACACGTGCAAATTTGTTTTAGAACAACACTTAAAATGTACTTATGTGAAATTAGATTAAGCAAATGCAGTTGGGTTTAATTAATGGTGCCCCATATAATCATCAAAGATGGGACAGAAATTTAAAATGAGAACTAAAACTAGACTGTAAAAAGATACCCCGCTTGAGATTAAGTATGGGGGAAAAATGCCATACATTTACAGATCTAATGAAAATGGAATTGATAGGAAATTGAGGAATAAATCTTATTAGACCCCCCCACCCCCAGAATTTTTCTGCATTTTATATGTTAAAATCTGCTACTTAGTAATTTTCAAATTCATCAGTAAAGTATTACGCTGGACTTTATAAAGTCTCGAAACAGGGCTTGCATCAGCCTCTGATGTCCTTGGAAAACTTCCAGGATCTTGAAAGCTCAGTAGGCTGACCTTGATTGCTCCTCTTGACACCACCAATCCTTTTTGGGGGGGGGATCCCAACATAGGATTTCAATGGCAGTATTTCAGGGCAGTACGATCTTATTGGCATTTTAATGTGTCACCATGCTGTAAAGCAGCAGGTAAGGGATCCTGTATAGCTCAGAGAACATTTCTTGTGAGCTTTGGTTGCTGCCAGCAAACTCAGGGAGTATCAAAAAAATAAAATGAAAAATGGAGCAAGATCTGAAAAGGGAGCTGAAAGTTGACTTTGTTCTCCCCAGTACTATATCCCCTGTGTAGAAAGTTGGCACCCACCCCTCTCCTAGAAGAAGGAAATATTCTAGGAAATATTAAAAAGGCAGAATATTGTATTTCCCTGGATGAGAAAAGGAGAAACATGTTTTTAAAACAAAGAGCAGCTCCCTGCAGCTCCCTGTCCCCAGCAGATACTTGGTGCATATTAAGACTGGGCCAGCCTATCTACAAGACAATTAGAACTTCAGCTCCAGGGCAATGGGATTAAGACATGACCCTCAGGACATAATAAGATTAGCCGTCTACCCATCTAGCAGCAGGGCTCACTGCATTGCGAAATCACCTGGGGACATTACATAACCCAGCAAGGTTCAACCAAACTTAATTCAGACAACCTAAAAAGTTAACTCTGACATCTACATAGCCCTCTGGGAGTCTGATAACCAATAGAATACATGTTCTTCCACAGGAACAGGAAGCTCAAGGGCAAGGCCCAAGAGAAGGTATAAATACTCCATGTGGTCAGCTACCCAGAATCACATGTGCTTGGCAGTTCTGCTTCACCATTAAACCATCTTTCCAATCAGCCTCCATGTTTCCAGTGTCTTTCTCCCCAGAACTGAACCCAGATCTTCCAATACCTGCATATAACAAGGCATCATCTCACCATTCAGAAGTGGAATGGACATGTACAGCTTGTATATTTTAGTGAAAGCAATAGTGGATTGAACTGGAATGGTATCTGTTAAGTGGAAAAACAATGGATTTTTTTTAAAGCATTGAAGTTGAGAATTTATTTATTCATTCGTTTGTTTGTTTGTTTGTTTCTTTGCTTATTTATTTATAAATAATTTCTGATAAATAATCTCCCTCAGAGAATTTACAGCACTCCCAGAATAAAAGTTTCATCTTGAAAAAAAGACATTTGATTAGATCATCTAAACAAATAATAATAAAGGACTATTTTTTTTTGAAAGCTTGTATTTTTCCATATATCTGTGAACATAACATTACAGTAGACATATATTGTATTCTTTCAAACTTTCCCCAAGCTGTAATTTAGGAGTTGATAACCACAAATTCTGAATTTTGAATCAATAATGCATGATTGTTCATATGAGGCTTATGTAAGGTGACCAGACGTCCCGCTTTTGGCGGGACAGTCCCGCTTTTGAGCAATTTGTCCCGCGTCCCGCGGCGTTTTAAAAAAGTCCCGATTTTTCATTCTGCCTCCTGGTTCCCGGCTGCCTCCTGAATCCCCGCTGATGGCTAGAGGGAAAAAACCTGTTTAAACTCTTGCCGCGGGGCTTCAAAGGGCCGCCCTACGTTAATTAGCTCGGCTTCCCCCTCTCAGCTGATTTGCACAGGGCTCTGCTCTTGCTAAATTGCTCAGTTTTTTTTTCCTCTTTGTGCAAACCAAGCTCAAAACGAAACTGAAAGTAAAACAGGCTGTTGGCTTTGCGGTTTGCTTGCAACGTTGGAAAATTAGGCAGCAGATTTATTTTCCTTTTCCTCACCAAAAAAGGTAAGTGCAAACAATGGAAAATTATTTAGGGCAAAAGAGGAGAGTTCAAGATTTTAAAACACAAAAGAAAAAAAAGCTCTTTTTAACTAGGGAATTGTAATAATTGAGATATTATTAATTGTATACTGTGTTGAAAGCAGAAATGGTTAAGTTGTGGTTTGGAGGAATATATGGGGGAAATTATTTGGTTTATTATTATTGGTAAGTATAATTAATTGATTTGTAAGAAATTGGATTGCATGGAAATAATTGGAATATTCATGTTCATATTGATTAATATACAAGAAAGATAGTTATATAACTAATTGATTTATATTAAAATGTTGAATTTGTATTAAACAACTGTATTACATAATTACATAATTAACCAATGTGAGGATGGATATAAAAATAGATGACAATGGGAAGGGGTATAAAATAGAATAGAAGGGAAAAATTGAATTTGATTAAGGTTAGAGATGAGGATGAAGGATAAAATTGTTTTTTTAAAAAAATAGATGAGGAATAAATATGGCAAAAAGGAAATATAGAAATTGTAAATTTAATTGAAATGACTAAACACTGTTTAAATTTGTGAACCAGCCAAATATTCTGTTCAAAGAAAATACATTGTATGTATGTGTGTTTCTAATTATTGCTATTTATTCATATTTGTTCTCTTTTATTCTTTAAAGTTTAACAATTCATTCTTTATCTTAATATCTTTATATTTGTTTGGGGTTGGCTTTCTTCCCTTTCATCTTTTTTATTGTACAGCAATCTTTCTCCTCAAACCTACCACCTCTCTTTTCTTTCCTTCTTACTTTCTCTTCCCCCCCTCTTCTTCTCCTCCCTACTTCCTCTTCCTTTCTCCTTCTCCTCCTCTCTTCCTCCCTCTCTTAACCGTCACTCCTACTCTAATTTCCCTTCCCTTCCTTCATCCCTCTCTATTGCTGTATCCTTTTATGCATATGGACTACTCAGAGGGCTGAAAAAGTTATTTTTGACTGGTCCTCGCACTTTTGACCAGTCCTCGAACTTACGACTGTCCTCACATTTTACGTTTTTTGCCCTATCTTGTCACCATGGTGAAGAGAAGCAGTTGTGAAATGAGTGACATGGTTGTTAAGAATGCTGCACGGGCATAAATGTGAGGATGGTCATAAGTGTGAGGACCAGTCAAAAGTGCGAGGACCTGTCAGAAATGACTTTTTTCAGCCCTCTGTTTAGTCCTTTTGGGCATATGGACTACTCAGAGGGCTGAAAAAGTTATTTTTGACTGGTCCTCGCACTTTTGACCAGTCCTCGAACTTACGACTGTCCTCACATTTTACGTTTTTTGCCCTATCTTGTCATCATGGTGAAGAGAAGCGGTTGTGAAATGAGTGACATGGTTGTTAAGAATGCTGCACGGGCATAAATGTGAGGATGGTTATAAGTGTGAGGACCAGTCAAAAGTGTGAGGACCTGTCAGAAATGACTTTTTTCAGCCCTCTGGTTAGTCCTTTTGTGCATATGGACTACTCAGAGGGCTGAAAAAATTATTTTTGACTGGTCCTCGCACTTTTGACCAGTCCTCGAACTTACGACTGTCCTCACATTTTACGTTTTTTGCCCTATCTTGTCACCATGGTGAAGAGAAGCAGTTGTGAAATGAGTGACATGGTTGTTAAGAATGCTGCACGGGCATAAATGTGAGGATGGTCATAAGTGTGAGGACCAGTCAAAAGTGTGAGGACCTGTCAGAAATGACTTTTCAGCCCTCTGAGTAGTCCCTATACACACAGCCATGGCCACCCGGTCACATGACCAGCTAGCCACGCCCACCCAGTCACATGGCCTCCAAGCCACGCCCACACAATAAGCCACGCCCACAATGGTGTCCCTCTTACCAATGTTAAAATCTGGTCACCTTAGGCTTATGGTTTCTTTCAACTCTTAGTCCTGGACGTGAAATGTTCCAGTGACAAACCCCACAGATTCAGCAATGCAGTGTTTTCTTTCCTTGCTTAAATGACATGTCAATGATAAAGATTTAAACAAGAGGAAAATGTATCTCCCAAGTCTGATATGGAACATCATCAATTATGCAAAATGAGTGAATATTTAAAGAGTCTCTGAACTGTCTTTATTTATGGATCTTAAGCTGCCTTCTTTATACTTTATTGATATGTGCATTGTTAGGAAACATTTTATTAACTCCATGAGAAGTTGGAAAACAGAAATTGAGAGAATAAGGTTAGAAGACAGCTGCAGAAAAATGAACTAGTTGTTAAAATGCCAGTTTATATTATGATTATTATAGGCATAGATCAAATTCCCCAACTCTTTTCTTCCAAATGTCCTGTACTACAATTTCCATCATTCCTAATCACCAGGAATAGTACTAGAACATTGTAAATCAAGACATCTGTGGGGCATCTAAATATCATAAGGCACTGGCAGTGCTGCAACTTATTATTCATTTATTATATAGGGTATAATATGACAGAAGAGAAGTAAACATATATACACAGTCCACGTATGGGGCTACCCCAGTGGGCTCATAAGGGGATATCCCTTTTGGTGTTGCTTTATGCCTATCTTCTAGGGATCCCAAGAATGCATATTGTGGGCAATATAGCACAATATGTTTAATAGTTTGCATATCAGCATCACAATCGCAACAAGGGGAATCTTTCCATCTCCACTGATACAGGGCAGAGGCATTTCTTCCAGTATCAACACCTAATTCTGTTCAATTTTGACCAGACAAAGTGAGGCAGGATAAAACCAGGTGGTTTGGTAGAGAGATCACTAATGGTCAGGCTGCAAGAAGGCTTAGACCATTCCTCTCTCCAGGCATTCTTGGGGTTAAACTGGATAGATGCTAAGTGAATAGCTATTTTCTAACCTGGCCTATAGGATTTCAATCTTGTGATGGGCTGAGCATGGTAAATAGGGAGGGCCTTGTTTTCCAGCATCCTTGAGGGTAGCCAGATGAGAGCTTGTTATCTTCTAATGTGCTGGTAACCAGTGCACAGGAGTGGGATGCAATGTGCTAGAGATGATACGAATTGTCTAGTGGAATTGGACATTGACCATATGGGTGTGAGCGCTATTAAGCCTGGCACAATATTCAGCTATGGAATAAATCAAAGTCAAGGCTATTGTTTGTAGGGTGTTAGCATCAGTACCCCAGAATGTTCCAGCCAGTCTGTTTGGTAAATTGTTGCAGCTTTTCAATTTTGCGGCTGTTTTTTTTTCCAGGTGTTGCCAGAAGGTTAGTGATCTGTCCAGTGTTACCAGTGGTGGGATTCAAATTTTTCCACTACCAATTCTGTGGGTGTGGCTTGGTAGGCGTGGCTTGGTGGGGCAGCACCTTGCTGTGAGTGACATCGATTTGGGCACACCCACTCAGTCACATGACCCACCAAGCCACACCCACCAAGCCACGCCCCTACAGAACCTGGTAGGGAAAAAAATTGAACTTACACCTATTGCAGCCTTTCTACCTATTTTCTGCCCAGGGTCTGAGGTGGCTAAACTCAGAATCTGTCAAAGGCCTCCTCCTGCATGCCGCCCACTCTCCCTTCGCCACGCATCATCCCGTTTCCCCTCCTTCAGATGCCTAGGCCCTTACTCAGTTTCCCCGCTTCCTCCCCCATGACCACCTCTTTCTTTGTCCCGCGGCTTTACCTTCCTCTTGTGGCTGGCTGCCAGAGAAGGCAAGCCAGGGTGGATGCTCCCAGCGCTGATTTTCTCTCAGCAGGTCTCAGTCGGACCTGGCAGGAAAAAACTGAGCCAAGACACAAACATGGCAAAGCTCTGATTTTACTTCCCATAAACAGGCCGGAGCCTCAGAACTCGGCAAGATGGCTTGATCAACATCCATGTAAAGTCAGTGCTGAGAGTGGCTGCCTCCCAGCATCTTTAAATTTTTGGGCCCACCCCCAGTTGCCTGGCTGCCACACCCACTGGTAGCCACCATCTGTCTCTGGTCAGCATTGGGACAGCACATGCCCAACCCTCATGGTGTTCTCCAGGGCCGACCCCCAGCTGGCGGCAAACGGGCCCATTAACATCCAAAATGGCCTGGTGGTTGATCCGTCGCTGCGGAAAGCTGGTCAGCTGGGTGATGGGGTGTCAGTGGCCACTGCCACGGCTGCTAGGCATCAGCTGGGCGGCGCAGGATCAGCAGAGGAGCGTCATGGGCCTTTCGTGTCAGACGTGAGCCCACCGCTGCCAAGGCACTGCCTCTCTTGCTGCTCCAGCCACCGCCTTTCTCATCACTTCATCTACAAACCCCTCCCCAGGTGAGGCGAGCCCCAGAACAGGGCTCGACACCTCCCCCATGACTGCCTCTTTCTTTGTCACACGACCTTATCTTCCTTTTGTGGCTGGCTGCGAGGGAAGGCAAACCAGGGCTCAGCTGTTGCTGCTGGGCTCCCCGCCAGGCTGCATTTGTTCACTCCCCTTGTCACAAGATGCCTGCAGCCACCACCACCCACTTTTTTTTGGTGTTTGAAGCCTCCCAGCTGCCCCCTCTTTGCCAGCCGGAACTGAGCTGGCACTAGCGGCTGGCTGCAGGCTTCTTGAACCAAGAACTACCAGCCTCCAATTCTTGAATGCACTGAAAAACAGCTTCAGTCAGTCCCATCGCCGCTGTTGCCACCCTGTTCTTAGTGCCAGCCGTGCACACGCTCCCCATTTCCTGCTGCGCCAAGTCCCTCTGCTCTGGCGCAACAGGAAATAGGGTGTGTGTGCACGGCCGGCACAAAGAACAGGGCGGTGATGGCAGCAGCCTTCCCTGGCAGCCAGCCATGGGAGGAAGGTAAGGTCGCGGGATGAAAAAAGAGGTGGTCGTGGGGGAGGAATGGCGTGTTCCCTGAGGCGGGCGGTGGTGGAGAGCAGGGGGAGGCTCTAGGGCCTCAGGGAATGGTACATCCTTGGGCCCCGGGCCCCGACCAAAGGTGAAGGGCAAGCAGATGGCATGCTTACCTTTGGTGAACTGAGCAGAGCGGGTGAGGTGCAGAGGCGACTGATGAGGCAATTAGCTGGGCTGCATGGTGAAGGCAACGTATATAGGCTGGGGGTTGGTGGAGTGAGTGTCGAGCGGGTGGCTGGGCAGGTGCGGGGCCAGCCAGAGGTGGTATTTTCCAGTTCGGCGAACCAGTTAAAATTGCCGCTACCGGTTTGTCAGAACTGGTCCGAACCTGCTGAATACCACCCCTGAGTGTTACCCTCAGATAATTTGGAGAGTTATTACATTGTAAAATACGGTTCTGGAACTTCACTGAAAGCTGGTAATTTGTGCACCTATTGCTGAGGTGGGATGTGTCTTCCTCTGTTTTTGTTAGGCTTGGTTGGAGGCACCATTTTTTTGAAGTAGCTTCTGGAGATCTTGAGAAAGAATGTCTTCTGCATCACTGAAGTTGGTTCTTCGGACTGTGAGATTGATATTATCGGCATAAATAAATTTCTGAGAAACAGTTTCAGTGCTGCAGTTAGCTGAATATTTTAAAATGAGCTTTCTTATACATATTTATTAAGACTTTCAGATAGAAGTGCACATTCTGGGACTGTGTTATAACTGGAATTGTTGCCACCACTACAACAGCTGCAATCTGATTATTCAGCAACACAATTTGTTTATTCTTAGTGAAGAGATTTTTACCATAATATCAGAAAACCTTTCTTTTTTCTTTTTTTCTCAATGCTATAAATGCCACGATAAGTCTTCTCCCACTCGTATTTTACATATGTAATAAAAAATTAATAGCTCTCATATCTTTTCAAACTTGCCTGCCTATACTTCATACAAATTCAATGGCTGAAAGGAAATGATATTCTTTGGAATATAAGTTTAGTTTGCCTTCTTCTTCCTTTTGCTTTTCATCAATAACCTCATTTAAAACTATCACCCAGAGGAAACTGGAATATAGTTTCCTTTCCAGAATACTCTTAAAGCTTGTGTAAAAAAAGAAGTTGACATTATATTGTAAGAATGCCATAAATGTTCATGCACTGATACAGGATTACACCTAATCAGCAGTTGCATATTGTAATTCTCCACTTAGGGGAGAAAAACATTTTTGCAAACTCTGCATCATGAACATTACATATAACCTTCTCTTAATCAGAAGCATTGGACTGTATAACTTAC
Organism: Arizona elegans; assembly: GCA_022577455.1. NCBI lineage: Eukaryota > Metazoa > Chordata > Lepidosauria > Squamata > Colubridae > Arizona > Arizona elegans. The sequence goes on from JAKOOJ010000001.1 coordinate 265,965,158, forward strand.
ATCATTTCATTAGGATTGCATTGTGTAGGCATAACAGGCATTGTATATGCAGTTTTACATACATGTCTTTTGCTTTGCTAATCACAGAAGAGAAGTAAAGCAAGCACAACTCTTCAGCTAGTGGAAATTAATTTATTTATGGACTTCTCTTGACATGTCATTTTTCAGTCTAGTCAGTTGGGGATATGACTTCAGAACAGGCTTCAACTTTGTTAGAAAATTGAGGGAGAAGGACATAGCATTATTCCTAAAAACTTTCTGCCCTCACTCATGAAATTCCACTTTCCTATTTGCTTTCTCCACTGTTGATTTCCTGACGTAATTTGGCAGAATACGTCTGAAAAAGAGCAGCAAGAGCAGTAAAATGGGTGCTTTTACAAAGAAAGAAAGCCAGTCAGAATGGGATCTCACCACTGCAACTCAGCTGCCAAAATTCTAACTAGTCAATCCTGCTTCTCTTTAAAAAAACAAAAATAAACAATCAAAAAAGAAATATCCTCCTTAGGGACAGTATTAAACTTGTTAGCATATAACATGTATTTTTCCCCTTACAGATTTGCAAAATAAACAAAAATAAAACCAAAAAAATAAACATATTCAAAATGTTGATTTATTCAAATATTCCTCTCTCATACTCTCCATTTTGTTGAACCCAGCTTCTGGTAACTACATAGACATGTCTGTGTTATTTTCTTGGCACTGAGACATTTGCCACTGCTGTTTTTCAGGATATTTTTGACTTCCCACTCTAACATATAGCCCTGAGATTTCCTAGCTCTCTCTCATCAAAGTATTAACCAGCCAAGTATTGTTTACCTATTTGAAGAAAATCAGGATCCGTGACATTTTTACAGGGACAGGGGTGGGTAGGGTGGGGGTGACAAACACACTGACCCTTTTTAGGTGTGTCATAACACACTGCACATGTATGTCAGTCTGTCATTGCATGATCACAATTCTAACTTTAACAAAATATCAGAATTCAACAAATACTTCTGATCTGGTTCAGTTAGAATCTGGTGCTTAGTGTGATCTAAAGCTATTGGGGAGCTTTAAAGCTTTCCCTAGTGCCTTTACCTCCTTTGTAATTGGGAAATTCAGCCATACTTTCCATTCTTTCGCTTATGGGGAGTTGAACATGCAATGTGAATCAAGGCACTACCTTCACAGCAGGGGTGAAATTCAGCAGGTTCTGACAGGTTCTGGAGAACCAGTAGCGGAAACTTTGAGTAGTTCAGAGAACTGGCAAATACCACCTCTAGCTGACCCCAAAGTGGGGTGGGAATGGAGATTTTGCAGTATCCTTCCCCTGCCACGCCCACCAAGTCACGCCCATAGAACCTGTAATAAAAAAATTTGGATTTCACCACTGCTTCACAGTGAATGCTTTCACTTATTAACCAGTTTGAAGACAACATATAGCTACCTTCTTTTCCATCAACCTCAACATTCAGAAACTGGTGGACAGTATCATGATCCCATCAGTCAATATCCTCCAGTTAACTAATGGGAAAATGCAAAATAATAATAATAATAATAATAATAATAATAATAATAATAATAATAATAATAGCCTTTGATCAGTGCCAGAAATAAAAAATACATCATTATCACTCCTATTCCATGTATTTATTTACAACAGTTCTATACCATTGAATTCCAGTATAACTGGACCAACTCCAGTGGTTTACATATAGAAGCAAGCAGATCAACAACACATACATTTAAAGCAAAGTAATAATAAAATCCACGGTGGCCATCGGGCATCCAATATCAATGATGACATTTACAAACTAAAAACTATGTGGAATAATACTGTTTTTACCATTATTCTGAAAGACAGCAACATGGGTGTCCACTGAACCTCTAGGGGAGGTTATTCAAAGCTGATCCAGTGCCCTAGTGCAAAAGGGCTTTAGCACTTCATACCAAGTAGGAGATGGATTTTCCATCAATAGTAGTTTCTGCTTAATTTTCAAAGACAGAACTTTTCAAAGACATGAAAAGTGTCTTGCGGTAAAATAACATCTGGTTTATAAAGTCATGAATTACTGAGGCCAAAGCCTCCTGCTTCAGCTACCGCACAATTCTGTTCATTTTTTTTTAAAGGAGCTGCTAGAGGACTTTCATCTCCTGCTTGGCTCAGGGTAGAGCCATCATATTGATGGTACCTTCTTTCAAACCCATGGATGAGCTTTCCCACCATTTTCACACAGATGTTAAAAAATAGGGAAATGCCAGCTGAACCCTTGTAGCATCCCACAAGGAAGTAACCACCCAGTTGACTTTTTCCCCATCACAAACACCAGCTGGAACTTACTAAGAAAGATGCAGAACTACTAAAAAACAGGGGCTCCTCCTGACACTAATACGTGTAGGCATTCCCATCACTGATAGTATCAATTGCATCCAACTGGATCCGAAAGCTGCAGTCCTTCCCTCCAAGTTCCTATGGAGATCAAATGCCAATGCTACCAATGCAATTTTCATTCCATGCCTGGATCTCAGCCCTAAATGAAAAGGATCGAGATAAAAAGGTAATTTAGAAATTGCTGGTGCCTATCCCACTCAGCTTTTCGAAATGAAGCTGGGTACATTTGTCTGGCCCTTTGCAAAAAACACATTTAGCTATTACCATGAAGAGACAGTTGCAAACCCACAAGCCCCCACTCATCTGTTGCATTTAAGAGCTTCCTCTTGCTAACTGTTATGGTGAAAGAATAGAACACTGGCAGTGTTGTAGTCAGGCACTTTTCCCAATAGCTGTACCCATGGTTGCATATTGCTGAGATAGTTGGAGTGATGGAGAAAGAGAGGTACAATTACTAGAGAAAGAAACCAGGAGCAGGTTGCCAAAAGAGGGCAATTAAATTCTCTTTACCGCCTTCCATTCCCCACAAAGGAGAAATAAAAAGAAATTGCTAGCATCCTCCTTTTCCCAATCCACAAAGCAGTTGCTCAAACAAACAAAACTAGAAGTAAATAGATGTCCCCTACTGAAGATAGTCAAGGCTCTTTTCAGCTTTATATTCACACCCTTGGCCTTGGTTGTTAGGCGAGGGAGAATAGTTGCAAGGAGTTGCAAAATCAAAATATTCAAGTTCATTTTAAAATGGAATCCAGAGAATAAAATGCCATTTCTGTTCGAATGTGGAGGGGAAAAAAATATAAGCAGACAGGGATGCATTAGGAGCTTTCACAAGCAGAATACATTTCTGAATGCCTTTGTTGGCCGATGATATATCCCATTTTCAAGGAGACTGGCACAGTCACCCCAGTGTGAATTTACAACAGGAAACCAAATTAACTGGGAACAATGAACTGAAGCTTTTTGCTTTCCTCACCTCTGAAGCAGATAAGAATTCCTGCTTCGATGTCCTGCTGATAACACTTAAATTGGCAAGCCTGTTTCTGAAATTCAGTTTTTTCCCCCTATCGTGTCAAGATTTTCAGGTCTCACCCTATTCTTTTACTGCCTTCCTTGCATCTTATTTGGGAAATCATTTTTTTTTCCCTTTGGTAGCTTCTCTTGCTTGGTATTGGACATCATGTAGCATTTGTTTATTTACGATTAAAAATATTTTTTTATTTATACTAAGTTTTGTCAGTATTTTTGCTCTAATTCTCCTACTAAATCTGCCACAGTATATAATTTATCATGCTTCTCCCCAACATACTGATACCATCTTGGTATCATCCAAAGCAAAATATTATATATTGGTTTCTGAGATTTCAAAGCCGCTGCCAACACAGTTTCAAGTATCTTTTCACAGCTTTAAAAGTAATATGCATTTGAGGTTTATATATAAGCAGAGTCATTTTACTTATCCCACTCATGTCATCCCTGTATGTCCCACAGGACTCAAGTACACCTTCCCCAATCAGAAAAACACTTTTGCCTTTTTGCACAGTAAAAATTTGTTTTGATGAGCGTGTGTGTGTTAAGGGAGAGGGGAAGGGAGGGAGGAGAGAGGGAGAGGGACAATATACCTGAGTGCTGTGCCTGATATTAAATTCCATCTTTTTGTGATGCAAATTGGAATTGACAACACTCTGCTTTGTGGAAGCTGCTTCCATGCCAATATTTCTCACTTCGTTTTCTTATAGTTATTTAGCTGAGATTAATTATTTAATGAGCGTAATTCTTTGGAAAAGAGCCCTTTAATTATTAACAGACAAATGCTATCTTGGGTAAGTGTCGCATGGCACATTCACTTATATACATCTCAGCCATTTTGAAACAAATACATTTGGGTCTCCTTGTTTAAATAGCCAAGAGCAATTCATAAACTTACAAACCCTTGCCCAACAATCAGCAAGTTCTGGATACAATTTTTTAAAAAAATCTTACTCCCCTTCTGTTATGAAACATAGATTTTGATAGGCAGCCAATTTTTTACATAGTGCTGTGGAAACAGAGTCATGGCTGCCTTGTGTAAGCCAAGCTTCTTGTTACATAAACCTTTCCTAGCAACTAAAATTGATCATCCCTACCTACATTCATTCATTCATACATGCATACATACTCTCTCACACCCACAAAATAAGCACTGGATTTCTCCAGTGACTGGAAATGTTTTTAAAAATGCAGCAAAAACAATAATAAATGACTGAATCAGTCCTGTTTTCCAGGAATAACCAATAAAAACAAAGAAGGAAAGCAAAATGCTTCATTTGCATGCAACGTTCAGCACAGGACTATAAACTAGATGCTTTTATGCTCAGAAATAAATCTATACACACACACAGAGAGAGAGGCAATTTTAAATGTCCTGGGACTGCAGGGCATTTCTAGCACATAAAAACAGATCCCTTTCTCCTGGCCTCTCCCTCTGCTTCTTGTAGTACACTGATAAAAGGAAGTAAACATCACAGCAGGAAATATGCGCCAAAATGAAACAAACATGAAAATGGCAAGGAAAAGAAGATTTAAATGCTGCAAAAAAAAAAAAAATCCCCTCCAAAATAAAATGTTACTTTCACACATGGACACGCACACAGAAAAATACTTTGTTTTATATATAACCTGCATTCTATTTATACCTATTGATGGATGTGATTTTTTTTTCTTTCTTTTTTTTTGGTATAAGAGGGAAGAATGAATATTTATTGCCAAAAGAAAAGGTTCTGGCAGTTGGAGTAGAGGCTCATTTTTCTCCTCCCACAGAGACCCACTGTGCCTTGCAGGGAGTGAAAAAAATCCTGCTAAATAAAACTGTTTGATCAATAGGCTGCTTAAGGTCAGGCAAGCTTGCAGCAATTCCATCGGTGTTGCCAAATCTCCATGGAGGGGAACTTCAGCCTATGCCATGTCCCCCCCCCTTTCTTTCTTTCTTTCTTGCAGTAACATAAAACATAAAATGAATACCAAAGCCTCTGTCTTCCGAAGGAATAGTGTTCTTTCAAAACATGGACATATCCTGCTCTGCAAAGAAAATCAATCATAGGATCAGGTTTTATTGACAGTCTTTGTACACTGCAGATGAAATTCACATTCCTTCCTTCTCGCTGAATGGTGGGCGGGGGAAATGGGATGTCCTATTATGAGCATGACTTGCAAAAAAAAAAAAAAAAATTCCCTCAGCCAGCTTGTGCCTCTGGCCTCTTGACTAATTTGTGTCACTCTGAAGCTGATGAAATCAAAACTTGAAGCTGGCCCTAGATTTTCCATATTGATTAGGTTCTGGAGAAAGAGGGACCACAAATGAATCAGAAGCAGTTAAGCACAGAAAGGACAAACTCTGGCATGTCTCATTTTCTCTTTTAAATCTGCAATGCTGTTGTAATGATACACCCTGAAAGAAAATCGATAAGGAAGAAGACCTGCATCCTCCTGCTAATTTCATTTCAGCAGACATTGGGACCAGACCTTGAACGTGGAAAAAAAGGGGGGGCAGTAGATTACATAAAGAAAAGGAGCAATTATCTTTTGAATACTGCAGGGATGGACTATACCTTCTCTTAGGCTATAAACAGAAGATAACTGAAGTAGGGCACTTAACCCTATGGAGAAATAAGGAAAAGGTAGAAATTAATATGTGAAAAGGAAAGGCAGTATTATGCCATTTAGCACTGCCACTCAATTGCGACATACAGAACAGAATATGTAGGTCAAGGCTCGTCTCTGCTTATCACAACTTGGGAATGCTCTGTGCCTTGGTCTTGGTAGATACATTTGCAGCCTTTGCCAGTAGGCTGTTTCATACGCAGGTGTACAACATATGGGATGACGCAAGCAAGGATGACTACTCCCTTAAGCCACACATCTGCTCGCACCTTGCTCAACAAAATGTGACCTTTGGCAGGCCACAATGCAACAAAAGGTTACAAATATTGGGGAAGGATATATTCCAGCCACACATAAATCTGAACATTAGATGCAGTCTTCTCCAACCTGATGAATGCCAGATAGGTTGGGGAGCTACGCTGCTATGGAGTAAAGTCTATGCAATGTGAGTAGCTGCTTATTAAACCTCTATGAGCAAAGTTCTGCTTTTGGCATATGCAACAGAAGGGGCCATTTGTCCTCTAAACTAAACCTTATTGCCTGAAATCTCTTCCAAATGGATTGCTTTATTTACCTGACTCATGTCCAACATCCTCATCTTTTCTCAGTTGTGGAATTGCGGATAGCCCTGTCCTTTTAATTCTGACATAATATTTGCCCCGACTACTCTAATACATTTAACAGGGTCTTGATCTGCAAAAAATAAACACATGAAGATTTTCAGAAAAGAAATACATTTCTTCCCTAGTAATTACTGCACAGAATCAATGGCAGGGGGAAGTTGATAACTGTAACCCTTGACATTTGGCTCATGTTGCACCCCTCTGTGCAATCCTCCTGCTTCCTGACATCTCTGCAAACAATGAAATAACAATTCATGGCTTTCTACTGAACATTAGATCAATGCCATGGCCCTGCCTGCTCCGAAAGGCAAAGTGATTCATTAATCTCAAGGCTAGTTTGTGAATCTGAAGGAGGGGGAAAAAAAGAGAAAACGAAGAAGATAAAAGATCAGCAGAAAGCGTCCTTCTCCTTCTCAAAAATGCAGGCATTCACTGCATGTTCGTTCCTGACTCATACAAAGAGAAGCCAAGAAAAAATGAGGGAAGAGGGATGCTTTCTTAAAGAATGTGCTTGTCCGAGATTTAAATTTCCTTTCGACAATAGTAGCCTTACTCTCGTTTCATCCACATCCCCTCTCAAGAATGTACAAGGAATTGGGACCGTATCAGCTTGCAAGCATAACTGTGCTTATGTGTGTTGGCCATACAAAAAGGGCCATGATAAAAGTATGGGTATATTCTCACATGCACAAAGCCCAAGGGGAGGCCTAGCAGAGCCTGTTCTCCCTCCTGCCTGCCTGCCTGCCTGCCTGCCTACAAATGTTGCTGCCATACTTTTTATGCAAACATCATCTGACGGTGCCCAAGGGGGCAAAGCAGCCAGGAGCTGTTCTATGCCACTATCTTCAGGGGCAGATGTGCACCAGAGAGTGCTGGGTGTGCCAATTTGTTTACCTCAGCCCAGAAGTTGGCTCTTTAAATCTGGACCAAAGCCGAGATGATTTCTTTGCCGAGTTTCACCAGAAAGCATGCAGTGAGGCAGTTGGAAGCTTCTGTTCTTCCGGGACTGATTACAAACTGCTGAGGAAAATGTCTCTGTGTGTGTGTGCGCGTGTGTGTGCGTAAATGATAGGTAAATAGATAGATGATAGATAGATAGATAGATAGATAGATAGATAGATAGATAGATAGATGATAGATAGATAGATGGAGATAGATGGAGATAGATAGATAGATAGATAGATAGATAGATAGATAGATAGATGATAGATAGATAGATGGAGATAGATGGAGATAGATAGATAGATAGATAGATAGATAGATAGATGATAGATAGATGGAGATAGATGGAGATAGATAGATAGATAGATAGATAGATAGATAGATAGATAGATGATAGATAGATAGATGGAAATGGAGATAGATAGATAGATAGATAGATAGATAGATAGATAGATAGATGATAGAGTGTATACACAAACACACCAATCCTTCCTTGCGTAGGTATAGAAATGCCTCATTCCCGTTTGATTCCCCCTTTATTTGGCACCTGGGGGCTTTCTCCAAGTTTTCCATTAGCTGAGAGGAAATAAGCTAAAATACTAAAGGGTTTGGAGGAGGAGGAGGAGATGTCAAAGAGTGTAAAGGGAGCCAGAGTCACTCTGCTGGCAAATGAATGCAGCAGGGATGATGTCATTGGAACAGTTGGTGGAGAAAAGAGAAAAACAAGTCTGTGTGTGCTAATCCTGTTTGCTGCCCTAAAGGGAATGGAAAGCAGCCAAGGCAAGGAGTTCTGGGAAACCATATAAGGGTGCCAAACAAGCTTTGCCGCCAACATTAGGAACTGACATCTTTGTTCTTTGTAACTTGGCTGGCGGCCAGAGGCCTCATTTCAGCTCTGCAGCCTGATTACACTGGATGCCTGCCAGCTGAGAGCTCTGAGTTCCTTTTCTTCTTCAGGAGCTTTTTGCCAAACATGCGGCAGTTACCATGGCACTGGGAAGGAAAGTTTAAAATTATACCAAACATGTACACACACACACACACACACACACACACACACACACACACATAATGTGTGTGTTTGTGTGTGTGTGTGTGTGTGTGTGTGTGTGTGTGTGTATATATATATATATATATATATATATATATATATACACACACATATACATACACACACACACAAACACACACACACATTCGGGAAGGCAGCCAGAGCGTTTGCGTACACTGGGGTGGTTTTATACAGATGTGCTCTTTTTCCTTGTCAGCTACACAATTTACAGATTTATCCCCAAAACATATCCATGGCATTTGAACAGAAAAGGGAGGAGAGGAGATATACATGTATGTGTGCGTGTACGCACATGTGTGCTCGCACACACACGCACGCACACACACACATGAAAGGGCCGCTGCAACAAACAGCTTCCTTTTCAGCTAAATTAATTTGAAACAATGGGGTCTCTAGTTAAAAGCTAACGTCTAGGTTTTCTGAAACAGTTAAGAGGCGAAAGAGTTATTTTTAAAATTGCCGTGGAAGGTTGTTTAGGAAAAGGAGCAGAGAGAGATGATTGCTGGAAATAATACTATATGCCTGTGAACTTGCATAAGGCAACAACACTGATTTATGAGGGGGGTAAAATTCACACATTCATAACAAATACTTTGATTAACTAGGAAAGGGCTGCCAGAACCTGAATGGCCAATTTTATTTCTCACATAATAGGGAGAGGTGTGGTCCATCTCTGTTTCCTTCCTTTCTTTTACCCAGAAAAAAAAAGCATACCATAGTTTTAATTTTTGAATAGGAAAAGTTCTTTGCTCAGGGATTTCAAATTGAGCCTGCAGCTATTTTTAACCAGCTATATTTTTTACCAGTTTAGAAAGTAGATCATCTGGGAGGCAGTAGAAATCTCGAAAAAAACATTTCTCAAAGTGCATCCAATCAGCATGTTTCTGCAGTCAAGGTTATTTGGATCATTTTTGCCTCTTGCAAGATCCAATTTTCTTGAAATTCAATACCAGCCCAATGGAATCCCTGCCCTTTCTCTGCCTTGCCTTGCAATATGGGTATTAATTGCATAGCATTATGTCTCCATACACTGTACATGCACATCTCAGATATAAAGTATGCAAGGAACTATTGTTGGGGAAGAGAAAGATGTGGCCCATAATAATAATGGTCATGAGGATGCGTTTCAAGGGAGACATTAAATCCTCTTCATTTCAATAGAAAATTTAAGTGTGTATCTTGTCCAGCAACATTGGTGGGAAGCATAAAGATGCATTGTGTACGGTGTAATAATGATGCAATAGATTCTTCCCACTCTGGACTGCTGGGGCTGGTCCAGAAAGGTACTATGATCAATGGTATTGAAATCTATGGAGCGATCCACCTCCTTCCAAAGCCCTCCAAAGGTTATCAGAAAGCATAACCAATGTGGTCTCACTGCTATTGGCTGGCCTGAACTTGGCTTGATACAGGTCAGATAATCCACTTCACTCAGGAACTGCCTTCCCTTTCTAGACAGAAATTATCCAATGTTTCTGAGCCCAAAGATCTTGAGCAGGTGGCACAGCACTGCTCCTTCAAAACGAGTGGTACCATCCCCTCCCACAGCGAGGCATTCGTTTCACCACTTAGCTCCAACCACATGACATCTCATGAGAGGCCTTGACTAACCAGGAGAAGCCTGGGTCAAGCACACAAGTGGCTGAGTTCACGACCATGAGGACTCTATCCACTTCTTCACGATGAACCAATACAAACTCTTCTCAGATAACAGGACTCAGACAGGACTCTGAAAAACCACACTCTGGAAATTGCAAAAACTAGAACAAAATAACTTTTAACGTCTACATTTGTAAATCAGTTTTACAGTATCTATTTAGAAATCACATTACAGTGATTTGCGGGGATTTCACCCTCCTTGTTTTAAATTAAAAGGAGAAGGAATAACTTCTTTGCAGAGTCTCAACCCCAAAAGAATACTTAGTCCAGAACAGAATTGTGGACTAGTCTAGTTCCCTGCTGAAAGTCTTCGCTGGGCCCCATACTATTGTTCTTCCCAAAAGTGCGAAAGCAATTAATAGAAAACATTTATTCTAACTAAGATTCAGCCATTTTGAAAGAACCTAGAGCACAACAAGGATGAAAATCAGGGGTGTGTTTTAAAATTTTTAGCAAGGGGTTCTCTGTCCGGTTGCTGGGTGGGGGTGGCCATGGTGGGCGTGGCCTAGTCGGCCTGCACCACAGCAGGGGTGGGGGCATTTTTGTCCTCCCCAGGCTCCAGAGGCTTTCTTCCTGAACTTCCAGTAGGTCCGTTTTTCGCCCTCCCGAGCCTCCATGCGCACCTTGCACTTACCTGCATCCAAAACGGGCCACGTAAGGACTCCTGGGAGGGAGGGGGCAGGGAGAGAGGGGCCAGCCAGAAGTGGGATTTGTGGGTTCTCCGAACTGCACAGATTCTTAGCTAGAGGTTCTTCTGAACCCCTGCGAACCCCCAGCAGCCCACCCCTGATGAAAATACTGGGAAGACTTAGATAGAGTCCAATTCTCTTTTCTGTAAAACGCAGTCCTGATCCCACACACCCACAACAGGTCATTTGACTTCATTTCCAAGGTAATAGGTAGCAAACTGTAACAGATTTTGTACATCTTATGGACAGTGTCAGAATGATGGTAATTGCTTCTTCATTGGTATAGCTACTAACAAGTTAAGCCCAGGCATTTAAGGCAATATTGTGAAAACAAGGCAGAAAATCTGTGCTGTCAACATGCTATGCTAAACTGCAAGTAAGTATGTGGCCTTAAAGATGAAGTAGCAGAAATGCTCAAGAGGGATCAGTAAAACAAGGTGAAGTGGTAATATTGCCAATAATAATATAATTTCAGTGGTTATCAGGTTTCAAACAAACTCCCTGCATTGTGAGGTTGAAAAGGCACCTCCAAAGCACCTGAGGTACAAGAAGCAATGAGTGGAAATTGATTAAAAAGAGATCCAATCTGGAACTAAGGAGAAATTTCCTGACAGTGAGAACAATTAATCGTTGGAACAGCTTGCATCTCAGAGTTTTGGGTGCTGTATCACGTCATGAAAAATAGACTGGATAACTGTTTGTTCAGGATGGTATATGGTGTCCTGCTTTGGGCAGGGGGTTGGACTTGAACAGTGGTCCCCAAACTTTCTGACTTGGCAACCTGGCATGGTGGGGAGGAGGGGGGATAGTTCCATGAGAACGGCAGGCACGCACACCTGCACAGCTCCATTTGTGCAAGTGCAAGTCACCCGCCACCCGTCACCCGCCATGCACACTCACCCGCCACTCACACGGCCCAGTAATGGACCGCGTCCTAGAGATTGGGGACCCCTGGACAAGAAGAGTTCCAGGTCCCTATGATCCTATGTTTTATGTTCTGTTGGGTATTAGGGGGGTTGGGGAAGGAAAAAGGATGGATGGAAGAGCATTAAAGTGGAATTCCAAAATATGTCTTTTTTACACGGAATTCTACTGAACAGAAAGTAGGCAGATGCATGGAAAAATGGCAGTTTGGTGCCCTTAGTGTTTATGCAGAAGAAGCAAACATTGGCAGGTGTTATTTGTCATGTCCTAATATTGCAAGAGTAAGAAAACCTGCACCTGCCATAATCCCCTCTTCTTTCTGACTGTTAAACATAGGAATCTTGGGTTTTTGTTTTGTTTGGGGTTTTTTTGCACTAGGTCACCATCTTAAATATTCTGGCATAATCACTGAAGGGCATTTGAGCTCCATTTCCTCTTGTGGAAAGAGGGAGAGGTTATGCAATAGGTCCTTGCCCATAGCAGGAAACAAATGCAGTCTTCCAGATTCATAGGGCCACATCATTTCCCTCCTGGGCTGCTCCTGGCTGTTTCTGAAGCTGACTTTAAAAATCCAACTCCGTGCTTTGGCAACCGGTTGGGACTTGTTTGGACTATGGCCACCAAAGATTTCAACTGCACGTTCCCCTGCTTCTTGCCCTTCCCATCTGTGCAGGGAACATGAGCCCTCCTGGCTGGCCTCTGTGCTTGCTTTTTCCTTTTAGGGATTGTTCCATCCTCCCTTGTCCCCATCCTTTTCCTTTGCTTTCCCAGAAGTGTGTACACATGGATGCCTTCCCACCCTCTTCTTACACTGACAATAATGCAACTCCCCTTCCCCCGCCCCCTTCCTTTTATTGTACCATCGTTGCTTTGATGCTGTAATGATTAAAGCAAAGGGAACAGGTTGCTGCTTTGTTCTTTTGTTCCAGAAGGTCTGTGGACACTTTGTAGCGAGGTTCAAGCTTCATAGAAGAAAAGAGCCTTTTGTTAAACTTTGTACTTGCGTTGCAGTTTGAAGATTTAGTTGCAGTGCATGTTTCAAGTTTAAGTTGAGGATAAGAGAGACAAGAGAATCTTTGAATTTCTGGGGGGCAGGAGAGGGGGAATAAGAAGAGCATGCTTCGTCCAGCTTGGGCCAAAACTGAAATAATGCCTATTAGAGGATGTAAAGAGCAATGGAAGCATGGGAAATGGGCATAGAGGGTGAGGAACAGGGATGCTTGTGAAAGGTTGGAGGAGTCAAAAACAGTAAAGATGTATCTGTCCAGGGATATCTGCAGAGAGAGGAGTAAAAAAATCAACGTGGCAGCCAAAGCCATGCAATTAGAGCCCCACCATTTCTGTACATGCATTGCCACACATGTAAAAAAAAAGGGGGGGGGGTTGGTTGTGGCTACTGTCTGTACTTTTTTGATCCACATCTCCATAGACACCCTTGGCAAGAAAGGTTTATCGACTTAATGGGCCATGGTTGGATCAGGCTCAAAAGAGTGAAAAATGGGAGCCGCTATCCATCAGAAAACAGGAATCCAGCAGCCCAAGAAGAAGTGGCTTGCACATAGTAGTGACTATCCAGAGGAGGGATAAGAATACGCCAAGCATTGTAGCCAATGCCACTAAATGAAAGGAAGCACTTCAGACCCCCGACCTGGAAAAGTTTAAGCTGACTCCTAAAAATATCAGAAAGCGATATGGGTGGTCCTCAACTTATGACCACAAATTGGACTGGAACTTAGTCACTAAGCGAAGTGATCATTAAGTGAGTCACATCCCATTATATGACCCTTTTTTGCTGCAGTTGTTAAACGAATCATGCAATTGTTAAGCAAACCTGTTTCCCACATTGACTTTGCTTGTTGGAAGCCACTTGGGAAGGTCACAAATTATGATCACATGACCACAGGATGCTGCAACCACCGTAAATATATGCTGGTTGCCAAGTGCCCCAATTTTGTGACCGTGGGGATGTTGCAACAGTCGTAAATCATAAGTGGTTGTAAGCCACTTTTTTCAGCATTGGTATAACTTTGAATGGTTGTTAAATGATTGATTGTAAGTCAAGGACTAACCGTAGTTTTGAAGTGGAGCAACGTTTCAAAACATGGGTGGTTGCATTTGCAAGGGACTTAGAGTGGGTGGATGATAGCATCATTTATTTCTGCATTTAAGAATGGAGGGTTGTCCATAAGAGCAGAAAGTGCAGATCTACTCTTGGTTGAAATCAGAGCTTCCAGCTAATTTTATAATGCTCTGGTCTTTGCCTTTGAAAAGAACTTGAAATTCAGCCACTTTAGATTTTTCTCATTTTTTCCATCAGGGAAATCAAGGCAGTTTCCCTGTGATACAAAGGGGATCTCCCATTCAGGCATGCAGAGTCATGAGGAAACCTTGATTTCTCAAAAGTGGTTTTATTGGGTTTTGTCATATGTGCCCTGTTCATGATTGACAATGTGTTAATCACTGACTTTTGCATATGATGTTCTGCACTTTAAGAGGCAGGAAAAAAACAGGCTGTCATTGCGGTTGTATAACAACAGGTTGGGGAAGGGAGGAAGTGACTGGTTACCAAGGCATGAAATCCATAGTGAATAATATTCAAATTAGACTCTTAAGTGCTGACATTTCAGATTTCTTCCATGTCCCCTTCTTTGCTTCGTGGTCTGTTTTTCTTGATACCGAGTTTCTGAGAGCTAGAAAAGGGATATATTCCTTTTTGACCTTGAGCTTACCCAGTAAAGGGATTATTTTAATAAAGTGCTATTGTTTTTTCTTACAGCCATTCTCTTTTTTTCTTTTTTTATAACTGTTGTGTTATGTTGTGTTTCAAAAGAAACACATTTGTCATTCAGTTAAAGATGGCGAAAACTATTTTCCTTTTATTTTTGTAATAAAACCTCAGATCATTAATAAAAATGTGCATTATTAATTTTCAAGGATAGGCACACTTCAAGCCAGGGGAGGGGGAATCTTCTATTAACAAAAGGTAATTTAATAAGATGTTTCCTCACTTCAGACCCAAAAGCCCCATTACTACCTGAATACCACCAAAAATGTATCTCATTATGAATCTTGTTATACTCCAAAATGGATATAAATAGAACTGTGACACTACATTGGCGGGCCTCATATATCTCTTGGTGCTTATTAAATGAGCCACTAAATTACAACGTCTTTCTTTATAATCATCTTCTCAGGAGCCAAGCATTTCATATGTTATGAAGGGGCTATTACAGCATGGGAAAATTAGCATGGGTGGTTTATTATGGAATAAGCACTTAGCTGCACATTAGTGTTAGAGGAGAGTGTGTTACAACAGAGAGAAAGTAGGCAATTTCATTATCCTTTCAATAATCTGTTGTGGGAACCCGAAAGATCAACCAGGATTTTATATTGTGCTGATGGAAGAGTTGCAAGAAAGAAAAACAACAACGATGGCTTTGAACAGGAGAAAGAGACAGAGGGGCTAATTCTGGCCGCACAAGACAAAAGCCTGAAGAACAAATGCATATCAAGCCAGAATTGAGAAGACAGCAACAGATAGTAAATGCCATCTCTGCAAAGAAGCTGAAGATACAGTGGACTGCCTATAGTTAGCTGCTGCACAAAGGTCGCAGAGACTGGTTACAAACAACGGCATGACAAAGTAGCAACAATCATGCATTGAAATATCTGCAAGAAAATGCCACTTGCCTGCAAGCAAGAACTGGGGGGGACTACAAAAATTGGCAAAAAAAAGTATAGTAATAGAAAATGAATAAGCAAAAATTCTCTGGCACTTTAGAATTCAAACAGACAAGTCCTTGCCACATAAGAATCCAGACTTAACTGTTGTGAACAGGAAAGGCAAAAGAGTCTGGGTAGTGGACATGGACCTGGAGACAGTCAAATAGAAGAGAAGTAATTGGAGAAAATAACAATATATAAAGACTTGCAAATAGAAGTAACTGTGACAAAACGAAAGATAATACCAATAATAATAGGCTCCTTGTGTGCATCCCAAAATATCTAGAGAATATCTACAAATATCTATGAATACCATCAGCACTGAACTCCTGAAAGAAATCTTAAGGTAAGGCCAAGAGTGTATGAATCAAAAATAATCCTTCAACTAATCTCATCACAAGCCATTTAGGAACTTAAGAGGAACTTAAAGATTAACATCAGACCTTTGAATGTCATCCAGAAACGTAACGTTAGCTTTTCAATATACAATAATATAAAACTGTAGCTCTCAGACCTCACCAGTCTCTGATTTCTAGACTGGTTGTATGTTTCCAGAGTCCCTTCAAGTAAACTTTGCTAACCTTTCAGTTAAAAGGATCAGGTCTTGGGAATAGGAAGGATCCCCTTGCCATGGTCAGTTAGGTCACCTTAACTCAAACTAAACAGTTGATATAATTTAATTTGATTGTACTTGTGTATATTATCCACTGCCTCAATCTAAGTGGGAGACTTTAAGCAGTTATCATCTGCCTTGCTATAAGACAATTTTCATATTATAACAATCCTTATCTAAATTTAACATTCAACACTATGTACCTGTTTTGTGAAAAGAGAGAGAGAGAGAGAGAGAGAGAGAGAGAGAGAAGGGAAGAAAGGAAGGAAGGAAGGAAAGAGTTAGAGAGAAAGACAGAAAGACAGAAAGAAAGAAAGAAAGAGAAAGAGAAAGAAAGAAGAAAGAAGAAAGAAGAAAGAAAGAAAGAAAGAAGGAAGGAAGGAAGGAAGGAAAGACAGACAGACTGGCATAATTTTGCAGAGATAAATTAAACTGAATATTTTATTTTGTTCAATTCTTGATTTTAATTTATAAAGAGTAAATCCTGATGCAGAATGGATGTACCCAGTAAATGGTGCTAATTATATTCTCACTGCTTAAGGCAAACTAAAGTCCTTAAAATGTAAACAGCCCCTACAGTTTTAGACACTAGAAATGTTTTCACTGTAAAACTGCTTAGGCTTTGCTCCATTTTAGGTCTTTTTCTTTAAAAAAAAAAAGTACTTATTTATTCAGTTTAGACATGTACAGTATAACAATTTTTATTTTTAAAGAATAACAAAATTAAAAAATAAAAATACAAAGAAAAAAAATCTGCCGCATCTACCAATCTACTTATCAATAGTCATTGTTTTACTAATGAATTCACTACTATAATATCAACAATACAAAATATTATTGTAAGATATCACAAAATCTCTGCCATAGTAATATCTATGTGCCAGCTGTTGCATCCTTCGATTAATAGAAAATACTGCCTTTGTCTTGAGATCATATCTCTGAAATGTCTGTTTGGAACTAGTTAACTTATATTAACTTCAAACATTATATTAGCTGTTGTTCTGCTATAAAAGGAGATGGCCAATAGTTGCATTCTTAAACGAACAGATTTCCACTGAGTATCCTAGGGAGGCAGATTTGTTTCAACCCTTCACTACCTTGTATTTTGTTGCTACTCTCATTTGGTCTTGTAAAAGGAGTGGATGCCTCTTTAAATGTTCTAGAAGGGCAATCTCCATGCAATTTCTACGAATAATGAACCAGCTTGAATAATCTATGAAAACTAAAGGCTGTCAGATCTGTACTTTCCATGCTTTTGAAGCAATGAAAGATGATGTAAAACTACAAGCCAAGGCGCCTTAAATAAATGGAAGAAAACTCCTACTGTCCAATGCTTGGCATCAGTCTCTTGGCCTAGTAAAATTCTTAAACAAATTAGGGATGTGCAAGCTGTGAAGTGCCCAGACTGAGCAGAAAAGCGAGGCAGGGGCTGGAGTCAGGCTGTGTAGCTGCCAAAAGCTTACAGCTCATCTTGGCAGCCAGAGGAGGCTGGTTATAAATTTCCTGAGGGTTAATGTACAGAATCTTCTAGCTAGCAAACATGATAATAAAGAACAAAGATGAAACTCTCAGAGCTGCTGACCAGGAATTGCCTGAAAAGATCAAGTGCCTGCCAGCTGCACGTCTGGAAAACCAACACTCTTATCATGGTGTAGTCAGCAGTAGCCGAATATGAAATGTATAGAAAACCTCTGGCTTTGGCCCCAGTTGTTCAGCAGAAAATCTAATCCTCATGAACGAATCTGCCTACATGTAATATGATGACGCCCGGTAGTCTAGTCATCAGTGCCCAGAGATCTCCTTCCTTGAGAGGGAATATATGTGATGCCTGGCTGGCACTTTTCAGTCTTGCCTGCTTTTGAGACATCCCCAGGCTGTAAGGCTTCTCATAACTAATTGTATCCTTCCATTTCCCAGCAGGGACATTCATCCTGTGCTGCTAAATCAGAAGGTTACCTAGCAACAAACAGAACTCTTGAATGTGCCGAGAGGAAAAAAGCATTAAAGGAATAAAAAAAAAATTTGCTGAGAGAGTCACGAGGAAACAAGGTCATCGTTTGCTTTGACAGAAGTGAGATGTTTCAGCTCTTGCTCTATAATTTCCATTGCTCCCAACCAGCACAAACAGCTGGGATGATGTAATCTAACACATCTGGAGGGCACCAAGATGGGAGAGGCAGTATTTTTTTTCCTTTTTCAGTGCAATATTGGCTGAATCTGACAATAATATTTCATCCCATCCTTACAGCATTTCTGTAGCAAACATGGAACAGTATTCCCAGAAAGTAGTGCTAGTCATGAAGAAGAAAATGGAAAGAGGTGGCAATATCTAGTCCCATGTCAATATGGGATATTTCTGAAAATAGGTTCAACTTCTGCACCCCAAAAAAGCTGGTTGATTGGTCCAAAGAGCAGAGAAGCATAGGATGTACTGGGAGAAGGTGAATAATAATAATCAAGCTCTGCTATTGAAAGGTATTGAAAAGGAATGGCAGAGCTGGCAGTGAATTCAATTCTGATATCATGGCCAGCAGCTCCCAGAAATAGGCTGTGATTTGCATGAAGCTGTAATGGAGTAATTCTCCTCTGCAGCTTGCCAAGTAATAATAATAAAAAAAAACCAACAGCAAAATGCATGTATGGCCTTGCAAATTCTCTTTTTACTCAAAGCATAGGAAAACATGAAATCCATGCAATAGTGACTGAACTCGCAACACAGAAGCGGCAGACTGTAGCCCTCCTTCTCCGTTTAAATCAATTTTCTGTGCTTGAGAGAGCACTAGGCCTGTTTTGTAATTACAAGTCTACCTCTCTTTTCAAAAGAGCACTAAATCCGTGTTCATAAAGAGGCGCATTGCATGTGCTTCAGAAAGCACTAGTCATGCATTACCTGGGCAGATGCCTCTGCACAAGCCAGGTGTCCAGTCTCTCCTGCAGCCCAAGCCAAAATGGCCAGAGAGCCCCTAGCCAGCAGAAGGCGGGTGGTATGCCCGTGGCATTCTAAATGGGCCAGTAGCAGCAGAGCAGATACTAGTCTTGGCTGTGTTAGTAATCCACATTATTAGTGAAACGTGCTAGTTGAGTTCCATCATGAAAATCAGATCAAGGGGAGAAGGAAAATGCTACTTTATAAGTGGAACAGCTAAAGAGGATTTTAAGCAGCCTTAGCTGTGGGTCAGGGAAGAGATGAAGTTCATGCCACATTTGAGCGGATCATGAAGTGAGCCCTCTGAAGCTGGTTTTGAGCTGGAATCCTGCAGCTCTTTGGAGCTGGAAGTGGGGGGACGCAAAGCATTTCTACAGGGGAGAATTTTTGCTTCACCTCAGGCTTACTCCCAGTCCTTCTGACATGCTTTCAGCACCCTCTATCCACTTCAGCAGCCTAGGCGAGCAAGAAAGGGTGAGATTGAGAAAATTCTGTTGCTTTCACTGTTTCTTGGGAGATGAACAGAGTGAGAAAACCACCAGAATGCTTACTTTCTTTTTTTAATTGTTTCCTTTCTTTTCCTCTTATGTGGAATGCAGGTCGAGTAGATGCCTGTTACTGTTAAGGCCCGAAGCTTAAGACAGGATTTTGATTTTTATTCCTGGTTTTGCGTGTTTCTGAACTGGAGGAAATGAAAACAAACAAACAAACCACGGACTGTTTTCAAACTACTTTTGAAAGATTGAAGCTTGAAAACAATGGTGAGGTGGGAGCCCCTTGGAGTGGAAAGCCATTGCCAATCAAAGTGACAGTACTAGACTACGTAGATGGACGTGAACATTACAAAGCAAAGATTCTTATGAGAGCTGGGCTGGCTTTTAGTAGGAATCTGACAATAGACTGTTTCCAAACCAGTAACAGCTTCATTTTACTTAGTGAATGGTGGAAAAACAGAAGCCGCTGATAGTCATTCTCTCTCTCTTTTTTTTAAAATGGCTGAAATTCCACAAGATAGGTGGAGTTCTCAAGATTTCTGCCTTTTCACATAAGATCTTATGATATTTGGGCTGCGTTTAACTTTTTAATTAAAAAGGAAAATGAAGGAAGCATATGCGGCAACATCCTGAAAAACTGCAGTTGCTAACCCCTGGTACCATAGGTTTCCTGTATCTTTCGTGAGAACTCCCCCTCTGCACAAAATCGATCCTGCTGCACAAGAAGGAGAGTGGAAAATACAACCCTGATGAAATTTCACCTGGTATTTGCACACCGTCATGGCAATAATGTAGTATCATTTGCAGACAGAAGCTGTTCCATTCAATGAGATACACGGTCTCTCAGTTGATAGATATCTTCAAACAGTGCTTGGCTAAATGTTCATGATTCTGTTGCCATGGGAATATTCACAGGCTAGTCATAGCTCTGAGGCGTGAAAAGGTCCAGAAAAACCACAAACACACCTTTGGTGGCATATTGCTTGAGTGGAGTCACAAACAAATCAATCTTTGGGGAGGAAAATCCCCCAAAGCTGAGATTTATGGCATTAGTTATGGCTATGAGTGCTCCTGCCTTGCTTCTCCTTCTCTCTTTCTCTCTCCCTCCCTCCCCCCCCCCCCCCCGTCTCTGCAACCTTGTCTAGCATTACACCCTAAATTCAACAAAACAATAATACATTGCTAAAGAGGGATTGATTTTTCCAGCAGACATTGTTGTAGCCATTACAGGGGAATCTATGTGATATACTTGCAATTGTTTTCTCCAAGATCTAATGGATCCTATTACATAGGTTAGATGAAGGTCTCCTTTGCGTTCTGTCTTCTACATCATATGTAGAAAGATCTTTATTGTCCCGATCACTGGAAGTTCAGCCAATACATGGCAGTCATGCATTGATGATTAGAGAATCTCTCTAAGGACATATCGCAATGAGATGGTACTTCCATTTTTGTCTGCAGCAATTGCTTTGATAAATTTGCTCCGTTTTAGGGTTTATTTGTGACTGTCCAGCCTCATTAATGCCTCCGGGCAAATCTGAAGAAAGCATCAAGCTGATAGGTAGGTATCAATCACAGAGGAGCTTCTTTTGTGAGAAGGAACAATGCAGACATCATGTAGCCGTGCTTTTGTGATTTGTGCTACCACAATAAGCTATTTATGGAATCCTACTCATGAGCCCTAAGCATAACAGTTTAAGATACCACTACCAGGAAAATGGTGAAATTCCCCATTCATGATTTGAAGAATATGTAAGATAAAGCAATAAAAACATCCTAAAGTAAAGCCCAGTTTCTGAGGACTAAATGTACAAATGCATGTAATTTTCTTGGCACTGACACCAACATGCTTTACCATTGTTATCTTCTGGGATGGTTTCCTAACTTTTTCATTTAATTTAGTAAAGCATAGGACTTCTTCATGTCATCCAAATACTAAGCAGGTTTGAGCTTGCTTAGCTTTTCAAAATCAGCCATTTTAGGCAGGAAAGCATCCTTTTAATATGCATTAGCTATGAACAGGTAGCCATCACCATGATAAACAAAATCAAGATTACAATAAATGAGAGCCAGGAGAACAGTATAAATTGTATTAAACAGTATAAATAGTATTAATATATTGGACACCTTAATATACAGTAGTTGCAAAGCCTAGATTCTTTTTCAGTCATATATTACTTAGCATTAAAATGAATAACCTTTTCTGTTCTTTTACATGTTTATTTATATTTGTATTGAGATTTAAATGAATAAGAATCTTCTATTTTATACTCAGCTTTATTTATATGCTCAGAAACAAAACAAAATCTGTTTGTGATCCAAGTAAGCCTCTCATGATTACCTTTTTGTGGAGATGGAGGGCGGCATATACATTCAATAAACCAACAAGCAATGAGAGTTGGTTTACCAAAAATTATCTATCTAGTGGTTAGAATGTGGTGCAGTGGTTAGAATGCAGTATTGCAGGCTACTTCTGCTGATCACCGGCTGCCAGCAGTTCGGCAGTTCAAGTCTACTGGCTCAAGGTTGACTCAGCCTTCCATCCTTCCAAGGTTGTTAAAATGCAGACCCAGATTGTTGGGGACAATATGCTGACTTTTTTAATTGCTTAGAGAGGGCTGTAAAGCACTGTGAAGTGGTATATAAATCTAAGTGCTATTGCTGTTGTTAGGGTGATCAAGCTATCTTTCTGATAAAAGAAGGTTGCAATTACAGAAGAATTACTGTTTGTTCTAGTACATGTGTCAAATTTAATTTCTAATATACCCATCTTATAGGATGTCAGAGTTGAAAAGACTGTTCCTGACATGTACAAAATTGCCACCAGTGAATAACAAGCAAACGATAGTCTGCATGACTGTTAAGGCAGCTTCTTATGAATATGTGACGATGAAATCTGAAACTATATCAGTGGTGCTTTAGTGGTTTAAAAAGCAAGTCCAGGGTTAGAATTCGGCATATTAAACCTTGATGATGGAACTACAGTGGACCTTTTGCTAACCTCACAAAGATGTAACTTTTTTTTTCTTTTTTGTGAAAATAAATTAACACGTCTATCTGTCTATGTTCTGCACTTGCAAATTAATGCGGCCGCGCAGGTGGTTATGGGCGCAACTCGTTGTGCCCACGTGACACCCCTCCTGCGCGAGCTGCACTGGCTCCCAGTGATCTTCCGGGTACGATTCAAGGTGTTGGTTACCATCTTTAAAGCACTCCATGGCATTGGACCTGGATACCTTCGAGACCATCTTCTGCCACCAGTAGCCTCCCACCGGCCAGTCCGCTCCCACAGAGAGGGTCTCCTCAGGGTGCCATCGGCCAAATCATGTCGGCTGGTGACACCCAGGGGGAGGGCCTTCTCTGTGGGAGCCCCTGCCCTTTGGAATGAACTGCCCCCAGAAATTCATAAGATCTCTGATCTCCGTGTATTTCGCTGTGCCCTCAAAACCTTGTTGTTCCACCAGGCCGGGCTATCAATGTAAAGATTTTAATTGGTTTTAAATATGGGATTTTAAATTTAGGGGTTTTATAATTGAGCCAATTATTTAATAATTTTAATTATTTTTAAATTGTCTGTCTTTGTGCTTTAAATCAGGCTGTACACCGCCCTGAGTCCTTTGGGAGAAGGGTGGTATAGAAATAAAATAAAATAAATAAATAAAATAATGATTCCAGTTGACTTTTCAATAGTTATCAGATTTTGGATTTCACTGATTTTTGCTCACAAGATGATGTCAGACCTCTGTTCCACCCAAAGGGCAGTTGTAGCTTTTGTAGGCTTTATAGTACTGATGAGTGCTCTGCACAAATGGTGCAGTCTGAGGCTATTCTGGGGCCAAATCACTGGTGGTATTCAGCCGATTCTATCTGGTTCGGGCAAACCGGTAGTGGCAGCTGCGGGAGGCTCCGCCCACCCAACCAGATGTCATCATGTCCTGTTTTTGATGCTCTGCGCATGGGTGGAAGGCCCTGTGCATGCACAGAGGTGGCGCATGTGAGTGAAACGCGTGCATGCTCTCTCTCTCACATTGAGAACTGGTAGCGAATGTAAGTGAATATCACCCCTGGGCCAAATGCATATTCAGGTAATCCTTGGTTAAGGACTGCTCTGATTGTGTAATGACTGTTCAAACTTACAATGGGACTAAAAATGTAGCTTTATGACTAGTCCTCAAACTTACATCTGTCATGTGTCCCTGCAATTATGTGGTTGCCATTTGGGCACTTCACAGTCAGCTTCCCAAAAGCAAAGTCACTGGACAAGCTGGTAGTAAGTCCCAAGTCATGGCTACGTGATGTTGCATTTTATGATTGCAATGGTACAGATGCCGTAAGCCTGGCATTGTCACATGATGTTTCGCTTAACAACCATGTTGCTTAGCAATGACATTGCCTATCCCAATTGCAGGTTTAAAGTGAAGATTATCTGGAACTCTGATTATCTGCATGAAAAGCCAGCATGAAAAGGGATGACTGTGAGCAAAGAAACGATAGAACAGGGAACTTAATTATTTCGCTGTGTGTCATCTTCCTTCTCCAGACTGCCCTAAGGACTTTGTCTCCATTGCTCTCAAATGATTTCATTGAGATAAAAGCCTTGAAAACAGCAGTTAAGAACACTGAAATAATGAGCAAGGAAAAAGTTCAGTTCTCCTCCCTATTTTTTTTTTCTCCGTTCCAAATCATATTCTCCTGAGCCAACTTTTCATGATGAAAAGAAAAAAAAAAAGAAAGAAAATAACAACTCTAACTGAGCACTGGAAGTTCCATGATATTTGGGGACATAAGGAAGATCCTCAAAGGAAAGTTACTAAAGGCTGCGAAAATATCATCAGCCCATCAGCTTGGGAAGGAATGACTTTGTCTCAAGTCTTTGCAGTTTTCCAGGCTAATTTTTCCTCCGTATGCCCAAAATAGATTAAAAGGTAACATTTCTGTTGAGTTGAGTTGAATTTGACTCTAATGATTATATGACAATGGTAAATTATTATGTTTCATATGGAAGTGATTTGCCATGTCGTCTTCTTCCATATCCAACATACAGCTTTGGAAATGCCTAGTTGTCCAACCTCATTTAGTTTAGCTTCTTGAGACCCAAGAAAATTGGTACCATGATGCCAGGCAGTTAAGCCCTAAACTGTGATTAGAACTGCAATTAAAATAACAATCCCATTGACCCCGCATGCATCCAACCAGTAAGTTTGAAGAACGTTGTTGAGATTGCTTCATTTACTTTCACATTTAAGCCAATGGAAAACATATTCTGTCCCTAAAGTTTTGACAGGATGAAGCATTACTCTGAGGAATTGCAGAACATGAACTTCAGAGCAACTGGCAAATGCAGACTTCCTCCTCCAAACCACTCAGTGTTGATCCATCAAAGGAAAACATTCTTCAAGTAACATCTGGATCCTGTAATAATACATGCATTTGTTATTAATTCATAAAAGCAGGAAAGTATGGCCTATGCCATTTAAAGATACAACCAGAATCTTGGCTGTGTCTTGGATTCAGCCCATATTCAACCAAGAGCAAAACTTTTGGCTTGGAGTTCAAATGTACATGGCTTTATTTAACTTGGCTTTGATTTTAGGTTCAATAGTTTTACCTAGAGCCATGCTTACTGCTTTTTAATATATTTGTTTCCAATTGTCATGTGCCTTGGAATATAAGAACAAAAGAAGATGCAAGTATTACTGAATGCAGAGTAAACAGATCAAAATTACTTTGCTTGTAAAATCCTTTTCACAGGTTTTGATGTGCAAGCGTTCATAGGTTAACTGCTTCCACTCAAATAAAAATGTGAAAATGTGATGCTTAATTGTTTGTTCAGATTTCAGCCCAATTCTATGGAGAAGTACCTTCTGCTGAATTAGAGGACCTTCACTCCCTAATCTGGGAGCACTGTCATGCATAAGCACCCCCTTACTGACTGCTTCTAAGCTTGTTTACTCTCTAGACCAGGGGTCTGCAACCTTAAACACTCAAAGAACCATTTGGACCCATTTCCCACAGAAAAGAAAACATTGGGAACCACAAAACCTGGGTGGGCATGGCCAATTCCACATCACTCACTTCTACTAGTCACATGACCCCCCCCCCCCCCGGCCATGCCTACCTAGCCGGTCATTAGGGCAGAGAACCGGTTGTTAAAAAACACCAGGAACCACAAAACCCTTTTGACATCTCTCTCTCCCTTCCTCCCTCCCTCCCTCTCCCCCTCCCTCTGTATCTCTCTGTCTCTGCCCTGGCTGCTTCTCCATCCACCGCTGTCGCCCTTACCTTCTCAGGCCAGGCAAGGAGTGACTGGGAGGGGAGGACGAGGGGCGGGGCCAGACAGTGGTGGGATCATCTGACAGGGAGCCACAGCAGAGGGCCCAAAGACCGCATGTGTTCTAGACAATGTCCCACAAAAATCAGTAAGATTTATAATAAGAAAAAGTGTATTTAGAACTTCGGTATTTTGTGTTAAATGGTTTCTTAGTTTGAGTGTCATAATTATTCTCCATGGTGTAAGACAAGAATTTATTTTATTGGAAATTTGAAAAGGAGGGCTGTAAAAACCCATTTTTTCCAAATAGCTTATAGCTTAACCAAGATAGAATTTGAAGGCAGGATTTTCTAATGAAATCAGCATGTCTTCAATTTGTTCGCAAGCTTACTGCTCATACTGTAGTACAGCAGGAGAAAGCTTTTTAGGGATCCAACTAGCTGGATTGTATTCCACTTTGGGAAAGCGAAAGAGACAGATGAGAGGTGCTGCCTTAAGGGTTTGCTGCAGGACAAGTTAAGGTACAACAACTAATGAATTGAAAAAGTTTCCAAGATTCCCTCAACAGTGAGATGAGCAGCATCTAAATTTAATAAATAGAAATAAATAAAATAAAACCAACCCTCATTCCTGTTACTTTGACACAATGTTAGTTAGCATACTTAAAATGCTATAAATCACTAGTCGGAAAATAAGCTATAGTGCAGTTGAAAGCCACAATACTACTGTGCATCATGAATTTTTGGAGGTTGTAAATGCTTTATAAATAAAGAAACTTATAAATAGTGTGAAAAAAACCCCATAGCTAAACATTTCTTACTTTCTTAGGCCAATGTTTGGCATAACTGTAAACTGAAATCCAACTTCTAGTTAATAAAAGTGTGAGTGTGTGTGTATGTGTGGAGAGAGAGAGAGAGAGAGGTAGGTAGGTAGGTAGGTAGAGGTAAGGTAGAGGTAGATATATCTGGCTTTGTACATACTTAACGCTAATTGGGGACACATTTTTAATTTGACTATATAAAACTGCATTGCTAGACATTCAATGCATCTCCAGACATACATATTTTAGGGAGGGCAGAAGGTCAGCACAACTACTTCCACAGTAGAAAAATTTGAAACACACCACCAGCAGCTAATGAAATCAGCTTATTGTGCATGAGATGCTAAAACAGCTGGTCAGTTTTGATGTGCATTCTAATTGAACTGCACAGTATTAGTAATAAGACCAACATGTAAGTAAGGAGCCTTGGTGGCGCAGCAGACTAAAGCACTGTTAAGTAACACCAGCTGTCTGCAATTACTGCAAGTTCAAATCTCACCAGGCTCAAGGTTGACTCAGCCTTCCATCCTTTCGAGGCAGGTAAAATGAGGACCCGGTTTGTGGGGGCAATAAGCTGACTTTGTATAAAAAAGAACATTGCTTGGGGTGGGGGGGAAACCCTACTAAGCAGGTATATACAAAAGTATGAAGGCTATTACTTAACGCATTGTAAGCTGCCCTGAGTCTCCAGAAAAGGGCGGCATATAAATCGAACCAATAAATAAATAAACAAACAAACAAACAAACAAACAAACATCAGCCAAGGCTAAGGGTTAACTTTCATGCCAGATGACAGAATATGAATTACATCAAGGTGTTGATTCTTATCTGTTCCTCAAAGTATTCTTCTGATCTTCTTAAGAACAACCTGTCTGATGCAACCCTCTAATCCTTCTTGCCAAGCCAGCAAAACTACAAGAGCTGGATATGTATCTATTTTCTTTCCCTTAAGCATGTTCATTTTCAACCTAATTTTACAGCCCTAAGGATGAAACATGCAAATGTTTTGCCTTTATGTTTGAAAGTGGAAATACTGCTGGCCTAGCCCTACTTATGACATACAGTACTTTTTTTTTTTTTTGGAGAAATGTTCATCAAAAATGCTATCATGTCCCAAATTCTATGAATGTGTAATGATGATACCAATTTACATATAGCGTTCACTCAAACAGTGGAACAATGAAGTGCTTAAAAGTGGCATGCTGGGGAAATGATCCTTATAATAGCAAATGAAATGCCTGGTCAGGTGATAAACAAATGGCTCCCCAAATCCTAAATTCACATATAGGCTGATGGGATTTAAGTCTAGCCCACAAAATGGCTTTTGGACAGAAATATAAGACGAGTTTAGCTCTAACCTGCTGTAATTTTGATTGCATTTAAGGTTTTGCATTTGACTATGACAAGGAGAAATTTTACTCCAAAATATGGAGAATTTTAACACCACTCATCGTAAGTGAGCATTCAAGCAGAGTAAGATCTTAGAATTTTGGTTTAGTCTGGAAGAGCCATTTCATTCCAATTCCAAAAGAATTACACAGGTTACCTACTGCATTCTTTGCTCTAGGTCAAGGATCCCCAGACTTGGTGACTTTAACACTTGTGGGCTTCAACTCTCAGAATTCCACAGACAGCAAGTCTTAACATTGTCAGGTTTGGAGACCCAGTTCTAGGTGAAGTAAACTTCAACTCCCCAGAATTACCAGCTGTGGTAGTTTTGGCTTCAGCAGTAATCAAGGAATGGTAATATGATGAATTAAACTGTATATTTACTGAATCACTCCAAGAACTTCCTGAAAGTAAATTGTGGTCTGTTTACTGTCTTGAATTCCTTCATTAGTTCCTGCCCCTCTTTCAGAGTCCAAAGAAAATGGCCTGACTAAATTGAAATCTGGCATGGATCCTGGGAACCCAGCACATTACACCACCCGGCAATTTCTTTAGCCATGTGACTGTCATTTATAGCAGCTGAATTTCAACATCACTGGGGGGCTCCAAGTTGGGGAAGACAGGTCTATTTGCTTCTAAGTTAATTTAGAGCGCTGGTAGTTTAAAAATCCTGAACAGCTGAGAAGCAATTCCTTATCTTGAAGTAAGGTCATTGTCCAAATCCTTTTGGCAAGTAAGGTATGTATGTATGTATGTATGTATGTATGTATGTATGTATGTATGTATGTCTCTATCTGAAAAATGTTTTTTTTTTCTTTGTGGAATTCCAACTTGAAACATCCCCCCTCCCAGTTTAATTGACTCAACATTACAGTCTTTATCAAGAAAGAACATGTTAGGCTCAGGGATTTAAAATTGCCAAGTTCTGTTACACTTTTTTGACTTTCAGTTTCTACAGTTCTACTGTTTCTTTAAACTGAATTGTATTTGTTGTTATAATTGTTTCTGTCTTTGTTGCAGTGCCTTGGAAGAGCACTTTCAAAATCATATAAATGAATAAAATGAGATAAACACCCTTTGCATGAAGAGATACTTATGTAATTTGCAATGTATATTATTATAGATTATATTTAGAGGGATTATGTTATGTTAGACCCTTAGCATCATTGTCTCCATACTAGTTAAGCCATCCTTGAATACAAGAACAATTTATAGGAGTCTCCTAGACTTAGTGCATCAACAACTTGGCACTTTGGCAAGATAAAAATGAAAACATAAGCCAGTACTTCAACGTAATATGGCGAAATAGCAATAGCCATAGCGCTTAGACTTATATACCGCTTCACAGTGCTTTCCAGCCCTCTCTAAGCAATTTACAGAATCAGCATATTGCCCCCAACAATCTTGGTCCTCATTTTACCCACCTCGGAAGGATGGAAGGCTGAGTCAACCTTGAGTCTGATGAGATTCAATCTGCCAAACTGTTGGCAGCCGGTGATCAGCAGAAATAGCCTGCAGTACTGCACTCTAACCACTGCACCACCGCGGTTCTCATAAATCATGAATAAAGATAATATTCGATCAGGAAATTTGCCTTCTCACTCTCTTTCCCTATTAAAGTATTTTGAAATTGTTGTTGTGTGGCCTTGCTATAGAAAACATGTCAGAGGATTTTTAAAAAAATATGTGAAGTGTTTGCATGTGAATGTGCGCACAATTTCTATTATCTGTTAATCTTCTGTTTTCCAAAATAATATTTCTCTTTGCCTTGGCACTCTTGACTCACTTAGAATAGGATCCTTCAGGGTGTAGCTTTTTGTCCGTTTCCCTTCCCCCGCTCCCAAATCTCATTAAAAAGAGTCTCTGTAACATTTTCCAGTAGTACTTACTGTTGAGCAATTTCCTTTTGGAATCTTCCCTGTTTAATGACTTAGTAAAATAACAGAGGCCCAGTGAAAGTCTCACTTATGTCTCTGTAAATCTGTAAAAATATGGTATGTTTCGATAATTATATATTGGATCCAGGCCTTCTTTCACACGATTACTGTAATTCCCTCAGGAATCTATTTCAGGATGGAGAAAGTGTATTCCTTAGAACTTTTTCATTAATTAGATGATTTATAATAATGTATAAAGCCACACTGGGTCAAATAATTCTCTATCCAATACACTCTCCTGCCCTGAACTATGACTGGCCTCAGTTAAGTCCATTAGATTTAACAGCATTCATATACTTTTTAAAAAAAGTTATAGTATTTAGTTTAATAACATGTACAAGTCTGAATCAATGCCATCATGGCCCCTTAGAATTATTCCACCAGTCCAGCAAATGCACCCATAAAAGCACATCCATTGTTTCAAACTTGTTACTCCCTAATCTTAGCGGAAATTCATGTAGACCAAAGATTGGGTTAAAAATCCACAGAACTTTAGCTTTTTTCCTGGATCGCTGCCTCATCCCATTGCTCACATGGTCCCTTTTCTTTTTGGATGCCAAATGCAATTTTCTTTGGGCTTGGCTGCACTTCAGCTCAGCTCAAATTATGAAACTTCCTTTCTATTATTTGAGATGCTGGAATTTGATATGGCTTGGGAAGAGACCAAATCGACATTAATGGGAGCTTGCATCCATACCAGCCTTCACTTCCTAACGTGGTGCACCTTCCCTGTCCTCACAGCTTTAGTTATCTCCAGAGTCCCACAGAGCAACCAAGTCCATGTCTAGTTTTTTTTATGCAGTGAAAAATGTAAGATGTTTTTATTGGAGTTTTCTATCTCTCCCATATGTACTTATCATTCCTATATTCTCCCATGGTAAAAATTCAGATCTGTAAACTCTAATTAGGTGTTGATTACTACTCTTGGGTTATGACTAATTGGTCCAAGGTTATGCCTACACTTCTGGCCTTTTGGTTTTACCCTTGAGTGCCCTTTTCTGTTCAGCAGATCACTTTAGTGCCCTCTGCTGTTTTGTAGGAACTCTTGAGTAAGAGTTTTGAAAGATAAGGCACAGTTGATGTGCTGATGTGCAGGTGTTTAAACAAGTTAAAGGGGGGAAAAAAACTTTAATTTCAGTTGTTGGGTTTTTTTTTTTCCCAAAACACCCTGGGGAATGGAAAGTCAATAGGAAGACACAAATCAGTAGGAAAATAAATGCTATTTTCAGCTTTTTGAAATGGTATGGCTAACAAAAAACAGAAAAAGCGTGGCCATAGAATTGTTCTTAATGGAGCCCTTTTGAGACGAGATAACAGTGTTTTCTCTCTTGCTGTTGTGTGCATTTTTCACTCTGTCTTTGTCCAGCTGGGTTTAGTGATTGAGGTCTGGGTGTGCAATTGTGTATTTGTTCCACCAGATACTGAAGGCTGTTTGCTTTAAACAATGCAACATTGTTCTCTCTCTCTCTTTTCTCTTTTCTTTCTTTTCAAGATTGGAAGAAGCATGGGAAAAGGGAGGGGGGAATAGACTCAGCCATATTAGGAAAGTATCAAGAATAAAAACTGTCTTCTATCAGTATGTTGCAATAATATATAGAATGATTAAAAAACACATCTAGTTTTCTTAATTTCATCTGCCCACATGGCTTTAAGAAAAGCCAGTTTACTAATATAAAGCATGATATGTGAGACTACATGAATTTCCTTTATTTCCTTTCATTGTTTCATATCTGACCAGGCAAATATGTTCACCCGGCACACAATCCAACAGGAAAAAAATGTAGAGTGATATCTAGAACACCCAATAACATCAACTGAATATTTTATGGCATGTTTCTCTTAAGCCCCAAAGAGCAGCAATTGGAATTCCAGTGAATCTTACTCATTTTTTCCCAGGATCTTGATCGGTTAGTTACTAGATTTCCAGCTGCCAGTATTATCAAATGAGCAAGCAGTCTGGCTGCTTCCAGCCAGCTGATTACCATGCCATTGTTATCCAGGTGCTAGGAGTAGCAGAAAACCAACTATCTGTATGAGGGGCATAAGAAGTATGTGATGTATGTTTATGTGTATACAGTACATATAAGGCAGTGGTGGGTTTCAAAATTTTTTACTACCGGTTTTGTGGGCATGGCTTGGTGAGCGTAATGTGGCTTGGTGGGTGTGGCTTGGTGGGCATGGTAGGGGAAGGATACTGTAAAATCTCCATTCCCTCCCCAATCCAGGGGAAAGTTACTGCAAAATTCCCATTTCTTCCCGATCAGCTGGGACTCAGGAGGCAGAGAATAGATGGGGATGGGGCCAGTCAGAATTTTTACTACCGGTTCTCTAAACTACTCAAAATTTCCACTACCGGTTCTCCAGAACTGGTCAGAACCTGCTGAAACCCACCTCTGGTATAAGGGATGCCTATACACATACAATCTTGACCCAGCTACTGAAGATCAAATGATTGTCCATCCTTGCTTAAAGCCATATGATAAAAGAAAGCAATTCAACAGCTGGAAAAACTGTACTGGTGGAAAAATTGTACTGCTGAACTACAGCTATTAGAAGAAGGGGGAATATAACAACGGGGGCGGGGGATGGGTATCTATGCAATGTCCTTCTGTTTTGCTTACATTCATGTTTTGGAATGCTTTTTGGTTCATTAAGAAAGTGACCTCAGTATGTGTCTATCTGTGCATGTGGTTGGGTATGTGATATTTGATCACAAAAAGCCAGCGTCCCCCTCAACCAGATTAATGATCCATTAATCACTGTGGAAGATGCAGATCCAAATTTGCCTTCTTTTAGGTGGGCTAAACTTTATAGCTATAAATGAGATGCCTGGAATTGCTTGCATCCAGGGCCCTGTTAATGAGGGTGAAGTTTGCGAAATGAGTAAGTTTGTTGCTGAACTTCTTCAAGACTGTAACCACCAATTTAAATATTCAGAGAGAAACTAAACATGCTTCTAGAATGAGGACATAACCACGAATTAAAAATTCCAGAGGGGTGATGAAGGGAAAGATTCAAAGAGCTTCCTTTCAAAGGTCACTGGATGATGGTATCACTTTCTAGTAGTTCACGAAGTTTGCTGGCTGCCTGTTCCGCTGCATTTTTTCTCCGCCAAAAGATGTTCTGCCTGATCTGGCCTCCACTTTCTAGGGCTTGCAGGTGGTATTATCTGTGTTGCTTTGCAAAAATAAAAAAAATCTGTGGGCCTGTCTTGTCCTTCAGATAGGCGGGAGTCTGAAAGAGCATCGTATAATTACTGAAGGACACAGTTTGGCCTGATGCCCAGACCCTGAGGCCCACTGAATCCTCTCAGAATGATAACTTTCTGACAAGATGAAAAAATATATTCCAAGGTAACATTGACAATCCTCACTCCCAAGGTTTTAGCTGTCCAAAAACAATAACTCTAAAGCCCTTGGAAGGGCTTTCAGTGTTCTGATAATCAGAACATGCATTTATCTGAGATTTGCACCTAACAAAAAATATTTTAGAGCTCTAAGCAGGTTCTGAGCAGGTAGAGAGAAGGATCACTCAATGTTTTTTCATCCCTGAGAGAAAGAACCACTTACAGGCAAACAAAAGAAATAATATGAGCCAGGTAGTAAGGTTGAAATAAGGGCAGTTTTTCCTTTATTAATCAGAAACTGCCACTGACCTTAAGTAACGTAGCACAGAAGTCTACATGGTAAAGGTTGCATTTTTTAAAAAGCAACCTGTTGACAAGCAGAATCCTATAAAACAGCCTAATTTAGATCAGAATTTGTCCTCTGATCTGATACATGGTCCTACTTGTGTAAGACTATACTCAGTGGTGGGTTTCAAATTTTTTTACTACTGGTTCTGTGGGTGTGGCTTGGTGGGTGTGGCTTGATGGGCATGACAGGGGAAGGATACTGCAAAATCCCCATTTCCTCCCAATCAGCTGGGACTTGGGAGGCAGAGAATAGATGGGGGCGGGGCCAGTCAGAATTTTTACTACCGGTTCTCCGAACTACTCAAAATTTCTGCTACCGGTTCTCCAGAACTGGTCAGAACCTGCTGAACCCCACCTCTGACTATACTGTATATGCTGTTGAATTAATTCCTACCACCTTTTTTCAGGTTGCTCAGAATATTTTTTAAAGTTTCAAAAGATTTTTATCTCTTTTTTTTTTCTTCTTTTAATTTTTTA
Organism: Arizona elegans; assembly: GCA_022577455.1. NCBI lineage: Eukaryota > Metazoa > Chordata > Lepidosauria > Squamata > Colubridae > Arizona > Arizona elegans. Next base: position 265,999,418 of record JAKOOJ010000001.1, read on the forward strand.
ATTTTTATTTTTTTCATCTTTTTAATTTTTTTTTTATTAGCACATTCCCCATATCCACTTGAGGCATCAACAAAATAATTTTTTTTAAAAAAAAATTGATATAACGTACATGAAAGGAAGATTTCCCTTTTGAAAACACAAAAGACACGTGCTTTGAAGTTTTTGTCCTGATTTAAACTGGCTCGCTTACTAGATGTGAGGGTGATCTGGCTGCGACATCTGTCACTCCATTGATCGCCAGGGTTGATTTGGCTGATCTGGCTGGCTAGGCGGGTGTCCCCTTCCTCCCTCACCGCTCCATGTATGTCCCTCCCGAAGCTGCGCGCTCAGTGGAAGAGGACGACCATCCCAGATAGAAGGAGTGTACCGATCTTTGGTCAAGGGTATACAATAGCTGCGCTCCCCTGCTAGAACCTCCAAACAAGCTCAAAAGATTTTTATCTCTTCATGAATGAAACAGAAAATAATTTCAATGAAGAACAAAGTAAAGAAGTAGATGAAATTTAGCAGAACAGTCCAATAGTTCTAGTGAAATATCTCTGCAAGTATGATGAGAAAGAAATTAAATGAAAATTATTCTTGTTAGAATATCAGCAGATCTATTACACATATTTGCACCTATGGGGAGGTGGGGGGAGAGAATTAGCTCAAACAGCCATTACTGCCATCCCGATGGCGATATGATGTCCAGTATAGTGTAGTGGTTAAGATAAAGGATGGCCAAATTCAAGTCCATCCTCAGCTACAAATGTTCATTGGTCATTCTCTTTCAGCCCAATCAGCCTCATAAAGATCTGTTGGTATCCTGACAAGAATAATTTTGTGAGGGAAAATAGGAGGCCGTGCTATCTTTGCAAACTTCAGGTTTGTAAGAAAAGAAATCCAATAAACAAACATCTATGGAGGTTTAAATTAAAGCCCTACCTGGCACAGGGTTAGATTAGTTGCAGGACTTGAGTGTATCTGCCCATCCCACCAGGTTGGATTGAGTAGGCATTTTCCAGATACTTTCCCTGAAATAATAACTGCGATAATTATTATTATTTATTATTTATTATTTTATTTATTATAATAATGCTGGTATGTTGCTAAGTAGCACTGATCTTAATATCTACACCTGGGTATGATGCTTACATGTCTCTATTGAGTTCCATTTTAACACAATAGTGTTAAAGTTTGATTGCTTTTAATTATTAGTCACATTGGAAACTTTTCAAGATTTAAGAACATAAATACTGTATATGTCTAAGCTAACACTCTGCAACTAGCTCTTTAGTTGTGCTATAGTTCACCCATCTACATCCTAGAATCTATCATAGCTTGTTCTTTCTTGCTATCTTCCCCAAGATGAGGCCACAACTTCTGTAAGATAAGATAAGCAACACTTTTGCTTAGCCTCTCTACTCAATCCCAAAAATTCTCACTGTAAAGAAATGCCATGGTCTGATTTCCCTCAGGACTTGCTTCCCAGAATTATGTGGTTTACTAGTACTTACTGGATGCTGTGCTAATTCTTTCTCAGAGGTCCTCTTTTGCATTGTTTTTTTCTGCCTGAACTTTAGGTCCTGTCCACATAGGATGTAAATATTTCTGAAATCAGAAGGTAGACTTTCTATTTTAAAATAATGACTAGCAGGAAATGTATATACAGTACATTATATAAAAAAGGACATGCAAAACATAAGAAATGGATGGCAATACCAAAAAGTATCCATTAATAGTATGGAACGTTTCTTGAGGATATCTATGAAGATCAGTAAGATTATGGTTTAACTCGTACAAACATAACTACATAACTAAAGATATTTGGAAGCAATGTATACAAATACACAATGATTAGCTTTGTCATTATTTTTCTTCCATTCAGTTCAGTGGTGGGTTTCAAAATTTTTTACTCCTGGTTCTGTGGGTGTGGTTTGGTGGGCGTGGCAGGGGAAGGATACTGTAAAATCTCCATTCCCTCCCCAATCCAGGGGAAGGTTACTGCAAAATCCCCATTTCCTCCCAATCAGCTGGGACTTGGGAGGCAGAGAATAGATGGGGGCGGGGCCAGTCAGAATTTCCACTACCGGTTCTTCAGAACTGGTCAGAACCTGCTGAAACCCACCTCTGATTCAGTTGTGTCAAAATTTTGGAGACAGCCTGGATAAAATCCCTGCAGTTCTCTTGGCACAGTTTTTCGGAAGTGATTTGCCCTTGCCTTCTTCCTAGGGATGAAAGAAAGTGGCTTTATGCCCAAGATAGGACTAGAACTTACAGTCACCCAGTTTCTAGCCTGATGCCTTAACCACTATACCAAAGTGGCAATTATATTATGGGTCTGTGTTTATTTCCATTCACTAAGATTCAAAGTCCTAGCGGGCATAATTTCTTTACAATTCTTTACAATTCTTTTTTTTTAATTTATAACCGACTTAACAACCTCAACTGTCCCAAAGAATTCTAGGAATTGTAGTATGATTACAATGCTAAGAACTATTGTGTAATTCATAAGTGCTTAGAACCTCACGGACCCTTGAGAAGAAAGAATACTATTTACCAATGCAAATCTGCCAAGAGGCTCTTTAGTCATCTCCAAAATTGGCTCTTTGTCACCTCTATAAGAGACATTACAGTTGATCTGAGGTCAATTTATCTTCCAGACCCCATTTCAGGCAAAAAGAATAGGAAGAGTAGTTACATGAGATTTTTAAAAGATCTTGGTAACCAAATATTTAGCACTAATGGTTGAAATATAGCCCAAGGATGTTGAGTGTGCTAGCAGCTTTCTGTCTTGTTTGAGGGACATGCAGCACTGCTTATTTTCTCACCAAACTTTGTGTCACCTAACATGTAGAAGAGCTTTTCTGTACCATGCGTGGAAACAGGTTTTGCTCATATTCTGTAACATTACCTTGATCCTGATCGGTTTGATCCTTCTGTTCATTAGAAATGGCCAATCAGGTTACTGCTGATATATGAGATCCTACCCCAGTAAAGCATGTGTCTGAACTATGTCATTCTCTTTGACAGATCTTTTTGTTAACAGTTTGTGTCACCTCTTTTCTCATTACATTAAGAGTTGTGAAGGTACCATCTGGGCTGCTGATAAATCTGACAGACTCATTCAACGTGGCCTTTTCTCCAAATCTCATTATTCTCTTAAGAAACTATCTAGTTTGGCATATAATGGAACTGAATACCATTCATTTTAAGCTTGATGGTGAATACTGTAGTATGAAAGTCCTTTTGTTAAAAAAAAAAAAGGAACCCTTTGACATGTTAAAATTAGCAGGGAATTCACTGGGAAGGCATTAGCTTGACTGTCCCACTGAAATCCACAGGCCCTAAATATATTCAAGGTTGGTTGAAGCACAACTTTATTTACCAAACTCTGTGTGTATGCATGTGTATACATACACATAGGGAGGGAGGGAGAGGGAGGGGAGAGAGAGAGAGAATATAAATCAGGGAAAAAATTAAACCATCCAGCACACATCATTTATTGTATATCCCTGAATAAGTATTATTCATATCTGAGGTTTATATTCAAACTTATGTGACTCTATGTTTTTCAAGCCACATCGGATCACCTCAATGGTTTTGCATGTGTTTAAGCAATATAGCAATTGGTTGGCTGGTTGGTTGGTTAGTTGGTTAGTTGGTTAGTTGGGTTGATGGATTGGTTCATGCACACTAGTGTCAGATTGGTAACTGTCCATAGGCAGAATTGCAGTGCAAATTAAAACACAAGTAGGCATTCACATTCACTTGGATATTTTTGACACATCTCAAGGATCAGCAAGCATAATCAGAAACAGTGACAACACATTGTCCACACAATGGGCCCTTCAAAGGAGCCAAGGCATCAGCCATTGTTCTTTGATGCCAACTGCAGTCACTGCTTTGGTTTGTCTGCCTGAATATTTAGTCTCAAGTTACCATATTTAATATCAAAGCAGCCCTTTCCTACTTGAGACTTCCTTGATGCATTGGCCATGCTCAGTGTGGATTATGGGAATTGTAATCCAATATATCTAGAAGGCTATTGAAAGTTGATTTAAAACATCTGGACATAAACCTAAACATTCTTTTTCTTAATTAAGAAAGGATAGCTTTTGGAGTTATACAGCGCAATTTTTCCAGTGAAGCTCATTATTATGAAAAGTGACTATGTCAATGAGAAATAATGCTCTGGGCTTGACCAAAACATACCAGACACTGGCCTCCAGACTGATACCTTTACCTGCTTTGAACGGTTAGTGAAATTTTTATACTTTGCTGGCAAGATATTTTCTAATATATCAACTTCACAAATGATTTTGTGAAAGGAATCCATATCACTATGACACAAGCATAAGCCTAGAAGAATTCAAAGAAACTGAAGACAAATTTGTTGAAATGATATCCTTTGAGTCATAAAGATTTGGAAGCAACTGAATGCCTGAACAAAATAGAATATAGCAAAAATACCTCTGTTTAAGATTACAAATATGTTTTATATCCAATAATGTGACTTTTCTTCTCTCATATTTTGCTCTTCTGTGTTTTAGTGTGTTTTCTTCGTCCATCTTATGTTGTATTTATTTAAATTTAAAATCTTTTTTTAAAAAACAGAGATTGCCTTTAGCTTTGTTAGCATCCTGCTAGCCTGCTTCTGACAGCTTTCCCCTCAAGAAGTAGATGAGACCTAAAACATGGGACTTTTTAAAAATTTGTTTGTTTCATTTTGCACAGGCTCAATGTATCTAGACTCCTGAACTCCTCTTCCAAACAGAACATTGGCCGTTTCAACTTTTGGAATGCTAACATTAATATTCCATGCAAAGTTTAATGCTGTCCACAAAATGAAGGAAGTTGCTCAGCCCTGCCTTATACAGCTGCTTAAGTTTGATCAGAGACCTGGGTTGTCTATCAGCTAGGATTTATCCATTTGCTAAGCCAAGTAGAGCTTTGCACTTAGATTCCCCACCCCCATCCAAACTAAATATTGTCTATATCACATTGGCTTTTCTGTGGGAAAGTGGCGATGTGATACTTACATTATGCTACCTTGGATTATATCACAAAGGAAGGTTACTTTAGAAAGAACTGGCTCATTGGCATTTTGCTACTTCAGCAAAGGACAGTCCAACACGGCTGGAGTGAAAGGATTCATGGCACAGTGGGCCTCTCTACTCTGTGCCCCCCATCTTTTGTTTGAAGTAATTAAATCCTTATGAACAAACTGTTCAGATTTATTTTCTTAACTTTTTGTTTGTGCACTCCCCCACTTTCCACCCTCCACCTCCCCCCCCCCCGGCATACAGGCAAAAAGGAGGAAAACACTATTGCATTGTTCTGTGCCACTTTAGAACTCCAGGGCACTCTCTGTGTGTGTAATAATATCCCCCATGGATAGTCTAAAAATAGGTGGGTGAACAGAGTGCTTGTGAATGGATGGGGTATAAAGCCTTATTAGGACAGCTATTTCTAAGCAAACCACCACCAACCTCATCTGCCAGTTTCTATGTAGCTTCCTGCCTCTGTGCCTACAACAGAACTGACACATCTTGCAGTAAGTTTGTCATTCACGTTCATCAGTTCTTGGCAGATCACTCAATTGAAGCCATCCGGAGGTGTACTGATCAGGTGGTTGGGTGATGTGTTCTTGCTTTTTAAATTTGTGGTGTGGAAGCAGTTGCATAATAAAAGCAGCTCAGTGACGGACCTAAGTAAATAACACACAAGTTTGTTTTTTTTTTCTTCAAAGGAAGTGAGCCTGACATTAATCATAATCTTCTGAGAAGAGTTTCAGAGCCCTGCACTGCTAGCAACATGTGGGTGGGGTCTGAACTTTTTTCATCATCGAAGCTCCAACTTCCTGTTTGCTAAGGTGGTTTGCGTTTTATACTCAGAAGTAAGCGAAGCACTAGAATAGCATGAAGGGTGGTTCCCAAAGTCACTTCTCATACTGAAAAAAAGGAAGAAATGCTTCACTTTCACTGCCTGTGGAAATGAATAACTATTCTTTATTCTTTAATTTAGAGCAAAGGGTGAAACATGCCCAAGCACATGGAGAGAGGCTTTCAGGTTGAGAGAAATAAAACAACTCAGTTCTTCAAATAGTTACCGAGTTTCCTGTCAATGTTCAAAAGAGGCCTCGGGTAATTTTTACCTGACAGCTTGCTATCTTTTTTTCTTTTATTTGTACTTGTGCATGCACACGGTAATCAAAAAGCACTACAATGGACTCCTTTCATGCAGAATGGAAAATCTAGAATGATGTCATCATTGTAGTGGGAGAGAAAAAGAGTAGCTGCCACAGGCATATATCTAATGCAGAGGAAAATCCTCTTCAAACTACCACAAAATCTATTTTCTGAGACTTGAGAACCATTTAGCAGTAAGTATGAGCTGCTACATTTCTGTATACTTCACCACCACAGACCAAATGGAAAATGGTATTTCAATAATAATTGGAATGAATACAGATAGTCCTTGACTTACGACCACAATTGAGCCCAAAATTTCTGTTGCTAAGACAGTTGTTAAGTGAGTTTTTCCCCATTTCACAACTTTTCTTGCCACAGTTGTTAAGTGAATCACAGCAGTTCTTAAGATAGCAACATGGTTGTTAAGTGAATCTGGCTTCTCCATTGACTTTCAGACTTTCTCAGGTCACCAACAGGTGACCATATGACCTCCTGGACACCGTAACCATCACAAATATGAGCCAGTTGTCAAGTATCCGAATTCTGATCATGTGACCGTGGAGATGCTGCAACAGTTGTAAGTGTGAAAAATGGTCATAAGTCACTTTTTTCAGTGCCGTTGTAACTTTGAATGATCAGTAAGTGAATGGTTGTAAGTGGAGAACTACCTGTAATAATTGCAAATAGTTTTAAAAAAAAAATTATTCTAATATTTGTACCCAATAGAATATATTCTAATCTTGGTCAGTCACCAGGCCCAGAGGGTTTGTCTTCCAAATTTTCAGACTCATGCTGGAGCCAGAAGCTAGAGAGAAGTTCCTTGAAGATGAGCTCCAGCACCAGTCCAAAAGCTTGTAAGACAAAACCTCTGGTCCCAGTGACTGACTCAGATTGGATCTTGCAACATTATCCTGGGACCTTCATTCATGAGAATATATTCTGTTCCTGAATAGAAGGATGATCTAAATAAATCCTATGTAGAGAAGAAAGCAGCTCTGGAGAAGGGAAGCATAAGCTTATCTTAACTTGCAAGACTGTAGGGAGAATCTCCTTTACTTGCATTTTAATCCTTGTGTGCCCTTGAGATAACTCCTTTTGAAATTGACCAGGCAATATTCTTTGGTGCCACTAGATTCTCTCCCACACCTGATTTGACTGTGTTTGGTTTTGATTGTAAGATTTTAATTTTAAAAAAGAACTGGAAATCCTGCAAAGCAAACCACAGATGGAGATAAGAGGCAGAAGTACAATTTTAAGCATCGAGGCAGTAAATATATCAGAAGTGATGACCACATTCTGTTGAAGCTAACTCACATGTATCATGTGTGCCATTCTCCTCACTCCCTGTTGCATGAGTAGGGGACCCATAGAGATGCTGTATCCTCAAATTATATGCATTCTGAATGCTCTGGGAAAATGTCCAGAAACTAGAGGATTACCTTGTTCAGGCTCTTTTTGACCTAGGGAATGGAAAAACAGAATAGTTTTTAAAATAACAATACATGTGCCATTCAAACTGCCTACCTTTCTAACATCTTTATAGCTTTCCACTTTGGTCAGTCAAAAACTAGATTTCAGAAACAACTTTGATGGCATTCTGGAAATAATACTCAAGACTTTGGGGAGCTGCATTTGCTTTAATTTGCAAAAGTCTTTATGGGGCCTACCTAATCCTATATGCATTATTAGAAAATTGAAATGTGTAATGAATAGCCCCATACGATGTTTTAAAGTGCGGCCACTTACCCATCAAAAAGACAGAGTTGAGGGATGGCAAAGGGCCTTTTTTGGAAGCTGGTGGGGCTGCTAATTTGCCTATTGGTAAATGGTTGATGTGTGACTGGTCATAGCCATCACAGCATTACTTTATGAAGAGGCAAGACTGTCTCACTGCAGCCAGGTTGAAGCCCATTTAATGCACCCCCTCAAAATTCCAAATGTTAGCATAAACTGATCTGGGACCAAAGCATTTTCAGAGGTTAGAGGACATGATGTGGAATAACCTCACCATTGACATTTGGAAAATAAATGCTTTGGATAGATTTCACCCATCATGGAGCATTTTTGTGAATGAACAAGCTTCCCTCATGGTTGCCATTTTGTAAAAGCATCCACAACATGCCTCCCCCCGCCAATTTCAAAGTGTATATTATCTTGGCTTGTACCCCACAGCATTTTTACAATATTGAGATTACAATCCAGTATAACTACATTCACATATTTTGTTATATTTGGAATACACTGAGCTTTGATTCACAGCAGATCATTAGAACTAAGTTGCAACTGGGCTGTTGGTCCTTAAAGGCAACAAGGTGGCAAAGCAACTTCTAAAATGAAAACAGAGAAATCTGAGAGGAGTTAGAAAGGTTTCATTTCAATTTAAAGTAACCCTAGGGGAGGTGGAGAACACATGTTTAGTTGCTCAAATGAAACTGGATGGAAATTCGCTAGAGCATACTGTAAAATATGATAACCAGAGAGAGAGGTCAAAGGTGGAACGCACACACCAGAAACATTTAGAGTACAACACTGTGTATGTGAAAAGCTTTGAAAAGTAGACTCTGATTGATGAAGAATGGGGTCAGAAAAGGCGGCATGGCAGCCTATTTAGTCTGTCTGTCATGATTCAATTGAAGTTCACAAAACCTCATGGCATCCATCATTCTATGATACAACTTCCCCTGTTTTATGCGCTGCACCAAGTAATTATTCTGATTAGATTTTCTCTGCTTTCTTATTAGAAAACAAGAGTGGATATGCATATAATGTTATGTTTTTGAAAGCTGAGTAACTGTTTTACTCTGCCTCTCTGCAGTAAATAATTGAGTTATTGTATGATGCCTTGAAAGCTTGTCCAGACAAGGGGCATTTTTTAGCTAACCAGCATTAAGAGGGCTGTTTACATAAGTTTCTCTTAAATGAGAGTGGAGGAGGAGGAGGAGGGTTACTAAGGCAGCCCAGCTGTTTTTTCTCCAGTGGTTCCCATCGCTCAAAGGTCAATTTCCTATTTTTAAAACACCCTCTTTTCATACTGTTAAAAAGATCTTAACTCCTTCGACTCCCTGCTGGAATCCAGATTTCTTATCTCTTATCACAATGTTTATGGTAATTTTCCAGAATCATTCTTCTATTCATGCTCAGACATTAGAACTTCCTGAAACCAGAGCTAAGCAGACTGAGACCCAGACTTACAACTGCCTCCCTAAAGCAGTGTTTCTCAATCTTGGTAAATTTAAGATGTGTGGACTTCAACTCCCACAATTCCCCAGCCAGCTAAATTGATTAGGGAATTCTGGGAGTTGAAATCCACATATCTTAAAATAGCCAAGATTGAGAAACACTGCCCTAAAGCCTTTTATAGCCCTCAGAACCTTTCCAAAATTTGTCACTGAATGATAGTTGTTGAACATGATGGAAGGAGAAAATGAATTAGATAGGAAGTCATCATAGGAATCACACTGTTTAACTAAAAATGGAATGTTTATATGTTACAAAATAAAAAAAAATATTTTATTAAAAAAAGGAATCATATTTAATTCACTTTTAATTTTTTAATGTCTTTTATTTATATTTGTGTTTTTGTATTTCACCTTTGTTGTTTTTACAGATAAGGTGGCGAACATATCCAATAGAACTTCCTCCTTCTATTTTCCCCACAACAGCCCTGTGAGGAGGTTGGACTGAGACAGAGTGACTGGCCCAAGGTCACCTACCTGGCTTTCATGCTTAATGGTCTCTTGCTTTCTAGCCTGGTAGCTTAACTACCAAACCAGGGGTGAAATCCAGCAAGTTCTGACAGGTTCTGGAGAACCGGTAGTGGAAATTTTGAGCAGTTCGGAAAACTAGTAGCGGAAATTTTGAGTAGTTTGGAGAACCAGCAAATACCACCTCTGGCTGACCCCAGAGTAGGCTGGGAATGGAGATTTTGCAGTATCCTTCCCCTGGAGTGGGGTGGGAATGGAGATTTTGCAGTATCTTTCCCCTGCTATGCCCAAGCCATGCCCACCAAGCCACGCCCACAGAACCGGTAGTAAAAAAAAATTGATTTCACCACTGCACTAAACCAAATTAGAATTCAACATTTCAGTTCATTTGTTTTTCTCTTTGCTGTACTATAAGATATTCAAAGGTAAGAAAAGAAACACATCCCTGTTACAGATAAATATTTCATGCTGTGGAGAATAAAACTATTTCTGGGCTGCAAGTGAGGCTATCAGAGCATGATGGGGTGTCCACTGGAGGATCAAAGAAGTCAAGATGGCAGTAGCAGCCACAGGATCAAAGCCATGCCTCTTTCTTATATGTGTCACCTCCATGGATATCCTAGAATGCTCTCTGTAGGTTTTTAAAACTCCCTGCACACAAAATGCAATATATCCCCTTTCCTAAATTGCTAGCTTTTACATATGAAAGATATTTAGTGAAAGGTTTACAGCCATGTGCAACTTTGGCCGCCATCTTAGTCTGAAATATAGTCCAAGAATTAAATTTCCCCTCCCTTTGAGTTTGCTTGCCTAGAGACCTTGAGGCAGAGAAGACAGGTTGATGGGAAGATACATAGCTGCATGTCCGGAAACCATAAAACAACTAATTAAGCAGCAGTAATTTATGCTTCTCAATGCACAAGGTAAAAACTGCATTTACTGTGATTAACAGTATGCCAATGTTTCTGAATAGGAGAACTACCAAGGAATTTAAAAATCTGAATGGAAAAACAAGAAACTTATTCTGTTTACTTTTCTTAATTCAGAAAATGTTTTCAACCTCTTGCTGCAAGTCCTGTTCAGAGCCCGAAGTGAGCTTTCTCATCAAAGTAAGAGCCATTATTAGAGAGTCCCATACTTAATGGAAGTTGGAAAGGGAAGGAGTAGGGACTAACAAAACTAATGAGTATTGGAAAAAACAGAAACCATAAAATGAAATGAAATAATGTAAACACAGGTTTTGGTAGTGCCTGTGAGAATTGAATTTCAATGTATGTGTTTCAGTAAAAACCAAAAGAAAATGACTTATGAAATATAATGTTAGATAAGGGGCAAGATAAAGAAGATAGCAGGTAGATTCCATCAATCACTCTCTTTAATAAGAGGTTCCAACTTAAACTCAATTGGCCCATTCAAGTCCAAAGATTTTAATCTGACAATCTCCCCAGGTAACCGTAACCTGAGTTTAGGGACATGGATGGGAACTATGTGACAGAGCTTTTCTGTATGGCCTCCCCTGTTATATCTAAGTTATATTTACCACATTTCATTTTCTAAGGCAGAAAAAAACAGTCTAAATTATCATACCGGAGGACAAAATTGATTGTGGGAGCTCATCATAGTTATGCTTGATTTGTTCATTACTGTGCTTTCTTTTAGGTTCAATCACATATTGCTGTTATTCAGAATTACTGACTGTGGTGGTTTACAAATCTTGCAAATACTAAATAAACAAATGTGGGACCATACAAGTGTAGGTGGTACTTTGAATGGAAATTTGAATCACCTGTCTGGTTGCCCTAACTAAACAGGGAACAACACAGAGGGAAATGAAGAGCATCAAGGGTGTTGCCTCCCACATCATCCTGCATCTGCCCTCCAAGCTGTGATATATGACAGCAACAGGAGCATGGGGTGAAGTGGGAAGGACCAATCGATAGTGAGCTAGCTTCTGCTTGTGGACTTGTGCTGTTGCAAGAGAATGATGATGCCAGTAGCACTCAGATGGGCCCTACAGAGAAGACAAAATGGCATAGAAGTAAGCAAGATGCCCTATACCCTTCCCCCTTGTAATAGTAGTAATAATAATAAAGTATGTCCACAAGAAGTTACTAAAAAGTATGGCCATTAGCAGCAGCAGAGGAAACCCTGCAATGTATGACATGATAGCAGTGTTCCAATAACTAAGGGGCTGTCACGAAGAAAAGGATGTCAACTTATTCCCCAAAGCACCTGAAGGGAGGACAAGAAGTCATGGATGGAAACTAATGAAGGAGAAAATTAACCAACCAACTAAGACAAAATTTTCTGAGAGTTAGAACAATTAATCAGTGGAACGATTTGCCCCCAGAAGTTGGAGGATTTTAAGAAGAGATTGGACATCCATTTGTCTGAAATGGTATAAGGATTCCTACTTGAGTAGGCGGTTGGACTAGAAGACCTCCAAGATCCCTTCCAACTCTGTTATTCTGTATTCATTGGTGCTGCCGTTATCAACCAACAGTCAGTAGAACTAGCTGAAGAGATGAAGTTCTCTGAGGATTTTGTTCTTTAACACAGTGCTATATCAAAACAGCATTAAACTGCATGTATAAGGAGAACCCCCCCCCCCCCCCCCCCCACTAATTGGGCATTATATCAGTAGATGCCACAATGCTTTCTTCTCCTGCACTACAGGACAAAATGGCAGTGGAAGGCACTGCTGAGTGAGCGGAGCTTGCCCCACAGCAGTCTTCAAGTAGACACTGGGAGGTAGGCCGATCCTAGACTCTGACCACCTCATCAACCATATTGTTGAAGGTTCTTTTGCCTGTGGCAAAAGAAAAAAGCAAAAGCAAAAAGAGTCTGGAGAAGAAGGGAAATACTAACTTGAGACTGCAACAGCTAAAGGTGACTCTTGTGAGCTGGAGATAATAAACTGAGAAGATGTCATAAAATAACTGTTTCCAAGGCAGGGCATGTTCAATCTACGTGAAACTGTGTCCTTTGATGATAGAAACGGGAGACAAATAACAGATCATTTCAAGGCTACAATCTTGTACTTTCCTCCTGTGAAACAAGAAAGGCCAGTTCCTATAGTTCAACTTGGAAGCAAACTTCTTCGTGAGATGGGCAGCTCTATAAATTAAATGAATAAATATTTTTGATATATTTGTCAATGATAATGATTTTAGATATTTATTGTTTTGCTGTATGCCACCCAGAATCACTTGCTCATGAGATGGGCACCTCTATAAATGAGACAAATAACTAAAAATAAAATAAATAAAACAGGGGTGAAATCTACTTACTTCCCAACTGGTTCGGAAGTGCACGCGTCACGCACATCACGTACGCGCACAGACCATCTGTGCATGAGCAAACCCTTTGCACATGCGCAGAGGGTAAAAAACACGTTACTTCCTGGTTAAAACCAGAAAGTAATGATGACCGGGCAGGTGGGCAGAGCCTTGCGCCGCCATCGCTACCGGTTCTCCGAACCACTGGCCGCCATTGATACCGGTTTGTCTGAACTGGTCTGAACCAGGAGCATTTCACCCGTGAAATAAACTGAAGTGCAGTTTATTTATTTTATTTTTAGTTATTTATCTTATTTATAGAGGTGCCCATCTCACGCGCAAATGACTCTGGGTGGCATACAACAAGAACAATAAATATCTAAAATCATTATCATTAGCGAATATATCAAAAATATTTATCATTTGACCTTCCTTGCAAGCATTTCTCGTGACTTGGATGCTCCACAAAAAGGTATCATGGTAAAAATATCCACTGGCTGCCCTCCTGACTGCATGAGCAGCAATCTTCTCCCCCCACCCCTCGCCCGCCAAGAGCTGCCATTCATTTCCTGGGTCATGATCAGGGAGCACATCAAGTGCTGATATTTATGACTGTGGCCTACCCAGAGACTGGCAGTAGGCAGAACAAAGGCAGCTTTCGGCTCTCTGCCTTTCATCACCGTTTGATCAAGGCAGCTATAAACCCTCGTGGTTCTTTGACTCCTTTTGATTATTGGAAGCAAGAGTACACAAGGATGTAACAGATCTGGCTAATCCCAGAAGCAGGTGAGAGAGAGCATTGTGCAATCATCGTTGCTCCTCAACAAAAATAAGGAGGTGCCCTTTGTCCCTTGCTCTGCTGAAGCATGTTTGCTTTCCTGTGGTTAAGCCCATTGTGGGCCGGGAGTGTTAGAATTTCAAAGGCAAGAAGCTGGCTTTCTAAAGTGTAAATGAGATGGGCCGAGACTGAGCTTCTCTCTCTGTTTCTCTCTCATTCTCTCTCTCTCTTTCTCCCCCTGGATGTGAAATGTTCACAGGGTTAGCCTCATCTGGTATGCCACACATGCTTTGTGACACTGCCGAGCAGCGGGAATCCTCAGGAGGTGCCTGTCTACTGCAGAGAAAAAGATGGATCAACATTTTGTGGAGCTTCCTGGCTCCCGGTGACAAATGCCAGGTTATTTTACAACCTGCAAATTTGGAAAAGAGGCTTGTGAAAACAATAAATATCTCTTAGTACACTCAAAAGTTACTTTGGTAAAAGAAAATAATAATCCTACAAATCTGTTATGGCACTTTAACCTTCAGTGACCAGGCTAGTACGTGTCAGTGTTTTTGCTTCTGAGAAAACTTTTTCCACCCCAATGCAAACCTTGGCATAGCTACTCAGAAATAAGTACCAGGGAGCTCAGTCAAGACTTACTCCAGGTAAATGGGCACATAATTGCTGACAACCTTTTTAATCTAACTCAAAACTGCTTCCCTGTGACCAACATTGTGTTTCATTTTTTAATTTTAGAGCCTCTTGGGTCAAATTTGGGGGCTGCGTTTTTAAAAACACTTTAAAAAAAATTGAAAAGCAAGGTCTGATTCCTTTGAAAGCTTATGTCAATATTGTGTGGCAAATGATCTTAAAAAGTGATTGACATAAACTCTATGATGCCAGAAACATAAGGCGAACAAGTGGAAACTGCCCCCCCCACCGCCCCCAATTTCTAGTGAATCACTTGAGTCAACTTTTTAATGCTTCAGTGCTTTCTGGATTGTAAGGCTGAGAATAATGATGTCATAATGGCAGTATTACTAAAGGCAAGCTGCTAAGCTGGAGCCATCTGTGCCGTAGTTAATGCCATCATGCATTAGATTTCTCCACACATTTTTTTGAAGTTCTGCCGAACTGTTTCTCCACCACTAGAACTAGACAGCATCCAGCCATTTATCTGATGGATGTCAGTGGCCATGCTTTAGAAGCCATTTTTCACATCTATCTATGTACTTGTGGAGATTAGCAACATTTCATAAGGAATCCTGATTGAGCAGATCCCCTAGGTGTAGGAACTAAATAACTCACAAAACTCCTCCAAAATATCAGCAAGTATAGTTCAGAGGAAGAAGGGGGCAGGGATGTGGGATATTCATTGAACATGTAGAGGGATTTTGCTATTTACTCACTCACCCCATTTGCAGCTGGGACTCAAAGTGTGATCATGAAACACTGCTGTACAGGTAGTCCATGACTTAGAACCGTTCATTTAGTGACCATTCAAAGTTACAACGGTACTGAAAAAAGGGACTCATGACCATTTTCATATGATTGTTGTAGCCTCCACATCAATGGTGGGTTGCCCCTGGTTTGCACTGGTACTATAGAACTGGTAGTAAAACCGGCAGGAGGCTCCGCCCACCGACCCTGATGTCATCAAAATGCTTCTGTGCATGTGGAGAAGAGCGCGCACAAGCGAAGCAAGCAAGCATGCGTGGCCCTGCTGCGAACCGGTAGTAAAGGTAAGTAGAACCCACCCCTGCTCCACATGGTCAAAAATCAGACGCTTGGCTGACTCATATTTATGATGGTTGTAGTGTCCCAGGGTCACATGATCACTTTTTGTGACCTTCTGATGAGCAAAGTCGAAGGAGAAGCTACTTTCACTTAACAACTATTTATTAACTTAACAACTTCAGTGATTCACCGAACAACTGTTGCACAAGGGGTCACAAAAAGGGGCAAAACTCACTTAACGACTGCCTCACTTAGCAACAAAATGTTAGACTCAATTGTGGCCATCAGTCAAGGACTACCGGTACCAACTGCAATGGTTCCCAGACGGACACCAGCTGCACTACTGCATTGCACCATCTGCAAAGGGTTCCCAGTTTTCAGATGCAATTCCAGGTGCTGGTTGTTGTTGTAAATAGCATGTCAATCCCACCAGATCCCACCTCCATCCTTCTGATCTCCTTGGTGTTTTCTGGTGGTACGTAGGAAACTTGGCTTCTTCATCACACCACCTGCCTTATGGAACAAACACCTCCACCCCTGAGGAGTGAGGAATTCTACAAGGATAGTTGTGGACTCTGGCACAGACCACCAAGATGACTCCTCCACCCAACATTCACAAACAGACTCCCACACAGACACACTTTCCCTTGCTATCCCCCCCGCCCCACCCCCGCAACCCTTGCTTCAAGTCATTTAATCAAATCTAATAGTAGTGTCTCTTCTGAAAGCAGAGTGTACGAAGACAATGAGAGTGGTTCCTCTCAATGGATATGACCTCATATTCTGATTCAGAAAGTCAAAAGCAAAGGAAAAGAAAGGCTAGCAGTCCTAATTATATAAGAGGATTGTCCAACTTCCCGTATCATCCTTAGCTTGTAAAATTAGTTGGACATCATGATTTCATCTTTCTTTTGTCATTCCAGTTTCAGCTGATGACTGACAAAGAAAGCAGAGGAATGAGGAAGAAAGGTAGAAGTAAAAAAATAAATTTGTTTTGTAGTGGTTTTGGCTTCAGGCCTGGCCACCTGGAATTATATCTCTAAATTATTACTTATTTCTCTTTAGATGTGATTCCACCACCACCCCTTTCCCCCACTTAGCAAAAGGTATTCATTACAATGAATGAATAGCAGATTTAGATATTCTCATACTGGTAGGTTGTCCAGGAAGTATAGTATAATAAATACAGAGATCTGATCTCGTGAAGCTTTTAGCTAATACGAATGCTAAATACTAATAAAGGAAAGTATTTACTGGATAATTCAAACATTGGAGCAGACGTACGTATCAATATTCATACAGTTCAGTTGTGATACTTTAGTGGGAAAGGGTTAAAGAGAATATATTAAAATCTGAATTTTGTGTGTGTGTGTAAACAAAACAAATTTATATTTTGAAGTTAATTATTAACACTGCAATCCTATTCAGAAGTAGTCAAAGTAAGTTCAAAGGTCCTTGTGCCAAGATAAGTATGAAAAAAATGAAAGCTAATAAAGAAAAGCAAAAACACAGAAGCCATACTTTATAATCATATGGGAGATGTAATAATTTTGTAATGAAAGATAGCTTGGAGTGCCTGATAGATTACTTCCAAACTAGCAACACTTTCCTTGTACATGTTTGGGCTCGCCTTAGGTGTGATTAAGGCCTACTTTTGGTAAACAGTGCTCTTCCAAAGTGAATCATAAGTATTGCAAAACAGTCATTTTACTTTTGTTTATGGAATTTTTTTTTGTAACCACATGAGTCTTACAGTGTGGGTCAGGATGAGCCACCCCTAGGGTATAAAAACTACTGTGTGGGTGGGCTGTCAACATTTTAGCCAAGTCTATGCTTAGCTGAGCTGTAGCTTGAGCAATACAGCTTGAAAGTCTTTGTTGAGGTTTGATCTTTTGCAGGAATGCTGTGTTAATGTTATGTTGGTAAAATATGTCATTCTTTCAGAAAAGGAGAACACTTGAATTCCATAATCTGGTGATTCTTCTTCGATTCCCCCCCGCCCTCTTTTTTTTTTGGCTAATTCCATACCTCCTAAAACAGAAGCTTGTGTGTATCCACTGTGTTGAAATAACACATCTTACATACAGATCATGTTCATACAACATGCAAAAGTGGATTAAGGGGGTGTTAGTGTATCATGCAAATACCCTAGTCGTAACTGAGTTTGAAAAGGTTACAGTACTTTTAACCTCAGGCAGCCCAAGATTGTTCACTGACAAGAATATCTCAACACAGAACATTAAGCTTCTCTTCCCACTGCTGGCATAGAAATGTATGTTAAGACTGACCCTGCAGAAATGGCTTCTCTAGGGAGGTCTCTGATTATTTTTATTTTAGCTCTTCCCCACTCTGTGGCTAAAGAAGGAGATGAAAGGTTGCAGAAAGCAGTGGGGAGATTCAGCTCTGACTCCAGTCAGACTCCAATAGATTCTTTCCCATTCTTTTTCAGGCAATAACCAGGGAAGGGCAAACCATGTGCCAAACTCTCTTTCTTCCTATGAAGAGCTTCCCAATCCATGTCCTGTTTGGAGCCACAACTGGAGAAACATCTTCAGAGATCATAGTTTAGTAACTGAAGGTGTGCTTTGCATACAAAAGGCTCTGAGATTAATCCTTGGCATCTCCAGATAGGCGTACAAAATATCCCTGTCTGAAAACTTGAAGAAGCCCTGAGGTGATGTGGGTAATGTGACTTCGTGGAGCCAAAGTCCTAAGCTACACAAGCTTAAACTGTTAATAATCTGTTAACATGGTTTATTGTTCATAAGACCAGCCCTATAGTATATAAAAACAAGATAAAAGAATACACTAATACATATTTATTTATTTATTTTATTATTCATATTTCTATGCCACCCACTCTCCAAGGACTCTGGGCGGCTTACACCAAAGACAATATACTAAATAGCATATTGCCCCCAACAATCTGGGTCCTCATTTTACCCACGTCGGAAGGATGGAAGGCTGAGTCAACCTTGAGCCGGTAAGATTTGATCCGCTGATCTGCTGAACTAGCAGTCAGCTGAAGTAGCTGCAGTACTGCACCCTAACCACTGCGCCACCTCGGCTCATAAAAATACACTGGGGTGGTCCAGAGTATGACTTTCATGAACTTGTAGCTGGTCTTCCTGTCTTTTCTGATCCAGTGGAGCATTTTCACTGGTAAGATAAGGAAGGAATTGCAACTTCTCTTCCTCGGCTTCCATGGTTCCCAGTCCATTTCAGAATCAGGCCCAGCTTCCAGCCTTCTGTCTTAATGCTGTCGGAAAAACAAAGTCATATCCTGTATGCTGCACATTTTGTTGTTGTTTTTAGTCCTACCACACCATAAGATAAAGAAGTTATACTTGCAGAAGCTTCTATATAGGTTTCCACCAGTCATCCCACCTCAAATGACAAAGCATCACTTTTTGAAAAATCTTGGAACTATACTAAAAGCTCCAACGAGAGGATTTTGCTGGCCAAACTGGCAGAAGGGCACAGAAAATCAAAATATTAATGAACACTATCACTTTGATGCTACAGTTTTATAAAACTATTATAATCAGCAATTTAGCATACAAACACAGTCTTACACAAAAAAGAAATCAAGATGAAGAATTCCTGAAAAGACTGAAAGATTTCACTAGGCACTAACAGGATGTCAAACCCGATATAATGTAAACTGTGATGGATTAATCCATAAGCCAAGGGCTTCCGGTTTGCTGCTGGCCGCCGCCAGACGTTCCTCTGGGATCGTCAGCTCCCTCTGCCTGTATAGAGCCGCCGTTACAGCGGATGGCGGCTCGAAAAAACTCCGTTTCCAAGAGGAAACGGAGATAGAGCCGGCAGGGGTGGGTAGAACTCTCCGCAGAGTCCCAAAAGTTTTTTTTTTAACTTTTGGGACGGAGCGGATGAGAAGCCCCATATCCCCTGCCGCTGCTCCGGGCTTTGGGAGACCTCTGCCTATGCAGAGCCAGGCATCAAGAGCAAGCCTGTGAATCTAAAAGAATAATTAAAGAAATGAAGAACTGGACCCTTAATACTGAACCGCAAGTATCTCACTCTTTCAAAAACTATTTAAAAGAAAAGAGCAGAGGAAAAGAGGGAAAAAGAGCCTTCTAAAATGGTGTCTGCTGTGGCTGGAGAAGGGCTAAAAGGGAAAGTCCTTCCGTTTCTCATTATTACAATGTAGCGGAATAAATATCACTGGCTACATTTCTAGAGAAAACCTCGCTCCTGTGCTGCTCAGAAGTTTTTTTTAATGAGGGAAAGTCTTTTTGTTTTCTATTTCTTCTCTCATTTTTGCTAAATCTTGTCTGTGTGGGAAATGGCATCAGGACTTACACAGCTGGACAAACGGGGGGGGGAACTTCCCCCCTTAAGAAATTGCGCCAACAAATTTCAACTCTCCAGTGTCAGAAACCCGATTTTAATATATTAGAATTTATCCTTGAAGAGATTGTAAGAAGGGATGAGATTGTGAATCAGCAACTTGAAAAATTTAAGCAGGAAATTAAAGAAATTGGTGAATTGGTGAAATCAAAGTCTGACTTCTTGAATAAAAAGATTTCAAAAGCTGCTAATGGCTTATCAGGCTTTCTGATTCGGGTGGAGGCAAAGACTGAATTATTAGAGACTAAAATGAAGGAAATCGAGGAGAATTTGGATGACATGACTCAAAAAATTAAAAAGGATTTGATAAACATTCAGGATAATAGCTTGGAAGACAAATCTAAAATGGAGACTGACCAAAAGATTGGTAATGAGGAAAATGTATGACAGAGGATTGAAAGAGAAGTTTTAATGACTCAATATAATTTTACAGAATATGCAATTAGACTGAGAGGTCTGCAGGAAAATAATAGAGATGATTTAAGGAAAGTATCTTCTGAAATTCTGGCTGGGATCTTAAAGGTTCAACCTGATGAAGTGTATTGCAGGATTGATAGAACTTATAGAATAAACTCCTGGTGGGCAAAGCAAAGGCAATTGCCTAGAGATGTGGTGATCTATTTTACAGATAAAGAAATTAGGAATAATATTGTGCAGAACTCTTTTAATTCCAATTTGCAATTTCATGGAAGAAAGATTTGGATTTTCAAGGAGCTCCCGCCCAAGATGTTAATGGAGAGGAAGAAATTTGGCTTTTTAGTGACTGAATTAAAAAAAAGAAATATCCTATTCAGGTGGGACATCCCAGTTGGTTTAATATTGAGATATCAAGGCGTAAGATATCAATTGCACACTGTTGAAAAAGCAGAAGATTTTTATCAAAAAATTCTAAAAATGAATTTAACACCTTTAGGCATAATACAGGATAAGCAAAAGGAGTTGGAAATAAAAGGAAAACATCAAATTACAGAGGCTGTGATGGATAAATTGTCTTTGGACTCCCTGGAGACCCCAGCTGGACTGTTTATAAATAAGAGAGCAGTGTCATCCGAACCCAAGGTGATGAATCATCAAGTCACAGACAAGTGCGCAAATCAATCAGTTGATATACAAGTGACGGAGAAGAAAGATGAGATGATAAAATTAACCTAACAAGAACAATCCACAAAGCAGAATGAAAATCAACCAGCAGATATACAATTGGTAGGCAAGAAAAGAGGATGGAAATTCAACCCGAAAAAGAAAAAGAAAAGAAACAGATCTTATAGAAACAGCAATTTCTAAACTAAGCAACAGTGAAGCCAGGCGCTTTAAAAAATGAATGAATATTAGAAAAGATAGTGGCGGCGAACAATTGTCTGATACTATCCTGAGGATTGTGGCAGATCTCTGCAAGGCCATGATTTTGGGATGTGGAAAGAGCCTCACTTTGTTGGATTTGAATCATCTAATTTTTTCTTATTTACCTTTTTTTTCTCTTGGAAATATATTATAACTACTTTGAGGTATAAGGCAGGAGAGTTTTGCCGGGGCATGCAGAAGTTCTGGATGTTACTCAGTAGGATGATGGGAATTAACAATCCTGATGAATACCACAATTATAACCATACGGATATATTCATAATTATAATGTCACTCGGGTGGTTGTTTTTACTTTTATACAGGTGTGAGGATATCTACTACTGATGGGGGCAGAAGATGACTGAAGATTTTGAACAAACTGTTGCACCAGCATGTTATTTTACCCTATTATGGGTGATGGATTTAACAATCTACTGGAAAGACATCAAAGAAGATATTATATGGATCATAAACTTAAAGTTATTGTCTTTTCTCTTTTTACATAATGAAATGCATATATAGATATGTGTATATCTTAGTAATGTGGGCAGTTGATTATATTTAGAATTGTACTGCATGATTTTGTAGGAATTGAAGGGTTGAAATAGGTTAGTTTACTGATTGTTATAAAATGGGATGCATATATAGATATGTGTATATTTTAGTAAAGTGGGTAGTGGATTATATTTAGAATTGTATTGTCTGATTTCAAGTCATATATTTAGAGGAGTGTAGGAAGTGGACAGAATTGAATAAATTTGGTTGCAGGGAGAAGGCCGATTTAAAATGTTATATTAATATATATAAAAGATTAAAGGTTAATTTGTAATAATACTCAATAAGTTTAGGGGAGGAGAAAAAGGGCAGATTACCGTAAAAATGGGAGTTATAAGATTAACAAGTTAAGGGTCAGTATTTCGAGAAGGGATTAAGGGAAAGGGAAGATATTATGTATGTAACTAGTTATGAAATAGCCTATTGTTGTGAAGAAGTCACAGTGGGGGTTGGGTGGAAAGGGTGGGTTAGGGAAGGGGGGGGGGGAAAAGGGGGAAAAACTTGTATTTGAAAACTTTTTCAATAAAAAAAAAAAATCCATAAGCCATGACTCTATTACAGCTTGATGTGCTGATGTCTTGGGTTGCTGTTGATTTCTAATCCACAAAGCCCGAGCAGATTACAACATTCTGGCATTGAAAACACTGTGGGGAAAGAGCTATGTTAGTCTAAACCCATCAAAAATCAGAAGGACTCATTTAAAACAGTAAACAATAAGTAACAAACACAATTAAGACTCTTAATCATCACCTTTAAAGTATATCGGTAGCCATCAACTTATAACCATTTGTTTTGCAGAACAAAACAAGATACGACTGCTGAAAAAAGTGAGTTGCAATTTGTCTTCCACTTATGAACATTGCAATATTCTGTAAGCCACCTTAAATCGCTATGGGCAAATAGGCAGCAATATGAATTCAAATAATGATGATGATGATGATGATGATGATGATGATGATGATGATGATGTCCTTGTAGTCATGTGATCAAAATTTGGGCACTTGGCAACTGGCATGTATTTATGACACTTGCAGCATCCCTGGTTCATGTGATCCCTATTGGTGACCTTCTCATTCAGCTTCTGAAAAGCAAAGTCAAAGGAGGAAGCCCGATTGACTTAATGACTGCATGATTTACTTAACAATCACAGCAAAAAAAAAAAAAAGTCATGAAATTGGGCACAACTCATTTAATTACCATATTGCTTAGTAATAGAAGTTCTGGGCCCAGATGTGGCTGAAAGTCAAGGAGTATCTATGTAACAAAAACATAAAAAAGCCAATGTAATCATACATGAAAAAATCCCAATGTAATCTGTGTGCTGAAAATCCCAGTCTAATGCCAACCATGCCTGGGATGGGAGCAGGGACAACTATAGAGTTTAGATGACAGCCACAATATGAATTCTTTTACATACAGCCACAGCCATCATTGTAACTTTTTTTACCTACCTCTGTAGATGACCCTGGAGGAAAGGTCTTCTCATAGCAAAATGCCATTTCCTTCTCTTCTGTAATTCCCTGCCAGCTTCTCTAACAGCCTTCCCAGCAGTCATTCTCAGAAAAGTCACCGCAGGTAGAGTATCCCCATAGAAGGACATGTAGGGAAGCTGGTAATTAGTAATCAATCTGCCAGAGAGGAGCGAGCAAACCTGAAATGTCATTTTCTCTCCCGCAAAAGATGGATGTTTTGGCAACAGGCAGAGGAGCCTCTGTTAGGAGATTTTGAAAGAAAAGCCACTGTATTTAAACAATCACAAAATACTGCTTTGTAAATATATCCTTTGGTCTTAGGTAGAAGAATCAAAGGAACAATACCTTTTTTCATGGAGTGAAATCTCATGCTCCTACAGCAAAACAGTGCATTTGCATAAATTCATTTATTTCTATCCTACCTTTATTATTTTAATAAATAACTCAAGACAGTGAACATACCTAATATTCCTTCATCCTCCTATTTTCCCCAAAACAAGAACCCTATGAGACAGTGTTGGCCTAAAAGTGACTGGCCCAAAGTCATCCAGCCAGCTTTCATGATTAAGGTACGACTAGAACTCACAGGCGCCTGGCTTCTAGCCTGGTGCCTTAACCACTACAGTAAACCAGCTCTAAAAAAATTATAAATCAGAAATAATGGTTGGAAAGCATCTGCTGCCGTTTCTAATCCTCTAGTAATCAAGTAACCCCACTCTTTGCTAGGTAAAGGTACAATCTGGGTCCTCATTTTACCGACCTTGGAAGAATAGAAGGCTGAATCAACCTGGAGCTGGTTAAGATCGAACTGCTGGCAGTTGGCAGGGTTAGCCTGCAATACTGCATTCTAACCACTGCCTAACCAAGGCTCTGTGGTGTAACATTGTCTGTATAACTTTCTTTGATGACCAAGACACATGTGGGGGTATAGGTCTGTGTGTTTTGCTACCAACATCTTTTTATTTTTGGAGGCCTTTTTAAATGTATGTGATATCATAGTTTTAGTCCATGGTTTTAATTATGAACATGACCCAGTCTATTGTTCCATCTTCTCTGATTGCATTAAGCCCTACTTTGGATCATCAGAAATCAGAAATGCTATTTAATTTATTTGTGTTTTACCTTTTTTTCAATGTGCCAGTCTGCTAATTATAGTGCAATCTGTATCATGTTCATGTTATTCTAGGCTTATTCACTAGTAAGTTTATTTCAGAGTGATTTTTCGATTAAGCTCTGCTATGAGGTAACTCTGCTACATTTTTCTCACTTAATGTTAATGTTTTGATCTTTTCAAAACTTTGTTATTTTGAAAAAGTATGAGAACATTTGGGGATTAGAATAGGCTGAACTATGTCTCACTCAAAAATTCTATTTCTCATTATTTTAGTTAATGGTTTGTAATGCAGATAATAATTGGAACTGGGTTCTATAGAAGCAAATCTTTCAATGTAAGATCAACTCTTGGTGATTTCAAGAATGAATCCATGTAGTTTTCATGTCAATAACATAAAATGTTTTTGTCATTGCTTTTTCTGATGCCTAGCAGGAGAAGGAGGCAACCTCAGGATTTCCAGATATTTTTTTAATATAGCTAATTTTTAATAAAGAAATTTTAACAAGGTGTTTTCCAGATATCTTGACTTATAACCCAACATAGTTATGGAAAATAGAAATAGCTTAGCGAGATTAAATAGTACCAAAGTACCTTCTTTTTTTGAGATCTAGTAAGTTATACATTTATATGATTTACCATGATGCTTTGTTATCCCTTACATTATAAGAAAAATTGGAAATTGTAGATATTTCTCGACCCTGGAGATAGCTAGGTGATTCCAAATAGTCCAGCTGTGGTCACACCCTGTAGCTTTTATTTGGAGATAGAAATAGATTTTTTTAAAAAAAGGATGAATAAGCATGCACAAAGGACAGGCTTAAAATAGCTGGTTCGACTATACTGTCAATGCTTGCCTATATGCGGATATTGCAGTCTTCTGATTCTGGAAATCCCCTTTCTCTCCAGTCATCAGACTGAAAATGTGAAGAGACAAGGGAACTTCCACAGCCCAACATTCTGTCTTATCTGATGTTTGCCTTTCTTTGCACTGGAATGGAAGTCTCTATGATGATTCCAGGACGTGTCCCAAGCTCTGAGTGCTAAGTGAGAAAACATCCCACTTTTTCAAACATTTTATAATTTCAAGTTTGTTTTGACAGCGTATGTACTGAAATTCAGCTTTCCAGATGGCCTACAAGTATCATAACATTTGAAAGGGTATTTTTGGCGACTGCTATATCTAAGGAACATAATTACCAAACTTCATTGTCAGAAATTGCTGAATCATTCATGTTAAGTGGTATAATCTGAGGAAGAAAGGCAAAAAATATCATTATTTCGATTTTTGTGAATTGTAGTAATTGGGGTTGTTTTATATGAGTTGGGGTTCTGGATTTAGTTTACTAAAATAAACTTCGCTGGTCTATGACCTTAACACAGATTTAATCTGATTTCATTTGAAACTTTACAATTTCTTTATCACATTAATGAGTAGGCAAAATTAAGAATCATAGAAAATGAAGATATACAACAAGTTCAGATCTTTGGAGAGTCAGATCTTTATGGCCAAGCTAAGCTGCTCCTGTCTCTGTAAAATAAATTTTAAATGTATTTTCTGTTTCTATTCAACATAATCACATGACGATCAGAGCCATATAGATGTCATAATCACTGACATATACATACCAATTTACTTTACTGCTAAGTTCAGCCTATATTTCCTCCAAAATTTCTATCACATATTACATTTACTGGAGTATCTTTTCAAACTCCCCAAAAGAAAGACTCTAGAAAAAGTGCGCAGAAGAGAAACAAAGAGAATTAGGAGACTGGAGGCTAAAACATATAAAGAACGCTTGCTGGAATTGGGTATGTCTAGTTTAATGAAAAGAAGGACTAGGGGTGACATGATAGCAGTGTTCCAATATCTAAGGGGTTGCCACAAAGAAGAGGGAGTCAAGCTATTCTCCAAAGACACCTGAAGGCAGGTTAAGAAGCAATGGATGGAAACTACTCAAGGAGAGAAGCAACCTAAAATTAAGAGAAGTTTCCTGATGGTTAGAACAATTAATCAATGAAACAACCTGCCTATAGAAGTTGTGAATGCTCAATACTGCAAGTTTTTAAGAAGAGATTAGACAATCATTTGTCTGAAATGGTATAAGGTTTCCTGCTTGAGCAGGTGGTTGGACTAGAAGACCTCCAAGGTCCCTTCCAACTCTGGTATTCTGTATTCTTTATAACTAGGGTGGTTATTGGAGTATTATTAGAAAAGAGAGAGAAATGACCCAGATTTATATAACATGAGCACATGCACACTTAGAAATAATTCTTGTAATTTAAATGAATGCATGACATCTTATCCATCCTGGAAAAAATTACGTACATCAATGATCTGTGGGCTATAAACAATTGTATATCACCTTGATCTGTTAACTTAGCTCTTCAGATACATGACTTCACTGAAGAACAGATCGTTCTCTATAAAGGATAAATACTATTTAATATGTGATGTGTGGTCACAACTGTATACTTATAATGAATGTATGCAGGAGTGGGTTGTACTTACCTTTACTACCGGTTTGCAACGGGAGCACGCAAGCTTCTGCGCATGCGCAGATCATCAATTATGACATCCGGGCGGGTGGGCGGAATCTCCCGCCGCTTTTACTACCAGTTCTAAAAAAACGGACAGAACCAGGAGCAACCCACCCCTGAATGTATGTTATTTAACCATACTTTTCAAAACAAAAAAAAAGTCACAGTATCTACAGCTCTAGTTAGATGTTAAAAAACAAATGCTCCCTTGGATTGAGACTCAACTCACAGATACATCCAGGAGCATCTTCTTCTTCCTCCTTTTCCTATTCTTCTTTTTCTTTGTAATTGTGGGCAACCATATAAAAATGCCACTGCCATTCTTGTCTTTCTCTGACACTGTTTTCTTCTGGGACAGTTTTTCACTTTCCCAGCCAAATCTACAGGACCCATTTTTCTAATGGGTCTCTCATTTAAGTACAAAGAGGACTGACCCTGCTTAGTTTCTGGGGTCAGCTAAGGCCAACTAGATGCTGTACTTTAAAAATAGACTTAAACCCACTATGCAAAGAGTGATAAAAAGCCCCTCCGAGGCAGTGAACACATGCCTTTGACTGTTGCAATGAGGAGACCTTCACACGTACAATTGAACATGCATTACTAAATGGGCCATGGCTTCCTGTCAAGTCCAAACCCTATTCATGAAGGTTCCAGTTACAAATGGGGAAGGTGGTGTTGACTTGTTAATTGTCATCATTTTTGTAACAAGTTTTTCCATTGCATAACACTTGGATAAGATTTGTCTTACAAAACAACTATTTGTAGGTGGGTGCATTCTCTTGGTTCTATGGATATGGATACTGGAACACACAATGATCATCCATCCATTAAAATTGGGAACACCTGTATGACACTATTTCTGCTAGTGACAACTCTGGATTGATCTCCCCATAATGCTTGAAATGGCCCTAATTAGTCTAAGTCAGGGGTCAGCAACCCGCAGCTCTGGAGCCGCATGTGGCTCTTTCACCCCTTTGCTGTGGCTCCCTGTCACTCAAAATATGCATCACAACCGCCAATGTGTAACACCCGCCGGCACGTGATTTATTGAGCTTTTCAACACCGGTAAGCCAACCATGGATAAATTCAAGAAAAATAAAGTTTCAGAAGAAAACAGAACGTTTAATTCAACTACTTATGCTAGTTTTGTGGCCGCTCAAAAAATAGTCAGGCACGGGAAGGGTTTTGTGGCTCCCAGTGTTTTCTTTTCAGTGGGAAACGGGTCCAAATAGCTCTTTGAGTGTTTAAGGTTGCAGACCCCTGGTCTAAGTTCTCAAGCAGGCATTCCTTGTTACAGCACCACCATCTGAGATATGTTTTAAAGGAAGCAGACTGAGTAAGAAACCTTGTACACAGGAATTTTCCATAATAAACAGCTCTTCTAACTACCGCTGTGTGGATTACGATAGAATGACAACAGAACTGTACTCCTCCAGACTTTGATCTCTCCAATTACTAATAAATTTTAGCAACGCAATCATTCTCTTGCCCTCATTTTATTTTCTGTTTAGCAGCTTCGGTTCAAAAATGTGAACATAAAGCTTTGTTTTGTTTGCCTTTTCAGCTGCAAAATCCATCTTGGTTCCCTTTGTTCAAAGCTGTAGTTTCATTTCCAATCTCAATTACAGACTTCCATATAAGAAAGGTAATGCATTTTCAAAAGAAATGGTTGGCTACTATGTTTTGACAGTTTGGCTTCAGTTAAAGTATAATTAAATGTTTCAGAAACAAAGGTTTGGAAATTCAATCACGCCACTTGTACTTGGGAAAGAGGCTGTTTTGTTTTTACTTTGAGAAGAAGAATTAATTTGTCCTTCACTTTCCATCCTAAAAGCAAACAGTTGGATTAAGCATTTCACTATTATAAGCAATGCGTAGCTAACACTGGGGAGAAAAGAAAAATAACATCTGAAACAGAGTAAGCTTTGATCCTGGCTATGTCTGATCGACAGGATTTTTTATAAAAAGAAGAAGAAAGGAAAAGAGGGGGGACCTCTCTGGTTAGTGACTTGAATTCTGTGCATGCCCCCTCCCACCCCTCACAACAGCAGGAAGTGTGGGCATGTGTTGCATATAAAAAACCCAGAGGCCAAAAGTTTTCAAGTATGTTCAAATGGCACTCCCCTCCTTCCACCCACCACCCAACCCACATACCACATCCCATTCTAATTATGGCCTATAACACATCTGCGAGTCCTGAATTACGTGCCTAAGAACTATTTGTCTGGTTTGCAGCAAAAATATCTTTTGTTTTTCCTAGTAACTTAGGATTTCCTTGAATACAAAGAAGCATGCTGCTTAAAAAAATACAGAGGGAGCAAACCCAGTGCAGTCAAAGGAAAAGGCAAGAGACTGTTGTCAATGTGTTAATGGAAGACAGGGTAGAAGTTGCCACCTCTAGGGGAGGGAGGTCAGGATGCTGGAAACTTTCTCTTTTAGAGACAATTAATGGCCAACAGTTACTTAGAAAGGAGAAGAGTTTTTTGTTGACATGGGAAACAAGGGCTCTGAAACTCCTGAGTTTACAACTCAGAAAAAGAAAGTGGAGGTGGGGGGAGTGAAACAAGCCAGATATCTGCAACAAAGGATTTTATAAATACTCCAAACCTTGTTTGGCTATAATCTACAGCAGGAATGCTCCATTGTAGCCATTGCGTCTGAAGTTTATGCCAAGCAAAAGAAAGGGAGTGGAAATCTCTCCTTGTAAACTAAAAGCACAACACTGTATGAGAGTAACGAAGAACAAAATGGAAGACTTGGCCCTTCCCTTCAATCTTAAGACTAGTCACAACAAGTACATATCTGTGTTAACAGAACAATGTATCTGACTTCTGATGCTGCCCCATTAATATAAACATGTTATCCCTTCCCTTTATTAAAAAAAAACACAATTACCGTGTTTTTCTTGCTTTGCTGTCCATTCCTTTTTTTTTTTTTTTTTTTTTTTGTCATGTAATTGTTCTGCTTTATTTGGTTCTTGTTTTTGTTTTGAAGCTCCTTAGAGACAACCGGGCAGTTGTTTCAACTTTATACTTTAATGAGCAAACAAAATGGTAAAGGACAATCTCAAACCTTTTGCTTTTGACATAAAAGTAGACCTGTGTTGCAATACAAAATCCAATGAAACAAAAAAAAAAAAATCTAATGAAACCAAAATAGCTACCAACATAAGAACATTTATTTGGAATTCATGCGAGTGCTTAATATCCACATACAAATATAAAAACTTCAGGGGGAAAAACATGTTGTGTATCATATCCCGCAACACCAGCCTCTCAATGGGAGGTTGACTTGTTGTCCCAGTAATTGTGAAGATAAATTATAACAGATATTAATATTAAATAGAATTATGATTCTACTTTATGACAACTTATCTTGTTCTTCATGCATCCACGTATCAAGAGTTATGCCTATGATACTGTAATAATCTCCACATCTGGTCTTTCAGCAGACTTCAAAAGGAAGCATTTGATATGCAATTACACTACAGCATGGTAGATATTATTGGAGAGAAACTCAGACATGCTGGCTCTCATTTGATGTGAAATTGTGCTTTGTATTTCTGTTGACATTGCTTTGCTACCTTGGCTCAATAAGTCATTTTATTCTAGAAGAAGCAACATAGTCAAATTTTTTTAACACTGCCAGTAATAAAAAGAATACTTAGGCTGGTCACTGCATAACAAGCCATATATTTATTCCATTGATTAAATTGAAGAGGAGTTAATTAAGTGGTAAATATGGTCCTTTCTACTTCTAATATGCAGAAATATTCAAACCAGACCATGGTTGTCTTCACTACAGCTAACTTTTTTTTTAAATCTTTATTTACATTTTCCATTAAAAAAACAAAAAATAACAACAGCTAACAGCTAACTTTTAAATACAGAAAGCATCACATGAGACCATCACTATATTCTCCAGATGATGAAAAGGAAGACACAAAGAAACAAAGAGGATTTAATGAGTGCCTTCCCTTCCCCCGTGGTCTGTTTCATAAACTCATAGTCAGAAGCTATTTCAGAGGTCATGCACAGTTTGAAAATCTCCAGTGAAGAAGAATGTGCCTCTTCATGAGGCAACTTTTTCCACTGGTCAACAGCTCTTGGCATCAAGAAATACTTCATAATGTCTAACCCCCGATCTACTTCCTTCTAGTTTCAGCCCATTCGTTCTGGTTCTGCCCTTTTGAGCAACAAGGAACAATGTTTCCACCTACAAATGAAGTTAATTTCTTTAGACTTCATGTCTTTAAACTATATACCCAGTGTAGATGCATTATAGAATTGTGTTCACTTTTTTCGATTTCGACCTAATCACAGGGTAGAAGAGCTGGAGATTTTCAAGACAAGACTGGACAGCCACTTGTCTGAAATGGTATAGGGTCACCTGTTGGACTAGAAGACATCCAAGATCCCTTGCAGCTCTCTTCTGATTGATTGTAGATTAGGAACCTCTAGCCTTCCACAGCCTTACCTGTCCACAACTGCTGAGTTGACCTCTAGGGAGAAGACAGAGAATTTAGGAGATAGGAAGTTCTATCACTTCTACTAGAAAATTAAATTCAGAGTGTAATCTGCCAAACAGCAGAAAAAACAGAAATAAATCCTCTGAGATACTGAGATAGATAACTTTATGTTTATGTTTTTATCTGGCTGTACACCGCCCTGAGTCCTCAGGGAGAAGGGCGGTATATAAATTTGATATAAAATAAAATAAATAAAAAAATAAACTTTATAGGATGACATAACATACATGACATCATGGGATCGCTGTGGAGCAGTTCTGGGCACACAACTCCCATGTGAAAGTGCTACATGTACAAATATAGAGGTAGTCTTCAATTTATAACAGCTCATTAAGTGATCATTTGAAGTTAAAATGGCACTGAAAAAAAATGACATGACCATTTTTCACACTTATGATCACTGCATCATCTCCATAGTTATGTGCTTGGCTACTGGTTCATATTTATGACAGTTGCAGTATCCTGAGGTCCTGTGATCAGCTTTTGTGACCTTCTGATAAGCAAAGTCAATGGGGAAGCCAGATTCACATAATAACCCCTTGTTAATAACCAACTTAACAATTGCAGTGATTCATTTAACAACTGTGCCAAGAAAAGTCATAAAATGGGGCAAAACACACTTAACAATTGTCTCACTTAACAAGAGAAATTTTGGGCTCAACTGTGGTCATAAGTTGAGGACTACCAGTATTCCTGGTATCAAGTCATCATTTAGCCAGCTAATTCACAGAGATATCTATTGGCTAATCTTGGAAGGAAGAAATTGCCCAGTCTTGAAGGATTCCTACTATATGCTTTCTTGATATGCCTTCTTGCCACACAGATACTTAGTTCTGTAATTTCAGAATATGACTTGTTAATGACTGATGTTATAGACCTCTAAAATTAAAATACTTCTACCAGTAGTAATTTAATTAGTTATTAATCTGATAATATAAAGATACTATATTTTATAAAGATAACACAAACAAAAATCTAAGACGCAAGATAGCAATTCTGATCTATCCACATTTCAATATTTTGGGGTAAGAGCTCATTTCCTGATGAGCATCTCATTTGCTGGTGTCCCAGCAAATATAAGAAAATAAACTAAAGAACTTGTTTTTTGAATAGCGTGTGGGAAAGAATTTACCAGCTGCAGCTTTAAATCTTCTCCTTTGCTATCCTGGGCATATAATAAAATCTGAATTCTGATTGTCATATGCTTCAAGTTTGAAACGTTGGAGCCATTTTTCAAAAGAGATTGCTGAGTACTGACAGGTCCTTTATGAATTTTTCCAGGCGTTACTGCCATTGGCATCGACCTCACAAGACTTCTCTCAGCTGGCAAATAGTTATTATCTTTTAGCCTATCCAAATGATTCAGAAATTCAGAAAGTAGCAGACGTAAAAATATTTAAAAAGAAGTGGAATCATACATTTCACAGATAGATTGAGTAAAGGCAAAAAAGCCATGGACTCTAATTAAAAAAGATGATGATGAATCTTTGTTGGTGAAAAGCAATTATTTTATTAACTTCAGGCTCTGTGTTTTCAAAGAAAAAAAGAAGGGTCAGATAAGTTAAAATAAGATCCTATGCAAAAACAAATCTCCAAAGGGTTTCCTTTCAAATAAAGTACATTGTCTTTTCATACTTTTCTTACATTACAGCAAGAATCTAGCTTAGAAAACCACATTCTCATCTAAAAGCTACCTGTAGAAATTCACAAAAAGGTCAAGTCTTGAATCTTTTCCAAACGCCAGAAAAAGATACCTTCTTTTTTTCAGGTGATTTTTGGATCTTTAAAGTTTTAACTGGGAGTCAGTTTCAATGCAGCCTTTATACTTTATTATAAGCTTTTGCAACACAACTTGCACTGAGAGAAGAAATAACAAAGACTGTGTTCATTGGGAAATTGCTCAGCTAGAATTCATTAAGAGAGTGAACATTTTCTCATGGATTAAACCAAGAATAAGGAGAACTATTTTAATCAGGTCACCAATGCAAGACAGTGTCATATTATATCATTGTTTTGTGAATGGCACCTTTCAACAAGTATCACTTCTGCATCTCTTGCATTTTGTTTCTCTCTGTTGTGTTTCTAAACACAACTATGAGTGAATAAGCATGCGTATCTGCAGGCACACACAGACACACAAACAGAGTCTTAATCCATTATAATATTACAACATCTTCCAAAAGCTTTTCCCAAAAACAATTGTTAAGGCTTTGAGATATCACAAGACTTCATTATTGATCCTCAATGTACCATTGCTGATCAACTTAAATATTGACAAGCTACATAGTTCTACATTTGAAGCATCATGGTGAAAAGTTAGCATGGGGTAGTAGGAAAAGTCTGTCTCCGATGAATTTCTTCATCTTTTTCTGTCAAATGACAGCTGATATTGGTGTTGTGCAATGTATGCAGCTTCATTACTGAAGTTCATTATCTCCTTTAGGCTTACAGTGTCTTACAGGCTACCTTAATTAGGAGATTAAGAGAATGAACTATGCCAGGGGTCTTCAACCTTAAATACTCAAAGAGCCATTTGGAACCATTTCCCTCAGAAAAGAAAACACCGGGAGCTACAAAACCTGGGTGGGCGTGGCCAACTCGATGTCACTCACTTCTACCTGTCATATGACCCCCCCCCAGCCACGCTTAACCAGCTGCTCATTAGGGCAGAGAACCAGTTGTTAAAAAACACTGGGAAACCACAAAATTCTTTTGACATATCTCTCTCTCCCCTCCCCCCCTCTCTATCTGTATCTTTCTGTCTCTGCCCTGGCCGCTTCTACATCCCCCACCATCACCCTTACCTTCTCAGGCCAGGCAAGGAGTGACTGGGAGGGGAGGGCGAGCAGCAGAGCCAGCCAGTGGTGGGATCACCTGACAGGGAGCCACAGCAGAGGGCCCAAAGAGCCGCATGCAGCTAAGGAGCCGCAGGTTGCTGACCCCTGAGCTATGCATTGCAGGCACAATAATGTAGACAGAAGGGATTCTACTGAGAACAAAACATGGCCTTTTTTGGCAAATTGGCTGTATATATAAGTTTACAGCCAAAGTGGTAGAGTAGTATTGATTAGAAGACATTTGATAAGCAAATATGATTTATCTGGAAAAAGCACCGAGGAATGTATTGAAGATTAATGTTAAAGGGAAGCAGAAAAGTCGGAACTCAAAGAGATGGTCTTACCAAAGGTTTCTCTGAGGTTTAATTATTTGCAAACTAGCGTACCACAAAGAAAAACACTGCTTCTCGGAATGACCCATTTACTTTGTGCCTGTTCCTTTCTTGCTTAGTGGAGCATCATCTGTTTTTGCCAAACAGAGTCAATGTCACCACTGTAAATCCAGGTTTTTTTCCCCTTGTTTCTTGGAAAGCACCACTCAGTCCCATGTCAAGAAAAACAAACAGAGAGGGTTTGCTTGGGTTCTATTTAAGGCAAATCACCAGTGGCAGTTCCAATAACAAACCCCAAACCAATAGTGATACTTGTTACAAGACTGAGACTACTGTGCAGAAAGGCTCACACAGTTGCTTCACCCAATGCAGCTTTTCCCCCTTGTTTTTTTGCCCCTTCCTCCCCTAAGCCAGGAGCTTTAGCAGTAGAAATATGGGAGAAATCACTCTTAAATCTTAGTTCAGTTAGCATGTAGACATGCTACAGATGATTAACTCTCTAGGCTATTTAAGGCACCATACTCTGAGCCTTGCCATACAACTCTTGGGTAACATAAACTACTACAGCCAGAAGGAACCTAGTCCACCGATGGCCCAGGGTTGCAAATTTCATTAGAGGAGTCAGACATTTGGTAGAAAAACAAAAGGTCAGAACCCAGGATGCAAATGTGGGTTTCTCCCAAAGCAAAGAGGAAAACGCCATTTTCAGAGAAACTGGAGTTGCAGTTTGCTTACAACAAGCCAGTAGCACTATGGCGTTGTCAGTGGGTGACTTTAGCAGCAGGGTATCCTTGTGTGATAGACCTTTGTAAGTGGCCCTATGGTTTTATTGACAACAGAACTAACTGTGTGTCCAGCAACAGCCAGTAAATTAAAATGTTCAGGAAAAGAACACTTTTTACCTCAGAAATTTTATTCCATCCACTTACTCAGCGCCAGCAGGCTTCATCTGAAAAATAAATGTTTTTTACTTGGATAGCCAAGGACTTTATTATTTCCAAAAATTCTTCTCATCTTCAAAGAGCTTTTAGAAATTGGCTGTGTAACAAGCCAGCTGATCCCAACTGGAATCTGCCAACTAGCAAAATCAGGCCACTGCATTTAGTTTTGTTTTTTCTGCAGCAACAGCAGCACCAAAAAAAAAAAAAAAAAAAAAAGCAGTTAGGAAGATCAGCTGGTTGGAGAGCCTATGCAAACAAAGCAATATATAATTCCCTGGACTAGACTTCATTGGTCCCCATATTTTCATCCTGCTACTGTTGCTGAGCACTGAATTTTCAAGTCAAGAAAGGATTTGGACCACACTTCCTCTTTTCCTCAGGGAAAAGCTTTTTCCTGGAGGACACAATAGCTGTTCTGTTCAGAAACAAGAGTTCTTCATGCTTCCAGAGCTGAGTTACATAAACATATAGCTCAATATGTTTATATATGCAAATACCTATTGTTGAGTTGCCAGAGTCCTTCAGATGTTGACTGAAATTATGATAATTAGTTCATAGAGGAAGTTTGAAAAGATCTAATGTCGTCTTTATTTATTTGTTAAATTTGTTCACCGCCGATCTCTCTGCAAGGCGACTCTTAATTGCCTTGGAACCAGTTTCAATGGCTGATCCTTTGGAAGAAGACTTGGCTAGCTCTTCTGTTACCCAAAGGGTGACATCGAATTGCACTAGCAGTCCAGTTTTCAGATATAGCTTTACTGAGGTTAGCAAAGTATGGGCAATACATACGTTGGGCAGCTTTTCTTTTCAGCAATAAATTATATCCATAAAGGGGCAGGTCAGTGGTGAAATCCAATTTTTTTAGCTACCGGTTCCGTGGGGGTGGCTTGGTGGGCATGGGGTGGCTTGATGGGTGTGGCTTGGTGGGCATGGCAGGGGAAGGATACTGCAAAATCTCCATTCCCACCCCATTCTAGGGGAAGGATACTGCAAAATCTCCATTCCCACCCCATTCTAGGATACTGCAAAATCCTCATTCCCTCCTCACTCCAGGGGAAGGATATTGCAAAATCTCCATTCCCACCCCACTTTGGGGCCAGAGTGGGGTGGGATCTAAGCAATACCAGAGGTGGTATTTGCCAGTTCTCTGAACTACTCAAAATTTCCACTACTGGTTCTCCAGAACCTGTCAGAACCTGCTGGATTTCACCCCTGGTGAAGGTTCATGTCAAATCATCTCTAACTAACCAACTTAATCTAGAATTCCATATGCGTATTCCCCTCCCCCACCCAAATCTTCTGGCATCAATGACAGACTTTCTTTGCTGGGGTTTGTAAAAGAATGCTGAATGGAGATGTGTTTGTATTCAGGACTGCATGAAGTTATATTTGGTTTCTAGCAGTTACAAGGATTGTTTATTATAACACAGATCCTGAAACTATTAACTCAACATTTGACAGTGGCCAGATTTTTCCAAGAAGCATCTCCTGGGGGTATGCCAAGATTCAGCAATACTTAATTTAGTTCGAGTTTCAATCTTATTTCAATGCATATTTACCTGATAGTAACTCCTATTGGAATCAATGGACTTATTTCTTTTTTAAAAAAATGAATACTGCAGCCTCAAATTATATGTAGATACTTGCACTCATGTTACATATTCAGACAGCAGAATCCTTCCGATATACATGCAAGTTTTTTGTTATACATCTATAACAACAGAAGTCTACCCAGCATATCTATTTTTGTCCTTGTTCAATATGAAATGGTGTTATCATTACTAATGAGAGAGCAGTAATTGGTTGTTTATCTTTCTAATGAAATTAGTATGAAGGCTATTGTTTTAAACCAGGATGCAACTCAAGCCTATAGTTCAGAATGTGCATGTTATGGGACTGTCCTGTTTGTTCTATCTATAACCATGCTAGCATTATTCATCCATATCCATGGTTGGATTACATGTGTGTGAGTCCCCCTAATTTTTCAGTCTCTTTTCCTTCACTGTTGTATGTTGTACACCTATACACTGTCACACTGATATCCTTAGAGCTTCTGGGCTTATCCTCCTTCAATACCATTGAAATTTAGAGAAGAGAAGGTATTCTTTTGAAATTATTTTTATATTTTCCCAGAGTGAGATCAAGGAGGACAAAATGATGAATACTTCTCTTCCAGTCTTTGTCTCCTGTGACTCTACAACTAAAAGAGCTTTGGAGTCATCCATGTGCTCCAGTCCTGCTTTAAACTGCCCTTGAAACACAGCTACCCCTTCCTGAGCAGTGGGATTGCGGACGTTCTTGATTTTATGACAGTTTATTCATAATTAGAGGTTCATTCTGCTAAACAGAGGAAAGCTAAATCACAATGGGCATCAGCTTTATTCAGAACACATTTCCACTAGCTACTGAAGGCAGAACAGGCTGTGCTACTACATCGTGTTTCTCAGTAACACCGAACACACCACAGATTAGCTTCAGTGTGCAAAGCTTTCAGGGCAAGGGAGGAACATGCTTATTAGTCATGTTTTTTAAAGATCCTGAGCCATATCTTAGTTGGAAAGGGAGTTGGGTGTTGAAAAACATCAAGCCTCTAAAACATAACTTGTTCACATTGTTTCTGACCTTGGATAGCAGATAAACCAACGTGATATTATTTCAAGTCAGGTGTTTTGCAAGCTTCAGGTACCAGGTGTTACTGAAGGTCACTGTTATGGTCTCTCCCACA
The DNA here is from genome assembly GCA_022577455.1 of Arizona elegans. Lineage (NCBI taxonomy): Eukaryota > Metazoa > Chordata > Lepidosauria > Squamata > Colubridae > Arizona > Arizona elegans. The sequence goes on from JAKOOJ010000001.1 coordinate 266,037,830, forward strand.
TCTAGGAGAAAGGGACTAAGAGTAGTTTTTATGCAACATTACTTGTTGATAATTAACTGCTTTTAACCAAGAAGTTAATAGTTATTCAAAGCATACAGTAAAAGAGTGGAGGTAGAGAGACATATTTATTAAGCACTGGGAATGATGTGCAAAATAAAATCAAATGGATATGATAGGATGCAATGGATAATGTTCCTAAAGAAATGGGGCTGGGAGATTGAAAGAGATCAGGAGTTCACTAAGAGCAGAGAGTTATTTTTGAAGAATCAAGTTAGCTGCACGCTTCTTTAAATTTTATTATTGTGGATTTGTTTTTTTAAAAAAAGAACAAGCTTTGCAGTTTGAATCCTTTCTTTTTAAAAAAAAACAATTAAAAAAAGTTTTTTATTTTAAACACATTAAAAACACATTAAAAATCAAACATATACATACAACAAAAAGTAACACAAAAAAGAAAAATATCACTTTTCTTTCAGCTATACACAGCAATCTGCTCTTTCTATACATCAATATTTACAAATATTTAAGTATATACTTATTTGACGTTCATTTTCTACTTTATATCATTTCTTCTTTACTAACAAAAGATCATACACATTTTCCCCCTCCTTTCTTCATTCATTTAACTTATTTCCTTATGTTTCAACCATTCATACCATCTACTCCAAACCTTATAATACTTTGATTCTTCTTTCCCCTTAATTTCTTTAGTTAATTTATCTAATTCTGCACATTCTAGAATTTTTTTAATTAAATCCTCTTCCGTTGGTAGTGTTTTCTTCTTCCAATATTGTGCGTATACAACACATGCTGCAGTCAATTAATGCAATATAAGGTACTGTATTTCTTTAGTATAATTGTCTATTGAGAGTTTGAATCCTTTCTTTAGTCAAGTTGTAGGATGTTTTTCAACAGTAAGTTGGGCAGCCAACTCCTCTGCAAGGGGCTTCCTCATGTTTTAAGCACATAAAGGGTGGATCAAAGTAAAGGCCCATTCAGGTTCTGCATTTTTATTTCCCTATGGCCAAGTGAATGCATGGAAGGCCAAAAGTGGGACCTAGAAGCAAAACCAGCCTATTAATCAGTTTGCTCATCAGCTGGTTTTTAGACAAATGGGCTTCGAAGCCCATAGCATAGTGCTCAACAGTACAGACTACTCAACTGGACTACACTGACCCTACAATATGTTGATATTGAAGAAGAAAATGCTGTACTTTGCTCTTAGCTTTGTTCTTTTTGAAAAACAATGGACTTGCCTTCTGGAACAGTGCCAAGATAACCAAGAGACACCCCTGTTTGTGAACAGAATTATTCATCCTTCTTTTTCCCTTGCCTTTTTTTATACTTTACTTTAGATTTTTTTTTTTCATCAGTTGAAAAGAGGATAATCTTCCTAGCAAATACTACTTCATTACATCCATGGAAGAAAGCAAAGGGAAAACAGAAACCACATGGAACTGGATTTAAATAGCCGTAACGTTATGCATCACAACTTCACTTAATTAGAAGTACCAAAACAGGAACTAATATTTCTGTAACCTACTGCTCAGAAAAGTCTGACTTTTTCTAGGATTAAATAGAATAGTAATGTGGACAATCTGAGTCATCCTATCATTGCCACCAGATAGCATAGGGTCATGCCCATAACAAGAAGATAGCCAGATGACAGATCTCAGATCCAAAGTCCTTTAGGATTATGTTCCTAGTCAAACAGTGACCAGATAACCCTGTTTGACTCTTCAATATCATTCCATCTGACAACTGCATCAACTGGGACAGTACAAAACAATAAATCAATTGTAACAGCACGTAGCAATGCTAAAGTACAACGAAGAATAATCATTTGGCTACTATTTTGTTATGGGGAATAGAAAAGTCCATTCCTAGACAGCTAAATAGAATTTGTTTAAGGATCTAGGATGCAATGTCTAATGGTGATCTTCAGCAAGGCAAGAAAGAGCATTAAGGACAGAGAACATATAGGAAATGGAAAGGCTTTATTAACCATCCTTATCCTGATAACTTTTATAGGATGCATCCACCCAAAGAATTTCCCCCAGTAAATCCAGATTTGTCTTGCCTCATTAGTTGGTCTACAAAGAGCCAGTGGCCCTTAGAAGAGAAGCCATCCAACATAGATAAGAGCCAAATAATCCAGAAGTCAGATTTCAAAACTGTACCATCACCATCATTATGTCCTTCTTGTCACCCTTCATCTATGCCAAGTACTGTACAGAAATCCCTCCCCACAAAAGAAGAGTGCTCAGATAACAGACACAACATTTAAGGTAACCTAATTTTGTGCAATGTAGCCTTCCCAGTAAGAAGTCATTTCAAAACAGCTAGAGATAAATAGCAATAAGCCTATCAGATTGGGGGAGGGGTATTTTTGTGCTTATTTGGCAATAATGACATTAAACAACCTTGACAAAAGTTGGTTTGGCACACAACACTCTGTTGCAGAAAGGTAATGTTTACTTAGGCTACAAGATGCCTTTCATGGAACAAATGAACAAATGATTATTCTTACTATATGTTATAATTGTTTCCCTTTTACAATGTTATTCTTGTTTTAATTGTGCGTCGCCTTGAGTCATATGTAAAGAAGGCAATTATATAAGGTGTCTAAATAAAGAAACAAAGCCATACCGCAAATGAACAAATGCTGAAGCAGTTGGCTTACTTGACCCTGGATTGAGATGTGAGAAGTAAATCTGGATGAATCAATCCAAAGGACTTAAGTAGCTTTTGCCTACATCAACACACAGAATCAGCTCTACCCTGGCGGCACATTGAGTATAAATAGCTACAACAGTTCTATAGTCGAATATGGGGCAAATGCAGCATGATCCTGGGAGATAAATTCAGAAGGAGTTGCTATCACTACAGGGAAAGCATAAGCAAACCTCCAGTTTAAATTATGGTGAGTTTTGCACATGTCTTATGTGGCTAATGTGTTATGTAAATAGGTTTGTTTGGCGGGAAGTTCGAATTAACTGACCCTCAGCTGATTGGCTGACCACCACAGCTGCAAGGTATATAAAGGGAGCTGGCTCCCCAGGTCAGTTGCTGGAGTCTCACCCTATAATAAAGAGCTGTTGTCACTTACTACTCTGGCTTGCTGCGTCCTCATTCACCCAACTTAACATTGGCGACGAAGGTGGGATTTTGAGGCCAGAAGCAGAGGAGAGCTGAAGCCACACGCAAAGGAGCTGAAGCCACGTTCAGAGAAGGGGACCCGAGACCGCATCTGAATCCAGCCAGGCGAGCGAGCGGAACACAGGAGAATCCCGAAACGATGTCTGCCTACACCCCGCCAGCGCCTTTCGACCCCAAGGAAGAGAAGTGGGGATCCTACATGTCCCGGTTCGAGTGCTTCATGGTGGCAAACGACATGCAAGGGCTACCGGACGTTCGGAAGAAAGCCCTGTTCCTGAGTCACTGCGGGCCAAGGGTCTTCGACACAGCCGAGGCATTGTCGGAGCCGAATTCGGTCCACAACATCTCCTGGTCGACGCTGCAGACCCTGCTGAAAGACCACTATGCGCCAACGCCATCGAAGTACGTCCAGCGCTACGACTTCAGGCAACGGCTACAGCAGGAGGGCGAATCGATCAGCGAGTACGTCGCCGCCCTGCGTAAGGCCGCAACCCAATGTGAGTACCGAGACCTGGATGAGATGCTCCTAGAGCAACTAATTTGCGGAGTGAGAGATAGCCGGCTCCAGAGAAGACTGCTTGCGAGGTCAAACCTGACCCTACACATCGCGCTAGACGAGGCCAGGGCGCAAGAGTCGTCAGTAAAGGCCGCAGAGAAACTAAAGAGCTCCTGCCTCACCAGAACAACGCAGAAGACGGCGCCTGTGCACCGAGAGGCCATAAGCACCGCCAGCGAGGGGGAGTCTGAAGAAGAGGTCTACCGCACCGAGCAGCCCCGCACAGCCCGCAGAGAGCCCAGAGACGGATGCGCTAGCTGCGGAGGGTCCCACTCACGACAAAACTGTAAGTTCAGGGACGCCGTTTGCCGTTCCTGTGAAAAGAGGGGCCACATCGCTAGAGTCTGTAGGTCGAAAACACACCAGAGCTACAGACCACGTGGCCAAACGGCCCAATCCGAGATGGCGCCACACCGAAGGCCCAACAGGGATGGCGGAAACCAGAAGGGCGCGAAATTTGAAGACGCTGGGGCCTACACCATTCGCATCGCACGGACCTGCACCTCGCCCGGAGAAAAGACCTACACCACGGTCGAGATCGAGGGACGGGAGTGCCAGATGGAGATAGACACGGGATCGCCGATATCCATCATGTCTTGGGAAACCCTAAAGAGAGTCATCCCCAGCGCACACAAGCGACAGCTCCAGCCACAGCTTCGCAGACTGAAGGATTACCAAGGGAACCGCATACACGTCGAAGGCAGAGGCGAGTTCCAAGTCCAGTACGGGGAGTTTACCGAGAAACTGCCCCTCACCATCGTCAGAGACAACCTTCCCAGCCTCCTGGGCATGGACTGGTTTAGAGCCCTAGGCATGGGATTCACCGGAGTAAGGAACGTTCGAAGCACCCGATGCAGGAGTTCCAGGACGTGTTCGACGAGAGGCTTGGCAAGTATGTGGGGACCCCGATTTCATTTAATCTAGACCCCAACATCGCACCCATCCGCTTAAAGCCCAGGCGTGTACCATTTGCCCTGAAGCCCAAAATAGACATTGAGCTGGATAAATTGATCAAACAAGGGGTGCTCGTTCCAGTCGACCACGCCAAATGGGAGACCCCAATTGTGACACCGGTCAAGCCGGATGGATCAGTGCGCATATGTGCTGATTATAAATGCATAATCAATAAGGCCCTGCAGCAGAGCGCCTATCCAGTGCCAGTCGTTCACCACTTGTTGCATTCCCTGGGCCCCGGCAAGATATTCGCAAAACTCGATCTTGCGCAGGCGTACCAGCAGCTGCCAGTAGATGGCGCTACCGCAGAGGCACAGACTATCGTAACCCACAGAGGGGCCTTCAAGTGCACCCGTTTGCAATTCGGAGTAAGCGTGGCCCCCGGACTGTTCCAAAGTACCATGGAGCGGCTTCTACAAGGAATCCCCGGGGTGGTGCCCTATTTTGATGACGTGCTCATCACCGCGGACAATGAGCAGCAGCTAAGAGAAAGGCTGAGGGAGGTCCTAAGGAAATTCAGGGATGCGGGACTCAGAGTAAAACGCAATAAATGCATGATCGCAGTCCCCTCAGTCGAATTCCTGGGATACAGGGTAGATGGCACCGGCATACACCCCACAGAGAGCAAGATCAGGGCAATCAGAGAAGCACCCACCCCCAAGGACAAGGCAGAGTTACAGGCCTTCCTGGGACTATTAAATTTTTATGCCATCTTCCTCAAAGACAAGGCAACAGTGGCAGAACCCCTACATAGACTGTTAACCAAGAAAGCCATTTGGAAATGGGGGAAGGCTGAAGACAGGGCATTTGCCGGCATTAAAAAACTACTATCAGCTGAAAGCTTCTTAATTCAATACAACGCAACGCTTCCCCTTGTTCTAGCTTGTGATGCGTCCCCATTCGGGGTGGGAGCCGTCCTGAGCCATAGACTCCCGAATGGCCTGGAAGCGCCCATCGCATATTACTCCCGAACTCTATCAAGTGCCGAGCGAAATTACTGCCAGCTCGACAAGGAGGCCCTCGCCGCCGTTTCGGGAGTAAAGAAATTCCACGAGTACTTGTTTGGGAGGGATTTTGAGCTAATCACAGACCATCGACCACTCCTGGGTCTCCTCGCGGGAGATCGACCAACCCCGGCAGCACTGTCGCCCAGGATGACACGCTGGGCCATCTTCCTCGCAGCATACTCCTATCGCCTGGTACATCGACCAGGGGCGAACATGGGCAACGCAGATGCACTCAGCCGATGCCCACTACCCGACAGCCTAGAAGACCCCACACCCGGCATTCCCATCCTGCTGATAGACGTTTTGGACTCTGGGCCCATAACATCAGCCGAGGTTGCAAGAGCCTCAACCAAGGACCACGTGATCCGGACAGTCGCAAGTTGGGTCATGAGGGGGTGGCCGGAAAAGATTGGGAGCGGGGAATTTAAACCGTTCACGGGAAAGCGAGACGAATTGACAATGCAAGGGGGTTGTTTACTATGGGGCGATCGGGTTGTTATTCCCTCACGCTTAAGGGAAAAAGTTTTAACGTTGTTGCATGAGGGGCACCCGGGGATTGTGAGAATGAAGGGGCTAGCCAGGAGCTACGTCTGGTGGCCCAGCATGGATGCAGACATTACAGAGTGGGTGGGGAGATGTCAGCCCTGCCAAGAGTCCAGATCAGACCCGCCAACGGCACCCGTGAGGGAGTGGGAAAGGCCCCAGGGACCCTGGTCCAGAATACATATTGACCTTGCAGGCCCATTCCATGGACAGACCTTCATGGTCGTCATAGACGCATTCTCCAAATGGCTGGAGATCAAGCTAATGAAGGCCACTACCACCGACGCAACCATCAGAGAACTAAGACAATTATTCGCCACACATGGGTTACCGGACATCCTAGTGTCAGATAACGGGCCACAGTTCACCGCAACACAGTTCGAGGGGTACTTAGCGGGACTTGGGATCAGACATGTCCTTTCTGCCCCGTTTCACCCGGCTAGTAACGGACAGGCGGAGAGATTTGTGAGGTCAGCAAAGGAGGCCCTCTCACGCTTAAGCCCCGGAGACTGGCAGGAAAGGGTAGACAAATTCTTAATAGCCCAGCACTCCACACCCTGTACAGCCACAGGCCGAAGTCCGGCCGAACTACTAATGGGGCGGAAACTCCGGGGAATACTAGACAGACTCAACCCCAACTACTCCCCAGAGGTCTTCAAGGGGGGGGAGAGGAAACTTAGAGAGTTCACCATAGGAACACCGGTACACGCTAGAAACTATGGACAGGGCCCACTCTGGGAGGCCGGAACAATCACAGAAATCACAGGCCCCAAGTCATACAGGGTAGACATGGGGGACGGGAGAGTTTGGCGCAGGCACATTGACCAATTAAGAAAAAGAGTAACCACAGACACCGAAGACACACCAGACGACCCCATCTCCGACCACGACTACCAACCAGAAGCACAAACCACTAGCCCGAGTAGAGCGGAGGACTTAGCTGAGGACTCTGGTATCCAGCGCCGCCCCGTCGAGGTAGTCCCAACAGCAGGAGAAGTCGCCGCCCACGAGGAGGTCCCGGAGGCCTCATTGGCGGAGCAGGGAGAAACAGAAAGTCCCTCCGACCTGCTCGACGCCGCCCCTCCGACTGAACTGCGCAGGTCAGCTAGGACTCGCACACGCCCTAGTCACCTGAGAGACTTTGTATGCAGATAACACCCCAAGTGACTTCTGGGAGGGGAGGAGTGTTATGTAAATAGGTTTGTTTGGTGGGAAGTTCGAATTAACTGACCCTCAGCTGATTGGCTGACCACCACAGCTGCAAGGTATATAAAGGGAGCTGGCTCCCCAGGTCAGTTGCTGGAGTCTCACCCTATAATAAAGAGCTGTTGTCACTTACTACTCTGGCTTGCTGTGTCCTCATTCACCCAACTTAACAAATGAAACTCAGTGAGTTTGTTTGCTTGGTTTATTAGGTAGTCCTGCCTGTCTTGAACTATTATAAGTATTGCTTCTTACTTTCTTTCCCTTTGTTATTTTGCCCCTCTCTTCCTCTGTCAACCAGAAGAGAAGCACAACCAGGCATACTAGTTCTATCTTTATTGTAAGGTGACATTAATAGAACCTTGCACATCTAAAAGAACCCCTCCTCTCCCACACCTTTATTCTCCCCAAAACCAGGGAGGTCCCTTCTGAGACGCTTTTGCCATCCCTCCTCCTTCAGACTCAGATTTTGTCTATCTGGCAATTGTCTAGGGTGTGTCTCTTCCTTCTTTCTCCCAAGGTCATTCAAACATACCATTACACCTCCTGTACTTGGTGTAATGAAATTGCCATCTATATGCTAATACGGAATGGGAAAAGGGTATACATTTGTGATCCACTAGCACTTGTGATTTTTCTTCAAAATTAAGAATGCAAATGTATGTACATAATTGAAATTGGAAATGGTTCTCTAGTAAGTACCACAGCAGGGGGCCAAGAGAGGAGTTCTAGGTTTTCATAGAAGGATCTGGATTAAAGAGCAAGCAGGAATACATTTGTAAACAGAGCCATAATTGCACATCAGTGGCATGGCTTTTCTCAAAGAACGCCAGTTCTCTTCTCTCTTGCTATCCTTCACCTTTACAAAACTTTGTTTTTTAGAATTATTGTGCTACAGCTCAGTCTAGTTAAAGTTACAGTTTACGGCAGGGACTAAATAATTTTGACTGAAAAGGAAGAGGAAAGGACCAGCTTGGTACTTAGATGGAGACATAACCAAGAAAAATGAAAAAGACTAAAATGCCCTGGGCATGTCTGTGTAGTCAGGCTTGACTTACGGGCGATTTTACCCTTCACAATGTAATCACTCCATTTATCCACTGCATTCTGTGTTCCTGTTGGAATCAATGCATGTTTAGTGCCAAAGTTTATAACACATTAAGCTGAATGTATTCCATTTTTGTAATCCTTAGCTGATCTGTGGTCACTAACAAGATGAAAGAAATGGTGGGGGAAATATGGAAAGGTTCCAGACGGAAGAGGATACTTCTGCACCCTGCAAAAAATTATAATGAGTCAGGACAAACACTGCATAATAATGCTATCTGGAAACACTCATTAAGAAAGCTCAGACAAAGACATTTTGTCCATGAAGATTGAAATGAACCAGTGTACTGAAAAACCATGAGTATATATGATCTTCCCTGTTCCTTGGTAAAACATTCAACTCTCAACATAACCATAAAAGGTTTGAACTCAATAAGATTCCATTAAATAATGCAGAATTTAGGGAGGGAAAGTAATGTGTAATAACAGCCTGTGAACTTTATAAAAGTCTTGTAATGCATACAGACCTGCACACAAAAATGGTCTTATTGGAGAACCGGCAAATAAGACACCATTAGGGAACATCTATTAATCCAGGTCCATAAGAAGGCACAATTTGTTTGTCTATGCAGGAAAGGTACTGTGCAAATGCAAAACATAACAAACCAAAGCAATCATTTCTGTCTCATTTTTCACTCATTTTTCACTCTTTCTGCTAATGCTATACTTTAGATTGCAGGTTTCTTAAGACAGATGCCATTTTCCTGTGCTGTAAAACTCCAGTCAGTTACACTGACATGTCATAATCATCACCATTGGTATATGCCACAATAATATTTGCAACAATAAAAATCAGCAGGACTTTTAAATGTTGTTTGGAGACTTAAAAAGGAGCATTGTGTAAATTCTATACAAATACAGGTTTAGAGTATGTTTGCCATTTTCTGCAAAATGCATTTTACAGATAGGCAGTTCAAGGGATTTTTTTAAAAAAATCCAAAACTTTCCTATAACAACAGATGGAAAACTCATCTCATTTAGATTTTCTCATAAGTTAAAGGAGATGTTTAATGAAGAACCACAAATGTCTCCCATGGATTTCTGATAGTAGATTCCTCTTCAATTTTGTTGACAAATATGTAACTAGATGAAGTGGGAAGGAACCAAAGCACAGGCATATAACATGATGTGGGATGTCTAGTAATTAGCAGTCCGAGTAATAGCTTGTCTAGGGACAGGATGAAATTTTTTTACACACACTCACAATCATTCTAAGGGATTTGTTGTTCAGCAACATTGGCCTTCATATTCCACTGAAGAAAGTGCTGCTGAAATTTTGGGAACTATCTCCATTTCTTCTACCCCTTAACTAGATTGGAAGATTAATGTTCAACAAGATGGAATATTCTGGGCACTAGAAAACTACTTCAGTTTAAAAACAAAAGCAAAGCATTAGCAGGTAGCCAAGTAGTTTAGTTTTTTAAAAAAGGAGATGAATAGCATACTATAAACTTTGACATTCAATGATAAAAAGATAGATAAATGGGTAAAAAGTATATTTTCATGGTGGGACACTGATCACATTTCATGAGGAGGCTGCAGAAACATTGTTTACTTATTACATTTTCTCTTACCCAAAGGGTTTCAGGCTGCATATATGGTCTCTCCTCTTCTCTCTTTTGTTCTGATCAATCCATGATGGTATCCTGGGCATTTTTCACAGTACCAAGTCCTGCCTCTCCTGTTTACACAAATCCCTGCTATTGTAGCAGGATGATGCTGGGAAAATAGCATGCAACTGTAACATAGGATACCACAAAGATGCTGGTGATCCTAGAAAGAGTGCAGAGAAGAGCAACAAAGATGATAAAGGATCTGAAGCCTAAACCTTACAATGAATGATGAACGGCTAAAGGAACTAGCTATGTTTTACCTAACAAAGAGAAGGCTTAGAACACGGGTCCTCAAACTTTTTAAACAGGGGGCCAATTCACGCTCCCTCAGACTGTTGGGGGGGCTGGACCAACTGGGTGGGCGTGGCTAGGTGAGCATGTGACTGAGTGGGTGTGGCCAATTTAGCAGTCCATTAAACAATACATACAAATTACACTTCAATTTGTTATGCTCCTAGGGGTGGAAAACAGGTTAGTGAAGGGATGTTGCTGCCTTGTGGTGTGTGTGAGGGACTTCTGTTTTGTGTGTGTGTGTGTGTGTGTGTGTGTGTGTGTCTTTCTCTCTCCCCTCCCTCTCTCTTTCTCTCTCTCTGGAGGCCGGGGAGGACAAAAATGGGCCCATTTTTGGGCTCCTGAGGCCTCCGTGTGTCCCGTTTTTGGCCTCCTCGACCTCCAGAAGGTGGGTGAGGACCTGGGTAGGTGGGGTGATGTGGACGGGGCAGCATCGTGGTCCCACACAGGCCAGATTAATGGCTTCGGTGGGCTGCCATAGTTTGAGGACCCCTGACTGTATGACAGCAGTCTTCCAGTACTTGAAGGGATGACATGGGGAAGAAGGAGTCAATTTATTCTTTATAGCGCCTGAGGGCAGGACAAGAAGCACTAGGTGAAAGCTCATCAGAAGGAGATTCAGTCTAGAAGTAAGAAGGAATTTCCTGACAGTGAGAACAATTAATCAATGGAACTACTTGCCTTCTGGAGTTGTGGGTACTCCATTCTTGGAAGTTTTCAGAAAAGAGTGAACAATCATTTGTCCAGAATAATATAAGGCCGTGATGGCAAACCTATGGCATGCGTGCCAGAGGTGGCACACAGTGCCCTCTCTGATGGCACACGAGCTGTTGCCCCAGTTCAACTCTGCTGCGCATGTGCGCATGCCTCCCACCAGCCAGCTGTTTTTCGGGTCTGTGCCGCACATGCATGGGGGCAGGGTGCATGCATGGGGGCTGTGTATGCATGTGTGGGGTGCAGGCGCATGTGTATGGGATGGGACACGGCATGGGGGCATGTGTGCATGTGCAGGGGGGAGGGGCCGTGCATGCATTGCATTTTGGGGGTTTGGGAGCACGTATTCCCGCCCCCCCCCCACATGCACACTTTGGGCACTCGGTCCAGAAGACGTTAGCCATCACTGGTATAAGGTCTTCTGCCTTGGGCAGGGGGGTGGACTAGAAGACCTCCAAGGTCCCTTCTAGCCCTATAATTCTAAGCTCCCAGCAACACCATCAATTAATCAAAAGGAATTCAGTCATATCAAATAGTATCTATAGAAGGTAGGGATGTCCTGGATTTAGTCTCTTTTAATTTATCATTGCAGATATGCCCGAAGGATACAGAGGAAGGATAATTCATTCCGGGTCCCCACAAAGCAAACTTATTCTTTCTCAGCTACTCATGAATCATAGGATTCTCCCCAACACCTCCATGTCCCTCATACCAGTATTATTATTCTTTGTTGTAGAGTGCAGCTCTAAGACCCAAACTTCACTTTCATACCAACCTACATAACTCTTGGGGACTGGGGGAGAGGGCAGGGAAGTAGATTCTGATACTAAACATTCACTGTTCATACATATTATACATGCTGTCAGATGCCAGAATAGCAGATTTATGCATTCTTAATTCATTAATAAAGAACACAAATATAGGCAAACACTTGATTCCTAATCTAACTTAAAGAAGGTCACAGATGGGAAGCCTCCTGTCCGTCTCATCCCTGCAACATATGGTTCCTGCTGAAAAGCCTCTTTGTGATGGGATGGGTGGGGTGGAAGGGAAAAGGTTAGGACTACTAAATCTTGCTTGAAATATAATCTCCAGATTACCACTAGAAAACAGGACTTTTCCTATTTCCACATTATCATATACCAATGATCCAAACTAACGATATTGCAGTCTAGATGTGGTAGGCTAATAAAGGATCCAGAAATTTATGGTATTTCAGCATCCCTTCATATTTTAATCTCACACCACTCAGGAGGATCACAGTGCTTTTGGAACACGATAGGCTGCAAAAGGGAGGAGGGTACTGAAAATGTTCTCTTTATTCAACTAGTTTAGAACCCCATCCTTTTTTATAGCATCTACTTCCTTAGCCGTAGCTTAATGACTGCAGAGCTAGCTAAATGCATATCAATGTAAAAAGGGAGAAGAATCTACCAAATCCCAGGGTCCTTCCTAATAATACTCAGTCTAAATAGAATTAAAGGTGTTTCATAATTTTCAGGAGAAAAAAATCTCCCAGAATTATTGGGAGAAACAAATAGGTTGCCAACAAAGTAAGATGCCCCACCACAAGGTACTCATTCAGTGGTAGGTAGCCCCCGGTTCGCACCGGTTCTATAGAACTGGTATAAAACCGACGGGAGGCTCTGCCCACTGACCCTGACCCTAATGCTTCTGCGCGAGCGAAACGAGCGTGCGTGCGTGGCCCGTTGCGAACCGGTAGTAGAGGTAAGTAGAACCCACCCCTGCACTCATTCTTCAGTAATTAGGGAATATTCACAAGGATTTCAGCTGCTCCCAAAAAAGAGGTTCCTTGGAGAGGAACATAATGTTATTGTCTTAATCTGTTCACAACAGCTATATTAAAGAGAGTTTACCGCTGGGTAGTCTTCTACAGACATTTCCACCAGGCATAATCCCTCAAAAATCAAACCATGCTGAAAGCATTTCTCATCCTCCCCCCCACATCCCAATAATTAAGATAATAGATAGTTATTAACAAAATACTCTCTTATTTGGTTTGGGCTGATAGAGAGTGGTCCAAAGTCACTCAGATTGCACCGTCTCTGAGCTCAACCCATCTGACAGGTTTGTGGTTGTTGTGGGAGAGGGGGAAGGAAATGGGAATATTATTTATAACAAAATGTAAGTGAAGCTTTTCGTTCATAGCACATTTTCAGTCCCTGACCCCTCAGCACTGACAATGAAAGCCAAGAATAGGTAAGGAAATTGTGCGTTCAACACTAAATGATCTGGATTTTCGATTCATAGACTCTCCATACAGGACACACCAATATTGAGAGATTGAAAAGGCCTTGGGGAAACCAGCCCAAGATATGTGATAAAAAGCTCTGGTTTGTTGAATTCTAACTTTCTCAAGTTGTCAGAAAACTTACTTTATCTGCATCTCCTTTCCCTCTTCCCTATCTTTCCCCAGAATGTCTGAAATATTATGTAGAGAGTTTTAGATGGTGGCAGGGAGGAATTAATAAAAATGGCCTCTGTTAACTGAGTGAGAAATAGCCTATCATGTCTAACAATGGCTGGATTTTTATTCAGATTTTATGTTGATAAGGTGAAGCACAGTGAAGTGTAGCCCATATGCTTTTGTGGGTGTTAAGTCTAACTTAACAGCTGGTTAATTGCTGGGCTCTAAAATGACTGTGTTGGCAGAGAAAATATTTGCCTGTCATAAAACCATGAGAATCAATGTATGACTTGTTTCTGCTGAGCAATCACTGCCAAACATTTGAAGTCTGATCAAACATACAAGGCAGTTATTGCTGGCTCTTGGTGCTGTATAGTTTGCTGAATTCCAACACGGGTTGAGAAATCACGGGACAAACAGCTGGACTGAAGTGAACAGCTAGGAGAAAACAGACTGCCTCTAACATTAGCCTGCAAAATGGATTTCTTCTGGTAAGGGGGCTCCTGGTGGCTAGCATTAACAAGTGTGTTTTTCAGGGGGTCAAAGTTGCCAAGGCTGAGAAACAATATTTTAGATGTAAAATATTGTAAAATAAAGTAAAGTAGTGTTTACTTAGCAACCACAATAGAAATCAGCAACTCTATCAGCAACTCTATCACTCAGTTTTACAGTCACTTAACAAAAACAACAACAACAACATGTGACCACGACTGGCTTATGACTTTACCTGGTCTTCAGTCAGTAAGTGAATTGCGGTGGTCATTAAGCAAAACATATGACTGCAACTTACAATTTTATTTCCACCTTCTCTATTAACGCTGTCATATAACCAACTGCAAAACACACACATGATGATCCTGTGGCTATGGGACACAGCAATGAATGCAAATGCCTGCCAGTTGCAAAAGGCCCAAATAACAATCACGGGCATTTATAAAATGCGAGCATTGGTTGCAAGCCTATTTTTTTACACCATAACTTTGAATGATCATTGGACAAGGTAGCTAAGCTGTTTTGTTTAATGAATATGCCTTATCCAGCACCCCCGCAAACCCCACACACAAAATTTCAACACACCAAATTACAAAAAGCTTGCTTTTGTTTCTGTTTTGCCAGGCAGAGCACTCCCCTTTTGGACAACTAGAGTGAGGTTGATCTTGAATCATGTTTGAATGGAAATTAAGTTTCTTCCCTGCTATCTGCTAATGACTAATGGATGTGCAAAGTCCTCATGGCAAACTTTAACTTCAGAGTTCAGCAGAAAAGAATAAGATAGTAGGTCAGGCATAAATCACGCCACTTGGGTCCACTGAAGGAAAGGGAAGAATGCCAGAGTATTTTGGGAACCAGTTTTATTGCAAAGCTGTTAAGGTAATTGCAGAGATCATTAATATTTTGTAAACGCTCTGAAGCACACCTAGGGAAAAAAAACTTAATCTGCTCTTGATCAGGGTTGTTAACTCTTGGTTTGGGCCCAAAGCAATGCTGCAATGCATTGTTGTCATCAGCCATTTAGTCATGTCTGACCCTTGGCCACTCCATGGATCAGCACTCTCCATGCCCCTCTGTCACTCACAGATCTGAGGCAATGCATTCAATTATAATCTAGATTCTGGAAGAATAAAGCTACAGATCAGTTCAAACAATGCCCACCTCATTTTACTTATCATTTGGACTCTAGAACAGTGGGTTGAGAATGCCATCTTTTTTGAAGACAATTTAAGGAAAAAATCATATTCCTGAAGCTGCAAATGCTCTTTAATTTTTTTATAGACAGCCTTCTTACTATTTCTGAAATTCTTTTTTGTTCTCTTTTTTTTTTTGTCCTTTTGCCTGTTTTTAATTAATCGATGTACTCCACTGGATAGATAGATACAGTAGGTAGGTAGGTAGGTAGGTAGGTAGATATGGAGATGATAGGTAGATAAGTAGGGAGATAGGTAGATAGATAATAGAGATAAAGATAATTTCCCTTAGGATTATAAAGGTAAAGGTAAAGGTTCCCCCACACATGCATGCTAGTTGTTTCCGGCTCTAGGGGCGGTTTCTAAGGCGAGGAGCCAGCGCTGTCCGAAGACATCTCCGTAGTCATGTAGCCAGCATGCCTAAACCCCAAAGGCGCACAGAGCGCTGTTACCTTCCCACCAAAGTGGTCCCTATTTTTCTACTTGCTTGTTTACATGCTTTCGAACTGCTAGGTTGGCAGAAGCTGGGACAAGTAACGGGAGCTCACTCCATTATGCGGTGCTAGGGATTCGAACCGCTGAACTGCGGAACTTCTGATTGACAAGCTCAGCGTCTTAGCCACTGAGCCACCGCATCCCTGGGATTATAAAGGCTACTTAATAGGCCTATTTTAATTTTTCCTCACAGTATAGGTAGTCCTTGAAAGTTACAATGGTGCTGACAAAAGTGAATTGTGACTAGTTTTCATATTTATTACTGTTGCAGCATTCCCATGGTCACATGATCAAAATTTGGGCACTTGGCAACTGGGATGCATTTATGACTGTCCTGTGGTCCCATGATCACCATTTATATTAACTTTCCCAGCCAGCTTCCAACAAGCAAAGTCAAAAGAGGAAGCCCAATTCATTCAATGACAGCATGTGATTAACTTACTAACTGTGGCAAAATGGGTCGTAAAATGGGGCAAAACTTACTTAACAACTGTCTTGCTTAAATTTTTGGGCTCAGTTGTGGTCATAAATTGAGGACTACCTGAACTCAGTTTTTAAAAAGCCCTGAGAAAGGAATTCCTCTATAAAATTCCAATGGTAAAATTTGGGCAGAGGTGGAAAAGTGTAGAAAGAAAAATCAACCCTACCCAGCTTTTATATATTGACTTGTTTTCTTTGCTGTACACAAACACACATATTTTACCACTTACATGTTTTTTTTTTCTATATTGTGTCAGTTTTACTTGAAAGATCCACTGATAGACTAGTTTATATTTACTCAAAGCCTGGAAAATGCCCTGCTATTACTCAGCATACACACTTCTCCCACTGAACACAGGCAATATCTCGGACATTCTTTTCTTAGATATTTTTTGTGTATGTAATCAATTGTCTCCATATCCATTCACATCAATGATCATAGAAATGATCATTGATCACCAAACAGCAGCATCCCCAAATTCTGACAAACCAGAAGAGAGATGTCTTGAATTTCAAATCAGGGCTAGCCCGCCCAGGTATGTTGCTTTCAGTAACCAAATTATGCTTCCATTTTAGTTCCATGAACTGAAGTTCACCAGATGGGAAATCAAGTATGACTTCAGAGCTGGCAACCAGACAATGTTCTTTACAGCACCTGTGGATAATGGCTTGTTTAGGAAAGGAACACTGTCTACACTCAGCTGTCTTCCAACACTTCCTTGCTGCCAGGCATATATTTGCTACCAAGTCAAACAAATATTGCAAATTTGTGATGGTGGTGCCAGTGAACGTTACCTGAACTAAACAACACGATGAAAATGTAGCTTCTGTTGGATAGTATGGCTGGCTTGATTGCTTCTCTTCCTATTTACTCTGCCAGTGATGCAGTGGAAGAAAAGGATGAACTGATGCATCTGTATCTGGGCTGCAAAACATCCAGTCAGCCACTACAGGGCAGCGTGTTTTCAGTAACACTTTGCTGCCATCTAGTGGCAGTCCAGAGTTTTGGAGCCTAGAGACAGTGCTTAAAGCAGTCAGCAGGTTCAGGCCTAAAATATACCAGTGAAACATAGCTACAGGAGAGACAAGGTTACTTGGCAGCCATTTTCCTCTTCTTTATAGGTTCAGGCATTAGGATTCCAAATTTGTATCTTGTATAGGACTACGTACCAGAGACGATTCAGTGGCTCCGTCAGTCATGTGTTTTGAATTTCTCATTAGCTAATAATTGTAGAATGAAGAGATTGTTGTCTTCCAATATGTCTTATCTATAATGTCTTCAAATAACACAGATAATTAATGCACTAGCATGGGAACCAAAGCCAGCATCCAAGTTTAGGTCAGTCAGCTTCGTGTAGTCACACACCAGATGTGTAACGTTATAGATTAAGTTATTCCCCAAGAGGACTGTTGGAAAGGATGTGAGCACATTGTACAACCTATTCCACAGGGGGTGACATAATACATTGAAATGCAGATAGCACTGATGTTTTGATCCAGTGCTCTGTCGAGCAACACGGTGCCAAAATAATCAGTTAATTTTCAACAGCAATACTGAGATATGATCTCAGAAAATGAATCTTGTAAACTGAGCCAGTTTGCATTCCCCAAATCTGCTGCTCATTGAACTGAAAATATGGGAGTGACATCATTAAAAGGGGCTGGGGAAAAAGCATAGGACTTAGTAGAGGACTTTCTCAAAAATAAGTTTTACAGAGATCCTCCTCATTGCAAAGAAGAAGGGAGAATACCAGTACATTACCTAACTTGCTCTCTTCCCCCCCACTGGTTTCAGAAAGAGGTTGCTTCTCATTTGTGTGCTGCTCTCCTCATCCCTGGTTACATTGGTGGAGAAACTAGAAAAGTCCAAATTTGCTGGGATTGCATTCTTTGCATTCCATTCAGGCCCTACTGCACTGCCAGCAGCTGCCAGACCACAATTGTGCTGACATAAGATATGAACTATAGTCTGCAACTCTAAATCCCTCTAAAACAAAGAGCGGTATGAGCCCCAGAGATATTACAATGTCACCCACTCTACAAGCATCCCCGTGCAAGAGACATAAGGTTAACAAAGGTCCATTTATATGAACTTTTGCTGTTAGCTGTATTTATTTCTTCAAATAACAATAATTTCAAATAATTTCTTCTCTGTGAAACTGCTTTTCAGCAGTGCCTCTATCAATATGGCCCCATATTGCACACCTTGACAGAAGACTTCCTAGACTCCTAGTGAGCTGCTGAGGAGGTTGTGACTGGCTGGAGAATTAATCCTAGTCTGCAATTTCTCCTTTCTTGGTTAGTGTTTCTCAACTTTGGCCACTTTAAGACCTGTGGACTTCAACTCCCAGAATTCCCCAGACAGCTTTTGAAGTCCACAGATCTTAAAGTGACCAAGGTTGAGAAACACCTTGGTTTTAGATGTTTTCAGACACATTTCTTCCATTGACTCAATATGCCTCCAACCTTGCTTTAGAATTACCCCAGGCAGTCCTCCTGAACAAACAGAATTACTCCCTGTCTTATCCTCAAGTGCTACCTCAAAAATAATATTTGGTGAGCTTTAATATTGGCAGAGCTTTATACAGAGGTGGTATTCAGCCAGTTCAGATCTGTTCACCCGAACCGGTAGCGGACATCACTACCAGGGCGGGTGGGCCTGCCCCCGCCCACCCGCCCCGGCTCTATGCCATCATATTTAGGCATGTTTTTGAGGCCGGGCGCATGCGTGGAAGGCACATGTGCCAACAAAGCACATGCGCAGAAGGCCGTGCGCATGCGTGGTTGGTTGGATGCGGGTGCGGTCACATTTGCAAACTGGTAGGGAAAGTAAGTGAATACTACCCCTGGCTTTATATTTATCAATGGAAAAATGGAAGATAATGGGCATCACTACCTCTGTGTATTAAAAAGGGCAAAGGAAATACATTCACATGAGGTTTGAAGCACTTTTTCGAAATCATTTGTTCAATGTTTTCAACTTTACAAAATTATATGTTTGTTCGTTGTATTTATTTGCATTTAGCCTTTGTTATTTTTACGAATAATTCAAAGCGGCGAACATGTCCAACACACCTTCCTCCTCCTCTTTCCTCACAACAACCCTGTGAGATGGAATGGATTGAGAGAGAGTGATTGAATCAAGGTCTCCAAGCTGGCTTTCAAAGCTAAGACATGACTAAAACTTACTGTCTCCTTCTTTCTAGCCTGGTGCCTTAACCAATAATGCTGAAAAGACCAACTTTCCTGTATGTGCATTCATTGACTTTCCTTCCTTCCTTCCAACATAGAAGCAGACATGAAATTTGTTCCCAAACTTTTTTTTTCCAGATTCTGTCTCTTATGTATGGTTTAATTTAACTTTTTTTTCTTCCTCTCCATATGGAGCAAAGCGAAATTAAGAAAAACACATACTTGAAAGAAAAAAGGCTTGGAAAGAGCTCATGTTTTCCAAGGCTCTGGTACAGCTGTTAATTTGTGGCCAACCTCAGTGGAAAGTAAGCAAGATGGCAGCAACATTTGACATGAGAATTCGGAAATAGCCTCATTCCAGAACTTGGCTGGCTTCAGAATTGAGCTGCATTGCCAAAGCTCCAAGTTGTGTCATGTCATTTTTTATTTTTTTTTAATAGAAAATGTTGATGCAGCTGGGGAAGATTTTGCTATTCTTTCAGAGAGAAGTTTCATGGAATAGTGATGGTTGTCTTTGCTCAATAGATTATAATAAAAGGGTTTGATAAAAACTGAAAATAAGAGCTATTGTGGTTCTTTGTGGAAAATAGTTCTCTCCAAACCATAAAAGTCATGAACTTTAACAGAGTTTTAAGCTGAATTTGAACTTTGTGATTTGGGGTCAATTTTCAGCACCAATCTAGCATATTTTCCTGCACGCAGTATGTCACTGTTCCTGATTTTCAGAGACTTGTTGGGGGCAATATGCTGACTCTGTAAACTGCTTAGAGAGGGCTGTAAAACACTATGAAGCAGTATATAAGTCTAAGTGCTAAGTGCTAAGATAAGCCTGGAAAATATAGATTGCTTTGGTGCCCTATTGTATCTACAATTTTTTCCTTCAGAACTTTTTATTTTATTTTTTAGTTTGGTCATAGAGTAGAAGAGAACATGCAATATAGGTTTCCTTTCCTTTTATTTTAAAAACACAATTTCCAGTATTCAAGATGCAGTCAACCAGAAGTTTAATGGTTATACATTATGTGCATAATTATGAGGTCATGATCAGAAAGAGGAAAGCGGTTTAATTGCTTTCAGTTAATTTCTTACTGAGTTACCCAGGTTACTTTTTAAGCTTCACAGCACTCTTCAGGATTTTTTTCTCTTATGTCATTAATCATTTCCTTATATTTCATTATTTCCTTAATGTATATTCAGTTATCAGTGACAACTGAATATACATTAGGAGGAATATTGGTGGATATACCTCTGAGTGATTTGGATGAAATATCTGACATGGCTGAAACAAAGAAGGACTGTTTTTTTAATTTTTATTTGTTTGTTTCCCACCTGTACTATTTTTACAAATAACTCAAGGTAGTGAACATATCCAACACACTTTTCTCCTCCTATTTTTCCCACAACAACAACCCTGTGAAGTGGGCCCTCAGATATAAATTTTGGAATAAGCTGTAATTCAGTGGTATAAATATCATACATTCATAATGGAAATATGACTTTCTGAATTAGAACAGTTAACACACTCACATGACTATCGAAAGGAATACGATAACAAATGGTTGTTTATTGATTATTACAGACAATTGTTTGTTTCCTTTAAACAGACCTCTCAGAAGTCTACAAAGACCTTGGCAATTCCCAAGTTTGAGGACACCCTAGTTAAAATGATGTCACCGGAAAACAAAACAAGTCACCCCTCCCCCCCCAAAAAAGAGAAAGCCACGATTTGAACAGCCTTTAAAAAATTCAAAAGACAAGGATCAAAGTCAAAGTTTGCTTTGAATATGAGGCTAGGTCAAGAGAATTTTCTGGCCACTCTGATTAGTTCTGACCCTTTGCAGAAAAAAACTCATCGGCAGCTTCCAGAACTTGATATAAACAAGTATGTTAGCAGGTCAGTGCCTCACAGATTTATTCATCTAATAAAGGAGAATATTTGTAGCTCAGGGTTGAAATGAGGGGTCCTTAGTGTTCTCTTGCATTTGGTTGTTTTCCTATAGACATTTCATTATCCAAACTAGATAACATTATCAGCACTGATGATGCTATCTAGTTTAGGTAATGATTTCACCCAGATTGGGAGCTAACCAAGTTTGGATTTAGTTGGTTCCTGAGTGGAGTTTATGTGCCGAAACCTGATAGATTAAATAGGTGATTGATAGATGAAAGGGAGAGAGAGGGAGAGAGGGAGGAAAGAGGGAGAGAGGGAGAAGAGAGGGGGGAGGGAGAGAGGGGGGGAGAGAGGGGGAGGGAGAGAGAGGGAGAGGGAGGAGAGAGGGGAGAGAGAGGGAGGGAGGGAGAGAGAGATATTCTGTGAAGAGCAATGAAGAAATTATCTCCTGCCTTCTCACCAAATGTACCTTTGAGAAGGAAGGACCAGGAAAATAATTCAGTCAAGAGACATGGGCTCATATGGCATAATTCAGTCTTTAGACTACCTGGCCCAACAGCATATATGGAGCAATATAGAGGTATGGTTTTAACAAGGAAACCCCATGATCTCTGTAATCAACTTTGGCCAATGATCTGGCCTTCAAAATACAGCATGTTAGGGGCCCTTGTCGCAATAGACGTGTGTAGCTAAAGAGTAAACAGTGTGTTCCATTAAAACTGTGTAGCTAATGGATAACCAGTGTGTCCCTTTAAAAGTGTGTAGCTAGTACTTTCCCAGATGCCCTTCCCTGATAGCGTAAGCTTGCAAAGTCATTCCAGAAATAGGTTCCTCTCCCAACTGATATATGTTAACATATGCAAAGAAAAGCCCGACACACAGCTGATATAGCTGGCAGATGAAGAAAGACAAATCTGTCAACAACAAGCAAATGCACCGACGAGCTCAGTCAAGAGCCCAAAAGGTCAAGTGACCATCCTCTTATTTTACATGTATCTTCACAGACCTAGATAAGGTCTTGCAAAAGGCCACAACTGCTGCTATCATAAAAGCCAGCTTAAAGCTTAACAGAAATCCACTATTAGCACAAGCAGTCTGGTGGGTTTTTTGTTTTTGTTTTAAAGCATAAATACATTTAATATCTTAAAATAGAAGAAACTGTGATTTTCTTCTCCAGGCTTCTCTGGATTAAAGAATTTTGCTTCCCAAATGTTTTTTTATTTTAAATGAATGAATAAAAATCAATCACAATCTTACGTATAAATGCACAAGATTATTTCACCTGTAACTGCTTTTTTAATGCATGTCTCAGAATCCAGTTTCACTAAGAAAGATGAAATGTCAAAACTATTCACAAAATCTAGCATGGCTATTTCCGGCATCTGGTTGTCATAAAGTGATACTTATTTTGTCAACCAATCTTGAGCAAAATTGCTGCTCTGCCACTTACGAGGCCTGTCAGCGGGATATGGACAATTTATTTAATGTTTTTGAAAGGCAGTCTCTTGAGTCTGGAGCTGACCCTGTTCTAGCACATTACACATAAGCAAGTGTCCTTCCTGCCTGTTTGGAAATTTGTGACAAGATGATGAAATTCTCAGACATGAGCAATTTAATGAGAGACTGAAGTTATTTTTAGGAAGAACCAAATTTTATATCTTAACTATTAAGAGCAGTCAGTTTTTTCCTGACTTACTTTCTTTCTTTCTTCCTTCCTTCCTTCCTTCCTTCCTTCCTTCCTTCCTTCCTTTCTTTCTTTCTTTCTTTCTTTCTTTCTTTCTCTCTTTCTCTCTCTCTCTTTCTTTTTCTTTTTCTTCTTTCTTTCTTTCTTTCTTTCTTTCTTTCTTTCTTTCTTTCTTTCTTTCTTTCTTTCTTTCTTTCTTTCTCAATTTATGAATGTTCTCCAATATATGAATGTTTACTCCAAAACGAGCCCCATTAAGTTCAATAGAGTTTATTCCTTCATGGATGTAGAACAATGGAATAAAATGGTAATTAAGAACATTTTACAAACTCAGTACTGATAAATGAAAACAATTATCCATTCTTAAATGATAAATATATAAGATTAGCTCAAAATAAATAACTTTTTTGTCATTTCTTTGTTCTGAGTTTTGAAAAGTGGTTGGCAAGCACATAGTATTTTTTTTTAATTATTATTATTAAGTTGCTTCTTTACCTTTCTACTGTAGAAAACAAACCCGAATGGGAACAAGGCAAAGGAAAAAAGGCCTGGATGAAGAGCCAGAGTCTTCAGGGACCTTTGAAATATCAGGATGAGAGCCATCTGATTCTCAGGAAGATCTTCATTCCAGAAGGCAGGCACTGCTACAGAAAAGGAAGTATATGATTTGCAAAAGAAATGAAATTACAAGAAGTAATTTCATTTACTCAGCATCATATTACTTCTAGAGTGGTGTAAAGAGATTGTATGGATCTGAAAACAACAGGGGTAGTGGAAACAAAATGTTACAATGTAGAACCAATCCAGCGGTGAAATCCAGCCGGCTCTATCCGGCTTGCACGAACTGGTAGCGCGGGCGGTAGGAGGCTCCACCCACCCGCTGGGATATCATTACGTTCCATTTTTGACCCTCCGTGCATGCACAGAAGAGGCATACGCATGCGCGTATAGTGCACTTCTGTTTCCAAACCGGTAGCGAAGGTAAGTGGATTTCACCACTGAACCAATCTTGGGGCTTGTTTATTTTTTTGGGGTGCTACACAATTCAATACTGTTTCAATTATCTTCTTTTGGGGACTTGATAGAATAAAGCTGTACTTAAAACTGAAAAAGATAGCAAGGTTTTAAAAGGTGTTTCCTCTAAACCTTTGATTTGAAATAACTTTACTCCTCAATTAGGGGGTTACAAACCACAGGCTTTGCAGAACAAAATAGTCAAAAATTAACACAGCATAAGTTGGGGGAAAATCAGGTTTTTGGATTTGGCAGTCAACATAGAATACCTAATCGTATCTTCACTGAACAGGCTATGATAAGAATCATAATCATACTTAGCTCAGTTGACTGAAGTTTATGTTAAAAACTATCAAGTATTAGCATTGACAATCTTCTGGAGCTACCTTAATCTACATTGTCAAGAAAACTTAATTAGTTAATAAAACAATGCAGATAGAAAACTTCATTCTTCCTTGAGCACTACCATCTTTCACTTTTGATATTTCTATCAATCATTCATATTTTCTCCCTTGTTTCATCTTTTACTCAGAAAAACATCTAAATCAGATTCCTTTTCTTAATGTAACTTTCTATTATAAGCTTCTTTTCTTTTTTAAAAGGTAAGCATTAATTTACATAAAGGTGATTTATTCCAGGGGTCCCCAACCCCTGTCCGTGGACTGGCATCGGTCCGCGGCATGCCAGAAACCGGCCCACACAAACAAATTAAGTCCCATCCATGGGATGCAGGCAGCACATGAAACCACAGCTGGTTCTGGTCCACGGAAAAACCTTTCTCCACCGAACTGGTCCCTGGTACCCAATAGATTGGGGGTTGCTGACTTCCTCTATTGTTTTTGTTTCTTTATGCGCCTACATATGCCCTTACATAAATCTATTCCTGCAATGAAGTGGCCCTGCTTACTTTTGATGGGCAAGTTCTCATGTTGATCTGTCATTAGGAAAAATCCCAGGAAACTATTTCAAGAGTGAGAAGATAAGAAGCCCAAAGGGTACATAGATGCTGCACATCTAAAACAATTTGAATTGTTTAATCATGAAAGCATCAGGCTAAAGAACTCTGGAAGGCATAATGTAAAAGCTCTAACAATGTTTTCTCAGCATACTTGCATTATGTACAGCTACCTTGTAAGAAACCAGATAAGAAGTTGGTTTAACTTTGTATGAGAGATATGCTTCTGAGAAGATAAATTTTCCAGGAAAAATTGGGTTGCAGTCAAGGTAAGTGTGAACATTTAACATATTTTCTTCAACCATAATTTGATGTTTACCCATTAGGAAAAATTGCCATCACTTTAGTATACTTTCTATTTGCACAAATTACAACTTTCATACATAAAAAAATGAAGACGAGACATGAAAGAGCAGATGGCACTTCATAGAATCACAAATAAGAAGTCTGTTTCGTCAACATTCCTTCTTTTTTATGCAAATGTTTATATTCCTCACTGTTTTCGTTTTACGGTATTTCACAAAGGATATTTGCATAGACAAACCTCTAAGATCTGAAATCCAACATATCAAGGGGGGATTGCAAAAGATGCCTATCAGAATCACTTGTGAACCAGGGGCTTTTATCTACCTATTTATCTATTCTCTTCCATCCTATGGTTATCAATTGGAGATGGCCTGGGCGGGAAGAGAAAAACCATTGCAACATAGTTCATAGCATTCTTGATCTCCACAGAAGAATACCATAATGAATGGTACCAAAGCTACCAAAAGATCAAGAAGGGTCAGAAAAATTCTGTCCTACTAATAATCATAAAAACAACCCCTAATCAATCATTTCATCTTCTGTTTGTTATTTGGTCTTATTTCAGTTACTGGAGGTACAGATAAGAGAAACATTTTAATACACATAAATTATATGTTCTCCAAAAAATGTAAGAGAGGGTGCCTAGTTAATAACATTTTATCCTCGCCTATGCCGACATACATATTTGCATTATTCAATTAATTCTCTGCCATTTGGATTATCCAGTTAAAAAACAACAACAATTTTTTGCAGAGTATTTCACATCAAAAGTAAAAGAAAAGAGATGTGGAACATAACTATATTGCACTTTTAAAAAATGGTCTTGATGCCTTTTAAAAAATTCTTCTTCCTTCTGTTAACCCACACATTTTTAAATAGCCTACAATGTAATTGGATAAATTCAATTATTTTATTTCCTTGCAGGTGTCTGAAAGATCCACACAGACTCATGTATAAGAGTATCAGAGCTTCTATATTCCACTGAATTAAAAAAAAATACTGCTGACAGAAAGTTATGTATAGCAGATGGCCATACATTTTCAGGGGTGTAGCATCAGTATACTGTGTCAGTATAAAATTTGGCACCAAATACATACATTGATTTTAACAGCCCACCTCTGGCTGACTTCTGCCTGCTGAGTTTCCAAGAACTTCTGTTTCATTTATGACATGTTTGGCAGCCATATTTGTTGGTATATTTGAAGTATTATCAATATCTGCCCAAGTCTGTTCTCAAAGGAAGACCTCCTGCTAATTTAAAGACACAGTGTGCAATTTAACCACAGAAACAATATAGATCTGTGTTCTTGCAAAAAGAGACGTCCAGCCCAGTGATGGGTTTTTTACTGCCAGTTCTGTGGGTGTGGCTTAGTGGGCGTGGCAGGGGAAGGATACTGTAAAATCTCCATTCCCACCCCACTCCAGGGGAAGATTACTGCAAAATCCCCATTTCCTCCTGATCAGCTGGGACTTGGGAGGCAAAGAATAGATGGGGGTGGGGCCAGGCAGAGGTGGTATTTACCGGTCCTCCGAACTACTCAAAATTACCGGTTCTCCAGAACTGGTCCGAACCTGCTGAAACCCACCTCTGGTCCAGCCCAATTTCAACAGATGTAGATCTCTAATCCTTCTTCCTTTTAGCTTCATTTGTTTGTTTAGATTTCATATTTCTTAACCACCCATCTCCCTCAGAGAAGGACTCTGGGCAGGGTACAATATATTGGGGAGGGATTTTGTGTAAGTGTTCATGTATCAGGACACTACGCTTTACTACAATTACTGCAATTACTGTAAGTTCGAATCTCACCAGGCTCAAGGTTGACTCAGCCTTCCATCCTTTCTAAGGTAGGTAAATTGAGGACCCAGTTTGTGGGGGCAATAAGCTGACTTTGTATAAATATACAAAAGTATGAAGGCTATTGCTTAATGCATGGTAAGCCGCCCTGAGTCTCCAGAGAAGGGCAGCATATAAATCAAATTTATTAAAAAAAATGGCTCCACTTTTTAAAATGGAATTTTTAGTTATAGCTAAAACACATTGTGACTAGTTCTTATTTTAAATTAAAGAAATCAAACACCATCACAGCGTAATGCTCTAATGTTAATCCTTGCCAATATACCACACCTTCCAGCGTGGAATGGATTCACACAATTCCTCCGTATTTTGTGGGTAGGCAGATTACTGGTTCAGTAGCATTTGGAAGTAGCCAGTTTTTGCCCTGGCATGGGCAAGGTTCTACACACAAATAATTCTTGGTGCTATAAAGAAACATGCTAGCTGATTCTTCAAACCACCCTTAGCACACAATTCTTGTACCATGGGATTCAGTTGCAGGAGAGCATTCCTATTTTACATGACCCTAACTCAAGGTTTACAAACTCTTCTGGAATGCAATCTAAGGCTTTGTCATTCAGAGTATGCACATTCTTCATTTCCTTTGGTCTTGTTCATTTTTGGCAGGAAAACAAGAGTTATTGTTTTCCTTGGATTTTCTTTGCAATCCAAACATCACACTGTACTTCCTCTATAATGAGTATTATTCTGAGTATTATTTTATGGGACATTTTTGATTATCCTGGAAAAGGGTGCTGGGTTTTTGTTTTTTGTTTTCAAAAAACAGCATTATATGTATATATTAAAAAGGATTGCATTGGTTGCTATTTTTTGTTTTCTCTGGATGTTATTTTATAGTTGCCTCAAGCTCTGAATTAAAGAACTCTTACAAAACTTAGCAAAAAACATGGGTGTCTCCAGGAGGTAGCTATGTATGTTGCAGCACAAACTACATGACTTATATACTTGAATGATGAAGCTGGGATACTAGTATGAAAAATAATCTACATTGTGATGCTGTGATGCTTGTTTAATCATCTTTGCCTAGTACAAGGAATTCTACAGTATTACTTTGATAGGCTATTTATTTCTTTCCCTTTTCTTCTGTGGAATGAGATAATTAACAAAGTATGAGCGAAAGAGAGCAACGACAGAATCATTCCACTGCTTTAGTTGTTACATGATCATTTTATTTCCTCTTTTCCTCAAGGAAAACGCACTCATTGCTTTTGTGGTAGGTTTCCCTTCCCCTCCCCTCCACCATCTTAAAGGAATGTCTAAACTCCAGGGCTGTAGGAGTATCAATTGTTTGCTTTATAGGGGAAATACAAATCTCCCAGTCGCTTTCTAATAAGCACTGCTTGTGCTATTGTTTTAAGTTATAATGTATAAAATGTCAAGGCCCTTTTTCCCCTGGGATCTCAAGGCACTGTTTAAACATAACTGGAAAGAAACTTGTGAAGTCCCTGGGGAAGGAGCTGATTTTGAGCAAAAACTTACTGTTGGGAAAAGCAACATTCCTTTCTATTCTCTTTTCACCTAAAATTGCTTTTCATTTAAAACAACAAAAATGTCTCCTGTGGACTTCATTACATGCATTCATCACACAACCCTTCCCCTACCCATTCAAACCTATCTGTCCCCTTTTATCAAGCTTTCCCATTCCAGAATCAGTCAAATCATGCATGGAAATGGATTGCCTTTACATTTTTGCCACCGTGGGGTAAACATTTTCTTTCCAACTCTATTTTTGCTTTTAGAAAAAAAAACAGTAATAAAGAGCCAACTAAACTCATACTGTAGTTATTGTGGTTTTCAATAAACTCCCCTTATTCTCTCTTTTCTGTTCAGATAAGTATTCTGTTCAGATAAGTATTCATTCTCAGAAGGACAGTCCCTATGATCGAAGACTGTGCTTAGTGAAGACATCTATGAGCATTAAGTTAGTAAAGGCTCCACCAAAGAACCATTTCTTAACTCTGGAAACTTTAAGATAGGCAAACTTTAACTCCCAGAATTCTATGCTGTCTGGGGAATTCTGGGAGTTGAAGTCCACCTATCTTAAAGTTGCCCAAGGTTGAGAAACAGGGCAATAGAGAATTCTTGCTTTCGGTTGTTGATTACATTCCTGTTCAGAGTCTAATCTTATTTTGCTCAAACATTTCAGAATGGCAAATAGCTTTTGAAAGAAGATGTAAACTATTAGGGGACCTCAGCAAAGCATGCAGCTTCCTGACAGGCCCTGTACTCACATGATTCTACTTTAGCGACTCAATGTGGTAGCTACGGAATTTAGAGGCAGGCTGTTTTCCTATTAGCAAGGGCTTCCTATGTTGCCTCCCCCTGCTACAACTTCACATTCTCATGCCTCTGTGGTTTTCATAAATCACACAAAGAAATAGCACCTTGGTGGTTTACAGATCCCTGATTGCAAAGGCCCAGATGTTTTAAATGCCAAGCTAAACAGACCATGTATGGGACAGAGCAAGGCACGGCACGCTCCTACTGGTCAGCCAAAGGGTGTGCTGATTTGAGGTCACCCTTATTTGGTGCTCTTTGCATTTCAAGGTCAGTCTGAAAATGGTTCTGCAATTTGCAAAGCAAGATAGCCATGGTGTGGAAAGGCCCTTAGAGGAATTGCTATTTTGGCTTAAACACTTAACAAAAAATCACTGTGTAGTAGTAATAAGCAATATGTCATTATACTTAAACTGTCACAGCTGCTTTTTCAAGAAAACAGCAAACCTTTGAGAGTGATGCAGCCATTAAAGCACAAGTAGGCAATCTATTCTTCCTTGTGGATTTCAAATCCCCAACAACCAAGAGTACCAAAATTGTACATGTTTTCCAGCCTTTTGAATCTGAAAGTACATAAGAAATCTAGTGTGAATCTTAAAATAGGCTTAAGTTGTGTGACAGTTCCCCAGTAGGAAAAAAGGATCTCAGAAAATGTCAATCTATATGTGTAATGCTCGTCACCTATTTTGCATCTGTACCCCACTCACAAAGATTTTCACCCTTCACCCTTTCCAGGAACCAAAAGGTTGTATATCCCTGTATTAAATGTCATTTACCATCTTTTTTAAAAAAAACTCACAGCCAGAGTAACGTCAGAGCAGGAAAAAATAAACTTTAAGCCACTGCATTTCAAGAGAAGCTCTCTTGGTGCAATTCTATACTTAACTGGAAACCAGCCCAGCCAGAGCTACTTTTGAGCGAATGGGGAAGGTTACACCACAGTTACTACTGATAGATTACAATCTTCATTTCATCCCTTCATCCCCAAATATCACCCCTCAATGTAATGCAGCAATTTGCTGTTTTGGTGGTGGTGGGATTTCTCTGATAGTTTTCAGCAAGGTGCTTCCTGTCTTTCTTGCTGCTTTTTAAAGACCCCATTTTTCTTCCACCACTGTGAAGTTCTTTCCACTGGTTTTTTCCCCCCCTCTCAGCTTCATTTCCTGGAAATCCTGAGATCCTTCAGTGCAATAGGATGTTAGATCACTTTAATAGCACTAACCTTTTTAAGACAAGAAAAAGAAAACAGAATCCTTGTTTAATTCATAACCATGCATATATTTCACTACTATTCATACCTCAAGATGTCTGGAATCCACCCTTTAGATGAGATACACTTGTTTTGTAGACACTCAAGGAAAAAAATGATTGTTAAAAATCTGGGTGAACATTTCAAAATGGCTGTAGCAAATCTAATTCTGTTTCCCCATTACCCTGAGCTGTGGTGCTTAATGGAGAGGGGAGAGAGTGTACTCAAAAATCACATACCGGATCTAGAAATCTCTTCTTTTCCAGCCTCTCACTTCTTGCTTCCCATCACTTTATAACAATATTTTAATTTTAGGGAGTATTTGGAGAGGGAGAACTGAATCAGCCTAAAATCTTGTTCACCTATGGTTCTCACTCTTTGGGAGTGGTTTTATTTTTATATTTGGCATGCTATTTTTCTACATGTTCTAAATCACTGGGTTGTTTACATTCTTGTTGGTTTTCTATCTGTGAATTCTTATTTAATTAGGCACCCTGAATGCTAGTTCTAATTGAAAAACAGATTGCTGGTATCTGAAAATGAACAAACTCAAAAATGTTATTTCAAGAGTTTTCTCCCTCTTTCGCCAGGAATTCAGATTCAGAGATTTCAGAGTTCAGATGTCAAGAAAATGTGCACACAGCATTCATTCTCTCCTTCTCTCGTGCGTACACACACTTGTGCACATTTTTCATAGTAGCTATTTATACCGGGGAAGAATGTTTTCTTCTCATGGAATGAAATATACTTGTAATACTAAAAATACCTTGAAGACTCTCGCTAAGTTGTGACATGTATGAATGCGAAGAGCTATTTCCAAAATGGAATGTGCCCGACCAAGCAAGTTTTACATTCATACTGCAATCTATTTAATCCTCCTGTGTGAGAATGCCCCTTCTGTTTGAGATGTCCATAAATAACACAGCAGCAAAGCTGACAGCATGTACTTCTGCTTTGTCTAGGTTTGTCCTCACCCTGTCATGACCCAGATAGGCAGGCTTAGTTGCTGTCTCTACAGTGTCTGCCACGTCGATGTATTCACAAAAACTGGGTGTTCAGTAAAGTTAGCTGTTTTGACCTGAAGCTGTTTCCAGAGAAGTCATAGAATCAGGACAGAAAAGTGCTCCAAAGAACAAGAAACTACAGGGGGAAAAAATCATTGCCTTGGAGAATTAAAGCAAGGTCTGCCTAATCCATCTTTCTGTATTCAGTGTTCGCAAGCAGGGCTTAAAAGATGAGTAATCTTGTTTTCTTTATCCCCAGCAACAAGTAATCTTAGATAATCATATGTCTACCACCTCTGAACATATCAATGCCATCAAGTTCATCTTGATATTTGTAAGAGTCTCCTCCAGGTATTTGTCTGATCCTCTTTGACGCCTCCTAATCAAACCCTGCTTCAATTAGTGTAGATGATATGTAGGGTGGAGTTTGTCCATCTATCCTAATGTTCTTGCCGTCTATTCCTGATCCTGAATGGGAAGTATGAAGAAGGCTTGACTTCTTGATGAAATAATTAGAAGATTTTCCCTCATGGCAGGAATCATGGGGAAACCAGGGGTGAAATCCAGCAGGTTCTGACAGGTTCTGGAGAACTGGTAGCGGAAATTTTGAGTAGTTCGGAGAACCAGCAAATACCACCTCTGGCTGGTCCCAGAATGCGGTGGGAATGGAGATTTTGCAGGATCCTTCCCCTGCCATGCCCACCAAGCCACGCCCACCACACCACACCACATCCACCGAGCTATGCTCACAGAACTGGTAGTAAAAAAATTGAATTTCACCACTGGGGGAAACTATAAAGTATTCAATATAATGATCAGCCCCATTGGACCTTCCAGTAATACAGAGTTGAATCAAAGGGTGCTAAGAGATTAGGAACATTAGGGGTGACTGTAGAATTCCTTACATGAGTAGCAAGTAGAATAGCTAAAAAGAGCTTTTCATGGTTCATGCACAGGATTTTCGTATGTCAGTTATTATGTGTTGTTCAAAGAATTTGCTTACATCCAGAATCTACTGCACAATAAGGAACATTTCACTTAAGGCAAAAGAATATTCTTTAGTACCAAACTCTTTCACAGATAGTATCAGAGACCTGTTCTACTGAAAAGCAAACAGAAGGCAGTAAGGTCAACTGACAAATTAAAAGGTATAGCTTGTCCTGGTGTAATTAATTCATAGCAGCCGAATGTTGTATGGACTGTCTTTCTCTTTGCATTGATCTTTTTGCTCACAGAAGATGATAGCCAAGTAACCTTTGTAGGAACTTGTCAATTCACCAGATACTCAAATAACTTGGCATACACTGAAATATGAGGCAGTAACATTCAGATTACTCCAGTACAGTGACATTA
The DNA here is from genome assembly GCA_022577455.1 of Arizona elegans. NCBI lineage: Eukaryota > Metazoa > Chordata > Lepidosauria > Squamata > Colubridae > Arizona > Arizona elegans. The sequence goes on from JAKOOJ010000001.1 coordinate 266,070,845, forward strand.
ACTATGCACCCTTAAATATGAGGGTCATTTGTACATCTCAGTTACAACCTGGTCAGGCTGACACATACTCCAACCAGACATGAAAGGGCATAGAACTGTTTGAATACTTATCCCAGAACATATTTGTTGTATTAGCGTCATTTAACTGAGACCTACTTTTGTTGACACTATGATAATGACTTCTAACTTGAATGGAAAAGCCCTGGATTACATTCCTAATTGCTAGGTCATAATCCAAAGATTGACTCTGTCTTTTTAAGGGGCAGAAAGTTGATACCTGCATGTTTCCTTCCCTTATCCACCATATTGCCATATTTGCTAGAGGGAGTAAAGATTCAAATTGTATTGAATCTTTAATAAGCCATCCATAACCAATTGTCCTCCATGTATGCTGAGCTACAGCTCTGACAATTTCTGTTGACTTTGCTCACTGATATTCTGGGAGTAATATCCCTAATGTATAAAGAATATTGTCTGAAGAAAACCAACTTTTGTGACAGAATATTTTTCAGACTGACAATTCTAGATGAGCATATTAATACATTCAAATATATGTCAATATTCATATATTAAATACCTGAGTGATTCTGCAGTTATAAGAGCAAGAATTATTTAGGGATAAATGTTTTGTTCACAGTTATTAGAAGGGCGGGGGAGGTTACTTTCATGTATTGTAACCTTAACTTTCCTTCTAATAGATACTGCTAAAATCCTACCCTAGATTTATCCCAGATAAAAATAGGTAACAGCATGAACATGCCAAAGTTAAAATAAACACATTTCAGCTTGTTTTCACCAGTACAGCTTGGTGAAAATTATGACCTGTTCAAGCATAAACTGCAGAGATTAATGTAATTGTATTCCCATTTGCTCTATAAAGCCAGGATAATATTTGAACAGCAGTTAGAAGTAAGATAGTAAAACCCAGGATAGTGAAAAACAATCATACCAGAAGAATAAAAAGAAAAAAAATATAAGGTGCAAAAAAGAAAAAAAAAGGAAATCAGAAAAAAGAAAATATTAAGCACATCATAAAGAAAAAAAGATATATAGAGAGAAGTAACCTCCACATTCATCACAAATATCAATTTTAGTATCACCTTCTTTAAAATACAACCGTCTTCAGTTCACCATTTTTTCCCTGGTAGTCAAAAATAAACCCATTTGCTGAAATTGTTGTGCTATAATTTTAACTTTCTCTTCTAGTTAATGTTGTTAATCAGAGATACTTTTTCCTTTGGATTAATTTGTTCTGGTCTAAATAAAGGGCAGAAATCTGACAGTTCCAATCTCAGGCTCCATCCAGAAGGAGTGGTTGATATTCCTTCCCATATATTTCTGACATTTCAAAAGCAGATCTTTCCAGCTCTACAAGCCCCTTATCTGGAGATACTGTAGCTTGAATCAAGCCTGCAATCTTCAACAAGTAAAGTCTGTACTCTATTCTGAACAGCATTTCCCATTACTATTCTGTTAGCATCCTTTATGCTGTATCTTCAAAATTGAAGAAACAGTTGACTTATGTGCTTTCCCAAATCCAATACACTTTGGAGAATAAGAGTTTCATTCATTCATTTATTTAATCCATTTTGATATCTCTTCACATATGAGAAAGGCCGGCAGAAACTAGGCCACAGTCTCTCTCCAGTGGTCCTGCTAAACCATGATGTATGAGAGACAACTGTTACTGAATTACATCTTCTAGCCTTCTTCACCATTGGTCATGTTAACGGGGTCTATTGGGAATAATGGTTCAACAAACTCTGGAGAACCATAGGCTGTCTGATCTCAGGCTGACTACCTACTGGAGTCATTTCAGTTGTGTCACTGAGTAGAACATATACAGTACATTATCAATATACAGCAGAAGTAATCATTGCAAAAGCACTGCTGAGGATATGAACTGTGATCTCTTAGTAACCCACATGTTCCTCTTATCCAGTTGTGAGACCAAGGATAGATGAAAAACATGGTGAAACAGAGGCCCATCCGGTCTGGCAGAGTTGGCATATGTAACTGTAACCCCTGAAGCATTTGAGATGAAGAACAGCTATCAATTGTCAAGAGGATGGCCTCTGCAGTTGTTTCCTTTACTTACAAGGCATGTTGTGCTGCTTAGTCAGCTGTTATGATGGCACACAAACGTTTTTAGAAGAGCTGTGGTAGAAAATAACTAAGTCAAAAATGTCAAAGCTGTCTGGGTAGGTGGAGGCACTAACAGGAAAGCAGGAAACCTTGTCTGCAAGTTTAGAGCTTGTGGAAAGAAAATAGTTTCCATCTAACACAGTCAGTAGACTGACTTGACAGGAGGGCTCAGATAAAGCCAAAAGGGCTTTCCCCCCTCCTATTCCACTTTAATCATTTCAGCTTGTTGCAGTTTAGCACTCAAGGGAGGAAATGAGACTTAGACTACATTTAGTGTTTTGGATTAGTCTTACTATCAGCATTGCAGATACAGAGGGAAAAAGCACATGTGAGTATGTGCTTATAATATCCATTAAGAGGCACTCATAAAGCAAAGATTATTTCCCAGCCAAACCAGATCTTGAACTGAAGCATGATTGCTCCATTTTAAAAATCTGCTCTTTTATAAACTGCAGAAACACCCTGACTGTATCTAAAACACTACCACCGTGACTGGATTTTAATTGTACATCTAAGATTACACCAGTGGTAGGCTTCAAACTTTTTTACTACCGGTTCTGTGGGTGTGGCTTGGTGGGCGTGGCATGGCTTGGTGGGCGTGGCTTGGTGGGCATGGCAAGGGAAGGATACTGTAAAATCTCTATTCCCACCCCACTCCAGGGGAAGGTTACTGCAAAATCCCCATTTCCTCCCGATCAGGGACTCAGGAGGCAGAGAATAGATGGGGGCAGAGCCAGTCAGAGGTGGTATTTGCCGGTTCTCCAAACTACTCAAAATTTCCACTACCGGTTCTCCAGAATGGTCAAAATCTGCTGAAACCCACCTCTGGATTGCACATACATACTGTACATACATACATACATATATTAATAAAAGGATTAAAATTCTGTAGTAGTATCAACATGCTTTGCAAAAAAATATATCAATTTCTGTCCAATCTTTTTTATTAAAGAGTTTTACAGAAAGAAAGAAAAAAACAAAAAAAAATTGTACAAGTATTTCCCCATCCCTCCCTCCCTTCCTTACCCCCCCACCCCCCCCCACCCCCGAACTTTCCAGAACAAAATACAGGGTATACAATTGACAATCATATGCTAAACTAAGCTAATAAACTAAGGATTCCTATCCCCACCTTCACACTTTAACTCCCCTTTTGCTAACTAAGCATCAATACTCTTAATTTTTCTATTCATTCATAAGCTATTTGATACTTTTTAGTGCGATATTTGTTTTGAGTATAATCAATCCATCTTCTCCATTCCGATATATATCTTTCTTGTGAGTGATCTTTCAAATATGCCGAAATTCGCTACTTTTAATGTCCATTCTTCAATAGTAGGCAAATCTTCCTTCTTCCAATATTGCGCCACCAAAAGTCTAGCTGCAGTTATTAAATTTAAAATCAATTTAGTCTCTATAACCGTACAATCTGTGATTATACCCAACAAAAACAATTGTGGAGTAAAATTTATCTTCTTTTTAAGAATATTTTGGATAATCCACCATATTTTAATCCAAAATGCTTTAACCTTTTTACAAGTCCACTATATACGATAGTAAGTGGCATCATCACAATCACATTTCCAACACTTAGATTGTAAATTCGGATACATACAAGCCAGCTTTTTAGGATCTAAATGCCATCTATAAAACATTTTCTAAAAATTTTCTCTTAAATTTTGTGCTTGCGTAAATTTTACGTTTCTAACCCATATTTTTTCCCAAGTTTCCATCATTATTGGTTCCTGAATATTTTGTGCCCATTTTATCATACAATCCTTAACTAATTCCGTTTCTGAATCTATTTCTATCAATACATTGTATAATCTTTTTATATGCATTTGACCTTGATCTCTAATTTGTTTTACCAAATTTTCCTCGTTCTGCATGATACCAATTCTCTGATCTTCTTTCCATCTAGCTTGCAACTGGCCATACTGAAACCAAGTTTGAATTATTCTTTCTTCTTTTAATGCATTTAAAGATTTTAACTGCAATACCCCCCCCTTCCATTTTAAGAAGCTCTTTATAAGTAATCACCTCTTGCTTTTGTTCTACACTTATATTCTCTATCGCATATCTGGGTATTGCCCATATAGGTATCTTATAATTTAACTTATATTGATACTTTTTCCAAACTCGTAACAAGGCATTCCTTAATATATGGCTTTTAAAGGTCTTATCCACCTTTTTATCATATAATAAATAAGCATGCCAGCCATATAACAAATCATATCCTTCAATATTTCTGTCCAATCTTCAGAGCAGGAAGAAGTACCATCATTCCAAAGCTATTTTTGCAAAACAGCTTCTCTCCCTTCAGATCTGAGCATTACACTAGAAATGAGGCCTTCCTTCAAAAATATGGTTTGTTTTTTTACTCCTTGTACAACGTATTGCTTTTTATAAGAAATGCACTATCCAACATAGCACATTCACATGTTCTGGAAGTCGTAGTTCCTCATACAGGAAGGTCACCACATTTAGGAGGACTATCATAAAACATGTTGGCTGTGGAATCCTTGGTGCTCTCTGAGCTTGGTTGTTGAAGAAATTCCATTAGTAACATCATCAATGCCAATGCATTGTTACCTAGTTGGATAATGAAACATCTACAAGAAAACAACAAAACTCAGAGAGGACCAAGGATTCCACAGTTCAACCCTGAGCTAAAAATATTCTCTTCTGTTGATGACATGTTGGCTTTTCACCACCCTTATCAAGGCTTTGCGTAAGACTGGCTAATCATACATGTTCTCCTAAGTAATCCCCACCTAAGCAGATCCAATTTACAACATATTTAAATTTCTTGGCAGTATCTGGTCAACTTTGCCTGGTTGAGAAGTTAAACAGGTTCAAATCTGGAGAGTACTTGGACACCTGGATAGACCTGCAGAGAATATTGGGGCTGAAGAAGACAGTGGTAGACTATCTTCACTTCCTGACAAACAAAGTACAGAAAAAAAACCAGTGTGGTGTAGTGTTGTCCCTACAAAGACCCAAGTTCTAGTCTCCCTTCAGCCACAGCAGCTCATCTGCTAACTTTAGGTCAGTCGCTCTCTCTCAATTCAACCTACCTCACTGAATTGTTGGTAGAAAAAACAGGAGGAATGATACAGTATTTATGCTGCCTTGACCTCATATAGAAAAGGGGCAATATAGATTCAAGAAAGGAGGGAAGATGGATACATGGAATCAATTTTGAAAAAAAGAAATCATTTTATATGACAATATCATGACTTAACTATAAATTCTTCAAATACTTCCTGTTAAGTTGTGGGCGCAAGAATGGGCAGGACACACAGTAGAATCTAACACTTTTATTAGCTCCATAAATCGCAATGGCAATACTAGCCGCGGCAGCTCCTTTTATAGCTAGGAGCTGTCCGCGGCTTCAGCCACTGACGTTACTCTGAATTTCCCGCTCACGTCCCTGATTGGTCCGTTCAAATCTGCCATTCAATACTCAACACTTCCCATGCACATTCTCTTTATAGGCCAAATGAAGTGACATGGCTCATATTTTTAGCCCTTGCAAAAGCAATTTATAAAAAGAAGAAAGAAGCCAATAAGCAGATCTTGAAACGAAGGGGGAACACTGCTGTGGTCCCAAGAGAATCAAGGCAGCCTCCAACTGCTTTACACAAAAGGAAGGAATCTTTTAATGGTACTAAATAGGAGCTTTCTATCCACCATAAAGAGCAAGCATATGGAAGGAAGGGGGCTATTTTAGTTGCATGTAGCAGGAGCCAAGGTTAATTCCAATTACGCCATGAAAGACAGGTTGAAGAGTTATTTATTCATGCCACATTTGCAACCTGGCTACATTCCCTCTATCAAGGCTCAAGAAGAATGTTATATTGTGCCTAGTTTGTCCTTGAATATTTTCCTCATAATGAATCCAGATAATTATCATTCCACTTTTCATGCATCTTATAGAGCTGGGATGGGGATCTTCTTGGTCACAGCCTAAATCTAGCCCACAAGGATAGCACATTTTTTCTTTCAGAATGCTCTTCTTTTTCCATGTAATCACTTCCTTTATCATCTTACTTGTCAACCCATCCACTCCCCAAACACATCTACCAGCTACTGGCTTCACACCCAGAATGAGCATTTTCTAATAGTTTATCGCAAATGCTTCCTCTGCTTTAGGTCTCACCGTAGGAAAACAAATACCCATAAACAACAGCAGTTGCTAACTGGCTATTTGTCAAAAAGGGGGACATAGGATAGGTGAGGTGAAGTTCATACATTAGTGCGATTGGTAGGATAACTTTAGGTCTCTGATTATTTAGGACTAGATCAGTTCTACTGTAGGTAATGGGGTAAAAGTAGCCTCAGCAGGCAGGAGGTTGGACTAGAAGACCTCCAAGGTCCCTTCCACCTCTCTTATTCTATTCCAAACAGCTGAACTTTGAGGGGTAAATGGGATAGATTCTCTCTGCACATAAACATATCCAAAATCAGCCCAGAACACATTTTGGAAACAAACCTCAGAGTTGTGGAAATGATTCCAGTTGCCCTGTTTGATTAATCCAGACTTCTTGACAAGTTTAGATCTTAAACAAATGCTGAGATAAAGAAGTCCAGGACCATGTAAGATGTGAGAAAACAACAGCTAAGGTCAGGAAACCATGGATGAGGTGTGAAATTGTGAAACAGCACATCTCTTTGCCAATAGAAAGCTCTCCTTTTGCTGCTAATCTTCAAAGAGATGCTGCTCACACGTCTTTTCTGTTAGAATAAAAAAAAACCCTTTTCCTACATAAAAGTGTAATCAACCAAAGAATTTCAAAAGCTGTCTAAGTTCACTTTCAGAACTTCCAACGCTCCTTCCCAGTGACATAAAAAGAAAGCACCCTAGCAGTTATGAAACAGTTGGACATTTCAAGCTTCATTCTCCATTCAGATTAAATAATGTGCTGTGCATTTTTCTCATTGTCATTCCAATTACCCAATCCTGAACAAGTCATTTTCTTATTGGGTCCCTTATGACCACACAAGAGTTGTTTCATTTGTCACAGGATGCTTATCGACATCTGAAAATATTTGTAATAACTCACTGAAGCATTTTTTTAAATAAGTAATCAAATCCTATATAAACAATAGCATTTGGGAATGAGTCCCTGATCAGCATGTGTCCGTTTAGCAACCCCCTCTCTGTTCATGGGCAAGGTATGTAAGCATTTATTAAACATTGTTTGTTGGTAAGCAGGCAACATCTGGTGATGTGGGCTGATCTTTGCAGTGGGAGGGGGCATTTCAAAAAATGATGATGAAAAGTAAATGGTTTCAGGATTGTCTGGAGTTGGGAGAGGAATTTTAGTGTGTTTACTTTTTAAACAAAATAAGTTATGCTAAGCAGATTTTAGGGGTTTTAATGCAATTCTTATGCATCCTATCTCAAAACATCAGGATTTTATTTATTATTATTTATTTATTTTTGGCCATGGGAGTGAAATAAGAATGCAGCTCTGAGAATTAGCTTCCCCATTTCCCATAATTAAAAGGTAGCACTCCTCCAAAGTATTATTTTCAAGGTTACCCAAACTGTCAAAATAGATATAAGTATGTAGATGAATGAAATCTGAAGTGCTGTTAAGTCTGCTTTAGAAAACACTCTAAAAATATTTTTAGAAGCGATTATTACATAGGGATTCTTCTCTCTTTCTTTGACGTTATTTTGCTTTATTTGAAGATGTGTTTGTTTTTGGAGATAAAGGCATATAAAAGGGGGGGAAAAGCCCAACTATGCTGCAGGCCAAAAATAACCTATTACCGTTCAGAGAGCTGGGAGAGATGGCTTATTCAGTCTGGATTATTGTCTGAAATGAGATATTAGGTTTGGAATTTTGGTGTGTTTGATGTTTCAAAGAACGTCACTGAAACATAATGGTGGCTCAGATTATCTTGACCCCTTGACTACTTACAGTGGTGGATCCTGAGTTTCTTTTGCAATATTTTTACCTTATTTTTAGACACACACACACCCATCACCAGTGAGGCAGCTTCCATCTCCTCCATTATACTCTTCAGTCATACTCATCCATTCCTCAGGCGTCTTCTTCAATATATATATCGATTCACCTTCCCCGATTTGGCACCCTTCAGATGTGGAGGATTGTGTAGTTCATAGACCTAATGAAAGATATTTGCTAAAACACATCTCAGATGACTTTTAGGATAGTTTAGTACAGGGGTATCAAACTCAATTTTATTGAGGGCAGCATAAGGGTTGTGTTTGACCTCGGGGAGGGGCTAGGGGTGTGTGGCCAGCTTGATGTCACTCGTGTTGGGAGCGCCTGTGATGGCCCAAGCGCTCTGCCAGTGAAAACAGGCTCCCAAGTCCCGTTTTCAGCTGCGATGGCCTCCTGCAGCTCTCTGCCAGCGAAAATGGAGCTCGGGGGGATGCGCGAGGCCCTCTCGAGCTCTGTTTTCACTGGCAGAGGCACCAAGGGGCGGTCCTTTGCTATTTCCCGCAGCCCAGATCTAAGCACCCTGCAGGCCAGATCCGACCCGCAGGCCTTGAATTTGACACCTCTGGTTTAACATATTGCTCAAGTCTGCATTTGGAGGCATTCATTGCAGAGTTGTTTTAGAGTTCTTAGTTTTCACTACCTGCAGTCCTCCACAATTGAGCCCAAAATTTCTGTTGCTAAGCAAAGGCAGTTTTCAATCATGTCCCATTTTACGACATTTTTGGCATGGTTGTTAAGTGAATCATGTGGTCATTAAGCAAATCTGGCTTTCACAATTGACTTTGCTTGTCAGAAACTCCCTAAAAAGATTGCAAATGAGAATCTCATTTAATGAGATGCTGGCTGCCAAAGTTTGATCACGTGATACTTTTTTTCAGTGCCGTAGTAACTTTGAACAGTCATTAAACAAATTATAATTATATTATTATTATTATTATTATTATTATTATTATTATTATTATTATTATTATTATATTTCTATACCGCCCTTCTCCTGCGGGACTCAGGGCGGTGTACAGCCAAGATAAAACATTGCATATAAAATTTAAAAACAATTTAAAAAACAATTAAATAATTTCGGCCCAAGATATTAAAAACAACCCAATTAAAACCAAATTCAATTAAAACTGAGAGGATGGGATCAAGCCAGCCCAGCTAGATGGAATAGGTGTGTTTTCAGGGCCCGACGAAAAGTCCGGAGGTCTGATATCGTGCGTATCTCAGGGGGTAGGTCATTCTAGAGGGCGGGTGCTGCCACAGAGAAGGCTCTCCCCCTGGGGGTCGCCAGCCGACACTGTCTGGCCGACGGCACCCTGAGGAGGCCCTCTCTGTGCGAGCGAACCGGTCGGTGGGAGGCTATTGGCGGCAGAAGGCGGTCTCGCAGATAACCCGGCCCTAAGCCATGGAGCGCATTAAAGGTGGTCACCAACACCTTGAAGTGCACCCGGAAGACCACAGGAAGCCAGTGCAGCTCGCGCAGGAGAGGTGTCATATGTGAGCGCCCCGTCGCTCCCATAATCCCCCATGCGGCTGCATTCTGGACTAACTGTAGCCTCCGGGTGCACCCCAAGGGGAGCCCCATGTAGAGAGCATTGCAGTAGTCCAGGCGGGAAGTGACGAGTGCTTGAGTGACCGTGTGTAGGGATTCCTGATCCAGAAAGGGGCACAACTGGCGTATCAGGTGAACCTGATAAAAAGCCCCCCTGGCCACGGCCGTCATGTGCTCTTCTAAAGACAGCCGTGGATCCAGGAGGATGCTTAAGTTGCGAGCCCTCTCCATGGGGGCCAGTGATTCGCCCCCAATAGCCAGCAATGGCACCAGCTGGCTATATCGGGACGCCGGAAGCCGTCTTGGAAGGGTTGAGTCGGAGCCTGTTTCTCCCCATCCAGGCCCGCACGGCCTCCAGACACTGGGACATCACTTCAAGGGCATCGTTGGGGTGGCCTGGGGTGGAGATGTACAGCTGAGTATCGTCAGCGTACTGATGGAACTCCACACCAAAGCCATGGCAGTAAGTCGAGGGCTACCTATATTGAAATTGGTTTCTGTTGTTTTTATCTTTGTTTCGTAACTGCTGTGAACAGAGGAAGACAAATATGGCATCACAACTTCACAATTTTTTTTTAATTTATACACTTTTTTTTAATTTACACAGATTAAAAAAGGAAGGACTTCAATCACATAGTCATGGTTGTCCTCTTGACTTTTGTAATCTCCCCTGCATCGACACCTATAGAATGATGTTAATTAAAAAATATTTTCTTATAAATCTATCTAGTGGTTTGAAAATGTTAATACTGTTAATTATGCCTCTATAAGAGAACAGAAATGTATTGAGGATGAAAAGGAAAGCAATCAAACACTGGCAGGTGTTAATTTAACTCAAGTTGTCTGAGAATGTGTGTTTTTTTTTTAGTATGGGTGCATAATCTTTGGTGTTTTTATTTGTGGTTAGTAGTAAGATGTGGTTTATAAACTGTGTTTTTATGAACAGTGTGGTTATGATGATGGAATAAAATTCTGCAAGTTCTGTAATGAACAAAAGCTATATTTGTAAAGCATTGCTGACATTATGAACATTATTTTTTTTAAAAAAAAAAGACGGTTAGGTTATAGTAACTTTCACCATCCATGCTCTTTAGATGTAATCTACACTGATGGCGTTGGGAAGGATCCTCAGACGTTGTGGTAAAATTCATTTGGAGAAAGTCAGAAAGGTAGCCTGGGTTATGATTGTCAAAAGTATATGTCAAAATTGTATGTACATTATGTTCAGATGTATTTTGTTTTATTTATTTAGGTCAGGGATGTCAAACTCGATTTCATTGAGGGCTACATCAGGTTTGTGTTTGACCTCGGTGGGGCAGGGGGGGTCTGATCAGGGTGGCCGTGGTCAGCTCAATGTCACTCATGTCGGGGGTACCTGTGATGGCCCAAGCGCTCTGCCAGCAAAGACAGGCTCCTGAGCTCCATTTTCACTGGCAGAACCACCACAGGCTGGTCCTTCACCGTTTCCAGGGCAGCCCTGCGGGCCAGATCTAAATCCCCCGTGGGCCAAATCCGGCCCCTGGGCCTTGAGTTTGGCACCCCAGATTTAGGTGACAACAAATGCATACTTTTTCATCAATGTTCCTTCAAATATTCTTCATGATCAAAATCTATCCATGCATTTTAATAACTTTTTAATATATATATATTTATATTTCTTTTTATGCTATGAGCTATATGATCAGTCTCTGAATAGAAAATTGGGTTGTAAATATATTAAACAAGTAACAGAATATGAAACTTTTATTTTATTTCCATGAGATAAACTTTTTTTTAACAAGACGTTTTGAAGCGTGTGTTACCACTTTTGTGGGAGCTGCATTGATTATTGATCTGCTTCTGAGTTCATTTTAAGGTGCTGGTTATCACCTTTAAAGCAGTGGTGCAATGCAGCCGGTTCTATCCAGCTCGGGCAAACCGGTAGCGCCGCCCACCCACCCGGACATCATCCGTTTTTGACCCTCTGTGCATGTGCAGAAGGCTCTGCGCATGCATGGAGGAGACACGCGCACTCCCATTTGCGAACCAGTAGCAAAGGTAAGTGGATTTTACCCCTGCCTTAAAGTCCTACATGGCTTGGGGTCAGGTTATTTGAAGGATCGCCTCTCCCCAGTTACATCCATCAGTTTCGCCAGAGCAGGGAAGGCAAGGTATGTTGCGCTTCCCATATATTAGGACCATGAAGGCAAACCTATGGCACGTGTGCTGCAGGTGGCACGCAGCGCCCTCTCTGTGGCACACGAGCTGTCGCCCCAGTTCAGTTCTACCACGCATGTGCGTGCACCTCCCACCAGGCACCTTGTTGTCTGGTCTCTGCTGTGCATGCACAGGGGGCGGGACGCACATGAGTGCAGCACATGCATGTGCGGGGGGTGGGGCATGTGTGGGGTCCTGTGCACGCATGCACTGGGGCATGAAAAATTCAGGAGCATGCGCATATGCACTATGGCCGGGGCACATGTGGGGGTGCACATGCACGGAGGGGGACACATGGGGGCGCATGCACATGCTGGGGGGCAGGGTGTATGCAGGGGCACACATTGCATTTTGGGGGTTTGGGTGCATGCATACGCTTTGGCCACTCAGTCTGGAAAAGGTTAGCCATCACTGTATCAGGAAGATACCTCTTGTGGGACCAAGCAAAAGAGCCTCCTTTGTGATGGCTCCCTCCCTTTGCAATATCATTACTCCAGAGATAAGATTGGCCCCCAGCTTGCTACATTTCGAGAAAGCCCTGAAGACAAAGTTTTGTCAGAGGATCTGGAGGACACTGGCTGGCCAATTGAGTGGCTGGTGTGGTTGCTGCCAATGGGGCAGTTGAAGAGGGGGTTATGGCAATGGTGAAATCCTACCGGTTTGCACCGATTCAGGAGAACCAGTAGGGATAAAAGCTACTGGTTCAGCGAACCGGTAGTAAAAAAAAGCTACTGGTTGGTCCGAATCAGTATTTCCAATGATCAGTTGTGCTGTGCAATTTATATTCGCTAGAAAGCAGAAAATCCTGCTTTCTAGCGAATCTAAATAGAACAGCACAGCTGTTCCCTCCCCCTCGCTGTTCTACTTACCTTGTTAAACAGTCTTTTTCCATATGAAGCATGCATTTGGTGTGCATTACACATTCGCACACAGTGTGTGTTTGGTGCACACTGCACATGAACGGGCAGCGAACTGGTGGCAAACAGCAGAGGATTTCACCACTGGGTTATGGGATTTTACACCTGTGATATTTCAATATTGTAAGCCACCCAACGAGTTGGGCGATCATATAAATGTGCTTAATGAATAAATCAATAAACGATTATGGCAGGGTTTTTTTTTTCTCAGTGGTTTTCCTTCTACTAATTTTCTTAGATTCTCCAGGTCCATGCAAATGTACCACTGCCAAATATGGCAATACATAAATATTGAAATGCCTGTACAAAAGTTCAACACACAGCCATGTTTTCTAAGTAAGAAAAATTCAGCTCCCAGATAGCGCACTCAATTTGTTGATGGAAATCATCCACATGCTTTAATATTTTAGTCTCATGGGAAATTCTACGCGTATCCCATTGCATTCAATGGTGTTTGCTTCTCAGTAATTCTGCATAAGTTTGCACAAATGATGCCAAGAGTTTCCTAGAGTAACCTAACCCAGAAGTCTTTTCTCTGGTCTCCAGGGTCTCATCTGATGGTGCTGCCAAATTTTGATGATGTGGTTATTAAAAAAACAGCACTGCTTTTATTGCAGAAACGTTTGGATGTAAAATTATAGAATAGCCTTAAATCACTTCGAAAAATCCTGCCCAGAAAACAGAATCATAATCCTACCTATAGCCAGGTCATTACCTAATAGCCCTCATATTCTGGAATACAGCTCTAAACTACTAAAATACTGTCTATCCTGCTTATCTTGATTGACAACTAAATCCATAACAATGTGCATAACAAAGCATTTTCATTCATGTAAAATTTCTTATGAAAGCCAGCTGAGAATTGTTCCGTCTGTTCACTTTGAGCTAAGAAAGTACCGATCAGGCTGTCTAAAGCACTAATGAACTGATCATAACCCATATCAACCAACCACAATCAAAATTACCATCAATCATGGCTAAAACCAATGCTAGCTGGGGAATACTGGGATAAGGAAAGTTAATCTACAAATATAAGATCTAACATTTTGAGAATAAAGCTTTCCAGATATTGATTTTTTCCCCCTTCCTCTTGACTGAACATGGTCTTACCAATTGTGCAACGTTTTCTGCAAGCCAGGATTTATATGTTACATATTTCTCTAACCTTCTCCTACTCACCATTCTCAGAAAAGCCATTTGATTTTTCTCTCTCTTGATTTCTTATGTTTACAAATCTATCTTTTTCCATTGCTTACCACACCCCTGCCAGCTAATTCAAAGCTAGCATTTTATTCATCCAGTCTGATAACAATTTTGATGGCATGTTCCTTTTATAAGTTTTGCCGCCCTGCAACATTCCCAGGATTTACTTCTGGGGTAATGTACTTGACAAGATTCACATAGGATATGCACGTAGGATATAGCACGTAGGATATGGCTTCCCAGGATTTGCTCTGCAATGCTTATATGGAGCCATGTTGAATAGATGGCTTTTGAAGCTTCCCAAACTTCAAAATGCACGTACAAAAATAGGGACCACCTTTGGTGGGAAGGTACCAGCATTCTATGCATCTTTGGCATTTACTCATGCTGGCCACATGACCACGGAGACATCTTCAGACAGTGCTGGCTCCTCAGCTTTGAAACGGAGATGAGCACCACACCCTAGAGTCGGGAACAACTAGCACATACCGTACTTTTTAGAGTATAAGATGCACTTCCCCCCCCCCCAACAAAAGAGGGTGGAAATGTTGGTGCATCTTATAGACCGAATACAGCCATTTTTGGCCTCCCGAAGCCCTGCCCTGCGTGTCCCATTTTTGCAAAAAACAAGCTCGTTTTTCGCAAAAACAGAGCGTGCAGAGGCTGCAGGAGGCCTGCAGAGTACTCCTGTGGGCTGGGTAGGGAAAAAACTTTTTTTTCTTGCTTACCTCTTCAAAATCTTGGTGCGTCTTATACACCGGTGCATCTTATAGTCTGAAAAATACAGTATGTGAGAGGGGAACCTTTACCTATGAACTGTAAGTCTATCAAACACTTACTTAGAAGAGAAAGGGGTTGGATTTTTTTTTAAAAAAAGGAACTTTTTTTAAAAGGAGTGATTTATTCTCTCCTTACCAAAGAAATAACAATACAATAGAGAAACCATAGAGAGTGGAAATCAGCAGGGGTGTGTTTTCTGTTGTGATTCAAGAGTCTTGATTTAATTGCTGTTCTAAATAGATAGCAGCAGCCTGATTTTCTGAGGAACAAGATGAAGAAATTTCAGCAGGGAAGAATTAATTTCCTAATCCATACAAAACTCTGCTCCAAATCAGGCACAGTTCACATAGAAGAGATATTTCCACTTCTTCCCTGACTCATTGATGGATTCTTTGGCAAAAGCTGTTTAGCTCTAGAGGCTATTTGAGGTGTTTTCTTTGTCTAGGGATGAGTGGAGGGGGCGGGAAGGCTGGCAGCTTCAGCTGAACCCAGCCTGGTGTTCATTTTCTCTGTCTCAATACATGTTTCCACCCCTTAATTCTATTTCATCATTTCCTGCCCTGGCCTGTGCAGTTAGCGAGAACAATAATGGCCTTTATTTTTTATTGTTATTACCAGAATCCAACATCTGGATTTGGAACAGCACTTCAATGTCAAGACCCCACCTCTCCATGCCTGGGAATGTACTATTTACAATCCATCTTCTTTTATTTCCACCCACCCTTCCGAATGATTTCTGAAAGTTGGTATAGTACTGCATCGTTATAATAATGTACGCTTTAGTTCAAGGAAATGTCTCTCTGGTTAGCATAAGCAGCTCTGATCTGGCTGACCTCATTCTTCCTTTGTTACTTTTATTTTATAAAGGGTGATATCATACAGTGAAATGAATACAAGGTCAGTTTCACTTTGCTGAAAGTAGGAATGGGGGAAATAAAAGCATAAGTTTGTTGAGCATCCCTATCCCTCGCCCTAATATAGTCTTTAGAGTCTTTGCTTATCAAACCCTTCTTCAACTTGGTGGCCTCCAGGAATTATGAGCTAGTGTAGCCAATAATGTGGAATTCTGGATCTTTTAGTGACAGTACACAATACACATTTCACAATTGTGGAAAGCAGAGTATACCAGTTCAGCAGTAAAACACAGGAATCAAGAAACATCCTCAGCAGTAGACAGATGTACCAGATTGGGCAAGGCTGTTACTAAGGTAGGCAATCACAAGGTGGATTTGTGCATTCTTCATGAAACTCAAATACTTTGGCCACCTAATGAGAAGGAAGGACTCACTGGAGAAGAGCCTAATGCTGGGAAAGCTTGAGGGCAAAAGAAAAAGGGGACAACAGAGAATGAGGTGGTTGGATGGAGTCACTGAAGCAGTAGGCATGAGTTTAAATGGACTCCAGAGGATAATAGAGGACAGGAAGGCCTGGAGGAACGTTGTCCATGTGGTCATGACGGATCAGACATGACTTCGCAACTAACAACAAAAACATGATTTGAAGAACAAAAGGAACAAGGCACCTGGAGGAGCCTGTGAAGCTGTAGTCCCCTGTCCTGGGCTATCCTGCTAGTATATTCAAATATTTCTAAATACAGTAAAGTGGAATCTGTCAATTAAAGATTTAATTTATCTATGTTGTCTTTTTTATTCAAATTGATCTAAGTCAGGGATGTCAAGCTCGCGGCCCATGGGCCAAATGTATCACATGCTGGCCACGCCCATGCCCGGTTTAGCAAATGGGGGGAAGTCGTGATATGTCATGTGACAACACCATGATTACGCGAGTTTGACACCTGATCTAGATGGAGAACTGGCTGCTACATTTCAGCTCTCTTAATGCAGTCTTTCAATTAGTCCAAGATAATGGTGAAATTATCCCATAGAATGGAGTAACAGAGATGGCTTCTCCAGAGGAAGAATAAGTTTCTTCATTGTTATGTGACTCTTCTAGAATAGCATGGTCCTTTTTTCTTATATTATCATTTTGTCTATAATCCAGTTACCATGTCAGCCATATAAGGTTGCTAACTTCTGGGAAGAAGAAGTGATTTATGCAAACAATATTTACAAGTGCTTTCCAGCAATCTGCAAAACAGATTTTTTTCCCCTGCTTTCCTACCAAACAGACACAAAGTTGGAAGAAAAACAAAACTATTATAACTGCCTCTGAATGTTATGTGGGATGCTGATGAAGGAATGTTGGAATGGCTACAAAACATTTGAATGTTCATAAGCCTGGACTGAGTCATGATCTCATCTGGGTCCTTCTGCAGAGCCATGGAGAAGACACACAATTGGCACACAAGATGATGATGTAAACTTCATTTCTCTTCTGGAAATGACTACTTGGTTTTCTAAACTATAATGTATGTTAATTTGGGTTTTAACTCTCTTAAAATTGGAAGATTTACAACTATATTCCAATCTTCCCCAACTCTCCAGATGGCTATGTCAGTTGGGTATCCTTGGACTTGTAATCCAACCCATCTAGAGATCACCAGACCATAGAAGGCTGTATTTATTACCATGAACAAGTCAAAGCATATTTTAATCATAGCCTAGTTGAACCTTGTCAATGACATTCAAGAGTTTTGATTCTCCAAAAGATTCTTTTTTTTTTTTTTTTTTTTAGCATTTGGGCAGGAGGTTAGTACTAGAGAACAAAAGTTAGGTTAGAGTAACTGAATCCATGGATGAAATAAGTTCAGTAAGCAATGGCCTCATTCACAGAAAACAGAATTTGCAGTATTATTTATAGGGGCGTCTAAACCTGGAAATAGCCATCACTACTAAAAGATGAGTCTGGCTTGTGTTAGTTTTTTATTGTCACGCAATGGATTGCCTAGCTATGTTAAGCATCAGTCCAAGGAAACATTCATAGCCTAAAGGAACTTAACTCTGACCAAATACGATTTTTCAGGTTTAGTTTTAAAAAATTGGTACCGTACATTCCACTTCATTCACATTTAAGAGTATTATAATAATATACTCTTTAAAAGTGTAATACTCTTATATTATATAATATAATATAATTAATATAATATAATATAATATAATATAATATAATATAATATAATATAATATAATATAATATAATATAATATAATATAATATAATATAATATAATATAATGTAGGTCCATACAGGAGGTCATAGCACCATTTCAGATCATATAAAACAGACAGTAGCAGGTCAATATTCAACAAGATTACATTCTGCTCACTCAAAATGTAGTAGGCAAAGCATTTGAGAGGACAACTTTCTTTGTTTCAGTGTGTCTATAACTACAGCAAACTAGCCATCAGCAAAGAGACAATCTGAAGCAAAGTGATGTGTACATATCTACCAGATTCCATCTTTTCTCTAGCAATGATGTGCCAGATCAGTGTAATAGGGAGCCATAAACACCCCACACAAACAGATCCCTTTTCCCTCCCTTAAGGGATGACGTTAGTTACTTTTTCCATCTTCTTCATTGTCAGGGAAGGAAAAAGAGCCTTGGAAACAGAACATAGCCTCTTCTCCTCCCCAGCCAAGATGGGGTGGCTGCTGTAAGACAAAAACCCAGGTGGACAAATTTCTAAAAGGCCACTATTTCCCTGTTATTGGCCAGCCAGGCATCAGGTCAGCATTAACGTCAAATCTGTTTACATACATCAAGCTCCTTAAAGCTACAGTGCAAAAAAAAAAAAAAAAAAAAAAAAAAACTTCTAGTCTGATCAGGTTTAAAAATAGGGTTTCACTGAGTGCATAGTTTTAACAAGTCTGTTTCATCACCATCTTTTCTTAGAAACGTGCTTACAGTAATTATCCTGCATCTCTCAAATAATACATTGTAGAAGAATTATCTATTTATTCTAAAAGCAAAACTAAAGTACTGTTTTTTAAAAGCGATTGAGGTCACCCTAGGGATGATCTCTAGAGAAAAGAAGTACCAATCTTTTCTATGGTGTAGCCATTTTGAATATCTCCAAATGCTGAAAGCATTTCAGAACCACATGCCAAATTATAATCCCAATTTGTTTTGCAACAGCCCCCCTCCCCCCCCCCACACACACACATACCTCAGTCCCACCTCACTTCCAATGAGCAGCTGGGACAAAACAGATGATTTAGAGATGGTTGAATTGATTGACCAATTGTTGTTGTCAGTTTGGTGAGTCCTTATTAAATATATATTGGAAGACAATGAATAAATGTGTCCAGAAATTTCAGCCCATGAACAAATGGCACAATTTTGACATTATTGAAACTATGGCAACAGTAATAGGGCATAATAGAGTCTCCAGTGTCGTCTGGATTTCAATTACTTAATAATCACTGAAGTTATTGATAGTGGGAATATACCACATTGATGTAATCAAATCTATGTCAGTTGTGAAAGAGAATTAACATGTAAGTTTTATTTCAATGTCTAAGTAGGTAATCATAGGTCTGGGTTTAGAAGCTAAGCAAGCTTAGATGTGATTAATTCTTGGGTGTGAAACTACTAGGAAAGCCCAGATATGTGGGGTAGACCAGGAACTAAAACAAAAAATAACTTGAAGAGGTCAGTGGGAAACGCTTCGGTTTTGTTTCCAACAACATTAAAAGGACAAGTGCATAAAAGCTGATGATTGAGCTTGATTTGAAAGAGACTTTTACTTTTTTTAATTCATGACTAAAAGAGAAAAAAAAATCTATCTCTGTTCAATAAACACTCCAAGAAGATGCACGTCAGATCTTTCTCAAGTCATTTAAATGTTGTTCATATTTTTGAACTGAATACATATTACTCTCAGTTCCTGTTTATGCAATCAGGAAGTATTGTACGGGCTCTCTGGGAACAGTATGAAATATGCTTTTTCTATCTGCAAAAATTTGTTTCTCAGCCCTCTGAACCTATGCAGGCTGTTGTGCCAAGTCAACTTTCTCATTCCTGCATCAATATCAAGTGGCCTCTAAGATAGCTACTTCCAATTACCTCTTCCACTTCTTCTTCCTCCTTCTCCTCCTTCCTCTCTGCAGTGCTTACAAAGAACCATTAGACCATCGCCAAAAGAGAAGCTATGCATTTGCATTGAAGGCAATCATATGAATTTATACCTACATGATTACTATAATTCAAACAGAAATATCATACCTTAAATTATAATAGGGGGGACTCTGTTCGGCTAACCTAAGTTTTAGACATGTTCAGTTTGCAGCATGTTGTCCTTAGGCAGCTCCATACCGAAACTCTTATTGCTAAACTATTCCTTCAAATGGGATTGCACTGGACTTTAACTTTCTGTATTTTTCACTGGCAGGAATACCCTCCCTGTCTCTTCCCCCTCTAGTTCCTGAAGTCAAGGGGCCATGTTGACCTGCCACATTCTCACATTTTATTCTGGATAGGACAGGGCTTTCACTACAATACAGGTAGTCCTCAACTTACAACTTGCAGTTCATTTAGTGACTGTTCAATGTTACAAATGGAATGGAAAAAATGACTTATGAACATTTTGCATACTTACGACTGTTGCAGCCTCCCCATGTTCATGTGATTCAGATTCTTGGCAACTGTCTCATATTTATGACTATTGCAGTGTCCTCGGGTCATGTGATCAACATTTGTGACCTTCTGACAAGCAGTCAATGGGGAAGTCACATTCACTTAACAATCATGTGATTCACTTAAGAACTGTGGCAAGAAAGGTCATAAAATGGAACAAAGTTCACTTTACAACTGTCTCATTTATCAACAGAAATTTTGGGCTCAATTATGGTTGTAAATTGAGAACTATTGTGGCTGCCAGTTTTATTTTATTTTTTTAAAATTACTTCCTGGACAAACACTGCTTTAAAAAAAAACTTTTCAAAAGCCCAAGAAGGGTGCACTGTAGCATAAAAATTATCTTGGCTTTTGAGAGTCAGCAGTCATGTGGAAGGGCCTCTGTTAGAGTAGCACATGAAACCCTGAGACTAGTTTTAGCAGATGTGTATTCCAGAAAAAGAAATCCCAACAAAATAGTCAAGGGAAGTTTTCAAACATTTTTCATCCTAGGAATTGGCTCAAAAATGGATCCTCTCCAAGAAAACTTGGGCATCTTGTAGTCACTGACAAAGAGTTTAAAAATTCCTGATCAAAATAAGAAAAATCAATCAATACTTTTTTAAAAAAGCTATTAGAGAATAAATAACCAGAAGTTTAAAAAAACCAATATTATCTAGATAGCTTCATTTCTCAAGGGGAAAAAAAATAGCCTTTAGAGTGCAAGAACTTCTCTTAGCCATTTTATGTAGATTTTAAGGTAACTGCCAGAAGTTTAAGATGTCCTGAAAACTTGGGGGAACAAATGGTTTTTGAAATCTTTTAAAGTTCAAATTTCCAAGAACTTGTCTTCTGCACTGAATCACTAAACTACACACATAAACACACACATTGAAGCCCAGGGGGTGGGGGATTTCTCATCTCTTCCGATAGTTCCGTGGTTTGTTTCAGAACGTTTTCATCATAACTGTTGGAGTTTGCGGTTATCAGCGCAGCTGTCCCATCGTGCTTTGCAACATTTCAATCATTATACAAGCAAGGAAGTAAACTCGCTTAACCACGAAGTCAGTTTCTCTTTCCAAGTGCTTACTGTTGCCTCAGAAGTTGGCTTTTTTAAATTTAAAAAAAAAAAAATGCAGAGGGTGAGTGAAAGGCTCTTTCCTGTTTTTGAAACCAGACCATCTGCACGGTTGACTAGTTACTCAAATCTTATCGCTTAAAATAACAAGGGCATGAATTTCAGAACTGCCTACTTGAGTTGCCCTCTTTCCTTTCCATACGTATCTCTATTTACTCATGGGAACCCATATTTACAATTCTCTCTTGCCAACTGCTAACATAGACAAAACATAAGACCTGGTTACACATTAAGTTATATTGCTAAAGCATGCCACGGCAGCCAGACTCTTTCTAAATATGCTTTTCTGATTGCCTTAAGCCAAGAAAAGCTGAAAAGGACAGTATTTTTCCTTGTTAGCCCAAATGGTTGCTTCTGGATGCTTCTTCTCATCTTTCGTAGGCAGCTATAGCTACATTCTTCACAGGAGGCAGAGTTTTATTTTCAGAAGTATACAACTCCATCTAAAGTTACTAGGTAAGGCTTGAGTAAGGAGATGGGAGTTAAGATGTCTTCTGGTAAACCCCTCTACAGATACAAAGTTCTCAAGGGTTCAGATTTTAACCTTACAAACCATATACAGTACTGTCCAATCAGCACCTCAGGTCATATTTTCCCCCCTTTAGAAGAGGCAAAAGGGGAGGGAGGAGGGAGGGAGGGGAAATCCCAAGAATAAAAGTATGTGCTTAGTAAAATCCAAAAATTAGTTTCAATATGTCTGTTTTGCACAGCAGCTTTGGAAAAAGCTGCCAAATATAACAGCTTTGTTTGATAGTCATCTCCTGGCTTAACTCCTGAGCTGGCTACTATCCATTTTACATTGCACAATAAATGCCTGCAAAATTAATCATAAACTCTCTGTTTGGGATTCAGACTGCAGTTTTCCTGGAGGGTTCATCAATCCATAGTTTTCTGCCAGCACTATTTTTTTTCTAGAGGCTGTTTTCCTCAGTGACCCTGGCTATAAGGGCAAAGCACATCTAAGTAAATGCAGTTTATTCTTGTTCTCTTGCTTTGCTTTAAAAAAAAAAGAAAAGAAAAAAGAAAACAACCTTGGCAAGAGTTAACAGCAGATAGCTAAATTTCACACTTTTACAGCCTTTTTTGGCAAAATTAACACTTAGCTCAGAAAGGAAAGAACATGTGTTCTTTAAAAAGAATTGTTATTAAAAAGTGTTTTTCCCCTTTCTTTGCCCACCAGCCAGACTTAAAGTTGTCATTGCTCTTGTGTTTTAACATTATTTTTATGACGTTTGGGTAACGCCAACTGAAACCAGTCTGTTCTGCTTGATGAACTTGCTATTTTATAAATACACTGAAGTGCAGAATAAAAAGAAAGGGAAAGATCCCTATTTCGTTCCAAACAAATATGCTTAAAATGTGTGTGTGTCTGTTTCTGTGTCTCTTTCTGTGTCTGCGTATCTCTGTGTTGATCACATTAGCAACTGTAAAATAGGGCACAGTAGAACAAATGAACAAATTCTTCAAAGAAAAGCAGCCTCTTGCATTTCAGCTACTACTTCTCTTGATGCCCTACATGAAGTTCTGCCAATGGCTTGCAGGAAAACTTTCAACCTAACTTTCTTCTATAGTTCCTAGCAGTGAGGAGGCGGAAAGTAGCCTTACAAGTTTAATTCTCAAAGTCCCAATTTGTAGATTTTTTTTTAAAAAAAAGGAGGAAGAGTTGTATGGAGGAAATTACATAAAAATGTATAATCAATATCTATTTAATTCAGTCTTCAACCCACATCCACCCTTTACATCTGGAGAGAGTTTGTTCTGCTGTATCCACCTGAAGTTCTAATAATGTTGTATCTACATACAACCAAATCAAATCAAACCTTTATTGTCAATGCACAACATGTGTACAATGAGATTGAATGAGCTTCCCTTGGTTCAGCCCCCCAAAAACACAGAATACATCTCAATAATTCAATAAGTAAAAGAAAAAGAAATCCCTAAACCGAAATAGGTAATAATTAGCACACATTCCCATATACCAGGGGTGAAATCCAGCAGGTTCCAACAGGTTCTGGAGAACCGGTAGTGGAAATTTTGAGTAGTTCAGAGAACAGGCAAATACCACCTCTGGCTGGCCCCAGAATGGGGTGGAAATGGGGATTTTGTAATATCCTTCCCCTGCCACGCCCCCCCAAGTCATGCCCTTAGAACCGGTAGGGAAAAATTTTGGATTTCACCCCTGCCATATACATATATGTATATAACATTATATTATATTACACCTGTATGAACACATTGTATGTTGCGCTGGCCCTGCAAGTCTATCATATTAAACCTAATTATGGTGTTACGTTGCATTCAGAAGCTGACAGTCCATGGATAAAAGCTATTTTTCAGCCTATTCGTTCGGCTGGCTATGCTTCTATATCTCCTGCCCAATGGTAAGTGAATAAAGAAGAGCTGACCAGGGTGTGAATCATCCCTGAAGATTTTCCTCACTCTGCTGGCGATTTCTCCAGTGAGGTCAGGGGGCAGCCCATGATTTTTTGTGCTATGCTTATTACCCTCTGTAATGGCTTTCTGTCCGCAGCTGTCAAACCAGCATACCATACCATCACATAATATGTAAGGACTAGTGGTGGGTTTCAAAATTTTTTACTACCAGTTCTGTGGGTGTGGCTTGTTGGGCGTGGCTTGTTGGGCGTGGCAGGGGAAGGATACTGCAAAATCCCCATTTCCTCCTGATCAGCTGGGACTCGGGAGGCAGAGAATAGATAGGGGTGGGGCCAGTCAGAGTTGGTATTTACCGATTCTCTGAACTACTCAAAAATTCCACTACCAATCCTCCGAACTACTCAAAATTTCCGCTACCGGTTCTCCAGAACTGGTCAGAACCTGCTGAAACCCACCTCTGGTAAGGACGTTTTCTATTGTAGACTGGTAAAAGGAAGTCATCAGTCATTGTTCCACCAGATTTTTGTGCAAGACCCTAAGAAAGTGAAGACTCTGTTGAGCCTTCCTGACCACCTAGAGCATGTTATTTTTCCAGGTGAGATCTTGGCTAAGGTGGACTCCCAGGAATTTGAAAGAGGAGACCCTCTCCACATGCCCCCCCCCCTTTGATGTAAAGTGTAAAGAAAGAAATGTAAAGAAAGGTTCCTCTTTCTGCTTCTGGAAGTCTAGCACCATCTCCTTTGCCTTGCTGGTGTTTAGGTGCAAGTTGTTTATTGAGCACCATGTGGATAACTTCTGGACTTCTTCCCCATATGCTAATTCATCTCCTCCTATAATAAGACCCAGTATGGTGGTATCATCTGCAAACTTTATTATCATATTAGATAGATCAGAAGATATGCAGTCATATGTGTACAATGAGTACAGGTAGGGACCAGGGGTGAGTTCTACTTACCTTTGCTACTGGTTCGCAACAGGGCTGTGCGTTAACAGTAGAACCGTTCTACTGTTGCCTGAGCTGCATAAATCTGGATGACCAATAGATGGCAACAAACATCTTCAGAAAACCTATTGACACCTAATAGTAGTCTGGAGTTTTGCTGTATGGTCATGAAACCTGTAATCTCTACCTAAGATTTGTGCTCCAATCAGACCCCACCTAAATTCTAGAACATTTTTTTTTATTTCAAGTAGTTGCATTCCAGTTTTCAAAAAGTAGTTATGAACTACTATAAGCTGACTTTGTATAAAAAGAACACCGCTTAGGGGAGGGGCGAAAGCCCTACTAAGCAGGTATATACAAAAGTATGAAGGCTATTGCTTAATGCATTGTAGCATGCATTAATGCCCTGAGTCTCCGGAGAAGGGTGGCATATAAATCGAATAAATAAACAAACAAACAAACAAACAAACAAACAAACTTGCAGGACTTATGAAGCATTTTTCTGACTACACAACAGGCCATGTCACATTTCTTTTGACATTTTGATTCCTTCTCTTTCTAAATCCACAGGTATTGTCAGAAGAAAGGTCTGAGTTCGAGTCCAAGCTGGGACTCGGACACAAAATGAATACATAGGACAACTGTGTGAAGAAGGTTTTATTTAACAGCATAACAGACTGTATAGCTCTCAAAGGTGAACAGGTTAGGGACAGTAATATTTATAGTGTGGTTGATTTGATGTTCTTGAGTGTTGTCCTGAAGTGTTTGCCTTGGGGAATGTGTGAAGTCTTGCAAGGAGGATACGTGGTTTTCTCCCCTGTGGGTGTGATAGTTTCTATTTTCCTTGCCTGGTTGTTGGGTGAGAGGTGTTAAGGAGGGGAAACTGTGTTACGTGTCTAAGGGATTTTCATATCTCAATGGGATTTGTATTCTTATGATTAAGTTGCCGGTATTTACCAAATTCTTAAGAGAAATGTCACGTGCAAAGGATCAGGACCATTTATTAAGTTGCAGCACGGAATTTTTTTTTCAAGTCTATACACAAGAATCTAGTCAACTAATACTAAATAATACTAAATTGGCACCAGGTAAGAGTCAACAGAATTCAAGAGGAGTTGGACTTTAATAGTTTGTGGCAGCGTTAGGACTCTAAGCTGATGATAGGTTTAATTTCACCTCCCAGCTTTCCTGCTCTTTTCCTACTGAAGACATGTTTTGTTAGTTTCAGCCAGTGGTGAAATTCAAATTTTTTTACTACCGGTTCTGTCGGCGTGGTTTGGTGGGCGTGGTGTGGCTTGGTGGGCATGGCTTGATGGGCATGGCAGGGGAAGGATACTGCAAAATCCCCATTCCCTCCCCACTCCTGGGGGAAGGATATTGCAAAATCTCCATTCCCACCCCACTCTGGGGCCAGCCAGAGGTGATATTTGCCAGATCTCTGAACTACTCAAAATTTCCGCTATCAGTTCTTCAGAACCTGTCAGAACCTGGTGAAAAGCTGTAGTCTCTTGCAACATTGTTTCTTTGATAGTATCATTGGTGGATTCACTGGGGGGGGCATGGGGGAGGGTCAGGGGGAAACTATAGTCTTGTATGGAGTGGATGTGACACAGGTGACATATGGGCATTTTCGGCCAACAGTATCAAGTCTGGGTTTTTCTTTCCATTCAATGTGACATTCATAAAGCAAATAACTACTTTATCTACACCTCAAATTCACAGGGCAAAACATTCAACACCGCACAATTGTTACATTATGTTGTTTGGTACAATGCTT
Organism: Arizona elegans; assembly: GCA_022577455.1. Classification (NCBI taxonomy): domain Eukaryota; kingdom Metazoa; phylum Chordata; class Lepidosauria; order Squamata; family Colubridae; genus Arizona; species Arizona elegans. The sequence goes on from JAKOOJ010000001.1 coordinate 266,097,382, forward strand.
AGTTTGGTTGTTGGTGTGTATTTATTATTTATCTGAAACATTTTAAAGTCTTCAACTGGGAAACATTTCTAGAACATCTTAGAGATGATATATTATGCATGATATAGTACAGATGTTTAGATTGGATGTAGGATTTTTATCTAAGTACCTGCGATAGGGATATATTGTTATTTGGTGGTGTTAAAGTTTTGTTTTTGTTTTTTGCAAGATATAAGCTGTTAAGTTGGGTGAATGAGGACGCAGCAAGCCAGAGTAGTAAGTGACAACAGCTCTTTATTATAGGGTGAGACTCCAGCAACTGACCTGGGGAGCCAGCTCCCTTTATATACCTTGCAGCTGTGGTGGTCAGCCAATCAGCTGAGGGTCAGTTAATTCGAACTTCCCGCCAAACAAACCTATTTACATAACACTCCTCCCCTCCCAGAAGTCACTTGGGGTGTTATTTGCATACAAAGTCTCTCAGGTGACTAGGGCGTGTGCGAGTCCTAGCTGACCTGCGCAGTTCAGTCGGAGGGGCGGCGTTGAGCAGGTCGGAAGGACTTTCTGTTTCTCCCTGCTCCGCCAATGAGGCCTCCGGGACCTCCTCGTGGGCGGCGACTTCTCCGGCTGTTGGGACTACCTCGACGGGGCGGCGCTGGATACCAGAGTCCTCAGCTAAGTCCTCCGCTCTACTCGGGCTAGTGGTTTGTGCTTCTGGTTGGTAGTCGTGGTCGGAGATGGGGTCGTCTGGTGTGTCTTCGGTGTCTGTGGTTACTCTTTTTCTTAATTGGTCGATGTGCCTGCGCCAAACTCTCCCATCCCCCATGTCTACCCTGTATGACTTGGGTCCTGTGATTTCTGTGATTGTTCCGGCCTCCCAGAGTGGGCCCTGTCCATAGTTTCTAGCGTGTACCGGTGTTCCTGTGGTGAACTCTCTAAGTTTCCTTTCCCCCCCCTTGAAGACCTCTGGGGAGTAATTGGGGTTTAGTCTGTCTAGAACTCCCCGGAGTTTCCGCCCCATTAGTAGTTCGGCCGGACTTCGGCCTGTGGCTGTACAGGGTATGGAGTGCTGGGCTATTAAGAATTTGTCTACCCTTTCCTGCCAGTCTCCGGGGCTTAAGCGTGAGAGGGCCTCCTTTGCTGACCTCACAAATCTCTCCGCCTGTCCGTTACTAGCCGGGTGAAACGGGGCAGAAAGGACATGTCTGATCCCAAGTCCCGCTAAGTACCCCTCGAACTGTGTTGCGGTGAACTGTGGCCCGTTATCTGACACTAGGATGTCCGGTAACCCATGTGTGGCGAATAATTGTCTTAGCTCTCTGATGGTTGCGTCGGTGGTGGTGGCCTTCATTAGTTTGATCTCCAGCCATTTGGAGAATGCGTCTACAACGACCATGAAGGTCTGTCCATGGAATGGGCCTGCAAAGTCAATATGTATTCTGGACCAGGGTCCCTGGGGCCTTTCCCACTCCCTCAAGGGTGCCATTGGCGGGTCTGATCTGGACTCTTGGCAGGGCTGACATCTCCCCACCCACTCTGTAATGTCTGCATCCATGCTGGGCCACCAGACGTAGCTCCTGGCTAGCCCCTTCATTCTCACAATCCCCGGGTGCCCCTCATGCAACAACGTTAAAACCTTTTCCCTTAAGCGTGAGGGAATAACAACCCGATCGCCCCATAGTAAACAACCCCCTTGCATTGTCAATTCGTCTCATTTTCCCACGAACGGTTTAAATTCCCCGCTCCCAATCTTTTCCGGCCACCCCCTCATGACCCAACTTGCGACTGTCCGGATCACGTGGTCCTTGGTTGAGGCTCTTGCAACCTCAGCTGATGTTATGGGCCCAGAGTCCAAAACGTCTATCAGCAGGATGGGGATGCCGGGTGTGGGGTCTTCTAGGCTGTCGGGTAGTGGGCATCGGCTGAGTGCGTCCGCGTTGCCCATGTTCGCCCCTGGTCGATGTACCAGGCGATAGGAGTATGCTGCGAGGAAGATGGCCCAGCGTGTCATCCTGGGCGACAGTGCTGCCGGGGTTGGTCGATCTCCCGCGAGGAGACCCAGGAGTGGTCGATGGTCTGTGATTAGCTCAAAATCCCTCCCGAACAAGTACTCGTGGAATTTCTTTACTCCCGAAATGGCGGCAAGGGCCTCCTTGTCGAGCTGGCTGTAATTTCGCTCGGCACTTGATAGAGTTCGGGAGTAATATGCGATGGGCGCTTCCAGGCCATTCGGGAGTCTATGGCTCAGGACGGCTCCCACCCCGAATGGGGACGCGTCACATGCTAGAACAAGGGGAAGCGTTGCGTTGTATTGGATCAAGAAGCTTTCAGCTGATAGTAGTTTTTTAATGCCGGCGAATGCCCTGTCTTCAGTCTCCCCCCATTTCCAAGTGGCTTTCTTGGTTAACAGTCTATGTAGGGGTTCTGCCACTGTTGCCTTGTCTTTGAGGAAGATGGCGTAAAAATTTAATAGTCCCAGGAAGGCCTGTAACTCTGCCTTGTCCTTGGGGGTGGGTGCTTCTCTGATTGCCCTGATCTTGCTCTCTGTGGGGTGTATGCCAGTGCCATCTACTCTGTATCCCAGGAATTCGACTGAGGGGACTGCGATCATGCATTTATTGCATTTTACTCTGAGTCCCGCGTCCCTGAATTTCCTTAGGACCTCCCTCAGCCTTTCTCTTAGCTGCTGCTCATTGTCCGCGGTGATGAGCATGTCATCAAAATAGGGCACCACCCCGGGGATCCCTTGTAGAAGCCGTTCCATGGTACTTTGGAACAGTCCGGGGGCCACGCTTACTCCGAATTGCAAACGGGTGCACTTGAAGGCCCCTCTGTGGGTTACGATAGTCTGTGCCTCTGCGGTAGTGCCATCTACTGGCAGCTGCTGGTACGCCTGCGCCAGATCGAGTTTTGTGAATATCTTGCCGGGGCCCAGGGAATGCAGTAAGTGGTGAACGACTGGCACTGGATAGGCGCTCTGCTGCAGGGCCTTATTAATTGTGCATTTATAATCAGCACATATGCGCACTGACCCGTCCGGCTTGACCGGTGTCACAATTGGGGTCTCCCATTTGGCGTGGTCGACTGGAACGAGCACCCCTTGCTTGATCAATTTATCCAGCTCAATGTCTATTTTGGGCTTCAGGGCAAATGGTACCCGCCTGGGCTTTAAACGGATGGGTGCGATGTTGGGGTCTAGATTAAATGAAATCGGGGTCCCCACATACTTGCCAAGCCTCTCGTTGAACACGTCCTGGAACTCCTGCATCAGGTCTTCCTTCAGGGTGCTTCGAACGTTCCTTACTCCGGTGAATCCCATGCCTAGGGCTCTAAACCAGTCCATGCCCAGGAGGCTGGGAAGGTTGTCGCTGACGATGGTGAGGGGCAGTTTCTCGGTAAACTCCCCGTACTGGACTTGGAACTCGCCTCTGCCTTCGACGGGTATGCGGTTCCCTTGGTAATCCTTCAGTCTGCGAAGCTGTGGCTGGAGCTGTCGCTTGTGTGCGCTGGGGATGACTCTCTTTAGGTTTTCCCAAGACATGATGGATATCGGCGATCCCGTGTCTATCTCCATCTGGCACTCCCGTCCCTCGATCTCGACCGTGGTGTAGGTCTTTTCTCCAGGTGAGGTGCAGGTCCGTGCGATGCGAATGGTGTAGGCCCCAGCGTCTTCAAATTTCGCGCCCTTCCGGTTTCCGCCATCCCTGTTGGGCCTTCGGTGTGGCGCCGTCTCGGATTGGGCCGTTTGGCCACGTGGTCTGTAGCTCTGGTGTGTTTTCGACCTACAGACTCTAGCGATGTGGCCCCTCTTCTCACAGGAACGGCAAACGGCGTCCCTGAACTTACAGTTCTGTCGTGAGTGGGACCCTCCACAGCTGGCGCATCCATCTCGGGGCTCCCTCCGGGCTGTGCGGGACTGCTCGGTGTGGTAGACCTCTTCTTCAGACTCCCCCTCGCTCGCGGTGCTTACGGCCTCTCGATGCACTGGCGCCGTCTTCTGCGTTGTTTTGGTTAGGTGGGAGCTCTTTAATCTCTCGGCGGCCTTTACTGACAACTCTTGCGCCCTGGCCTCATCTAGCGCGATGAGTAGAGTCAGGTTTGACCTCGCAAGCAGCCTCCTCTGAAGCCGGCTATCTCTCACTCCGCAAATTAGTTGCTCTAGGAGCATCTCATCCAGGTCTCGGTACTCACATTGGGTTGCGGCCTTACGCAGGGCAGCGACGTACTCGCTGATCGATTCTCCCTCCTGCTGGAGCCGTTGCCGGAATTCGTAGCGCTGCACGTACTTCGATGGCATTGGTGCATAGTGGTCTTTCAGCAGGGTCTGTAGCATCGACCAGGAAATGTTGTGGACCGAATTCGGCTCCGACAATGCTTCGGCTGTGTCGAAAACCCTTGGCCCACAGTGACTCAGGAACAGGGCTTTCTTCCGAACGTCCGGTAGCCCTTGCATGTCGTTTGCCACCATGAAGCACTTGAACCGGGACATGTAGGATCCCCACTTCTCTTCCTTGGGGTCGAAAGGCGCTGGCGGGGTGTAGGCAGACATCGTTTCGGGATTCTCCTGTGTTCCGCTCGCTCGCCTGGCTGGATTCAGATGCGGTCTCGGGTCCCCTTTTTTGCACGTGGCTTCAGCTCTTTTGCGTGTGGCTTCAGCTCTCCTCTGCTTCTGGCCTCAAGATCCCATCCTCGTCGCCAATGTTAAGTTGGGTGAATGAGGACGCAGCAAGCCAGAGTAGTAAGTGACAACAGCTCTTTATTATAGGGTGAGACTCCAGCAACTGACCTTTATATACCTTGCAGCTGTGGTGGTCAGCCAATCAGCTGAGGGTCAGTTAATTCGAACTTCCCGCCAAACAAACCTATTTACATAACATAAGCTGTTCCAAGTAAAGCTTCCTTTTTGCAATTGACTGATGGTGATTTTGTTAATTCCAGTGATGTTCAAACGATGTTTTGTAAGGCACCTCTTACTATTGGTACTATCTTTGCTTTCTTTTGCCACAGTCATTCTACTTCTATGGGCAGACTCTGTATTTTATGACTTTCCCCAGTTCTTTCTCTTCTTTTTTGCTATCTCCAAGTACTGCAATGTCATTATCCAGACTTTTTTGTCTTTATTATCAGTAATGTATACTATATAATATAATAATACATATTATTATTATTATTAGTAGTAGTAGTAGTAGTAGTAAGGTAAAGGTAAAGGTTCCCCTCGCACATATGTGCTAGTCATTCCTGACTCTAGGAGGCAGTGCTCATCTCCGTTTCAAAGCCGAAGAGCCAGCGCTGTCCGAAGATGTCTTCGTGGTCATGTGGCCAGCATGACTAAACACCAATGGTGCACGGAACGCTATTACCTTCTCACCAAAGGTGGTACCTATTTTTCTACTTGCATTTTTTACGTGCTTTCGAACTCCTAGGTTGGCAGAAGCTGGGACAAGTAACGGGAGCTCACCCTGTTACGTGACACTAGGGATTCAAACTGCTGAACTGCCGACCTTTCGATAGACAAGCTAAGCATCTTAGCCACTGAGCCACCGTGTCCCTTTAGTAGTAGTACTAGTACTACTAGTAGTAGTAGTAGTAGTAGTTAATCATATAAAATGAAACCTCCAAAATTAGTAAGGGAAAGGAAGGACTACTACATTTTGAGAAGTTTCATTGTTCTAATCACAACCAGCTGGAATACAAGGAATCAATTCAAGAAGAGCCTGATACAATCAATCTCTGTAATGCTTATAGTAATGGACTTCCTTTTATCTTTGTGTTACAACCAAATTGAAAGGTGGATATAAAGTGCAGAGAAAATAGAACCGAGGCTAATGATATATCTTCATGCTGAAAATATAAATAAATGCAGGTTTGCACCAGCAGTGAAAAGGCATGAAATAAACAAAAGAACATTTTCTAACTTTCTCCTGCTTCTGTGACAACTAGAATTTGGTTTTTAAAAATAACAAGTCCCAGAATGAAAATGTGTAGCTCTAGGATGCAGAATATATCCTAATTTATCAAAATTTTCTTGAAGGCCAGATATATGAATTCACATTCATCTTAAAAGAGGAAGGGTTATGAAATGAAAAACATGTCTCTAATAATATGTTTAAATTTTGATATTCAAAGCAACGTGGATAATAGTAATATAAATTTGACTAGTAATAGGAACATAATGTAACAAATCCCGCGTGTTACTACCTTTACCCTCATTTTAGCTGGAAAAGCAATTAATTAAGCACATGCAGTTAGGAAGTCACTGGGACTTTGAACTTTGCCATCTGGAGAGGGGGATTCAGTGTTTTCATAGCCTTGGGTTACAAGTTAACCTTCTAAATCAGGTTATTTGCGTAGATAGCCTGGGCTCTCTCAGACTTTGTCACTGGGAGCATTTTGGGAAGTCTAATTCAGCTAAGTAGGTTATTGTTGCCAGGATGTTTGGGGAAGGAGAGATAAAGGGAGGTGGGGAGAAACATCAAGACATTTCAGCTAATCTAAACTTATCCGTTTTATGTTATGAGAAGAGGTTGCAACATTACTGGTAATTTTGCCTCATCTTGCAAGTCAGCACAGACAGGGAAGCTAAAAGCTCCTAACTGACTGGGGAAGATCAAGCTGGAGCACGCTCAGCTCACTAGGTTGAGCACGTGATGACAACACAATCCTCTTCCATCTGTTGATGTATTCCTGGATCCCCTTGGGCATTTTTCCATCCAGCCTTGCAAGCAGCTGGATCAATTTACTCTTGCCTTTAGTGTCCTGCACAGGCAAGGAACTCATGGAAATCCCCCTTCTGTTTCAACTTTTGAAGAAGGAATCTGGTAGCTTTTAAGCTGCTATTGATTTAAAGTTTCTGTGGTGGAAGGGAACTGAAATCTCCTGCAATTGCTAGCAAAATGGAGGAGCTAGAAGGCAGAGTCAGTGCAACATAGCTTTTTTACTGATATCGCTAAAGATGCCTCATTCTTCCAGTCTTTTTAAAGTTTAGTTTAGTTTCAGCCACATATGCTGGAAAGAGCCTACAGGTTATCATAATGTGATTTACATCTTTCAAGAAGCATTTTTTTCCCAACAGTCATTGAAGGCAGAGGTGGGTGGGAATCAGCTGGAAACTTTTGGAATTAACAGAACATATATTTTTGCCAGTGAAGTGATTAATGTTATGACTAAGAAAACACTTTTTCCTGTGGCCAAGATAACCTCATGCAGTACTCAGATGTAGCTCCATTTTTAGTTTATAAGAGACGCCTCCCTTGCCCATAACTCTTTTGGCAAAAAGATTTGGAGCAAGTTTGTCTTGGCTCACTGGTTGAGAACGTTGGTTCCCTTTAGGTCTAGCCACTCTTTTAGTTATTGGGCAACAAATGTTTGGACCAGCTACCAGCTTTGGACTGCAGAAATCTGGATGAACACTAGACAGTTGCAAAGGGTTAAAGTTTTTACAGTCCAGATCTAGTAAACCTATGAAATGTGGAATAAGATCCAATGGACCATTGAAAAAGTTCCAAGGCATCTAAGTGGTTTGCAGGCTCAGTTTTAAATTGAAAGGCATTACAAAAACATAGTACGTGGTTAAATGTTAGAAAAACCTCCCAACAATAAGAAAAGCTTGACTGTGAAATGAATTAACTAAAGAAGTGGTAGGCTCCCATCATTGAATATATTCAAGGGGTGATTATATAGCCAACTGTCTGGGATGCTTTACTAGGATTCTTTCGTTGAATGAGTGGTCGAATTCTATAATCTAAATAGGCCCTTTCAATTCCAGGATTCTATAATATAGCATAGAGATCAGTGGTGGGTTGCTACTGGTTCGCCCCGGATCGGGCGAACCAGTAGCGGCGGTGGGAGGCTCCACCCACCCGCCTGGACGCTTCTGCGCATGTGAACCGGTAGCAAACTAAATTGAAACCCACTACTGATAGAGATCTGCAATTCAGTGGTGAAACCCAATTGTTTTTACTACCGGTTCTGTGGGCGTGGCTTGGTAGGCATGGCTGGGGAAGGATACTGCAAAATCTCCATTCCCACCCCACTCCAGGGGAAGGATATTGCAAAATCTCCATTCCCACCCCACTCTCGGGCCAGCCAGAGGTGGTATTTGCCAGTTCTCCAAACTACTCAAAATTTCCGCTATCGGTTCTCTAGAACCTCTCAGAACCTTTGGATTTCACCCCTGGTGCAATTCCATATAAAACTTTCTTTTAAAATCCAATCGTCTCGAGCAAGTGTCTGGTTGTCCATCAGCTCAAGTCTTCCTCGCGGAACAGGGATGCAGCAAACCTATTGCTTCTAAAGTATGGCATCAATAAGAAATGAGAATGTGGCCTTAAGCTCAGAAAATACAAATCCAGACTCCAGATTCAGAGCTCCTGCAAGTGGCTGGACAACATAAAAAATTGTGCTTTCTACCTAGAAGATTCATTTTGCTTAGTTTTTCCATCTCATATGCATTTTTAGCAGCACAAACAGCCTTCAATGGTCACAATGAGGAAGATGATAGCATAGTAACCACAGTGATTAACCGAAAAGAAAAAAGAAAAATTGAGTAACAACTACAAGAGATGAGCAAACCTCTTCGAAGAAGCAACATGCTGATCTTTTCTAAGAAAAAGTTGCATTGTATCAAAGGGCAACACTAAAGGAATGATATCAAAGAGATTAAGTTCTTCTGAGTATATCTTTAGAGGTGTGAAGAGAACAAAGATTGCATCTTTAACATTCTCGGTTAAATCTTAATGGATTCCATTCCAGAAGTAGGGGAAGTTTATGAGCCCTTGGTGAGTCTATACTGGGATTATAGATTATAGCCTGTTTGAGGAATTCTGGGAATTGAAATCTGCACATCTTAAAAGTTGTCAAGGTTGAGAAACACTGGATTACATTTTAGGCACTGCTTTGCTGAAGTGACCTTGATTAATCTGGAAGAGCAAAGCATAGTCAGACCTGGTAGGATATCTTGAGAGAATACCAAAGCAGTAAACTAGGAATTCCAGAAAAAAAACCATCACAAATTGCTTCGGCCCTGTTGCCAAGAAACTTCCTAGATGTGTCCATGCAAACCCTAGGCATCCAGTGACTTGAAAGAAGCATGACTTTATTTTGCTGAAATGATGCTTGCTCTTTTTCCACCCAAGTACAGTTGGGAAGACAGAATGAATTGAGCTGAGTCAATTCAGTGTGAAAAGAAACATTTAGCCAGAAGTATACATATTCCTTTCTGTTCAGGAATTATGTATATAAAAGACTATAATATTTTTATATAATAGTCAGGGGTGAAATCCAGCAGGTTCTGACAGGTTCTGGAGAACCAGTAGCAGAAATTTTGAGTAGTTCAGAGAACCGGCAAACACCACCTCTGGCTGGCCCCAGAGTGGGGTGGGAATGGAGATTTTGTAATATCCTTCCCCCAGGAGTGGGGAGGGAATGGGGATTTTGTAGTATCCTTCCCCTGGAGTGGGGTGGGAATGGAGATTTTGCAGTATCCTTCTCCTGCCACAGCCACCAAGCCACACCATGCCCACCAAGCCACACCCACAGAACCAGTAGTTAAAAAATTTGAATTCCACCATTGGTTAGGTTAGGTTAGGTTTATTTGATTTGTATACCGCCCTACTCCCGAAGGACTCAGGGCGGTGAACAGCCAACAATAAAATACATAAATACAAAAAATTTAAAAAACCAAATTAAATCAAATTAAATCATTTTGGCCCAGACAGATTAAAACACCCCAATAATTTAAAAACAGATTAAAATTTACATATTTAAAAGGGAAGAGATTAGGCCAAGCCCGCCTGATGGAATAAAAAGGTCTTCACAGCACGGCGGAAGGAGCGCAAATCCGGGATCCTCCGTATCTCTGGGGGGAGCTCATTCCAGATGGTAGGTGCCCCCACAGAGAAGGCTCTCCCCCTAGGGGCCGCCAGTCGACACTGTTTGGCTAACGGCACCCGGAGGAGTTAAATACAAATAATATTACTGAATTGAACTAAAATATCTGTATAACAGGATGAGTTGTTGAATGGTGGCTTCCATGTTTTATATAAATTTCCTATCATTTTTTTTAAAAATAGAAACATATATAATTCGATGCTATGTGCGCTCTTCCCACGCATTATAAAACGTCATACATCAACAATGTCAACAATAATGCAAAAAAAAAGAGGCTACAATGGTCTGTAGCCTCCTTTTGCATTATAATTTTCTTATGCAGACACGAGTCACCATTGAGAAAAGCGTGAAGTCATCTTCTACTCAGGCTGCATAACCTGTTCTTACAAGTCCACACGGAGTTCTTTAAAGCCTTGGAACAGCCTCCAGAACTCTCTGCCAGGAGATATACTGAGTAAAAGCCTTTCCCCGTCTTCAGCCCAGTATTTGTGCCATGGTGGGTGGACAGTCTTCAACTTCCTATTGACAGATGACATTGAGTGTCTTAAGGATGACTCTTCTGTTTTGCATGGGGCTTTGGCTTCTGTAAACTTTGTTTTTGAACATGAAAGTGTGCTACATGGGTCATGATGATATGGTTCTATTCCTTCCCCAGCCCCCTTTTTTTGATCCTGCATTCCTGGAATCTAAAATGAGATCAGACCATAAATAGTTCAGCTGCCTATGTTTCATTTCTGGAAATCTTCTGACGATCTTCAACCACTATCATGTCTTCTCTACTTTGTGAGTTATTGTCACCATCGCTGTCAGCTTTGACTCCATCAGCTTTTTTTTTTTTTAAGTTCCTAAGATGGAATTTTTTGCGACCAAACAAAGGTCAGAGTTTTGCCTGTTATAAATCATACAGAGCTAGTGAGGAGGAAAATTCAGCTGACACTGTCATCTGATCTCTGCAGCTGTGCACCAAATCTAAACTAGTTCCTTCTCTTGTATCTCTTTCAAGTTAAGCATGAAGCCCAGACATCTGTTAGTTCCTGAGTTACAGTGCAGTTCCATCAGTGGACCTTGCAAGCTTAGAGTTTTCCAAAATTTGCCTTAAACTCTCAAATGAATTACCATGGGCAGTTGGAAGGTTTGTTGCAGAAATTTCAGTGGGGATTTCAACAACTTTCTCCTGTGTATGTTGTATGTTGAATAAATACTGTAACTAACCCTGTATCAGCATAGTCCACATCAGGGGTGAAATCTACTTACCTTCCTTACCAGTTCGGAAGTGCACGTGCCCCAAGTGCACGCACACCTGCGCATGTGCAAAACCTGTGCATATGCAGAAAGTTAAAACTAGGAAGTAATGACACCCGGGTGGCGATCACTACCGGATCGCCGAACCACAGGGAAAAATCGCTACTGGATCAGGTGATCCGGACCAATCCGGGAGCATTTCACCCCTAGTTCACAGTTTGTTTCAAAGATCTGAATTGGAAAGATTCTGTATATTGGTTATTGTTTATGGTCCTGTATATATTGTTTATGGTCCTGCGTGAGCTGCACTGGCTCCCAGTGGTCTTCCGGGTGCGCTTCAAGGTGTTGGGTTACCACCTTTAAAGCGCTCCATGGCATAGGACCTAGTTATCTTTGAGACCGCCTGCTGCTACCGACGACCTCCCACCGACCTGTGCGCTCCCACAGAGAGGGCCTCCTCGGGGTGCCATCAGCCAAACAATGTAGGCTGGCGACCCCCAGGGGGAGGGCCTTCTCTGTGGGGGCACCTACCCTCTGGAATCAGCTGCCCCTGGAGATAAAGAGGATCCAAGACCTCAGTGCCTTCTGCCGTGCCCTTAAAACTTTCTTTTTTCAGCAAGCCAGGCTGGCTTAACATATTTTTAAATATTTTTCAATTTTTAATTGGTCTGTTATCTTAAATTGGGGCCAGATTAATATATATCCTTTTAACTGTTTTTAATGTTTATATTGTATGTTTTTATCTGGCTGTACACCGCCCTGAGTCCCTCGGGAGAAGATACAGTATATAAATTTGAGATAAAATAAAAAATAAAATAAATATGTCATCCTTTAAAGGAGCTTTAACTTTAAAGGATGACATATACACAGGATCAGTGGTAGGTTCGGCCTGGTTCGGCCCGGTTCGGCTTAGCCGGTAGTGGTGACGATATGACGTCACCAAACCGGTTCTCTTTTTCCAGGAGCTGGCCCCTCCCGCCCACCCCTGCGTTATTCCTACCTTTTATTTCTTCTTTTTTAGCCCAGCTGATAGGTGCAGCAGAGTGGATTGCCACATCTCAGCTGGGCAGATTCCCAACGCGCTTGCGTGGAGCGCAAGTTTGGCACGCATGCGAGTGAAGTGATCACGTGCGAAGCGCATACACAAAGAGAACTGGTAGTGAAGCCGGTTAGAGCCCACCACTGCACAGGATCATAAACAATAACCAATATACAGAATGTTTCCGATTCAGATCTTTGGAACAAACTGTGGACTATGCTGATACAGGGTTAGTTACAGGAGCTTTCTTTTTAGTTTTAAGGTCTGACAGATTAGCACTCAGCTGCCTGCATTTTTCTGCATATTCCAAAATACCACCAGAAATCAATCAATCAATTAATCAACCAATAGGTATGTTTCCTAACAATCGTACTGAAAAAGAATTGGGGTGGGGGAACTTTCTCATCATTGTCACACTATTTATCCTTCATTATTTTTGTGTAAAAGGGTAAAAGAACTTACACAGCTCCATCATTAAATTAATAATTCCATCATTAAATATCTTTATGCATCCTGTCAATCACTTTAAGCAGAGATTCAACCCGGGTACTTCATTATGCACAATATAACGTATCTAATTTATTAGGTACATATGTGCATGTGTGCAATGGCACAAAGTCGGGATTTCTATAATATCTCTACTTGTTTCAAATGAAAGAATTATTGTGGTTCAACTGCTGTGCCTGGTTCAATATTGCTTTATAGCCTTTCTTCGTTTATTTAGGTGTAACCACAGTATGTTCCAAGGGGCTGCATTTACACAGATAAATACAGCATTGCAACTCAAATGTTTATCATCAATAAACACATGCACCCTTGCTTTGTTCTTTTACCCCTGCCCAAATTATTGGGACTTTTCACCATGAATGAGTCACACTTCCTCTTTTCACAGATCTAATTTAATGCACAAAAAGGGAACTTGTGCAACTGTACAATATTTTTGCAACCAACATTTGCAAAAGTTGCCATATTGGTAATGCCCAAGTTGCATCTTTAAGCGTTGCAGTAGGATAACGAAGGAAAGAGATCTAGGAATTATCTTTGTGTAATCATGTAACACAATACAGACTGTACGTACCGCTTGATAAGGGAGTGCAACGCAGGCATGTGCTCAGCCATTGTAGCAATTGCCCACCTTCCCGTTTTCGTCTTCCCTTTCACTTCTGTTTAGTGACACATTTAGTTATTCCTCAGTATTTAATTTATGAGATTGAGCCAAGCACAAAACAACACAATCCAGTGAGCTTCATTCTTTTGTTTGGGGATCTATGTGTCAGCAGTGACTCATTTACTGAAAACTGCATTATTGAACGCACCAGGACCACTTCCTGCAGAATTTCCTTGCAGGCCTTACATTTAACATATAGCTAACCAGCAATTATGTCTAGCTGAATGTTTTTCTCCCTCTCAGACATGTAATCTCTTCCACCTTCCTTTTGTTTCTCCTGGCTTTCTTTGAATTTCTCTGCAAAGGGACTGATGCCATTTTCAAAGCCCGTTAAATCATTTTCTCTGTACCTAAATGACCACCAAATGAATCAAAATATGCCAAATATAAAAATGGCTGTAATCTCAAGACTGTGCATATGAGAATCCATATGAGAATCTTCAGGGTAGGTTAAGATAGCTACAGCAAAAGGAACAGAGATGGGATTCATATCCCAGCGCTACCAGTTCGCTATCAGTGGTGCACGGATGCACACACTCGCTTTGTGAGCGTGCGGCACTTCTGTGCATGCCCAGAGCATTTTTGATGATGTCTGGGTGAGTGGGTGGAGCCTCTTGCTTCAGCAGGAACCTCCTGCTGAACCTGTAGAACCCCACCCCTGAAAAGGGACCAAGAATGTGTAGCTAAATGGTACAAAATCTCAACTAAACACTTTTATCAGCCGTAGATAATGATTTTATACTACCAGAAAAATTCTATGGAAAACATGAAATCCCTTTTCTTCCCCAAATTGCCCTTTTTCATTCAGTTTACTACTACATATATTTTACAAGGGAAGGCCACAGTCATGAATCATAATTTGGATATCTGTATCTAATTAATGTCAGTGTTCCCCAATATTCAATCAAAAATATATATCACCCTGCAAAAAAGACACCCTGTTTTTATTTTCCTGTATATAAACACAAACACACCACACACAAACACACAAAGCTTTCTCAAATATATACATTTTTATAAGCTGTTTCCATGGTTATATATTTTTGTATAGCTGTTATGGCAAATAATCTTTGTGCCCATTTGTGCTTCAGTACATACAGTCTCAGGCAATCATTTTACTTGAAAAAAATGGGAATAGGTTTTCCAGCTTCCAAGTTCCTATCCTGCCTGAAGGATTATTATGCTGTTAGGATAACAGAATAACAGAGTTGGAAGGGATCTTGGAGGTCTTCTAGTTCAGGCCCCTGCTCAAGCAGAAAAGCTTATACTGTTTCAGACAAATGGTTGTCCAATCTCTTCTTAAAAACTTCCTGTGTTCACAACTTCTGGAATCAAGTTGTCCCACTGATTAATTGTTCTAACTGTCAAGAAATTTCTCCTTAGTTCTAGTTTGCTTCTGTCCTTGATTAACTTCCATCCATTGGTTCTTATCCTGGCTTCAGGTACCTTGGAGAATAGCTTCTTCTGTGTGGCAGCCCCTGAAATATTGGAACACTGCTATCATGTCTTCCCTAGTCCTTCTTTTCATTAAACCAGACACCCAATTCCAGCAACCGCTCTTTATATGATTTAGTCCCCTAATCATCTTTGTTGCTCTTCTCTGCACTCTTTCTAGAGTCTCAACATCTTTTTTAAACTGTGGCGACCAAAACTGGATGCAGTATTCCAAGTGTGGCTGTCAACTTGCAAAGCTTTCAAGTTGCCATGAGCAGGAGGGAGGGAGAACTGAAGTGAATTCCATACATTCTTTCTGACCGCAATCAGAAGGAGGGTGTTAGGTTTCACAGCCAGCCAAAGTGGTTAATTGGAGAATGTGGCTATGACATGGCCAGAGAGGAGGGGAGAGACAGGGTCATAGGGGAACGTAAATCTATGTAGGATCAGTCCTAACTGCATCCCAATATTGCCAGAATGTTGCTCCTAATAAATGACTATATTTCCTTTGAAGTTTGGATCATGACTCATGAATTAATTAGGGCATCTTTCGGAAACTTGACAGTGGCATTATAAAGTGGTATTAACATTTCACATGATCTTGATTCTGTCCCTCTGTTAATGCATCCTAGAACTATGTTGGCTTTTTTGGCAGCTGCAGCACACTGCTGGCTCATATTTAAATGGTTTACTTTTTTCACCATTGAATTTCATTTTGTTAGGTAGCGGCCAATGTTCAAATCTCTCAAGAGCCTTCTGTATCTTAAGCCTATCTTCTGGAGTGTTGGCTATTCCTACCAGCTTGGTGTGGTCTGCAAATTTGATGAGTTTCCCATCTATCCCCTCATCCAAATCATTGATGAACATGTTGAAGAGTGCTGGGCCTAAAACAGAGCCTTGGGGTACTGCATACTTCCCTCCATGTAGATGCAGTTCCTTTGAAGACTACACGTTGAGTGCGGTTGGTCAGCCATACTCCTATATATACCGGTACATGAAAGAATGGGGCCAGAGAGTAAATATCAGGATGGTTTATTCTGTTTTTGCTACTGTTTCTAATTTTAAAACCAGATATTCAGTAGCACAGCATTACAGTGCTTTAAACTCCCCCTTAACCCATTCCCCAAATTCTACTGTCTAATTGCCTCTCCATGTTTCTTTTCCATTTCCTCCTGTTGCAGATAAGCAAAACACAATCTATTTTGAAAGGTCAAAAGGCAGTCAAGATACCAGGAGATACATCTGTGCTTGATGATATTGCTGCCAACAGTACAAGATAGGCAGAAATTAAAAGTCTCAACTCTACAGAATGAACCAAAACTGCTTTGAGCAGCTTCGAGTTGTATCTAAAATAATGATATTGGAACAGGTACAAAAGATAATATATCTAGCATTCTTCTATTCCTGGCAAACTCTCAAAGTCTTTTTGGAACAATAACGTCTATGAGTTACAAAGGCAGAAAAATGCAAACTACCAGTCGATAGACATATATTCACACATAATGTACCGTAAGCTAAATTCAAGTGGCTGATAAGAAACTATTGCCCTGCAATTACTGATACATTTTTTTACACCTCCATATAACCCTCAAGATATCCCCTTGCTGGGTACTACTGGGTACTACTGGGAGGGCTGGTTTTTGATTCTGTTGTTGTTGTTGTTGTTGTTTTTCATTCAGCCCCATCCCTGTGGTGCAAAGGTTAGAATCAGTGGTGGGATTCAGATTCTCTCCAGATTGCACGAACCGGTAGCGGCGACTGCGGGAGGCTCTGCCCACCTGCCCGGACATAATGCACAACTACTGGGCATGCACAGAATGTGCACTCACATTTGCGAACCGGTAGAGAAGGTATGTGAATCCCACCTCTGGTTAGAATGCAATACTGTCTGGAGGCTACTTCTGCTGATCACCAGCTGCCAGCAGTTTGGAAGTTCAGGTCTCACCAGGCTCAAGGTTGACTCAGCCTTCCGTCCTTCTGAGGTTGGTAAACTGTGGACCCAGATTGTTGGGGGCAAATATGCTGACTCTGTGAACGGCTTAGAGAGGGCTGTAAAGCACTGTGAAGTGGTATATACGTCTAAGTGCTATTGCTATTGCTACTCTAAAAATCTTACAGCTCCAGTTTGCTGCTCAGTTCAAAAGCTTTAGCAACTCATGGGTTAAGCAAAAGCTTTAAATCATACTGCACAGGGAAATGAAAAGCCCAAAGGGAGGCTGGGTAGAGTTTCTGCTGTGATCAGGTGAGTGTGAACGCCTTCCATCACTCTGCAGTGCTTACTTCCCTTAAGGCCTTATATCTTAACATAATCAAATCAACTCTTACAACCCAGCCTATTTTTCTTTCCCAGATGGTTAAGGTGAGACATGTGTTGGCTATCAACCCGTGTATGCGTAAAAGGGGGTTGCTGAAAAACATTCTGCCATACATACAGGCTTAAAAAGAATAACATCCAATTCTATACGGCTGTGATGAAATCCCAAAAGAAGAGGGGATTTTCAGCAGTTGGAAAAAGTCCAGCTTTCGTGGTCCAAGGAGTTCCTTCTTTCAGTTCTTGACTCAGTTGGTTAGAATTGATGACTCAACATGAGTAAACGCTTCATTTTTAATTTTTTTTTTTTTTGGTAATTCGAGGCATTTATTTTGACCCTCAAATAGTTCTTTTTTTTCTTGCATGTGAGATTTGGTGTAAGGTGAAACATGCATGCCCAACCCTAAGGTAATGGTGGACCTCCCTGACACAATGATGTAATTCTTGTCAGCAATAGAGAAGAGCCTTAGTGTCATGGTCTGCCGGTGGCCTAGGTCAGAACAGTTACCTTCTGGGGTGTTTGGGTTGTTGTTTTTTTCCAGTTTCTCAGTTCACCCTACAATCTTAGTACTTCCTGGTGGCCCTCCCCCCTTTCAAATAATAACAAGGTCCAACTTTGCTCAGCTTTTCAAGATCAGACAAGATCAGATAAATCTGGTCATGTAGCTGAGCACATACAATCTTAACTATAGGCATATTGAATGTAAATGTGTGATACAGGTTATTTAGCAAGTCCTTTTTTTTCCCCTCTCCTTATCTATGTACGTACACACATACGTTTTGAACTGTTGATCCAAGAAGGAGCAAACAAACACCGACATCACACAAAAGCAGCTTGGTGAGAAGCAACAGAAGGAAAAGAAAAACAGAAGAATAATCAGGCCGGAAGGGAAGTTTTTACGTTCTCTTGACTTCTTTGTGAATGACATTGTTTTGGGCGGGTATCTCATCTGTGCCAGACCACATTCAATGACTGCACTTGGGACCTTAGCTCTGCTAATTCTGAGCTGTTTTATAACCTACAGCACAAGTAGGTCTGTGTATTTATTGCTATTCCATAGGTAATAGCCTACAGAATCATATGCAATAAAATTTGCAAGTAACATTCAACATTGAAATCTAACAATCAATTAAAAGCAGCAGAATCTATCTATAGAGATTGGGGTGGGGTGGGGGGAAGAACTCAATATATCACATAAAAAGTCTTCAAAGCACAGTATTTTTGTTTTATCTACTTTGGTGGTTCCCTCCCATTATTTATCTGGCTATGCTCTGAGGGTAGGGAAATTTTATTTTTATATCTTATACCTTATCTTTCTTTTTTATTGCAGCTAGACTGATCTATGCTCTTGATGGCTGCTTGCTTTGTAATTCCCCCCCCCCCCCCCCCCCGCTTCTAAAGCTGCAAGGAATGAACTGGGAAGGGCAAAAGTCTTCCAAGTCTGCTCTTTAGATTTTTGGGGCATCAGTGGAAATTTAAAAGAATAGAATGGTTGCTTTAAGCCTTGTAGAGGCCACTTTGAAGCTTCAGTTTCACCCAAAGGGACATATCAGCTGAACTGGAAGAAAAAATTACGTGCTGCCAATGTTTTGGGTCACATGCAGCCTGCAGTCTGAGAAGAATCCTGGAGTTTATGAATGGATGGGTTCTTCTATTACCTCCTCTCTCTGCTGAATGGAGGCCTCTCCCTGAGTCTCTGGCTCTGCAATTGCCATGCAGAGAGGATGTGTTTCTGGGTGTGGTGATTGATTTAACCGAGCATGGGGATTGTAGCAATGTTGATGTGCAGCACGGTAAATGATGGGTCGTAGCCAAAATGTAATGTGCTCGGTGGGAATGTTGGTACTGAAACGTTATTTCATGTTTCTACTGGCTTTGTTTTTCTGCTGTTTTATTTCACTGCCAGGAATGCATTAGACGGTTCTCCATTAGGCTGAAGTAATGCCAGTATGAGCATTTGTGTAGCCAGACCGTAGGAATTTGTATCACTGAAGAGAGAAATGTTTGGACTTTATCTGCTGTTGCAAAACATGTTTGTCCTTGAGATGGAGCTGTTTTATTTTTGGCTAGATTTTGTATTATGCCTTTCTTCTAGAAATTCAAGATGGATCGTGTGGGGGGGTGAGGGAAGGGCTTACTTTATATTGTTAACTTCACAGTAACCCTATGAAGTAGGTTGGCCAGAAAGTGAACAAGTGACCTCAAATCAACCAGATAATAAGTTTCTATGGCTGAGGGTGGGTGGAGGTGGGTGGGTGTCTGCCTCCCATTTTACCCATTATAAAACACTATCCACTAAACATCATTAAATATTGGTAGGAATAGCACAGAATGGTTCTTTGACTGGAAACCTGCATATATGTAAATGTATGTTTGAAGACTTCCACCTGGCAGACATTTTACATGCCCTGACCTGTCTTTTAAGTGACATGCCCAAAGCACCATGCTAAGGGGGAAAATGGCCCACAGCCACTTGCACTCGCAACTCTTTTTGTTTAAAATTATATATCAAATTTCTTTTTTTTAAAAGTAAAAAAGAGGTTGCAGTAACCACCACTCTCTAATTTTGCTTCTTTTTTTCATGTTCAGTAATCCACATATACATAAATTTCTTTGCTTCCTAAAAACAGGCTCACTCAGAGAGCACTGGGAAGAAAGCAAATCCCTGTTAATCATAACTTTGTCTTGGAATGTGAAGGTTGGACTACAGAACATTAGCAGCCGAGAAACATCAAGCAAGAGGTTCTTTATCCTTGCCTTGCTTGCTTTTTGTACTCGGTTCTTAGCTCAATAAAGCACTATTTTTCCCTACTCGGGTGTTGAGTCCAACACATAAAGAAGAATTGAATTTTTCAGGACACAATCTGCAGATTTGGGAGGGATTAAGTTCTCTCTTGCCCACTGGTCCTCCCCTGGAAAAACATCACTTCTGAAAAAAAATGGGCTGAAGATCACAAATTTGCCAGTTCAACATAATACATATCTTCTACCCATCAATCCATGCACCTGTTCAGTCACATTGCTTCAGCACCACCGTGCGGACATTTTTCACTGTCTCAACAGGGCGGGCTCTTAAAACACAAACAAAAAAACCAAAAAATTGAGCAAGAGGTTGGAGTTGAGCAAGAAGTAAAACTTGGACAGCTTTTTCTGGCTAGCCTAAACAGGCCAATTTGCAAATTGTTTATTGTGTTTGACTTCAGAACTGACTTGAATTATTATATTTGTATTAGTAAAGGTTCCCCTCGCACATATGTGCTAGTCATTCCTGACTCTAGGGGGCGGTGCTCATCTCCGTTTCAAAGCCGAAGAGCCAGCGCTGTCCAAAGATGTCTCCGTGGTCATGTGACCGGCATGACTAAATGCCAAAGGCGCACGGAACGCTGTTACCTTCCCACCAAAGGTGGTCCCTATTTTTTCTACTTGCATTTTTTTACGTGCTTTCGAACTGCTAGGCTGGCAGAAGCTGGGACAAGTAATGGGAGCTCACCCCGTTACACGGCACTAGGGATTTGAACCGCTGAACTGCTGACCTTTTGATCGACAAGCTCAGCGTCTTAGCCATTGAGCCACCGTGTCCCTTTATATTTATATTAGGGCTACCATAACTGCAAAAATCCATGTAAAGACTAGATGGCAGCAAAGAATCAAAATTTATTTATCTCTTTGTAGCTCTGGTTCATTTTTTATTTTTATTTTTTTATTTTTATTTTTTTTTTTTTTTTGCAGTCTAGTAGCCCTTCCTTTTAAAAACCATACATCTCACCAATTTCCATGGAAATTCTAGAATTTCCTTGAAAACCTTCTACTCCTGTGCTAAGAATTAACCCAGTTCTTTATCATGAGGAGAAATGATTTGACTTGCTTTTAGGTTCCCCTTATCCCTTTTGCTCTTCAGCAGGCATATCCTATTCCTGTTATAAGCACGATCAGTGAGGTAATGGCCTGTAGTGCAGACATGTGCAACTCATTGAGACGATGCTAAAAGAAATTTAAAATAGTCATCTATAGCTATTATGAGGAGAGAATCAGCTGCATGTAAATGAGCTGTTTGGTTTTTTCCCTGTACTATGTGATAAAACCACCTACTTCCAAAACAAGCTGAGCTGATTTATAACATCAGCCAGCTGAAATGTTTAACTCAAAGGCAAGCCTGGTGGTGGTGTGTTTGTGTTTGTGTGTATGAATGGATGTATTTTTCAGTTTTGTTTTGTTTTTAAGGCTACACCATATATTGTCTCTCTCTCCTCACATTTCTCAGCAGAGAAGAGTCTCCTCCTTTTTCATAACTTTCGAAACAAGGGGAGTATGGTAGATGGACTTGTGTATGAAGAAGTAAAGACAAATGGGTGAGTGTAGGGCCACACTGTGTCCCTTCTCATGAAGAAAAGGTAGAAAAGAGGTACAGTAAAGAACAATTGCTCTGCCTTGTCTTGCTTGACTATATTTCCATAACTAGGTCCATGTATGCTAAGAGGCCACCATTAGCCTGCCAATATAGTGGGCTGATAATAGCAATAGTCCAAGATGATTGGTTGATGCTGCTTCATTAATGGCATCCTTAGAATTGAGAGGCCATCTCTCCAGTTTTAGCATGACATGTCCATGAAATCTAAGGAAAAGAATGTCCAGCTAGTGAAAAAAAACCAGAAATAAATGTTTGGAACCTGCTTTAAATTTTATTTATTACCATTTAGATGTTTGAACATCAAGAATTATGCCATCTATCAACAATAGCAAGTAATAGTTATCTTTAGCATATCAGAATTTTTTGGATGGGTTTACTACAGAGAACTATATGGTGAAGTTACTAGAAACTGCAGGGAATATCCTGGGTTCATAACCTACTGGGGGATTTTTTTTTTTTTTAACTATATTCAACCCTATAAAACAACCATATCATGTGCAACTTGGATTTTCTGTGTTGTACTGAGGTGACTGAAACACAACATAAATTCTTGAAAAATTGCCAGAGGTCTTAAAGTGAAGGCAGAAGTCAAAGGTGGAAGGAGTTTTGTGGTTGAAATCCAAACTCTACCATCAGTCTGTGGGGTGAGATTCATATTTCATAATACTTTATACTGCTTTATATTGGCCAGTTTAAGGTATTTTTTTTTCATGATGTCTTTCAATTCTAATATTACTCATTAAAAAAGAGTATTACTCTTTAAAAAAATATAATCCAACGCTTCAGGGATGAAAGCTTTATTAATTTGGTAGTCTGAACTCAGGCCTTGAACAAGTACATGCAAAAATACATTTATTTATTTTTTTGTCAGACTGATGTTGTATTGCAGAAATAGCAAAGCTAGAGAGTTGCCAAAACAGCTGAGCATTAAAAATTTGGCTCTAAAGGTATCTAGACAAGGTTATAAGTGCAAAAGAAAGGGGCTTATAAAAAGGCCAGACATCTGGGTGGGCACTGCAGAGCTCCTGCTTTGATAGCCAGCACTTCTACAGAGGCAATTTTTCTCAGAAAGCTGCTGGTGGGAAAGGCAGAGGCTCCATTTAAGATCACTGTGGTATAGAATAACTATTATTATGCTTTAAAAACCTGGTCTAAATTATGGGCCTGCAGTTCCAGCTTTGGCTTTGGACAATGTTTTTCATTTTCTGGTTTTACCATGCCAGCAGTAGAATCATACAGAACAGTAAGGTCTTCAGACCTGGAACCTGTCCATGATTTACCCATCTCAACCCCAGCTGCAAAGCAAAAGTAATCAGGAAAAATTGAAACTTTAAGCTTCCGTGACAGAGAACTATATTTGCAAAAAGGCAGACTGATGCTACAGGCTAAAAAAAGATTGGTTCGCTATTATCTGAGCTGATGTGGAGAGTCCAACCTTCCCTCATCAGAACTGGAAGTTAAAAGAATTCAGAATCAAAAGAGAAGCAAAGAAACAAGGTCCCTTAGGAGACTACCAGATTAGTGCAAAAGTCAGTGGGGAATTCCATCATGTGTAGCATGTAGGAAAGAGGAAGTCAGAAATACCACAACGTGCAGCATCTATAGCAAGATGAATTGATACAAAATCTAGTGAGATGGAAAGCAACTGCCCTGGAAAAACATTGTGCAAACCATAGAGTTGTCATTAAAAATCCCAGATGAATCCAGACGTGAGTTCTAAAGATAAACCCATATGGTATAGTTATTAAAGTGTTAGTCTGGGATTGTTTTGGCTGCATTGAGACCGAGAGGATATTTATTACTCCATAACCGCTGGTAGCTCAGAAATGGAGCTTAGATTGGAGGCCATTCTTTTCACTGTCTTGTTAGATACCTGGAGGAAAAGCTGGCAAACACTGGTTCATGATGTTGCCTGTGTGTTGTTTACATTTTGATAACTGTGAGAAAATTCCAGGTCGATTTTAAACCGTCTTTGTAGGACTGAAGAGGTAGAAACACTATTAGCTTGGAAATTTATTTAGATGAGTCATGTATCCACTTCTGAGACAGTAGTTCATATGGAGTGAATCACATTTTGTTATTTCTCTTCTAGACTACAATATTTAGGTGTTCTAATAATAAAATCAGGAAAGCTCAAACTGTATTCCAGTGTGTAACTTTAAAAAAAAATAAAATTGTGATAACTGCAGTGTAATGCTTTTATCATCCAGAGTGATTCTACAATATTCCTCTGAATATGTAATCTTAGAATTTCTACAACCTTCACTAAAATTCTACGCCTCAAAAAAGAAGGGCATCTGCCAGTTCCTTGCATAAATAGCATTTATCAAATGATCCAAAGCTGGTTTTGCCAAAATCAATAAATAATTTGAAAATGTTTGGGCCAAACCGACTAGTGTTTACAGAGTTAGTCAAATGTTTTATGCAAATATATAACTGAACCCTGACATTGTTTTTCAAATGAAAGCAGTTTTAAAAGAGGGAATTCAGAATTGTTTTCTCTATCCCAAATGCTTCTCAATGGCTCTCCACCTCCCTGGTTTTCATAGGCATGTTTCTCTTGTACAATACATCTTCAAACAGTTCTCTTTGCCCCCTCAAATGATTTTCATTGGACTGGATCCAAAATAACCTTATCAGAGCAAGTACAAGAGATGGTATTGTTCCACTAGGAGCTATGAAAATGCTAAAGGAACAATTAGTACAAGCCACACTTAGTGTACAGACATAATGAAAGTGCTTGTATCAGCAGAGTCAAAATAATGGAACTGACACTTGCAATAGGGTGAAAACGGGATTTCTGAAGAATGACGCCATGAATTGCAATCAATTTTCTTTAAAACAGTGTCAAGATGCAATTATATAAAAAGGTGAAATCTCCTTCAAGTCAAACCTGACTCCTGATGACTTCATCAACATAACATGTAGTTTTCTGGCAATAGCGCCTAAGTGATTTTCTAAGGCTTTTTTTTTTAAATTCCCACTCTAATTTACAATCCTGGAATTTTCTATGGTGTCCCATCCATCTAGTCATGTTTGTTCCTTTCAAGCTCACTCAGCCAAGAGTGAGGTTGGATGTCTCTTATCTTCAGGGATGTAAAATATGTACCATGTTGCCCCGAAAATAAGACCCTGTCATATTTTTTTTTTTTGAACCCTGAAATAAGCGTTTGGCCTTATTGCCATGCGCTCAAAAGCCCAATTGGGCTTATTATCAGGAGATGCCTTATTTTGCCAGAAATAGGGTAGTTGGCCCCTAAATATGTATTAACAAGTCATTGGACCATAAACTGTATTTTTCTCTCTCAGAAAAATATCTATTTTGTATGTTACAGGTAGTTCTCCTTAAGTGATTGCCTCATTTAATGACTGCCTCATTTAGCTGCTGTTCACAGTTACAACAGTGATGGAAAAGTAATTTTACAACCAGTTCTCACATTATTTTCTTTATAAAATTTATGTGACTTCCCTACCTCATAAAAAGTGACACCGGGTGGCATACAACAACTAATTAAAACAATAAATGTATACAAGCTAAAGATTAATATGGATGGAGCTAATTTCATTGGGAGGGAGGGAGACAGCATATTCCATAAGGCAGGCACCGCAGAAGAAAAGGCCTGCCAGAAAAGCGAGGTCTGGGAACTGCCAAGTGTAGATCCTTGGCAGATGGGATCTGCAGCATGCCTTCTACATCAGTTCTGATGGGATGAGCAGCCATAATCAGGAAGAGGATGTCCCTCAGGTAATCTAGTCCCATGCCCTGAAGGACTTTAAAGGTTAAAACCAGCACCTTGAATTGGACCCAGAAGCAAAACTGGCAGCCAATGCAGCTTGTGGAGTAGAGGTATGATATGTACTGTTCTGGAAGCAACATAGCTGCCCACATCACTGAACTCTGCGACAAGTGAAGCTTCTGGATAATCTTCAATGGCAGCCCCATCTAGAGCACATTACATTAATCCAATCAGACAAAACTGTGCAAAGCCCCTCTTAATCATAACTGTCACTTGTTCTTTGAGCAGGAGTCGAGAAAGAAGTCCAGATTGCATATCAAGTCTGTCTGGGATAGTGAAACCCCATATAGCACCAGAGAAGGCATAGATCTAGAACTGGAAGACCCCCAAACCAGTGGTGAAATCCAATTTTTTTTACTACTGGTTCTGTGGGCGTGGCTTGGTGGACATGGCTTGGTAGGCATTGGAGGGGAAGGATACTGCAAAATCTCCATTCCCAACCCAATCCAGGGGAAGGATACTGCAAAATCCCCAGTCCCTCCCCACTCCTGGGGGAAGGATATTGCAAAATCTTCATTCCCACCCCAATCTGGGGCCAGCCAGAGGTGGTATTTGCTGGTTCTCCGAACTGCTCAAAATTTACACTACCAGTTTTCCAGAACCTGTCAGAACCTGCTGGATTTCACCCCTGCCCCAAACCAAAAACCACTCAATTTTGTCAGGGTTCAATCGAAGTCGTTACATCTTGCCAGGGTTCAGCTGAAGCATTTATGACCTTCACAGCTCTGTAAAGTAAAGGAAAGCTGAAGTAAGATCATAAGTGTAGTCACAGTTTCACTTAGCAATCAATTCACTTGAAACCTGAGTTACAGGTCCCAATTTTGTTCACTAAATGAAAACTACCCATATATGATGTTTCCCAGGGGTGGGTTCTACTTACCTTTACTACCGGTTCGCAGCGGGGCCGTGCATGCACAGAAGCGTTTTGATGACGGTGGGGTCAGTGGGCTGAGCCTCCCGTCGGTTTTACTACCGGTTCTATAGAACTGGTGCAAACTGGGGGCAACCCACCACTGATGTTTCCTTTATGTCTCTGAAAAATGATTTTATATGCCTATGGAAAGAAGTATCAATAGGCTAAATCTACAGTAGATTTACTGGGTAAATATCAATGGCATGGATTTCTCATTCCATGTATTTTTCCATCCCCACCCCCATGCCCCCATGTAAAAACGCTTCTTGGTAGGAGATGTCTAGATAGATCAATCCTAAAGGATGTTGAGAGGTAAAGCTCAGCAATCAGATATTTCTCCAGACAGTTTTTTTTCTAAGCCTCATGCCCTAAGAATGATTTTGTAGAGGATTCAGATTAGGAAGAGAAGGGTTAACTCTTCCCTTTCAGGGCATACAGTGATAGCTCCTCATTAACTTCCTTGCTTAGCAACAAAAATTCTGGTCCCAATTGTTATCGTAAGTCGTGAACTACCTGTATTGTAACATACAGGTTACAGGAAATCTGGTAAATTCATTCAGGGAAGAGAAAGTATAGGTTTAATCATGAATAAAAAGTTAAAGTATACATAAGAAAATATGAATTTGTGTCATGTAAACTGCTGTGGGTGCATATGAAATGGAATGAATAGTTTGGTGATTTGGTATATATCTAGTGAATGGTGATAATAGAATAATATAGATATATATTTGGGGTTTTGAATACTTTGTGTAAATATGTATATTCTTATGTAAATATTACAAAATAACAAATACAAATTTAAAAACACGAAAGGTTTTGAGTGTTTATGATAGAGGATTGAAATAATTAGTGAAAGATACAAGGTTGATAGGTGTTCTAAATTTGGGATAGACCAGTTTTGTCTGTGGGAAAAACAATGAACATAGAAAAAAAGAAAAGAAAAGAAAAAAAGAAGAAAGAAAGAAAGAAAGAGTGGATTGATTATTGAAAGAGAAACAGAGTCCAGTATGAAAATGTATTCAAAGATAACATTAATCTCGTAAGAGAAAGAATGGAAATTTGATATATTTACCAAATGTCAAAGATGTGTAGGAGTTATGCTAATAAGAAATATCAAAAAAGGATATTTTGTAGAATGAAGAAGTAAAGAGGTTGTGGAGGAGAAAAAGGTAATACAAGAAAAGAATGGTGAGGAGTTCAAAATAAAAAAGGTAACATATGAAACAGTGTATACGTAGTAGAAGCAAGGATAGTTTGCAAGGATAAAAAGCTAGAGTAACTCTGAATGGTTTTGATATAAACTCAGTTTAGCTTTATTTCCTTTATTGTCTTATACTTTAATTATTTTGCTCTAAAAGACAAGCTGATAGTTCTAGGAACTAACCACCAAGTATGAATTACAATGGCAAACTTGTGTTTGCAGATGTATATGCATATGTGATGCAACTGTAAAAGATACTGTTGTCCCAATACAACCCATTGGCCATCTCTTTCTTAATCTGTCAAATTTATTTAAATAATTCTATTAACAGTTTACAAAGAACACAAGAGGCTATTGCTATTGTCTTAGTTACCTCGTTGCAGTGAACTACTGCAATGTGTTGTACATGGGACTGGTTTTGAAGACCACTGAAACAGCAATTGATCCAAAATGCAACAGAAGAAAGGCCTATCTTGGTACGTCCATATAACAGCTTCACTAGGCACATTGCATTGGTCACCAATTAGAATCCAGTGCAAATTGAAGTACTGCTTGTCATCTACAAAGCTGTTGTGACACAGGGCCTGGTTATCTGAGGAACCACCTTTGTGCCATCATTTCTGCCCTCCCATTGGTATCTGAAAGAATAGGCTCCCTTTGTGTGCCAATCAGTGGCATCTGATGAGTCCTACAGAGCCTGCCTTTGCTGTGTGGCATCTTTCTTTTGGAATAGTATCTCCCTTACTAACTACCCTGCCTTTAACTAAGACCTGAAGGCCTGTTTTCCTTCTTCAGGCTTGTTTATGGTTTATTGCTGTTCTCCATGTTGCAGACATCTTTCATTCTTTCTGCTTTAAGATACAGTGTTTTGTTTTTTAATTTGTACATCCAGAATTACTGTTGTCTTAGAAATTAAAATTATATATAAATACATATTTCTAATAATTGGATGTTTTTCAATTATCTCAGTATTTGAATGGTGATTTAAAAATCCACACAATTAGAATGATTTAACTATTACATTATTAAATTCTGTTGGATCATGTGATTATGTTGTACAAATTGTACAAAGTTTAATGTGTTCAAACAACAATAATCTCCGTCCAAATTAGAGTTTCATGCAAGAAGGAAGTAAGGCTGAACAAAATGCAAAATGGATATTTTAAACCATTTGGAAAGCTGAAAAGAAAGCATACAAAAAAAAAAGTATACAAAAGAACAGCTTGTTGATTTGTCCTTTTAGGAAATCCCCCTATGATATCACACAGGGCAATTAGTTCCTCAGGAGCATGGAACACTAAGTCAGTTAAAATCAAATATACTGTAATGTGAACCAATTTCAGTAAGCAGAAGTGAGTTTTCCTGCTTCCCCCTTCTTAGTTTACCCAACTCTATTAACAAAACATCATGCTTAGAAAGTGGAAGTGGGTTAAAACAGAAGAGTGATGGATCCTTGAACTCCTTCAAAGCAGTACCACCTTTCTTTAAAAATTCTATGCATTCTAAGCATTCATCCTCCAGTATTTGTGATCCTGCCTGTAATGTGATCCTATACATTTTTACTTGGGTCATTAAACCAATGCCAGGTTAAGTTCAATTTGACAAGGATTGTCACCTCAAACAATGGATTTAACTGATGCACTTGTGTCAATATTTACAAAGATGACACCTGCATGAAAAATAAATACTTACATGGCAGAAACTACTGCTGATACCTGTTATTTTTTTGTTGATGAAAGGAAGAATGAATAAAGAGACTGTGTTAAGCTTATTTCAGGGGTACAAGGTACAAGCTTTTGATCAATAATAAATGAAACATAAGAACCTTTCAGCAATGCTGGGTCTGGCACTTAGGCACACAGTGAGTGACTTGAGGGAAATGATAAGTGCTGAATCACAATGCAGTTTGCTTAATTTGCCAAAGTACTTACATCATCCCAAAATAAGACTGGAAGGAACAGCAGTTGGTTGGCAAGGTACACAAGAGCAATTATTGTATATAGGAACACAGAGCACAATGATATTAGCAGAATAGGAAATAGGTTGGGATTGTCAATGAACATGACAAAAAGAAGCCACTGTGAACCATAAAATGCTTTGAAGCTGGAAGATCTCTGCTGCCCAACTATTTAACGAAAGGGTTATTTTGTCTAACTGTCCAGGCAAAAGTTCTTTAGCTGACCAGCCTGACTAGCCTGAGATGACCTACGACATCAATACATGAATCTAGCAGTAATTAGGTAAATACAGTTTAACTTCTTCTGCGTATCTGCCAATGAGACAGACACTCTTAAGCAGGGGTGTCAAACTCACATCGTCGTGGCAGTGTCACGTGATGGTATCGTGACTTTTTTCCCCTTCCCTAAACTGGGTGTGGGCGTGGCCAGCACGTGATGCATCCAAGCCACAGGCCATAAGTTTGACAGTCCTGCTCTTAAGAATACTAATTTGGAACCCAGGTCTATCCAGTTCTCTGTTTCCATTGTCAATGACACTAAATTGCTATTGCTAAATAGCTATTGATAGATAGTTAGGTGTAGTGGTTAAGGCATCAGGAGGTCTTCAGTTCCAGTCCCAGATGTGAAGGCAGCTGGGTGATTGTAGGCCAGTCGCTCTTTTTCTGCTTTAGGCAATGGTAAACCACTTCCAAAAAATTCAGATAGAGTCTTGTCCAGCAGTTGCCTGGAGTCAGCACTGATTTGAAAGCATACACACACAAACACAATGACTTCCTTCAGTGTCACCTCAAGAATAAGTGGGATACTCATGAATCCTGCTGTTTCATAGCAATTAGACCATATTTGCCCCACCAAACCAAGTTCAATTGCCAGCCAAGCTAAAGATGAAAGTGGCTGAAATATATTACTTACATGTTAAGCAGTTTTGCATTCCACTGCAATCATTTCCTAGACTCCCAAACAACAGTCATGAGACAAAAGAATAGGTGGATAGGTGTGGAAACAAAATGTTCATTGTATAAAAAGAAATGGAAAAAGAATGAAGAAAATAAGGACACCAATGTAATGCAAAGATACCGGAAATGATGGGAAGGCTGATGCTTCAGAATAGGACAATAGGGATTACCTTTTACAAGAACTAAAAAGAAATAAGGATGAAGATATTGAAATGGCAATGATCGGCAATCAGATCAAATAAAAGGAATCTGTTTGCACAATGGGAAAGATAACTCAGAGTGTAGACCTAAATAAGAACTCTGCTTCTTTGTTGCCTAGCAACCAGATAAAACCAAATACATTTTATTATTGACCTGGGCTTTTTGCTATGTATAGCATAGTATATCTGTGCATGGCTGTCAGCTTGTTTTGATCTGGGAAAGGCGAGTTTCTCATGATCCTTTTTAGTAGGTCATATTATCAATAAAAATATTTTTTCACGTAGGATGAAATCAGCAGAAGGAACTCTTTCTTCACTCTCTCTATCTTCTGTAGGAAAGCTACCATGTGACAGCTTTAATATGAGGCAGTTATTAAGAATGAATCAACACATTATGACAAACAGCAATCACTACCCGTTCGGTTATTAATTATCACACAATTACAAAATGTGTGATCTGAACCAGATTTCTGGTGGTGCAATTTCTGTGTGTGTGTGTGTGTGTGTGTGTGTGTGTGTGTGTGTGTATATATATATATATATATATCAATAGAAAATAGCAATTTCAGGATAGATCACATGCATTTATTTTTCTTAACAAAGTCAACACACTGCAGTATTGCTGTGTTGGAAATCATGGAGAATTGTCTGTAACGGTTTAACGGTACAGTGCAGGAAGCAGTGAATTCAGATTCTTACTGCTGTCCTCACACATTCAGGATGTCTCTTCTGTAACATATAAACACAGATGTTCTGTTTGTCAATTACCATTCATAAAGGGAGGGGGGGTGTTAAATAAATGTGGAGTTCCCAAACGAAGTAGAGTTTTGACACATTGCAGAAGTTTAATCTTCCAAGCATTATACAAGTGGAATTTCACTTCCTCAAACTTCTGTGCCTCAAAACTGTAAGGTCAAAATTGAAATCAGTTTGATTTGAAAGTAAATGATTATTTCATTTCTCAGAACCTGACAAAATCATTACTTTTCCATTTATACAAGTGTAGGAAAGAAACTCAAGACTGTAACAAGTGAAAATAAGAACAGGCATGAGAAATCTCTGTATTTATTGTAATATTGAAGAATGGAAAGAAACCCTCATGTAAAATGTGAATGGCACCTGTGATTAAAAAATATATCACAATTTTTGGTTCTTAAAAGTTCTCAGCCATAGCGAAAAACAGGGACCACTCAACCTGTTTTACAACCAGATCTTCAATTTGGAAAATATTATCCTTGTGTTGGATCTAAAAAGTAGCTCATGATTTATTATATACAATTATTTAAATGGAAGGAAGCTAATAATAAGCAATGAATGTTTTGTGGGAGATAAATGAGTAATAGGAGATTAACAGGAAAAAATGGAAAAATATTTATTTTAAACAAAATGTTAAAAATGGAATACGTAATGAAAGAATTGAGAGACAAAGGAAATGTATGGAAAACTGAATAAATAAACCAACTTGCTTAATAATATGCAAGTGAGATTAATGGTATAAGGATAATTTTAAAAATTAATCATTTGATTGATCTGCAAGAAAGAATATAACCACCTAAAATATAACAACACAAAAAGAAACAGCAACAAGTGGTGTGAGTACATAACATTGAACTTATATACAAATACAGACGCACAGATACATATACCAATCTTGACACTCATCCAAATGTTTGAGTTGAGATGACCAATTTAAAAGATCATTCTCATTTGACAATAAACTTACCCATCTCCGAATCTGGCAGTTCTACTTCCCACTAGGTGCAAGACCTCAAAACTACTTTTTAAAGAAATTTTCACCATTTTAATCCTTGCCTATTCCAGTGCCATGAGTTCAAAATTAGATATCAGAATTAGGAGATTTGGAATGTTACCTGAACGTTGTATTATATAAGACTTAAATAGTTTCTTTTAAATATTTCAAAAGTAAAAGAAGCAAAAATTAAGAGTAGAATCTGCTTTCACTACGCTTTATGGAACTGTTTATGGAACTGTTTACATATTCAACACTTTTTGGAGAGTAATTGGGAAGATAGTCTGGTCTCTCATACAGAAATTCTGATTCACTAAGACCATGTCAACTCAGAAATGTCAACCTGTTTTTATTCAGAAGGTTAGTCTGATTCTTTCATGCTTTGCCCTTCATTAGCTGTATGCACACCACAAACACAGAGGCAGCATCACCAGCTGTTAATGCACTAGTAGTCATATGTAAAGATTATAAATATATGCTGACATAAGTGTATGTGACCTTTTCAGGCAGGCAGGAAAATTCTTAAATGGAAAAGCCTTTGATCAACATGGCCCCTAAACATTTAACCATGGGAAAAGGAATTAATCAGCTTCTCTCTCTCCGTCTCCCTTCCTCCCTCTCTCTCTGTCCCCCTCTCTCTCCCCCCCTCTCTCTCTCTCACACACACATATATTCATACATACACATACATACTATGTATATTTATATATATTTTTATGTTTTCTGTGTACAAAAATGCAGTGGACTAGAGAATTTAGAAAGCAGTAATACAATGGCTTTGGGGTCAGTCCCACCCATTCTGCAAGATGCCTTAAGAAAATAAGCTTTTTTTTTTCCATTTCCAGTCTTTCCTGCATTTGTTGTGTGGTTCAGCTACATTCTAGTCAGCAAGGAAGTAAGCAGGTTGGCCCTTGTTCGTTCCATATTTCTCAGCTGTTGAGCTGCACAGAATGGTTTCCTGCCAGGAATCATTTGCATATTATTCATTATGTGTCCTGGATACACCTCTCATACATTCCAAAGAAAACACAGGACTTTTCTGCTTCTGTGCAGTGGATGAACATTTCCATATTATTACCTTGAAGAGTAAAGTCTTCCTATTTGCATCCAACAAGACAGACATAGACTGCAGAGGATAATTAGACCTGCAGAAAAAACAATTACTACTAACCTGCTTTCCATTGAGGATCTGTATACAGCACGAGTCAAAAAGAGGGCTGTAAAAATATTTACAGACCACTTGCATCCTGGACATAAACTGTTTCAACTCCTACCCTCAAAACGATGCTATAGAGCACTGCATACCAAGACAACTAGACACAAGAACAGGTTTTCCCAAACGCCATTACTCTGCTAAACAAATAATTCCCTCAACACTGTCAAACTATTTACTAAGTCTGCATTACTATTAATCTTCTCATCATTCCTATCACCCATCTCCTCCCACTCATAACTGTATGACTGTAACCTTGTTGCTGGTATCCTTAAGATTTATATTGACTGTTTCCTAATATGATTTGATTGCTTATTTGTATCCTATGACTATCATTAAGTGTTGTACCTTATGATTCTTGACGAATGTACCTTTTCTTTTATGTACACCAAGAGCGTATGCACCGAGACAAATTCCTTGTGTGTCCAATCACACTTGGCCAATAAAGAATTCTATTCTATTCTGTTTTTATAGGATTATCCTGTTTTTCTATCCAGCATTATTTTGGGCTGGTTTGTGACTGAATGCTATTAGGGCTATTAACACACTAATAATACGATGTACCATTAAAAGTACTATTTAATATTGGGAATATATTATATGTGATGTAATAGGCTGTAATAGTGCAGTACGGTTGGGGCACGTCATGGCTAGAGTTCATAAAAGAGAATTGGTGGCCTTCGTTTTCGTCTAACCTACTTAGCTGAACTATTTTCTCTTTGCACTTGCTAATTCATCCTCAGCCAGTTGCCATGGCAACACTGCAGTGTGCCACACACAGCTGCAGCTCACCAATGAGAAACACGCTCATGTTCTCATGGACCTGATGAGTCATGAGAGGTGCAGAATAAGGGAAAAACAAAACAGGACCCAGGCTCGTGCAAGCAAAGTCCTTTTCCCAAAGCTGTAAGTTAAGAGGACACCTGTTCTAATTCTCCCAAATAAGTAATTTCCTTTTTTTTTTTTCATTGTCCTTGCCCAAACCACAGAATCATTCTCAGCGGATTACTAAGGCGATATTTATTTATTCATTTATTAATCATGTTTGCATAGCTATGCCTATCACAAGAAAATGATTCAGGGTAGCGTACAATACTTAATTTTTTTTTAAAAAAGCACCAATAAATGCATATAAAACCAACCACAATTAAAAAATAACTATAAAAAGGGCACACAAATACATAGGACACTCAGTTCAGTCGGTGTCTTCAGATTAAATCTTTTATGTCAGCAAAGCTGTTGGTAAGAAGGGAACAATAATAGACTTCCTCGGCTTTTCCACACACGTGCCTACACATATAGATCCAACCCTTTGTAGCCATCTCTCCATTAGTATTACCTCTGATGCAGGGGTGTTATTCATCAGGTTCTGGAGAACTGGTAGCGGAAGTTTTGAGTAGTTTGGAGAACCAGCAAATACCACCTCTGGCTGGCCCCACTCTCAGAGTGGGATGGGAATGGAGATTTTGCAATATCCTTCCCCCAGGAGTGGGGAGGGAATGGGGATTTTGCAGTATCCTTCCCCTGGAGTGGGGTGGGAATGGAGATTTTGCAGTATCCTTCCCCTGCCATGCCTACCAAGCCATGCCCACCAAGCCACACCACGTCCACCAAGCCACGCCCACAGAACCGGTAGTAAAAATATTTGAATTCCACCACTGCTCTGATGTCAGTCACTGCAGAGGCTGGCAGACATTTCATCTGTCCAAGGTGTTTCATCTAGTGTCCTCCAAATGTAAGTTGGAGTTATGTTATGTCTAAATCCACCCCAATAGAACATTATAGATCCTTTGCTTTTCATTGTTTGTTACCTACTGTGAAAATGACAGTAAAGAAATATGGTTACTGTTCTCTGTGGGATTATCCTTTTATTCATATATGGATGCACATCTGCACAAAGAACTTAGTTGTAATGAAATGAGAGATCAAAAATTCACAAGGCAAAACATGATCAATTTCTTTGCTTTCAGGGATATCTTGAATGTTTTAGCTCTTGTTCCTTTTTTGCCCACCTGTAGATTTTGCTCATCAATTGATTATATATACTTATTTCATCTGTCTTTTTTCTTCACAAAATGTGTTAAGGTTGAAGTTATCAATCAATGGTTGACAGTTCACTCTGCAAATGCATGTACCCACACTGAAATCACAATATGGATATTGCACCCATTGATTACTTCCACAGCAGGCAAAATCTTTTGGACATGAGATTTTAACAATAGGTGAGTATGGAGCAATAAATTTTTTCCATATTGATAGGATGTATTATATCTATCTATCTATCTATCTATCTATCTATCTATCTATCTATCTATTTTCTTTCTATCTATCTATCTATCTATCTATCCACATCTACTGTAATCGGTCAGATCACCAGCAATTCCTAAATGAAAAACTAAAGTAGCACTTCTTAGCACATGAGTTTCATTGATTATTTTCCCATTGCAGACAGTAAGTTGTCAGAAAGTGGCATCACAAGCAAGCATAAAACTGATATGAGAATTTAACCAAAAAATCTTGCAATTCACTCCTCATAATCTGAACCATTATGCTACATTTGCTTTTAGATCACTTAAGGACAAAACATGTATACTAACATGTTGGTGTAGTTCAGGGGTATCAAACTCAATTTCATTGAGGGCCGCATCAGGGTTGTGTTTGATCTCGGGGGGCCGGGGTGGGCATGGCCAGGGTGGGCGTGGCCAGCTCAACATCACTCATGTTGGGGGCGCCTGTGGTGTGGTGGCCCGAGTGTTCTGCCAGCAAAAAAATGTGCTCCCGAGCTCCATTTCCAACTGCAACAGCCTCCTGGAACCCTCTGCCAGCAAAAATGGAGCTCGCGAAGGCTGTGTGCGGCCCTCTTGAGCTCCGTTTTCAGCTGCGATGGTCTTCTGCAACTCTCTGCCATTGAAAATGGAGCTCATGAGGGCCACGTGCTAGTCCTTCACTGTTTCCAGGGCAACCCCACGGGCGGATCTAAGCACCCTGTGGGCTGGACCTGGCCCTCAGGCCTTGAGTTTGACACCCCGGTATACTTGTTGGTTAAGTCATATATAGTAAAAAAAAAAAATAATAATTATGACTTTACTCTTTGGAAGACTTAAGACTGGAGAACCTGTGGTTCTGCAAATATTCTGAAATTCAACTTCCGACTTCAGTTATAATGTTTAATAGCAAAGGGTAGTAGGGGGTATAATTCAACAACATTTTGGAAGATCACATTCTTTATTCTTGCTTAGAATACTTCTACAAATATATCTTTTCCTTTGACTTCCAAGTTTTGAAAAGGGCGGAACAGTCACCAAACCATTTCATACACTATTTATATTTAAAAAAATATCTAAGAAAATAGAACTCACACTGATTGCCTTTTAAATAGCTAGCATAGGTTTTGATGAAAGATATGAAGGTGTGTCACTGATTTTATCTTCCCTACGCAAATACAGATAGCATTTCTAATGCAGTGTTACCTACAGTTTTCTGAGACATAGCATCATGCAGATATAATAAGTCTGCAATTTTCACAATTTTTTTAAAATTTTATTTGTTTATAAAACAATACAATATGACAAACACAAACACAAAACACAAAACATATATTCCCTTTTTACAACAGTTTCGTAACGGTAGTCTTCTATTGTTTCCTTTATTCTATTGTATACATTTCCCCCTAATTCTTCTTATAATATATATATCCTTCCTGTCCCATTATCCCTTAGTACTCTACAACTTCCTTCGCACATAATATTAATTTTATACATTATCCTACAAACACTTTCCTTTTGAAATTTTTCCTAATCATTTTTGTCCACTATTCCTAAACTCCAGCCAGTTGTACCATTTGTTCCATACTGCATAGTATTCTGTATCTTCCTTTTCTTTAATTTCCTTTGTTAATTTGTCCATCTTGGCACAATCTAAAATTTTCTTTATCAATTCTTCCTCTGTTGGTGTATTA
Organism: Arizona elegans; assembly: GCA_022577455.1. Taxonomy (NCBI): domain Eukaryota; kingdom Metazoa; phylum Chordata; class Lepidosauria; order Squamata; family Colubridae; genus Arizona; species Arizona elegans. The sequence continues at coordinate 266,134,798 of JAKOOJ010000001.1, forward strand.
TCTTTTTTCCAGTTCTGTGCATATAATATTCTTGCGGTTGTTAGATATTTTATTTCCTTAGTATATTTTCTATTGAGTATTCCCACAATTTCCACAATTCTGATCCACCATATAAATTTAAAGAGTTGTATTCTTAAATATATATCAGGCAGGAGAATAATTAAGAATATAGATTAAATCTTTAGCTTTCCTTTTAAATTACAATTATTCAAAATTGTTATGTCTGTTTTGTGGTAAAGCCTGTCAATGTGTAATACATTACACTCACATTTTTATAAACAGTAGATCTCCTAACCTGATGGGCAAGCAATTTGAAACAACAGAGTAGAAGCCAAGTTTATGAAAAGTGCAATAGCAGGATAGACACAGGCGGATAAGGAAATGAGGCTTGCCAAAATAATTGTAGGCAAATAGAAGACAGTTCCTGCAATTGGAAATCTGGCTGTTTAAATGTTGGCAATGTCTTCATGGATTATACTAAGATTTATGAGCTTCAAATAAGGAATAATTTGCAATCCAACATGTTACACAAGGTAGCTGCAGGGAAACTAGAATTTGAATAATATTCATCATCTATCCAGAAATGGGTGTGTTAAATTTTCCATGTCCCAGATTTTACTACTGCTTCCAGCAAAGTTAATTAATTATTCAGGCCTGGCCCCTGGAAATTATATGGATAAATGCTTGCCACATTGATCTATTTGTGATGATGATTCATAGCTATTCCAAGGACATTCCACTGATGTATCATATCCATTCACTTTATCCTTTGTCTTCTATTTTTTTTAACTTTGCCAAGCATTGTCTCCCCCCACTCCCAATCCATCATCTGCACACATCCAGTGCCCAAATTATATGAGCTTCTGCTAGTTGATCCTTGCTTCAAGGAATCAGCCAGTTTGTTTGGTGCAGAACTGATTCGCTGATTCTTTTTGCAGTCCTTGATACTCTTAATAATATCTTCAGATCTGTATTTCAAAGCCATCATCTTTTTTTCTGACTCTTTCTTAATGTCCTGCTTTCACAGCTCTTCTTTACTACTGGGGGGAAAAGCTCACTGCTTTAAACTATTCTGACTGTTGTTGTATTAGAAATATCCTTTCTTGTCCTGCATGGTCTCTCTAAATTTATCAGTGTCTTCCTCTCAAAGATTAATGTCCTGTTCTCAGAGGGTACATTGTTAATCTTTATTCTTGAGCCTGAGAAAACTTTACTTTCTTACCTTCAACTCTGAGTTACAGATAGCAAAATGATTTAAACTCTATTTTAACTTTCTCTGGGCAAAATTGAAATAACCACAACAACAATAATGGCAGCAAAGGCAGGCCAAAAAATAATGGGTCTCAATTGCAACAGAAAGAACCACATTCAAATGTCATCACAAATGCTAACAAAAATGGCTTTGTCTTGTGTGTCAAAGAAGCCCTTTGTCCATATAAAGCTCTTTGTTCAGTAGATTACAAACTAAATGTAAGGCAGTAATCTGATGTTGCAGCTGAAAGGGCTATGCAACTCTACACTGCATCAACATAAGTACAGTGTCCAGATCATACTAATAGTACCATTCTATTTTGCTTTAGAGGGTGAACCGATTCGAATTACAAGGGGATTCTGATTAATTTATTAGAAAGATCTTCCTGATGGTATGAGCTGCTTGACAATGGGCTTCTTCATTAGAGATTTTTAAGCAAAGGTTGGGAGATTACCTGTCAGAGATGCCAAAGCACTTGATTTCCTGTATCAGCAGGAGTTTCAATTGAACCTTTGAGGTCCTTTCCAACTGAATTTGACTGCTTGTCACCCTTCTGAAATGATGACCGGGTGGCTACAGCAGTAAGAAAATAAAAGAGTTACAAACCAGTGCTCACCTCCCATTATTGGAACAATAGTTTCTCTGTTGTTTCTAATCTAATATTTATTATTAAGATTCTCCATGGCTTGATAGAAGCAGAGGAGAATGAATTATTACACGGTGCTATTAAGCAAAAGCAGAATAGCAGTGCCTTTCTGTTAGCAGCATTTCTGTTCCAAAGTGGCAACAGCCTTCTTTATTAATGGACTGAGTCACACCTGAGCCCAACATATTGCAAATGAAATACATTGTTGTGTAAATGTAGTAACACCCCTCCCCCCATGAAATACAATTCAAATATTTGGCCTGAATTTGTGACACATTTTTATAATATAGGACCATAATTGAGCCCAAAATTTCCGTTGCTAAGTGAAACATTTGTAAGGGAGTTTTGCCCCATTTTATGACCTTTCTTGCCAGAGTTGTTAAGTGAATCACCCTAGCTGTTTAGTTAGTAACACGGTTGTTAAGTGAATCTGGCTTCCCCATTAACCTTGCTTGTCAGAAGGTCGCCAAAGGTGATTACATGACCCCGGAACACTGAAACAGTTATAAATACAAGTCAGTTGCCACAGGTCTGAATTTTGATTATGTGACCATGGGGATGCTGCAACAGGCATAAGTGGTAAAACGGACATAAGTCATTTTTTTCAGTGCGGTTGTAACTTTGAAGAGTCACTAAACAAACTGTTGTAAGTCAAGGACTACCTGTAGTGTCAGTTGGGCCATTGTCTAAACTGCCCATGAGAAATTTAACTTCATAAATGACAGTAGCAGATGGGATTTAGCCATGTGTCTAAGCCGGCCTTTGACAAATTGGTTCCTACATTTATTGCTCCTTAGATACATTAGCTCATCATCTGGTCTTTTATATATATCCTTGATGGTGAACTTATGGCACACGTGCCACAGGTGGCACGCCGAGCCATATTGGTGGGCACGCGAGCGTTGCCTTAGCTCAGCTCCAGCACGCATGCGCTTTGGATCTTCTGGGCCCACCAGAAGTATTTCTGGCCTCCGGAGGGTTGAGGGCTGTTTTCGCCCTCCCCAGGCTCCTAGAAAGCCTCTGGAGCCTGGGGAAGGAAAAAAACGGGCCTACGGGCCCACCAGGCCATCACATGCCAAAAGCGGGGGAAGCATGGGGGGGTTGCACGTGCATACGTGGGGCGGCAAGGCACATAGAATTATGGGTGCGGGCACTGCTTCCACGCGACCACCCCACACCCCCCCCAGCTTTTGGCACGCAATGGCAAAAAGGTTAGCCATCACTGATATATATCTTTATTTTTCTGAGTATTTTACATTCTGTCATAACTCCTGTAACAACCTCTCTGCTGTGAGTCCACAGTGGGTTCAGCTAGATTTTGCTAGTAAACTTCAGCAAGCAAATGTGTATGATTGTATAATATCACAGGCATGGTTACTAAACATTACTCCAATCCAGAAACCCTATTAGAAGGCATTTATCTGTAACCACACCCAGTTTCTTTATCTAGTGATGAAATAATGAAATCTTCTAAACAACAACAGGGGCAAACATTTGATTCTATTTCTTTTCCTAATGCTACTTTAGCGTGACTGTGCACTCTTCATTTTATATGAACTGGTTTCCTTTTTTTCAAAGGGGTAGCTGTACTTGTAAAGTTCACTCATACTTTAATGAAAGGATCTTCTGCCAAAACAACTCCAGGAGAATTTCACTATTCCCACTAAAAATCCTCCCTCACCACACATATTCAAACTGGATGCTTGTCTAGGAAAAATAATATTTCCCCCTTAATTCAAGGGGAACTGACATCCTGCAAGTAACCCACAGACAACACCCAACCAAAACTGGATACACTTGGAATACTGCATCCAGTTGTGGTCGCCATGATCTAAAAAAGATGTTGAGACTCTAGAAAGAGTGCAGAGAAGAGCAACAAAGATGATTAGAGGACTGGAGGCTAAAACATATGAAGAACGGTTGCTGGAATTGGGTATGTCTGGTTTAATGAAAAGAAGGACTAGGGGTGACATGATAGTAGTGTTCCAATATCTCAGGGGCTGCCACAAAGAAGAGAAAGTCAAGCTATTCTCCAATGCACAGGAGCAAGACAAGAAGCAATGGGTGCAAAGTAATCAAGGTGAGAAGCAACCTAGAACTAAGGAGAAATACCCTGATAGTGAGAACAATAAACCAGTGGAACAACTTGCCTCCAGAAGTTGTAAAAGCTCCAACACTGGAAGTTTTTAAGAAGAGATTGGATAACCATTTGTCTGAAATGGGATACGGTTTCCTACCTAAGAAAGGGGTTGGACTAGAAGACCTCCAAGATCCCTTCCAACTCTGTTATTCTATTACAGTATATTCTAACGTCAATGATAGACTTCTGGAAAATGGAAGGATGGTTTCCCTGCATTTCCAGTGAGAAACAAAGAGGGATAAAAGGCAAACAAAAGGTTCAAGACTCTATTGACTTCAGTTCCTAATGGTAACCTAGGTATATCCACCTATTTTCCTCGGGAAGCACAGGCAAGTGTTTTTCCAATCTATTCCACAATTGTAAGCTTTTCTGGGGTTCTTCCATTTAAGTTCTAAGCAGGACTGACCCTCCCTTAGTTTTCTTGAGAGATAAGATTAGCTAAATGCTGCTTCCTGATCTGGAAGAAAAGGCTTCATGGGCTTAAGAAAGGAGAGAGGGAGGAAGGGAGGGAGGGAGGGAAAGAGCGAGAAAGAGCGAGAGAGCATAATCCTCATGTGAATACAGTGGCTCTCATTTGCCAACCCTCAGAGGTTTGGCTCTCTTCCCCTTTTTTTATCCGTTTATAATATAAAATACAAAAGAATACAAAAGAAAATGGTGGGAAACGAAGGAAGGCAAAAGGGAAGGCAAAAGTGTAGGGCAAAAGGAAAAAAGAAAGAAAAGATGTTAACCCTTTGGTGCAATAGAATAAAATAATAGCATCAAACCTCAACTTTTTACTTTTAGATAATATAAACTAGTCATTTCTATAACAATAAACCTATCTAACTGGTAAAATCCAAAATCAAAGTTTCATTTTTTTCCCATCTCAAGTACAAAGCCCAGAAGTGGTTTCCAAGTAGAAACAAAAGTAATTGTGGTTTTTTTCTTAAATATTGTACGTTTGGTTTTCTTCCTTGTGTGAATTACTGTCACTGCTATAGAAGAAATTTCACTTTCCCATTCTTCCCTTACAGAAGTTCCTTTGCTATTGCTGCAACTGCTTTGCGACAGGAGAATTTATAAGTTATAATCATAAGGGTTGCATGAACTATATCTCAAGGTTGGAATAGAATAGAATAGAATAGAATGAATAGAATAGAATAGAATAGAATAGAATAGAATAGAATAGAATAGAATTTCTATTGTCACTTTAAATGTACATTAATCAGCATACATTAAAATTTCATTGCATTCAGCTCTCAAAAAATACCATTATGCATATAAATTGGGTACAAAGACAAAAGAAAGGAAGTTTCGTATTTTCAATGGGGGGAAATGGAATAAAGGCTCTGTGCTCAATATATTTCAAGTATTGGATAGTGAAATTTATAAACTATATTATCATGTCTGCTATGAACATTCTGCCATCAATAAGATACTTGACAGTTTCCTTTTATCACTCAGATATGTTGGTCTTCATCTCCCAGAATTCATGAGCATTACATCAAAAACCTGGGATAGAACATGATTTTTTAAAAAGCATCTAGATCAACAAGAAAAATATTAGTGGGCCAAATATTATATACTAGACCAAAAAATATAGAATGAAAGCTACCTTTGTTCATTTCTGTGATCAGTGCCTTTGGATAGGACTCATTATATACAATCAAGGATTTCCTTTAAAACACAGTGCATCGGTGAACAACAAATAAGGTTCAATTATTGGCAGATATTATATTTCCCTTGAAATCATACTGAAATCCAGCATTAATCCTACTTAGTGTAGACACCATGATTTTAATAGACTAGCATAATAAAAGGCAGCATAATGTTCTATCATAAAGAGCCAAAACTGACATTTTTGTAAGATATTCTTTTGTTTATCTTGGGATCACATTGACTCAAAAGAAATCACAGGTTCAAGGAGGTGTGATTTTTATCTTAAAAACAAACAAAACTCACCAATGTTTGCTTAACATGGCCAATAAGTATTCCGTTAAAGTGATTCTTGGAGCCTCTCTATATTTGAAGATGTTGGTAGGAAAATAGGGCTTAACTCTAATGTGCTTGAGAGGGATAGTTAATGCATGTGGTTTTAGCTGAAGGAAATGAAAAGGGTTACAAGTCTGTCTTTTGGTAAGCTAAGCTTTATGCTTCAAGAATTTGCAGTCTTCTCACAGCAGGAAAGCCAGGAGACCTGGGGAGTGAAAATGGACGGAATAAGCCTGCCGTCCTGGAGGACTGAAGTAATTGATGGTGCAATGAGAAATCTGAAATCCATGATAAACTCGAAGTCTGCAGAGAACACATTACAGAACGGAGAAAAAGATTATCCTACAATGCACCGTCTGCCTGAACGAAGTACAGTTTCTTCTCTAACCTATCATCATTTGCCCTCCATGAAAGACCTTTTATATATTTTAATAAAATGGAAACTGAGGCTTTACTGGTAAGTTAAAAGATTTATTAAAGCCCCCCCGCCTTTTTTTTTTTTTGTTTGTTTGTTTGTTTGCATTAGCTGGAAATGTTCTAAGAGTGGAAATTTTAGTTGGGAAAAAATTAACTGATCTCTGAAACATGCAACATTTCCTCAAGCTTCCAAGTGAACCTTTCCAGTACCAAGGGCAAAGGGATTTTCTATTCTAGTGTGATATCAAAGGAAATACATGATCCCTGGAAACTTTCACACTTTTATTTGTTGCAAGAATTGAACTAAATAGGACTAGGCTTTGTATTTAATTTGTTTATCATTTTGTGGATTTGGGATTAATGTGATTTTCATTTCACATTTCTTAAAATATTTCAAGTTCAGTTACTGTAACTTACCCTAATTTAGTTCTTTCAAAGGTGTTGCTAATATCCATTGGCCTCTATCACCAGGTCTGTTGGCCTTTTGGCTGGGATGATGCCAAACCCTGGACAGGAACCATGTTGAGCAAAGCTAATATGTACTGGCCAAGGCTAACAATCCTTTTCATGCAAAATCCAGAACTGGAGTTCAGTCTGTGGTAATTTCTCTTCAGAGAGTCCCAGATCAAATTTCAAGGAACTTAAATCCTACTTCCAAAAGAAGTTTTTCCACAGAAATATGCCATATACCTGGCTGAAGGAATACGAAATTGCTTGATATTCCCTATCTTGGCTTATGATTTCAAGGGATAGTCCACATGTACCTGTTCTAATTAATTGAAGTTAAGGAATCTTTGGAAGTGGTCCCCAGGATAAGAGAAGAAGCAACAGTATATTTACTTTTAGTTCAATCCAGAAAAAATGGTATACAGCAGGAGAGCATATATTTTTGATGTTTTGGGATAAAATTATCCTCACCAGAAAATGGAATATTGGGTATATCACTGAGAAAGAAGCACCACTTAATAATCTTCGATCAGAGCATAGATTTAACATCTTCCTTAAACCTCAGGCTTCTTAGATTGCAATTCAGACCGAATATCAAGTCAGTCCTTTGGCCAAAATGGAGGAAGAAACAGGATTTCTTAAGGTAGCTTCATTTCAAACCAGCTGGAATTTGGTAACTTAAGGCTGCAATACAGTACAGAAAAGCTTTACTTTCACTGTTATTTTGTGGATTTGTTGTACAAAAATGATTAGTTACCTCATTGTGATCAAAAGTCATTGATGAGAATGAGTTGTGTTGCTTTACTGTCATCTTATCATAGTTTTAACTCAGGGAGGAATCTTAAGGACTAAGCAATGTTATTATCACATGAGCTATAGTGGTCATATATCTACTTCATCAGGCAAATGGAATAATTTCCTATGAGAGAAGTTTCTACTTATATTTAGTTGTAGGAGAGTTGGGGAAAGAACATAAGAGAAGATGATGAGAAGAGGCAGGATTGATGGGGACCAAGAGGCATAGAAACAAAATTGTTTAGAAAAGAAAAGTAGGGCTATGAGTCAGTTCTCTGCAGCAAAATTGTCTAATCTCTAAAGGCCAGAAACTCGCTTATGCCATGAGATTTATGGTCCTGAGAAAATTTATATACACAGTTGTTTGTGTTTAGAGGGCAAGGAAATATGATGTGTGGAAATTGTAAAAACAAAGGTGAATTACAGGGTTAGGGATGGGGTTTTGAAAATGACCAAATGTGAATTAATTATACTTTATTTGACATGGACCATTTAGCACTGATTAACTGTTGTTCAGTCACTAAGTCATATCCAACTCTTTGGACCCCATGGACCATAGCATGCCTGGCCCCCACTGTCCTCCACTGTCTCTCAGAGTTGGCCCAAATTCGTGTTCATTGTGTCAATGCCACTCATCTCATCGTCTGCCATCCTCTTCTCCTTTTGCCTTCAATCTTTCTCAACATCAGGGCCTTTTCCAATGAGTCCTCTCTTCTCATTTGGTGGCCAAAGTATTTGAACTTCAGCTTCAGTATCTGTCCTTACAAAGAACAATTAAGATTGATTTCAAAATTGCAGAATAAGTTAGAAGGGACCTTGCTCAAGGTAGGGGGTTGGACTAGGTAACCTGGTACCATTTCAGTCAAATGGCTGTCCAATCTCTTCGTAAAAACCTCCAGTGTTGAAGCACCCACAATTTCTGGAGGCAAACTGTTTTATTGTTTAATTGTTCTGTCCAGAAATTCCTCCTTAGTTCTAAGTTGCTGCTCTCCTTGGTTAGTTTCCATCTATTGCTTCTTGTTCTGCCTTCAGGTGTTTTGGAAAATAAGCTGACCCTCTCTTCTTTGTGGCAGCCCTTCAAATATTGGAAAACTGCTATCCTGTCACCCCCAGTCCTTCTCTTAGTTAGAGTAGACATACCCAATCCCTGCAACTGTTTATATGTTTTATCCTCCAGTCCCCTAATCATTGCTGATTTGATCTCCTTGCCTTCATTAACTAGCTAGCTAAAAACTATAATGTGTCCATAATCCATGCGAAATTGTGTGGAATCTTATAGTGACTAGGATGGGATTTGCATAAGGAATGGATAGTAATTGACATTACTTGGGGTAGGGTAGTTGGTTATTGGTTGTTGATACCTGTTTAAAGGTAAGTGGGCTAGCATGCAAGCCTGTCTCAACCTGATATCCTCCAGATGCCACTGATCCCCCGCATATTAAGATAAGATACTTTTTCCCACATTAACATAACCATGGTAAATATCAGGGGTGAAATTATTATTATTATTAGTCATATTTCTATGCCGCCCACTCTCCGAGGACTCTGTGCGTCTTACACCAAAGACAGTATACTAAATAGCATATTGCCCCCTAACAATCTGGGTCCTCATTTTACCCACCTCGGAAGGATGGAAGGCTGAGTCAACCTTGAGCCGGTGAGATTTAATCCGCTGATCTGCTGTACTAGCAGTCAGCTGAAATAGCTGCAGTACTGCACTCTAACCACTGTGCCACCTCAGCTCATAGAAATGCTACTGGTTCGGACCAGTTCGGGCAAACCAGTAGTAAAAAATGCTATCAGCTTGGGGGAACCAGTATTTCCGATGATCAGCTGGGCGACGATCAGCTGTGATGTGCATTTAAATTAGCTAGAATTGTCAGATTTCCTACTTTCTAGCTAATCTAAATTGCGTGGCACAGCGGATTCCTCCCTCCCCGCTGTTCTACTTATCTTTGCAGACTCAGAAGGCTTCCTTTTTTAGCACTACATGGGCACGCCTCAGGTGCATATGCGCGTGAGCTCGGTAGCAGACTCACAGAACCGGTAGCAGACTTCAGAGAATTTCACCCCTGGCACATACATACCCTGGCAATTGGTTGTTGCTGTTTTTTATGTGTACAGGGTCACGTTAAGACTGTGTACCAGAAATCGTTTGACATAGCCTTTTGCCAGCCCATGAGTGACACAAGCTAAAGTGGTCCTTTCTTGAATCAATATTGAAGTGTCATTTCCCCCCTTATCACAACGCCATCCAAGGGGAACTTCAAAGAATAGGAACCTTTGTTAGGGTTTTCACCCATTAAAGGAAAGGGAAGTTAGAGGTCTGCAGTGACTGGGGAAAGAAGGATAGAAATGGGCAAAGGAGGAGAACCCATTCCATGCTGTTGTCATTTTTTTTGCTAGCTCAGCAATGGTGGCGAGTACTCCAACTCAGGAGATGAGAAAGAACAGCAGACATCCTAAACGCCACTGCTGTCCTTGACCAAGCCAGCCACTTTAATAACAAATGCCTAAGTAATTTGAACCACTGTGTTGTTTTTTTAATGTGTGAAAATCAGATAATGGGTAGAAAGTAAAGGCTAAAGTAAGCAGTGGGGGGAACAAAACTTGCTGAACTAAATCCTCTTGACAGGATAGCTTCAAGATTAATTATGGTAGTTCTGAGATCCCCTGAGAAAGAGGGGAAGACTCTTTGGGTAGGGGAGAGCAGATCCAATTACTACTGAATGTTGGGAAGTCAAGAGAGAGAAAATATTGCTCCTGGCATTAAAATATATTGATTTGGTTTTTAAAATGTGTCCAAAGTCTATTCATTTCCCCACTTGGCAACTTCTCTTCTTCTAAAAGTCTTCCTATTTGTCAAAGGGTTTGCAGCTGGATCCCTTCCTGCTCACATATAAATTGGTGGTGTCTGAAATGGCAACAGGCAGCATTTAACCTTACAGTATTGACTGTGCTGCAAGAGAGAAAAAGAACACACCAGCCTTTCTGCTCCCTGGGAACTGTTTACCTGGAGAGGCGATTGGCACACATGCTCCCTCCTGGCTGGAGCCCACTCCGAACTGCAAACCTGCCAGCACGTTGGAGACTTTCCCAAACCGGAGCCTCTAAATAGATGATTACTTGGCTCTAAGGGATCAGATTACTTTGTTCTTAGAGTTACATTTTAACCGGGAAAAGTTTAACAACTTTGACTTATGGACTCCTACAACTGGCAGGAGAAAAATGAGCAGAGGAAGTCATGGAAAATAACCACAAGTGAGGCCAGCCCATGCTCTACATAATTCCTGTGCTCTTTGTCCAATTGTTTTTGGGGGCAGGGGGGGAGGGAGAGGGCTGGGGAAAATATTTTCCAGATACACAGGCCTGGCCTCACGAAGTGCTGATTTATGCCAAGTTTATAAAAAGCAGCTGCAGACAGAGCTGAATGAATGGATTACACTGCTGTCTGCTTTCCAGAATGTGCTTTAGTTCACACCCTGTCCCAGAGAGCAAGGCTGATCTCTTAGCACTCCATAAATTTACTTTTACACACGTGTGTGCACGCTCAAGCAAAGGAGGAAAATCTTCCTGGCCAGTATCCTCCCTTTTTGTGTCTGCATCAGAGTAAAAACTCTTCGTGAGTCAGAAAATATTTTTTTAAAAAAATAATAAATAAAAACTTGTTCCAGTGCCTTTAACACTAGCATGATGCAAAAAAGACGAAAGCAAGGAAGCATGTCCTCACTGCTTTTCTATCACTCCTGGTAGAAAATGAAAAATACAGCCATTTAATTACCAAAATGATTTGAACTGCTTAATTAATTAGGGCAGCCTTGCTGCCTTATGCATTGAGGACAGTCACGAGATCCAAAAACAGGTGTGGTGGCAACAGATCCAAAACTTTGTGTACTATAGCAGTTGCACAAGATATGAACATTTTGTGCTGAATCCAGAGGATTGGGCTGAGCCATGAAAAGTCTGGGAATATTTTATCCATTGGGAAGCAAATATCGATATTGCTAAGTGCTGAATAAAGTAAAAAATAAGAATATCATAAGTGACCGTCCAGTTGAATGTGCTTCTAATAAAATTTAGATTACTAAAGGGATGCATTTTAAGACACAGATGGGTGGAGTCCATCCACTGTAATCCCCCCAGATTGTTGCAGGAATTGGAAAATAGCAAGATGATGGTTGGGAGAAAAAGAGATGGGAATAGATGATGTTTCCAACATCCTTATTCTAATTATTATTGCCCAAGGCTTTAATATATCAGGATTTGTTGGTGTGCCCAAGCTCTTCAGGTCTGATTTTACTCTTCCCCAACATGCGCTGTGGGCAGTGCTGTGGGCAGCGCTATAGCTTCTGTTGTTGCCTGTTTGCAGTCAGCAACCAGGCTGCCTGGAACAGAGAGGAAAGTCACCAAGCTGAGGGAGGAGACTGTCCTGCACAGCTGGAAGGTTCCCAAAGAGGACAGAAACATAAGTACAGCTCTTCATAGTGCTGTGCCAGAGACCGATCAAGCTGACTGACCTTGCAAATGCCACAGCCTCAAGCTTTTCCATTAAAGGCCATCGCCAACTTGCAACCAGCCCCAGCGCAAGCATGCCTCAATGGCATCTTCTTTCTGCTGGTGTCCCTCTTCATCTCATTCCCTCACCCACCCATGTTTGAAGTTGTCCTTTACTAGATTACCATCATAGTGTAGTCCTTGCTTATTTTGACATCATACAAGAACAGCCTCAAGGTGTGTAAAATCTGTTAGGTTTTGTCATCCATTAAAGGGGGACATAGGCAAAAAACAGGAGAGGGGGGGGTTGTGTGTGATTCCAGCAGGATTCCAGCAATAAGAACAGTATATTTCATGCTGGTACAGTTTTCTGTTAACAGAATGATGGGTGGGTAACATTTCAGCTCAGCAATGGAGAGGCTTGAAAGATAGCTAGGCTGCGGGTGGCAGACACAATTGCAGTTTGAAGGATTTTGAAAGCCTCCTGCTTTTCAATCGCCTGGAATAACATTGCTGAGAAACTCAGCCCTGCATTACAAATATCGGTCAAAAGACTGTTTCCTGGCAATTGTTTTGAGAACAGTTTTTCTCAGAAGTAATTGCCCCTGAGAGGCTTGCTTTTACCTAGTGCTTTTTATTTTATTTTTATTTTTGGAGAAAGGAGGAATTTTTGCACCACTGTTTCCTACAATAGAGAGTTTAGGAGTGGATCCAAAATACAGTATTCCTTAATGGCTCATCAAGCCATTTCTTTTTCTTTCAGGGTGGACTGCTGGGTGAAATTATCAGTTCATGGAAAATCAAACCGGGGGAGGAGGCAACATTTTTACAGGAAAAGAGGAATTAATTTCCCACACTACAAGAGTGCCACATTGCCCCCTAGTGGCAACCTTTTAGAAGTCGCCATATTTCTCCTACTAAGATTGTGGCTTCTGGAAGGCAGGTATCTTTTTACAGTTTTCAATTGAGAAAAAAAACAATATTCAATACCAGACAGTGGCACTATGAAAATTAACTTATTCCTGATGTCACTCCCCTATTTGCCCCCTTTTCTGGGACTAGATATCTTTAGAGGTGTGAAGGCAGCAGTCTTGAATGTTTTAGGGAAGATCAAGATTTTAATCATAAAACTTTAAAGAAGTCATCCAGTTCAATCCTTTGTTCTGGCACTAGCTTTGGTGTTCGATTACAGGACCTCAAAGTATCTCACAACTATAAGAGTTTAAGCTTCCAAAGAGCCTCTATCACTCTCTGCATAATGTGGGGTGGTTGATACAAGTTAGTATTTGGAAATACTGAAACAAATTGAGCCAATACATTGAGTCTGTATGTACAGGGAGCTAAAAAGTAATGTTCCAGCCTTCCCTAACTTGGTTTTCAGACTTCTGGAGTAACAAGCCAGTATTTGCAGCTTTTGTGGCCAATTGCTAGAAATGCATAGCTTCTGGACAGTTGCATATTAATTCCCCATCCCTTTTAAGAGTAGGTACCTTTAGCTCCTATTTCTCAGTAACTCTCTCCCCCACCCCCTCCCCCATGCCTGTGTCAAACCAGCATTATTTGGGCTAAACTGGGGGCATCTATTTTGGATCTAATTTGAATGCATTTAGATGTAGACATTTTAACAGCTGGGCAGTTGAATGCTAGGCTTGCCACATATGTTTCATTTGCTTTGACAGTACCGCTCCAGGCAATCATTTGCTCTCACTCCATCTTCTAAAGACATGTGGATTAACCATAGGCAGTGCAGGCTGTTGCAATGGCCAACAGATTTAACTTGCGTATTCTCAGTGTATCATTGCCGGGAATCCTGAAAGGGGCTTAACAGGGTTTCCATACTGTCATTGAATTCACTACCTTTATATAATGCTACTTTTTTAAAAAAAATCATTGTCCAACCTGACTGTGATCACCTCCCATTCACTGGCAAATTAGCAAGGAATGCTCCTGTTCACCCAATAAATCCCTCCAGGAAAAAGGCCTTGGGAACCAGATGGACCAAGGATGAAGACTATTATCTTGTACTTCTCACATTCAGTCACTCTTCATACACTTTGACTCTCTATCCATGCTGATCAGTATTAGGTGTTTTGTGTCACTTTCAAATGCTAATTACATCCAGGAGGCCTTGCAAACTCAAACCCACCTGAGATATAAGCATCTGTCAAAGCCTTGGTTTGATCAAGAATACCTTGCAGATAGGGCCAGACCAATCAAAGATTTTAGAGTATACAAAGGCAGCACACTACAATATTTGCAAGAATTTGTCTTCAAAATGAAAAAAAAAGTTTACAAAATTCTATTAAAAATAAAGAAGTAAGTGACTAAGAGGTAACTGGTAAGATTGTTCAGTTTACAAAACAAAATAATTCCATCTTTTTTGGCACTTCATTGCTCCCTGGTTTCTTAAAGTCTCTGTTAAACATCATGCCTTGATTGCTTCTGAGGTGCTGGATTAAATACTTGTGTACAGATGCAATAAAGAGTCCGCTCTTGTTGGATCTCTGCAGCAGTGACCTCCTTTCAAAATGATTCAACACATTTTGCAATTCAACAACAGCAAAGGAACCAGAGGGGTTATTCGTGGGCCTCATTGGGAGATTCTTCTCCCATGCAAAGTATTTAGCAAAACTCTCGTCTGTCCAATTTTACCCACTCCCGCTATAGGGTTTTGCCATCTTTATTATCAGAAAGATGATGCAATGGCATCATCACAGCACAAGAGCAACTTTGCCCCACCTGCTGGTTGAAATAGAAACAGATTTCCCCCTGAGCTTTTATGGTCCTTTCAGCTTGGTGTGACAAACTGACCCAATCACTTTCATCTCCCCCCTTTCTGGCATTAACCACTCTCTTTCGGCCCACTTCACTTGTGGAAAAATAGGAGGAAGGAGCATTACCCTTTTGCTTGGGAGTTTACAAAATGAAAGGCAGGGTATCAATTTGATAAATAAATTCTCACACAAGCCGAGTGGAGCACCCTTTCCTCTATTTAGCTGATAGAAGAGTTGTTTAATTTGCTGCAATCACCACCACGATCAAACTGTTTAGCAAGATTCAGTACTTTTATATAAGGTTTTCACTGCAAGCTTAGTTATTGTCAGTGGATTTATCTCCTCTTTCTCCCTCCCCACTTCCTCAGCATGAGTGTTTTGGTCTGTCATTGTAACGTAGTAAATATAAAATAAAAATACAAGGGTACATCCATGTTGCTTTCTTAGCAAACAGATTGCTGTAGTCTATCACAACAATTTTATGGGACATGTTTTTAACTTCCCAAGGAAAGCTCTATGATTGGGGTTTTCTAATGATATCCTAATACTAAGTCGCATCTTGCTTCTCTTTTTCCAAGATCAGCTAAATCCAACCCAGTAGATGGCTAGGTGTTGCCATCTACTGCAACAATGCCTAATACACAAAATACTACTTCTACTTTTTAGGGGAAAGGAGGATTTTGTTTTGATGTTGCATGGGGTTAATTACACTTCTATCATGACTAGAACCTGTGGAGCTCAGACTACTACCGGTATATATTCATTCATTATTTGTGTCCTAGCTACGTATTCCAGTGGTTTGCAATTATGGAAGGTGAAAGTTTAGAAGGAAAACATTTAGGAGATTGCAGTCTTGCACAATACTTTAGATGCTTGTACAATAGCTGATGACATTTTGATTATGTAAATAATTTTTAATTGGGGGGCATTAAAACATAACACTATCTGAAAAGGCTGCCTAGACCTGAATTAGCGGGGAGTGGTGATTTGTCTGTGAGGTACTTCTTAGTACCTTGCATTCTTGGCAGAAAGGCCTCCTTCAGCTTTTGTGAGGGTCAGAGAAGGCAGCCGCAGCAGGCCAAGTGAATCAAAATGGCTTCTTCACTTTTCCCTTAGACTAGAGATGGCAATGCTGGGTGGGTGGATCCTTTACTTGAATACTCCCTGGATAGCTGCACAATTATGGTAGCCATTGATGCATTTCTAATTTTATTGTAAGTAATTTAAGTTAGTGGTAATCTCCACACCTAGAGTTATAAAGAAGTGGTGCCTTTCATCTGTCCTCAATTTCCCACCACTCAGCTTGACTCAATGAACTTGATTATTGTATTGTTGAAAAATCAAACTTCTCCTAGCCATCATTATACACACCATTTTTTTTTTGTCCTTTCTTTCTTTTTTTGTCCTCCCCCTTGGAAGAAAGGCACAAATGGTGCCCTGGTCCACAAAAGGTCGCTGCTGCTGCTGTTGCTCCTGCTGGATGGGATAAGAAGGAACATTCTTTCCTGTGCATGCCTGAAATGCCTCCTAGGAGACTATGATCAGGTCCCAGCTGGCCTCTAAGTATGGTACAAGCATGTCTTGGCAACCTTTTTATTAATTCCACAGTTGAGACAGGTTTCAATTGTCCTTAACTATTTCAGTGCTAAAGTATTTCCTCACTGTTGCCAGAAATTCTAAGGCATGCCAAATCTCATGTGCTGTGCTAAATGTGGAAACAGCCGAAGGACTATTACCGGTATTAATTCAATTTATGTAGCCACCCTTTTTACCAAGGTGAAGCTAAATGGAGTAGAGATTAAAACTACCATGCAGAGGAAAACCCACAAGCACCAGTGCCTACTTCAAATCTGAATGCTGCAACTGCTACACACAATACAATCAAAAGGTCTAATTTATGAGTACTGATTTTTTTGTTGTATGAAATACTTTTTATTTGTAAAGTCCCAATTAAAAATGATCCCAATTATTTCATTGAAATTCCTATAAATCAAAATATTCACTTTTTATTCTAAAGTTACCTAGCTGCAAGAACAATGGTAGTCCCATGGCATCTGCCTTAATAGATGTTGTGTTGTTGTTGTTATATTGTTATCTGCCTATTTTGCAATCCTCAACTGATATGTATATATGGCAAGTCTAATAAAACCAGTCACTCTTCATTACACTTCAGCAATAACAAATATTTCAGCAAAGAATCTACTTTCACTCAAGAATTTACTATCTGACCTACAGTGTATTTGGCATTGCTATCTGTAGGTCAATTAAAGGTTCCATTCAGGCAATACTTAGGAATATTATTTCCATCCTGATCTCCAAACTCATTTATATTTAAAATGGTTGCTTCCAAATGACACCCCAATGAAATTCCAAACATTTTGCTCTCCACTACAGCTGCATCACCTGCACTTTTCAAAGGCTCCAATCCTCAGAAAAAGTCTTGGGGAAGAGGGCACAGAGAGCTACAGTGAGAAGGGATGGAAAATTCCCACTATAAAATGATTTGGGCGACTTTGGTAACAATGGATATTATTTATTTATTTTAAATTTTATATAATTTAGTTATTTGGCTCATAATAATTAAAACTATAATGCATTTTGAAACTTAAGCAATCTACTCTGTCAAACTAAACACATACCAACCATGCACACTGTACATCCTAGAGCTGTTATTAGGAATTAAATTGAAATTAGGAATTCCATTTCAGGAGCTTCCTGACATTGAAAGAGATAAAAGAAAAAAAGGCCCACCTGGCAACCCAGATTATTAGCAAACAAAATTAAAGCCCAAGAAAATCGACCTTTTGTAGCTAATTCAGAGAATGGGTTCCCCTTCTCAGTGGGAGGACAACCTCTGTGGGCCCAGAAAGAGGGGCCAAAAGCAGAAAGGCTGGAGCTTGGATTTGAACAGTAAACTATGATTTGCAATATAGAATGTTACATTTTACAGACTGTGTACATTTGTATTGGGGTGTGTTTGTATAAGATCCTGGACTGGAGAAAGCAACCATTTGTGTCTTTGGAAAGTAACTGTCCATCCTTCCTCTCTTCAATATTCTTCTAGGCCTGTAACATTATTATTATGTAAATCACAAATATCTAAAAATAATGTTTGTTCTAGCCTCCAGTATACATCTTACTTCTTGTCAAGGAGCAGAGAGTAAAATGGCCCGTGGCTGCATACTTAGCACAGGAACTATGGAAAGAAAGGTTGGGAGGCCTCGTGTGGGAATCAGCAGAGGACCAAGCTACCACATTCTATGTAGTCTGCCTTAGGCGCTGAAATTTAATCTGCTAGAAAATTAATTCAACCAGTATCTGTTATTTTAGCACTTTTTAAAGGAAGAACAATTAAATCCATCCTGAAAGATCTGGGAACAGTGATCCAATGAGAAAAAATAGCAATGACTGAGATGCAAAAGCCTATTGCTTATAGTGGATAATCATTAATACTGATTATAACATAATCAGTTTATAACATAAACACTGCTAGCAACCTGATAACCATGCTGCACAGATCAAGTTAATAAACGGTGAGATCTTAAACCTCTCTCTGACATTGAGACGCTAAATGAGACTGTAATTCTTATTCAACATCAATGTATCACAAGCTTGAAACTTGGCTCGGGGCTCATGAATTAATTAGGGCATCTTTCGGAAACTTCACACAATGAACTTATACAGTAGTACATATGGGAATACTTTGATTCAAGAAATCTAACAGAGAGCCAAAGAGCCAACAACAACTTTCAGTTTTAAGGATTTAAAATAGTATAAAATAGGTAGCAGTGATTAAATCTTTATTTAATAAACAAGGGAATAATGATAAAAATTAAAATAAAGGATGCCTAGATAAAAAAATGGCAAAATAGACTGGGCATAAACATAATATGCAGGAAGAGTTGGGTACAGACTTAAGAGACCGTAAAAGTCAGATATCTGAAATATTTGTTATGATGCACAGTATTATGCAAGAAAGAAAATCCGATTTCTAAATTTTGTGGTAAATCTCTGGACAAGTTGCAGCAGTTGGTTAAATAATTAAAACTCAAATTCCTGCAGCAGAAAAACTAATAGTAAAATAGCAATGTTTAGCCATTTACATTTTTCTATCATAGAGCTCAAAATGATTGTGATAAAAATGGAGTAAAATAAATAAGCCTGAAATAGGTTTGCATGCAGAAGGTCTGGGAATTTTACTCAGTTCTGCTTCACAAAACGGAGTTCCGGGCTTAGTATTCTTTACTTCTAAGTGCCTGTCTTTTGCACGGCCCTTTGGTAGGCAGCGAGCATGAAATCTGTTTGTGCTCTTGCAACAGAGTGCAGGCAAAATATTACAGTTGCCACTATGAAAAACTGGTGGTAAATTCAATGTATAATTCAAAAGTGGTTTTCATTTAGACACAAGTCACATATTTCTGCAGCCAGATTTTTGATTCTCAATGATAATGTTCTACGTTTATTACAGGAAAGCATCCAATATCTAATATGATTATTTTATAGTATATGGCTGAAAGACTCTCAATTAATTTACATCTAAAATCAGAATGTCGTCTTATGTGTGTCGATAACATGATAATAGAGATAGACAAGTTCTATCTGTCAAATCCAGGAGGCAGTTATCTTAATTCAAGATGATGTTACTTTCAGGTACCTTGATCTAAAACCGGGGTCTCCAACATTGGCAACTTGAAGACTTGTGGACTTCAACTCCCAGAATTCCTCAGCCAGCAAAGGCTGAGGAATTCTGGGTGTTGAAGTCCACAAGTCTTCAAGTTACTAATGCTAGAGACCCCTGATCTAAACGGCACTAGGCAGCTTTCAGAAAATGAAGGAAAATGTATGAATTCTAATAAAAATACAATCAAATGTCAGGTCTACTGATCTTCCTTTCTGAGTAACAAGCATAAGAAATTTCCAGATGCTGAAATCTGCTAAATGGTCCCCCACCCCATTTGACTGCTGAAAAAGCAGGCTTACACATGAACGTACCAGGTACATCTTTAATGCCTTAGCTTTGTGTTTTTCAAAAATGAGCAAGGGGTGTGCATGTTTTTACTTTGCAGTCTGTGTATATACAACTTTATTTGCATTGACGTTAATGATATTTTTATAACTCAATATGGTGCGTTTATAAAATGAGTTTATCAAAATACACTAGTTTAATAAATAAGTCCAGCCAAACCACCCTACTCAGAGTTAAAATTAACTTTGGCAGGCTTAAATGTGGTACACAGTCCATCATGACTATTATGCTTATTCTTTTATTCTTCCCTACCCCTGGATGCTCATCTTTTGACTAAGGAAGTGGCATTCCTGACAGATTTCTCATTCCACATCATCTTCAGCCAAGCATTGTGCACTTACAATTCTCTGCAAAATAAAATATAGGAACGTTAAAATAAAACTGTTAATGGTATATTTCTCCAGTTAAGCACATTACTGGAATCAGTTACAATCTCTAGTTTTTAAAAATCAACCTCCCTCTGCCTCAAAAATCAACATCAGTAAGTAGCAGTATTTAATAAGCAGTTAGAAGTATTTAGATAAATAATAAACCAAGGCAAGCAAGCAATTATAGAAGATCGTTATGGTTTGCTGTAGCTTATTTGTGGAGGCAGTCTAATTAGTTATACCCAAAACACCTTTCTGACAATAAACTTTAAATAACCCTGCACATTGATGTTTCTTAGCTACATGGCTCACGATATGGATCCAGTGGGCACATTTTAACCAGTAAATCATGATATGACCACTGGAAACAAAAATTATTCAATTTATACAGAAGCCTTTCTAATTTATAAGCTGTGGTAGCTATTTCACTTTAAAAGTTCCTTATTGTGCAAAACTAAAGCAAGCACATGTGTGTCAGGAAAAGAACATATATTTGAATATGTTTCTTGTAACTATTGCAAAAAGATCTAATACAAATTCAACTACTTTATGGGTAAATTTCATATATCCAACAACCTTTAGTAACTATACTAAACATATTTCTTAGCAGCCTGAATTTTATCTCAGCTTTCCTCAAATGCTTTTGGACGTGCCCAATTTTTCTTCATTTTTACTTCAGTTACATTATTATTATAATAAATAAATAAATAAATAAATTTTATATATATATATATATATATATATATATATATATATATATATATATATATATATATATATATATATATATATATATATATATATATAAAAAACTTTATTCACAGTTTCTTCAGTAAACTTAGTTCAAAATTAGTGTATAGGACTATCAGGTTTGGCACTGCATCAAACCAGTTCAAAGAACAAAGTGATGTAAAATCTAAATTTAGTTAATTTTTTCTCAGAGTCATTTGTAAAGTTATTTCTTATTTAAATGGAAATGCTAAGAGTTTCAGATAGGGAAAACTAAATTATGTCAAAATATTTTTAAAAATTATTTTATCATAGTCAGATTACAGACCAAAGTGAATGATGACAGAATTCTTACAGAAGGTTCCACAATTATATCCTCTTTATAGGAATAATATCCTATAATTTATAAACATCATAGTTAAATTTCAGTTCTGAGATGCGACTGAACTGTTTGAAAGAAATAAGCTGTGATCACTACGTATATCCTCAGTTGCTTCAGTTCTGGATCTGATCTTAATGGGTTTAACAAACAATACTGATGAGATCAGGCGAAATAATACTGATACTTACTAATTCTATTTCAAAAACCAAATGATATTTTCATACCTGACTAATTGTAGGGAGTTTAGTAAGAAGCATTTGGAAAACTGGTGGTGGAAGAGTCTGTTGGAGGACTTGTAGTAATTGCTGAGGTTGTCCACAAACAGCGATGGCATTTGTCAAGTGATCAACACCTTTTTCATATTCTCCTGAATAAAAAACAACCATATTATAGCTACTAAAGATCAGGTATAATGACATTTAATGAAGATTTGAAACTATTGTTAGATAACAATATTTAAAAATTCAATAAATTATTTCAACAAATGAAGTAAAATATCTGCATATCACATCTATAAATTTGTTAACAAAAAAATACCCAAAATTCAAATTTCTACCCTAGAATTTTCAGACTTTATTCTGTTAGTGATCTTCTTGATTTATGAGCTATTTTAGACAAATTTAAATAGAAAAATAACATACAGTATATTAAAATAACAGTGATAACATTTCAAAGTTGCAGTTATAAATTTAGAGTTCTATTTTTACTTCTTCTTTTTTTTTTGTAACTCTCAAAAAGTAATTTATCCTGCAATCCCTGTGCCCTGGAATTTAGTGCCCTAAATTTAGCTGAATTTATCTCCAAGTGGGTTGAGATTAAGGGTCAAACTTCGCTAATCAACATTTAGAATAATTCTATACAAATAGGGGAAAAAATCATCAAACTCAATAGAGTTCAATAGCATATTTGTAGATATACATAGGCTTACCCTTTAAAGAGCATGCAATTATTTTACCTTTCAAAGCACTGGTTTCAGTGATAAGCCTTTTTTCTACTGATTTTATCTCTCTAATATGTCACAAGTTAGCAAAAAGAAAGATTAAAAAATGCAACAACCTTGTGCTAAAAGTTCCTCTCCCAACTGTATCTCTTCAAGAAAGAATTTTTGAACTGCTTCAGCATCTTTTAGATCAGGCAACTACAAGAACAACATTTATCAAATCAGCCATTTAAATATCATAGCAAAATCTTCCACCCTTCCCATTATGCTTTTAAATATAATAAACTTCAACTTCCAAAAAGTTAATAATACTAAGAACTTTTCAAGAATAAAGAGAAGTTTACAGGGAATATTACATTCCATTTTTTTACAAATTCTTATAAAAGTAAAAATAAAACCATACCTAGAAATCCCCTTATCAGTTTCAAAATCCTCACAATTGCTATAGAAATTAGCTATCATTTGTGAAGTACATCATCCCACAATATGCCATGCTTATACATGGATCAAGAGAAATATCCATAAAAGGAAAATAGCAGAATGTTATTTGCCACTTCCCAGCAGTTCTTGAATGGGCTAAGATTGGTTGGGAGCTCAAAAGGAAGGGATGCTTGCTGAAAAACTAGTTGAGGGATCTTCAGTGGAAATTGGGAAGGGGGAAAAAAAAGGAAAGTCATTATTCTTGCTTCTCCAAAATTAGAGCTGTTGGATGTATGCTACAAAAGGTTGATGGTACAATAATTTCAAGCCAGAGACCACTTTGAAAAAAATACTTTATTGTATTCATTCAAATATTTTATATCACTCTACTCCAGAAATTCTTGATGATTATCAGGAGATATAAAATGAAGAAATAAACCTCAGCTCCAACAAAACAAAGAAAAGTCATCCAAACAAATCAGTAAGAATAAATATAAAATCAAGCCAGTATATTCACATTAGCCCCAAAGCCTGCCAGGAGAGCATATATGCAACATAAAAAACATATTACTACCTTAGAAAATCCTGCTTTTTCTTTGGCAAGCTTCTGTTTCTTTCTTCCTATAGATTAAATAAGGATATATTGATTTTCAAACAATCATGCTACCGTACTTGCATTTCAGAGTAATTTTCAGAAGAGAGGTCCCAACTTCATAGATTTCCGTATGTACCATAGCAAAGAACATAAGGGAGATACTCATATGCAACATCATATTATCTTTCACATGTAGAATAATTATTGTTAAATTATGCAAAGTTATATCTACAGGTCACTCCTCAGCTCACTCAAGAGTCAATGATAGATGTTATTAAAATATTCCCATACAGGTAGTTTTTGAATCATGACCATAATGGAGCTGCCCATTACAATCAGAACTTGTGATGACCATTAAGATAAACGCCCATGTGATCACTTCACTTATGGCCCCACTATCCTTGCTCTCCCTGATGCGGTTGTTAAACACATGGGTCATTAAACAGAAATAGATGGAAGGGGGAAGGGTGCTGCAGCATTCCTGCAATCAGTCATAAGAGTGAGTGATCATGGAGTGACCATGGGGGATCATTTCAGAATCGGGTCATAAGTAGCTTTTTTGGGGGAGGGGTCTGCCACAATTTGTGGCACTGACTTACACAACCTGTTGTAAGTCAAGGACTATCCTATCCTATCTATATTTCTTATTTTTTTCTAGCACCAAAAGACTTGTGTATTGCTTTTTGTGTGTTACAAAATTTGGTGGTGATACATAGAAATATATCAGGAGCCCAACTTTAATCAAATGCTGTACTTAAGCTCACCCATAAGCTCTTCCACATAGGTATAGGGAGACCACCAATGATAGAAATATATGTGAAGGATGTGTGTTTTTGTTTTATTTTTATAGTTTTCTTAGTATGATGTACATGGAAAATGGCATTTAATTTCATTGTGCGAGATGCAATGACAATAAAATAAATTAAACTAAACATAATCAGGGAGTTTTCAGCACTGTGATCTTTGCATCAATTGCAAGCTAATTGTTTCTTCTTACTATCATTTATTGCAATTTGCTTTGGAGAAACATTTACTTTGATGGTATAAAACTCATCTTAGGTAAACAGAAGAGCATTTTCACAATCTGGGGAAAAAGTTTTTACAAGCATACTTTTTTTATTAAGGGAAAACATAACAAAGGTCACTGAGTACTTGTTGAAGAACTGAAATAATGCAGAATTACAAAATAATGCTGCATTCTGGATAACTCTACATTTTTCTTTTGCATTTCTCCTTATCCTGGAAGTTATAAGTGAAACAGTACCAGGAGGGTTTTGAGAATGCATTATGTAGCATGACTCTACAAGCAGGATTTATAGATGCTGAAACTTAACTGTCAAATAGTACAAAGTGAAGGTAACTATAATATATATGTAGTACTTTATCAAAAGCAAGAATCTTCCCCCTCTAATATTTTTTCCAAAACACACAACTTTCTCTGGAACCTGGATAGCCAAATATGTAGAGGGGGAGTGACCATTGTGCAGTTTAACTATGTTTCATTTGCATGAAGAACAGAGACATAAAATTAGGTCGTTTCCCAGTGACCAGCTTTTGACTTTAATTAGCATTCAGCCGTCAGGGTTAGGAGCAACCCTGACGGCTGAATAAGCTATGCCATCACAATGTTTTTAATTTTTAGTGAATGGTTAAATATTTTAGAGGATTTTCTACCGTGTTTCTCCAAAAAGACGACCCATCTTGAAAACAAGCCCTATCACGTTTTTGAGTGCATGCAATCAAATTAAGTCCCACCCACAAAATTAGCCCTAATTACGACCCCCACCCCACCCTGGGTTGCAGGGGGTGGGATGAGGCACACAGGTAAAAAATAAGCTAGGGTGGGGATGGGGGGTGGAGCTGCCCTACTTACCAGGCCTCGCACACCTTCTTCTGCGGTTGCTTATTGCCACTCGCACGCATTGCCCTGGCCTCTATTTTGCCTTTAGATGCCTGCCGGAAGGCATCTGCAACCAATAACATGTATTATTGACTGCAGAAGGCTTTCCGGAAGGCATCTGAAGGCGAAATGGAGGCTGGGCAATGCGTGCGAATGGCAGCAAGCGACCGTAGAAGAAGTGGACCAAGAGTGGGCTCCTGCTGGGCGGGGCTGTCGGTGCCACCGCCATGAGGTGAGTCAATAATTAGAACCCTCCAAAAAGAAGGCCTAGCCATTTTTCCGGTGGTAAAAAGAAAATAAGACCTGGCCTTCTTTTGAGAAACACGGTATGAATACAATTTTTATGAATACAGAAAGTATCTGCAAAGCAAATCTCCAAACATAAAGCAGACTTCTGAAATTTAATTGGAATATATTACATATTTTACAGTAATAAACATTTATGTTCTTTAATTTCACAGCTGGACACACCTCTTTTCCTGGGGCAATACTATACGACTAAAACAACTTTGGACACAGAATTCTTGCACATACATTCTATCTCTGTATATTAAGAACATACATACTTATGTGTATACAAATGTCAGGAAATGTGTTTATAGCAATATTCACTTCTGAATCTCCTGACTCTCAAAATTGTGGCTGGCTGAACTAAAGGTGAAGGAAATTTTGATGATGAATGAAACTTCTAATTAAGCAAGCAAGCACACAGAGCAAATAGGAGTTTGACAAAGGAGTTTAGATGGGCACAGTCATTATTGGTAGGAACTAACAAAATGTTATCAATCCAACCAGATCATCTTCTTTTAATAAGAGTGACCAGTTTATCTGATCATGGAAATATAATAGACATAATGTACCTTAACTTCACTAAAGAATTTAGCAAAGCTTTCTGTGACATCCTCAAAGAGAAGATGGCAAAACATGGGTTAGAGTATGCTCCCATTAGAAACAGAGTTGGCTGAACATCATACCCAGTAAAGGTATGTCAATGGCTGTCTGATGAGTGGAATGAAGTGTTTGAGTTGTATTGCAGGGCTCCATTCTGCACCCAATGTTGTTAAATATATTTACAAATACCTTGATGGAAAGGTAAGAAAACATTAATATATTATTTGTCAACAACATAAATTTGGGGAAAGGAAATAGCAAATTCCTTGGGGGACAATATCAAAATTCCAGAAATTTTATGTCAGGAGGGAAAAATGCAAAAACCTTATTTTGCATAGGAAAAATCAAGTACATGAATATAGGATAGGGAGATCATACTGGGTGACAACACCTACAAAAAGGATCTGGCACTGTTGATGGATCACAAGCCAAACATGAAGGTAATGCAATTGCTAAAAAAAAGGAAATGCAATGTTGGGTTGCAACTAAGTTGTATAAGATCAAGATCAAGTACAGGTAGTCTTTGACTTGTGACCATAATTAGGACAAGAATTTCCGATGCTAGGTGATGTGGTCAAAAAGCACAATTTCAAATAACCGCATGGCTTGTTAATCAAACCATTGGTGTTAATCAAATTCCATCAGTCATTAGCCAAGGACCCACCCCAATCCAAGTCATTCTGGGCTTGGTTCCTCGCAGCCCAAGCCTTGATTCTTCCAAGGTGAGAGACTGTCTCCCTTTCACCTCTCTATTTCTCCCAGCCTTGGCCCTTTTTGCCTCACAAACATTGTCTTGCAGAGTGGCAAGCAACCCTTGAACCTCACAGCTCTGGGGCTGCTTGTTACGCTGTGGCACAAGAGCTTCTTGGCAGGCCATGCCTCTGAGTCTGGAAGAAGCCCATGAGCCACAGTGTCGCATGAAGCCTCAGCCACCTCAGCCCAGCATCACAGTGCAAAGCTGCAGCCATCTCAGGAAGCCCCAGCTCCAGCCAGAGTTGCCCTCACTACTTTGCACTCCAAAGCCCCTGCTGCCCTGCACTCTGCCACTCCAGCGGACCTTCACCATCTTCTTGCTCCACTGATAACGGGCATATCCAGCCTGGTCCTTCCTGAGTCAGCTGGTGGTCACTTAAGGCCATCTTTCCCAGGTCTTGTGAGGAAACCACCATGCATGATCTGGAAAATACAAGTCTCATGTGGCCAGCTAGCCGCCTCACAACTGGCCAAGCAGAGCATGCTTGGTCAGCAGCAGGAGCAAGATGGTGGATGTCAGCTGGGAAGGTGGAGCACAGGGACCATGGAGGCCAAAAGACCATAGATGGGGAGAAAAAGGCAGGTGGGGTGAGTTGAAGTGCCCCTGTGCTTGTAAGTGAAAGTAGGCTGCCAAACACCTAAATTTTTACCATGGGACAGTGGTGGTATTTCAAAGACCATAACTTTGGAGACCAGTGGTAAGTTCCTTTGTTCAGCACTGTTGTAACTTTAAATGGTCACTGAACGAATGGTCCTAAGTTGAGGACTACTTGTAACAATTCACTTTTATATGCATTGGTTAGACCACACCCAGACTAAATATTTCGTTCTGGGCATGCAATTTTAAGAGCTAACATTTACAACTGGAGTATGCCGAAAGGAAAGCAACCAAGACTGATTAAAGGGCCCCCGAATGAAGAAAACAAATAAACAGCAACAACAACAATAAAAACCACCATGGTTATAGGCACTGGGTATGTTTAGGACAGAGGTCCCCAAACTTGGCAGCTTTAAGACTTGTGGACTTCAACTCCCAGAATTCTCCAGCCAGCATAGCTTCTGGCTTCAACTTCTGGGAGTTGAAGTCCACAAGTCTTAAAGCTGCTAAGTTTGGGGACCCTTGGGTTAGAAGGAAGAGAAGATTGGGGCGAAGCATAAGGGGATGGGGAAAGGGAGCCATCTGCTGGGATGTGCGACAGTCAATTTGTGAAGTTGGGGCTGGACTAGATGATCTCCAAGGCGCCCTTTAACTTTTACACCCTATGAGACTGAGCCTCTTCTCCTGCCCAAGCCATTAAAGGGGATTAAAACCAGGCAGTGGGAAACCCTATTTGCAGGGAGTTCGCACCCGAGTTCCTCCTCCATCCAAAGGTTCCCTCTCTGGCGGGGGCCTCTCACTATGGAAAAGACTAGCGGCCGTTAGCCGAGGACTTCCTGGACCTTGGAAGCCACTAACCAGGGCAAGGGAACCGACTCTTCAAGGCATCCCTGAGGGATGATCCCAAGGGAAAGGGAATGTGGAGGGGAAGCACTCGGATGGCGAAAAAAGGCGTCTGGCGGGGAAGGAAGCGCGGAGTCCGGTCTCGGCGGCGGGGCGCACGAGGGGAAAGAGGCCGTAAGACTCACGTTCCCGCAACCGGTTCTTGAAGTTGGGGTCGCTCCTCCTCTTGCGGTCGAAATAGATGCAGTAGCCGATGAAAAGGGCGCCGCAGACGCCAGCGGCGATAGCGCTGCTCTTGCCCCCCATCATTTTCCGCTTTTCGCGCCCGCCTCCCCGCGCTTCTCCAGGCACCTTGGCCAGGCACGCAAGGAAAAGGGAAGGCCCGCCTCGCGCAGGCGCCTCCGTCATCAGCCGGCGACGGCAAGAGGCTCGGCTTTGCTCCTTAGCCGTCCTAGGGGCGAGAGCTTGGAGAAGCGGAGGCGCGGCAAAAAAGTCTTTGCCTGAAATGCGCCTGCGCGCGCGAGGCTCCTCGCTCACCCTACTCAGGCTTTTGTGTTACGCACGCGCGAAGGAATCGCACGAGGTTTCCCCACCCCCCACCCCCGTTTAACTGTAGGAAAATTGGTTGCGTCGACGGGCTCATTCAGAAGTTTTTATGGAATTGGTCTGGGCAGAAAGCGTGCATATCAACCCATTGCGGTCTTATCAGCATTAAGTCGAAATGAATGCTAAATGATTTTGCCCCCAGAATCTATTAGTCATAAACGAGCATACAAATGTGGGCGAACAGAGAAATCTATTCTATTTTTGTTAGAACCAGGCCATAATTTTAAGCTTTCTTAGAAACCCCGAGAAATACGTTTTGTTAGAATACCCTGATCCCTCATAGCAAGTACAATAAAAGGAAACCCTGCTACAAGATGCATGCTTTTTATGAATAAAAAGTGGCAACTAGATACTAAATACAGGCTTTGAAAAAGGCAAAAAAACATATATTGAATATATATTAAATATATATATATGAATATAGGTATAATTGCTTTTTTCCATGGGGGAAAAGTCTCTAATCTTAGAATTCTGACACCGTTAAATCACTATCAGAATAATCTGTAATCAAATAATGTTAATAGAATTCATGTAAGAACAGTAAAAGAATATTGTCTAAAAGAAAAAAATATTGATGGCTGTTGAGGATTCACAAAACTTCCCATATCTGATCAGAAGTTGAATAAATGGACTCTTAAGAATCAACCTCGAAAGAAATAACTTGTTGATATTGTACAATGCTTAAAGATTTGAAAGCTGCAGTATTAGATACTAAATGAAGGCTGAGTTAAATAGCATTTATTCCCTACACAATCCCTTCAAAAGAATATATAATTACATAACGTCACAGCCAGCAATGTGAAAGTTGGGGATAATCAGATTAGATTAACAAATGGCCAGGTCATCATAAAAGGATCTATTACTGAATACACAAAGACTTGCACTCTAATTTTGTTGTTGTTAGTTGAGAATTCGTGTCCCACCCATTGCGACCCCATGGACGTTCCTCCAGGCCTTCCTGTCCTCTACCATCCTCTGGAGTCCATTTAAGCTCAAGCCTACTGCTTCAGTGACTCCATCCAGTCACCTTGTTCTCTGTTGTCCCCTTCTTTTGCTCTCTAATTACTAATTAATTGCACTCTAATTACCAATAGCAATTAGCACATAACCAGATACTGCAGGTACTTTTGTACTACTGTTGTACTATACGGCCAACATGGAATAATTTAAAATTTTCCAATGTAAGCTTTAAACCACTTTCCAACTTATTCATAATGTTAATGTACAAAGGACAAATAAACATTACAAAGAACACACTTGTAAATAATTAATAATCTGTTATTAGAACCCTTTAAGAAAGGCTTTCTGGTATTTATTTACATTTTAAGAATAATAGATGAAAGATACTAAAATAGTGATAAATTTCTAGTGTGACATTTTTAATTTATCTTCCAATGTTACCTTTGCAAATTAATTTAGATGAGCTTCTAAATTGTGAAAATGGAGATCAAGAATTCCAAAAGATTGTCTACGTGATAAATTTTATTTAAAAGTATTTTAACATTACAAAAGTATCTTAACACTGTATCATTTGGGTTTCCTCATTTTCATGCTGTTTTTTGATTTTGCTTTTTTGCTCTTTTTCACTGGGTCTGCCTTTTCACCAACAAAAGAATTAGTAGATCCTTCTGATTTGTTTAGAGAAGTAGTCTTTGTGAATTTCAATCGAATAGAGCTCTTTGCATTTTTGTTTGATTTCTTCTGTTCTTCTTTCTCTCTTTTTACACAATGTTGCACTCTTAGCTTTCTTCCTTGTAATTCAGATTGGTTTAGTTTCAGAGCAAGGTGTACAGCATCTGTGGTCTTTAAGGAGAAAAAAAAGAGAGAGCAACTTATAAAGTTCCTGTTACATGGACTGAGAAGGGGAGGGCTATTTCCTCATCACAATATAACCTCATGCATTTTTAACATGATTTGGAACAGGGGTGTCAAACTGGTGGCCCGCGGACTAGATGCATCACGCAGAGGCCATGCCCACCCCAGCTCCGTGAATGGGGAAAATGTCGCAAGACATGTGATGCCAATGTGACGTAGTGAATTTGACACCTGTGATTTGGAAGGTAAAGGACACTTCAGAGCAGATTTGCACAGTACACAGTAAGAAGACAAAAAGTAATTCCTTCAGGGAAGCAGACTTCCGATCACTTAATGCCATATTAATAACTGCCCTTTAATTTCAAGCATGGCATATCCAAATCCAACTATGTACAAGAAGGATTTGTATCATGACCTCATGAATCAGTTTTGCTGTCACAAGAAACAACACAGGAGAACTCTCCTCTAATGCTATTTTTGAGCCATGGTGGTGCAGTGGTTAGAGTGCAGTACTGCAGGCTATTTCTGCTGATCACTGGCTGCCAGCAGTTTGGCAGATCGAATCTCAGCAGACTCAAGGTTGACTCAGCCTTCCATCCTCCCGAGATTGGTAAAATGAGGACCCAGATTGTTGGGGGCAATATGCTGACTCTCTAAACCGCTTAGAGAGGGTTGCAAAGCACTATGAAACGGTATATAAGTAAATAAGTGCTATTGCTATTTTGATTACTGCAAATGAAAAGATAACAATTTTGCTCCTTTATTTTACCCAAATGATCGATCAATACTATGCAAAGGTATTCATGCTTTGGGTTACTTTGGAGGTTAAGTGAAAATGTGTAAAAAGTGAGAAAGAATGAAATAAGCTGCTAACAGAATGATTTGAAAATTAATGTTCTATTATAGCATTGCCTGCCGTTTTCAAAACTTTGCTGATTTGGCACAGAGTGGCATACCCATCTCATCATTTTTAATGGCCAAATTTATAATGACTGCTATTTTTTCAACAGACAGTAAAATAATGGCTGAATTGAGCATTCAACCCCCAGATTATCCTGTATTGCTGGGAGAACATTACTGATGACTGATTTACACCCACAAATGTACGCCTTTTGCTAAATGAGTTTTTCTCCAGTAAAGTTCACCAATCTAATCCTCTTAATAACTATTACCGGGTGATAAAAGATTACCATCTTTCGGAATGGCATAAGCATGTAAGATTCATGTAAGTACTTGATGATTAGCGCTCTTTGTGAAGTTATAAGGGAGATGTCTAGATATGGGTATTAGTGGAGTTCTGTGCAGTTTCAATGAATTATTTAGGAGACGCTTAATTATTCCTAATTGTTTACCATGAAGTTTTACTGTGTTGCTATCCTCTGAGTGCAATACTGAATGCTAGATTAAATAACCAATATAGTTGATTTAAAGCCATGCTAAATTTGTTGTTGCAGCCATTGAATAACTGACATACCTCAAATAGAACATAACCAAATCCTTTGCCGATGCCTGTGCTTCGATCTCTCACAATTCGTACACCTGTCACATTTCCACATTCCAAAAAGTGATTTCTTACAGTCTCATCATCAATTTCTGTAAATATAATATCTTTTAGAAATGTGCAGCTATTAAAACACAACCATTTTAGTGACATGACCAAATTTCTATTACTACCGTGTTTTCCCGAAAATAAGACCCTGTCTTATATTTTTTTGAACCCTGAAATAATTGCTTGGCCTTATTGCCATGCGCTGAAAAGCCCGATTGGGCTTATTATCAGGGGATGTCTTATTTTGGGGGAAACAGGGTATTTAAAGTTTAAATAATATGGTTGCTGCCTCTCAAAGTTATCTGCTTAAAAGAAAGATTAAGACTTGGGACAGTATTAGCAAGGAAATAGCTCTATATTCCAAACTTATGTTTTAGTTATCTTATTTTGGCATACTTCCTGAACAAGGTTACAAATTTACCAATTCAAAGCAACTTTTTTTTTTTGGCTTTATCTGCATTTGTAGATACATTATGTTTATACATAATTATAAATCAAGAACTTACAAAAAAACAAAATTCAGCTCGGGACTAAAAGAAACAAGTGAGCTGAGACATTCTGGCTTGAAGAGGTGTTACTTAGTGTTAATTGTAAATCAGTCTTGTACACTTAAGTTTATTAACATCTTTACAGATATACTCACTCCATTAATCTGCAAAAGTATAATTTTCTACCAAAGTAATATACATTTGTTTGAATTGATTAACATTAAATTATAATACATACCATACGGCAGATTTCCTACAAATATTGATCTTTTGTTATCATGCTGTAAAACAAACAACAAAAAGAACTGACTCAGGGACTTAAAGAAAAAGCTAGAAAAAGATATATAGTATTTGAATTATGTCTATGGAGATTCTAAATCATGTCATGGTTGTCCCAAAGGTGCTTTTCAAAAGGCAACTGGACTTTGGTTTTCCTTGAAGATGTTTCGCTTCTCATCCAAGAAGCTTCTTCCGTTCTTGAAGTTGCCTTTTGAAAAAGCACCTTTGGGATAGCGTTTGAATTACTTACACAAGTAGATTTTGAAGCAAGGTCAACTCTGATGTGGAATCCACTGGTAATTTCTGTTCCATTACTATGAAATCATTAAAAAAATGAAATAATATAAATTACCACTAAATTTTATTTGAACATTGTTTATTTTAGAAATAGTATTTAATAATTAAGACTGATATATCTTAAACAATGTGATAATTTAAAAAATAGACATACCATTTTAAGGCATTATTTGCTGCAGATTCCTCCTTGAAAACAACATAAGCATTAACATACTTCATATTAGGGTGTAGTTTTTGCCTAAAGGAAAAAAGAAACCATAATATTTATTATATTTTATACTGCCAGACTCAAAAATAACTCCAGATATTTTACATCATAAAAACATAAAGATGTGTCAGAATAAACAATCCAATAAAAATACAGCAACAATCTCCATTCATTCCAACAATGCCCTCTACAATTTAGTCCAAAATAATTTCCAGAAGGCCAGCATTACAAATGCAGCATAATGGATATTCTATATTTTATAATTGAAAGTTACATCATCACATAAAGATGAACTTTTATGCATTGGGACACTAGTCATAACAGATTTGCTGTTGGGATTTGCTACATAACACTTAAATTTAAATCCTGTTTAAATTCAGAATTAAGGAAGATATATTTTCTATGGGATACATTATAATTTCTTGAATCAAGATTACAGCTCAACCATGGAGAGCCTACTTGAACTACTACTAGGTTTCCCCAGCAAATTGAAAAGCCACAGATTGCCTTCTACAACCCACATAGTCAACTTCTTTTATTCTTTTAGTTACAATTTCTCACAATGTTATAAATCTCTTGATTCAATAGTTAGCATTTGAAGAGGCCGTTATTTGCACTAGGTCTGTTCCAGTTTTACAATTAAAACTTTACTATAATTTGCAAAAGTAGATTACATGTTGCAAAGCTAACTTCAGTTTTAACTTTGACCTAGAATAGCTGAAAGATGCCCTGATATAAGCAAAATGCATTGGTATGATACATCAGTATTTTCGGTTATAAACATTTTGTTTTAAATTAGGGCTAACAGATCCAGGCTGCAAAAAAACATTACCAGCCACATAATTAAGTGACAGCAAAGAACTAGATGTTTTTAAAAATATTTCTTTGCAGTTATCTGGTAGTCATCCAGATTTCTAAAGCCGAGATGTGATAGCCCCAATATAAGAATCAACGAAGTATAACATGAAAATCTATTCTCAGGCACAAATTACAACACATACTTTATAGCAGCCATTTTTTTCGATATTGCATCTTCTGCTGGAATCTTCAAGGACAAAAAACAGTATATTATTAAGTAGGCGTCATTTAGCAATATTATGAACATTTACAATTTCTTTAAACCACAGACAATCCAACTCTACAGGACAGATAAACTGGATAAGCATTTCTAGCCATGCCAGCATTCAGCTTATAGCATTAAACACAGACACACACACTCATAGGGCCCTCAGTGGGAGACCAAGTTTCTACAATTAAGCAGTCTGGAACCAAGCCTTCAACTGAGAAGAATGTATGCAATTTTTTTCCTCTCTCTCCTTGCCTGGGGGAAAAAGAATAGTTTCTTATATTATGCTGTTGACTTCCTGCCAAGTCCAAGGTTAATTCTGCTGTGGGAGATCTATCCTGAGCTCACAAAGAAACGATGGAAAGAAATTATACATTGGTTCAATTATGCACATCTAGATATAATATTCTCCTGTTCCTCCTTATCTGCTTCTCCATTTATCTAATAAATACAGTATGGTCTACTAGCGGCAGTCATTTAATGTAAATATTAAGCAGATAGAAAATCAACATGCAGAAGACCTATCAGTAATCTGTTCATAAGAGTCAATAAAAAGAGAATTAAAATAATAGAGTACAAGCAAGGAATTTGTATCTTCCAAACATGTTAGTTTGGAGCCAATTCATGAAATATTAGGCTGAGAAAAATGTTAATGAAAAGAACTGAGTAGTTTAAAACAATGAAGTATTTATATTATCCAGTAATCTGTCATTCCACATGTAACTCTATGCATACTTTTCATAACATTATAAACCTTGAGATGACTTTTTAGAAACAAATTGTCTTACATACTCTTACATAATACATTCAGCAGTTGTCCAAATTAATTAATTTGCTAGTTTCACATCATAATCAATTATGAAACTTGAGATGATTTCTTAGAAACAGAATTGAATTATCTTACATACTAAAATGCATTCAACAGTTGACCAAATTACACTAATTTGCTGGTTTTACACCCAACCATAATCAATAGATTCACTGTCTTATAACAAATTCAATGAAATGATAATTTAAACATCTATGTAACGTATCAACAGAAATGCCTATCAATAAAGAAGAATGAAATAAAAGACACGGCACCATAAATTAACAAATTAATGACAATTTTCTCCACATTAATTTGTATTTTAATAGTTTCCACAGGCCAGTCGGGAGAAGGCAAGCTTGATTTTTTAATGAGAGGCTATTCCTCAGCAGTGGTGCCCCTATAGCGAAAGAAACTCTACCTAGCCTACTTAAATATTCAACATTATTTGGTTTCCAACAAAAACCAACCATTTAAATGACTGGCTTTGCTTAACAACCCATGACATTCACTTAACAGCCACAGCATATGCTTAACAACTGTGATGTTTGCGCAATGACTGCTGGAAAAAAAACTTGGAAAATTACTCCTAGTCGCATGGGTGCCTCAATTTATGACTGTAATGATTTACGATTGGATTTTGGGTCCCAATTACAGTCATAAGTCAACGACTATCCACAGAGGTCTTCAAAGTTGGCAACTTTAAGACTTTTGGATTTCAACTTCCAGAATTCTTCAGCCAGCTATGCTGGCTGGAGAATTTTGAAGTCCACAAGTCTTAAAGCTGCCAAGTTTGAAGACCTCTGACTATCCATATATGGTACATTTTTCGTGCAAGACAGAAACTGAGATTATTTACTAGTAAAGAATCACAAAATGAAGTAAATAACATACCAAAGAACGGAAACGAATTGATTCAATTTGTCCATAGTCTTTGAAAAATGCTTTCAGCATCTAAATTCAAAGAGGTATAATTTTATTAGGTCAAGATGTATACCAGTGTTAGAGAAACAGCAGCAAACACTTAACCCATATACAATGAATAGAGCACCAGGAACCCTAAATAATATCTATTTGACCAATGATTAAAGGATATAATAAAAAGAAAGTAGTTGGTTTTTTTTTTCCTAGCAGAATTATTAAATATTAAATCAAACCAAAAACATTACCCAAAAGTAACTGGGTTTTTTTTTTAAGATGAGAGAGTAACACAAAAATCTCTACATAAAATACTTTACCCTCTTTCTCTATGCATATTTACTCACAAGAAAATGTGCTTTACAAAATCAGTAGGCCAGCACAGTATAACGGTTATAGATTAATGGAGGGGTCCCTAACCTCCACTGTATCAGGCCGCGGCATGCCAGAAATCGGGCTGCACAAACAAGCGAAGCACACAAAACCACACTCCCTCCGGTCCGTGGAAAAATCTCTCCACAGAACTGGTCCCCGGTGCCCAAAAGGTGGGAGCCACTGGATTAACAGATTCAGACTGCAAAAAATGTGGAGCTCTTTTCTTTCATTAGTACATGCAAGCCACATCTACCACCCTTATGGTCAGAGGATTGAATCAGAAACAGAAACCTAAATGCAACTTTCCAAACATTCATAAAATCACATGATCCAGAGCAACATGTTGCAGAGATGAAGAGGAGGGTGAATACTGAACAAATTCGCCCTGTGGCAGAAGACAATCAGAAATGTAATTAATGAATTAAGTATTCAGAGCAAAGGTAGTCCTTGACTTAAAATCATTTGTTTAGCTACTGTTCAAAGTCATGATGGCACTGAAAAAAGTGACTTATGACCTGCCCTCTCACTCATGACCGTCACGCATCCCCATGGTCACATGACCGAAATTCAAGTGCTTAGCAACCGGCATGTATTTATGATGATTACAGCATTCCAGGGTCACATGATCACCATTTGCAACTTTCCCTGTCAATGGGTGAAGCTAGATTTGCTTAACGACAATGTTATTCCCTTAATAATTGCAGTGATTTGTTTAACAAATTGGGCACAACTCACTTAACAATCACCTTTCTTAGCAACAGAAATTGTGGCCCCAATTGTGGAAATTGTGGCCCCAGTTGCATAAACCAAGGATTAGCTGTATTAGCTGAATGGTGGAGATGGTGTAAATTAAATCAGTTATATTTCCTTTTCTTTGACTTATGTTTTAAATTTTTGGATACACCACATTTTACTTCTTTTCTGTATTTTGCTTAAAGTTGCTTATACTAGAACAGAACAGTGATAGATACATATTTATTAATGTAACTTTTAAAAAAATGCTTAGTATAATCTGTTGCTTTAAAGAAAGTATAAATAGCCTTCTACCAAAGTTACTTACTTGTGCTGTATAAGAAACAGGTAAATTCCCCACAAAAAGAGTCCTCTTGTTCTTTAACTTTTCTTTAGCCAGGTTAACTTGGATTTTCTTTTTTTTAATTTGAGCAGCTTCCTCTGAGGTTGGAAAAAGTTTGGTAGCCCTATTTTTCATTTGTATTACGAAAAAGGAAACACAGAAAGACCATTGCTACAATTTTAGCATGACACATACTGGTAAATAAGTCCTTCTTATCAGAATCAGATTTATTTCTAAGTAATCATACAAAGTACTGCATCTTAAGAGACAGTGCATGTTACAAACAGAATTGTCATGAGATTTTATCATTGTAATGATATGTGGGAAACTGGGTAAAGAGATACTGCCTAAGGCAGTGGTCGCCAACCTTTGCAGCTTGGCAGCCCGGCTAGGGCAGGGAAGAGGGGAATCAGGCTGAGCAAGCAGCAGGCCGACACGCACACTCATGCACACACAGCTGGAATGCAAGTGTAGCTGCATTTGCCGGCCCACCACTCCGAGTCAAGCTGCATAACACCATGTGTGTACCAGCTCACGGCCCAGCTGTGAATAGGCCATGGCCTGGTAGTTGGGGACCCCTGGCCTAGGGAATGGTCATATAAGAGGAAACATAGCCCGCAGCTGCATAGTGGGCAAAGCCAGAGGTTCATGAGAGATCCTCCCTAAGTTATCAATGTGGAAAGGAGATGGTGAAACAATTTTATTTTCAGATTTGTAAGATTCTGTTAATGTAGCTTTACGGTGAAGTCAAATTAGTCTGGTTATCTGGTAAGGCTGACAATCATTTTCAACTAGAATACAGTACACATGCAGTGCTCAACCTATAACAGTTGATTTAGTGACCGTTATGACTGTTTTTCATACTTACGACCATTTTTCAGTATCCCCATGGTCACATGATCAAAATTCAGACGCTTGGCAACTGACTCATATTTATGACAGTTGCAGTGACCTGGGGTCATGTGATCCCTTTTGCAAGCAAATTCAACAGGGAAGCCACTTAGCAACTGTTACTAACTTAACAACTTAGTGATTCACTTAACAGCTGTGACAGGAAATGCCATAAATGGGGCAAAGCTCACTTAACAAATGTCTCACTTAGCCACAGATTTGGGGCTCAATTGTGGTCATAAATTGAGGACTACCTGTATTTATTTTAATAGCAATAGGGTCTTTTAAGAGGCATGTTACATTTTTAACCTGCTAATCTGCCCTTTCCTTAGGACCCAGAGACAATAAATAACCAATGTGTGAAATTAAGCATAATACATACAGATGCTCTGTATAGTTTTTCATTTACCTGTTTGCTACTGTTTCATTTGCTAGAGAGGTATCTTTCTGAGATTTCTTCATTTTTTTAAAAGGCTGTCTTTTAGTTGATGAATCTTGAATTTCTGTGACAATTTCCTCTTCTTTAAGGTTGCGTTTTTTACTTTCCTTTTAAAATTAACACAGTCAAACATGAAAAATTAAAATGTTACACAACCCCAGGAAGGTGAGAATATCCATATATAGTTTTGCTAAGTTTGGAAATTTACTAGTTACTAATGCCTCATAGCATTCCAGATTGTATACCTTAAGGACAACTGCTCATGTTAATTGTTGCACCTACGAATAGTAGCCAAGATCTTCTATCAGATGAAAGTAAAATGGAATCTGGGCCCATCTTTTATTAAAGTCCAATGATCACAATGGTCCAAAAGCCACCAATTGGGACAGGGAGAAACACATACAGAAAGCAATTCAAGTCATAAAAACGAGGACTGTATCTGTGGTTCTTCTGTTCCAGGTCTCTTTTTAGTACATGCATGTTTGCTTCTTGTTTTTTTATTTTTGTTTCTTTTAGAAAAAGGAGGATATGATATTAAGTTGCCTAGCTAAATTTTCTTTTATGTGACAGAGGCTAAGAAAATGTTGGAGCACTTAGAACCAACCACTTTTAATTAATTTTAATTTAGTAAGAAGCCTAATAGGCAGAAAGCCAAGTTTAGGCTAGTTTCTTGTCTCATTACTAAAGCTACTAAATGAAGAACGGAGAGAGCCCAATCATTTAAACAGAGATATTACAATCTCCAATTCATTTCTATTTATAGAATTTGGGATAAGGAGTTTGTTATGTGATTTTTGAAACCATAATTACAATTCCAATCATAAATCACAATCTTGGAATTAAACTGTGAAGAAGAGCTTCAAGAACATAACTTTCAATTTAGGTTAAAAAGCCTTTTTAAATTGAATTTTAAAACAGCAATTATAAAAATGATTAAACAAAGTTTAGAGTGAATGAAAAAAACGTAATGGTACTGTAAAGAACCAGTTCAAATTCCTATATTTTATATTCTAACATGTTTCCAAGTGCAATTATGGAATTCTTGCCCTATATTGTAGCAGAGATTGGAACTGGATCGAGGATTTTTTAAAATTTGTTTATACACAATTTGGACTAGGGAGTGAATACTGCAGCAACCAAATTTGCTGATAAAAATTATTTATGAATTGTAAAATGAGAAAGAAAAAAATAATGTGAACAGCACCAATTTTTCCAAAGTGGGCAAATAAGCATCAAAATCGGAAACACAAAATGGGTGCATATTAGCACACAAAATCAAACACCATTATACTTCCATGGCTTTTCAGCTGGCAGTGACTGATCAGAAAAGGGATTTGGGGAGCAGAGTGCACAAGTCAAAAAAGTTAACCCAGTGTGCAGCTATTCTAAGGCAGTCTCCTTCAAAAGAAAATTGAATCCTGAGGTCTCATGAACATATTTGAACAGTTTTCTTAGCAACAATATAGGAGAAACTTGCTATTCTTTTCTTCTGGGATATTTTTTCAACTTCCCAATGTAGCTTACAGCCTATAGCCGTGTGATCTTCCACTCATAACAAGGCCCAATTCTGCTTAATTTTTCAAGCTGAGTCACAGTCATATAGGGCAGTTATAGTGCTCTAAAAAGAGTAAATGTCATTCTTGGCATCATCAAGGGAAATGAATGTACAACAGCCAAAATAATAATGACTTTATATGACCTCTCAAAGATGAGACCACATTTGGAAGTGCTATGATTAGGTGCTACACCTAAAAAAGAGCATTATAAAGTTAGAAGGCAGATAAAGAATACATGGTGAAAGTATATAAATGACATAAAACATCTGAGGGGGCACTTATATCTCTAACTGGTTGCTGGACTAAGAGAGAAGGTCCTACCTCCTAATGTACAAATTAAATACCATGTGTACTTAATCCCATCATGTCTGCTGGTATTGTTGTTTTTAATATTTTAATATTTTTGCTTTAATTCTACTGTAAGCTGCCCAGAGTTGCTTGGATAGTGAAACAGGCAGCATATAAAATTAATATTTAATATAAAATCTTAAGATAATACATTGGTAACTTACATTTCTCAATTTCTCTATGCACATCTCCCCTTATATAACATATTTTTAAGTTTTGATTTTAATAAAATCAAAATAATAATAATAATAATAATAATAATAATAATAATAATAATAATAATATAAAATCATGGCATGGAAAATATGCACAATAAGAAGTTCTTTACATAATACACAAATTGTTCAATTTACTATCAACAGGTGTCACTAATGGCAGTTTGGGCTAGTAGCAACCACTAATTTTGATTGGTTGGTAGCTACCTTTCAAATTAGAGCAGGGGTGTCAAACTGGTGGATGTGTCATGCGCAGGCCACCCCCACCCCAACCCCGCAAAGGGAAAACATGTCGCAATACGTCATGTGAAGGGAACATGACACAGCAAGTTTGACACCCATGAATTAGAGGAAGAAGTCTTTGAATGCCAGCTTTTATAGTGGTCAGTGATACAAAAACAAAAGTCTACTCCCTTCCTGTCTATGACGGTGAGCTTAATGACTGTATCTAGATGTCTATGATGTGATAAACTATGGATTACATAAAATTGGGGCCCTGAAGCAACAGGGCCTTATGAAAACTGGAAATCAACTGTGATTATAGATGTGTTCTTTTGTTCAGATATGTCTGAAACTGGTTCATAGGTCAACAGCATTTTCATGATGCTGTTGTCACACCCATTTTAGAACATAAATTAGTTAACTTACTTTTGCCACAGCAACATACATCGGCTGTTTTTCAGCCCCAGGAGCACTAAAGAGTTGTAGGAGGACATCTGAATCACATGCTGCAGATTTGTTTTGAAAGAGGCTGCCGGCCACTTGCCCCACAACATAATCTTCACTTGATTCAGCAACAGCATTCCTGCCACATATTTTCCTATTTAAGAAACAAGTCAAGATTCACTACAGGAAACAACTGCATCCAAAAACATTAACTGATCATTTTCCCTAAGGTTTTTGAAAGGTATAAAAAGAGGGGATAGTGTTATCAACTGTGGAATCCTGTATGAGGAGAAATTTGTAAGAAATTTGCCAGTTTATAGGGCACTGGCACTTAAGAATGCAGTGTTTATTATAGTACTGTAAACATAATTGTCCATGTTTTATTACTAGCATGTCATCCCAGCTTCTGTGTGAATGTCTTTGTGTCAATGCTGACTTACTGCCCGACTGCCTGTACTACTAGTCCTTGCAGTTTTCTTGGCAATATTTCAGAATATTGCCATTGCCTCCTTGCTCCTTCCCAGGGGTAAATAAAAAGAACGTCTGGTCAACAAGGAGTCTTGTGTCAAATGCAGAACTAGAATTCCCGGCTTCTAGCCTGGTGCCTTTAAACCACTGCATCAAACTGGCCCTGAATCGTTTAATTGCCCCAAATCAGCTTTCAAGTTACCGGTGCTTTTTCAACAGATCAGCAGAATGGGGGAAAATGGGGAAGCGGGCTTGGAAGGCGAAACACGTGGTACCCCAGGCGCAGCAGCTGGAGCTCCAGCAACTCTCACTTCTTGGAGGAGCCACCACAAAACATGATCTGGCTCCGGGACCAAAGAAACAAAACAACCGCCAAAAGCCCCGCCATCGAAGCCACCCCTCCCCCGAACGCTTTGGGAGAAGACGGGCAAACAACGAACATCCCCACAACCGCAGTCCTCACCCTGCGGCTGCCGTCCGGGCGCGCTTCATCTTCGCTCGGAAAGCTGCTGCTGCTGCTGCTGCTACAGCCACTTCCGCCTTCAAGCATAGATCTAAACTAGCAAAGTAGAGGAGACTTCATAGCCTTTCATAGCCTTGGCGGAGTTTGCACAAAATGCGCAAAACACGGGTACATTCGCTTTGGTGTCGTCCGGTTTTTTTTTTTCCTAGGCCAGTGTTTCTCAACCTTGGAAGCTTGAAGATGGGTGGACTTCAACTCCCAGAATCCCCCAGCCAGCAGCGCTGGCTGGGGGATTCTGGGAGTTGAAGTCCACCCATCTTCAAGCTACCAAAGGTTGAGAAACACTGGCCTAGGCTATATTTGAGCACGCTGGCACTTATGGCATGACTGACCAGAAAAGACCTTTCGGTAGGGTTTTACGCCTTCTGATTGAAACTTGGAGAAACTATTGAGAGGAAACTTATAAAAATTGATGCGGCTCCCATCCTTACATCATTCTTCAGGAGGTGTTTGAAGATCTGGTTATTTTTGTCAGGCAAGGTGTGATCACGGAATGCCCCACCCCACCCCCCCTTCTTCTTCTTCTTCTTCTTCTTCTTCTTCTTCTTCTTCTTCTTCTTCTTCTTCTTCTTCTTCTTCTTCAATACTTGGTTTTGCTTTGACTTGCTTTTTTTTATATTTTGCTTTTCCAGCCCTGTTGTATTTTTTTTCTTCAATAAGTTGGGTTTTTACTTGATAACTGCTCAGAATGGTTTTGGAGTCAAGCAGTCTCTAAATAAAATTTTAAATGTTTAAGCAAACCAGTAATGAGCTGAAGGGTCGAATCATGTTTATTTAACTATGGTTTATTGAATAAGCTATAGTAGGCTGGCAGCTATAAGCACTGATGCACTGCAGGAGTGGATAATCCTAAACATGGGTATGCTATCCAATATAGTAGTAATTGAAGTTCTGTTACTAATATAGGAGGGCCAGTTTGTTGTAAGCATCAGGTTATAATTCGGCATATTTTTTTTCAAAAACAATTTTTTTTAAAAAAAATGTAAATTAGGGTGACGTTTCATACTTTGCTCCTGGATAAATGCAAGGGTCTGCCATCACTATCTATTAAGACTTGATTTCTCCATATATTTCAGTGGACTGTTTTCATTTTCTCTTGTAGAGACAGAAATTATAGATTTCTGTCCCGGAAGTCTGAGTTCGAAAAACGAGGTAAGACCATTCTACATTTATGACTTCTATGTAGTATGCAAGCGTTTAATTACGGTAGTATTTCGACCACAAAGCTGAAGC
The DNA here is from genome assembly GCA_022577455.1 of Arizona elegans. Taxonomy (NCBI): domain Eukaryota; kingdom Metazoa; phylum Chordata; class Lepidosauria; order Squamata; family Colubridae; genus Arizona; species Arizona elegans. The sequence goes on from JAKOOJ010000001.1 coordinate 266,179,005, forward strand.
GTTCCGTTTTTGTCTCCCCGTCGCCGGCGTTGTACGTCATAGCGAGCTAATAGACTCGATTGAAAAAGAACTTGCGCGCTCTCTGCTGGGTGTCCTATTCGGAAATGCTAGATGGTAGCAAAGGGACTCTTAAGAACAAAGAGCAGGAAACGAGAGAACTACGGTACATTTACTTAGTCCAGTGTTTTAAATACGTCAGTAAAACTACTACTACCCACTATCCCTCCCCCCCCCCAAATGCTTAACTAGTCTTTCCGCTATACCAATTGTGAATCCCTTCTTACTCATATAATGATCTATTCCATTTTTTACACTGATTAAGTGCGATCAAATAATTGTCGGTTATTTTTTTTCATTTATAGTTCAAAAATACATCCGTATCTTTCAAACTTAGGGAACTGTATAACCCCTATATTAACAAACGTACGGATATTAAACTGAAAGGGAAAGATAGCAAGGTATATCCATATTGTATGTTCTCATCAATTTTACAGCATAAGGTCGACAAATCAAGTCTTTTCAAATATTTTCTCAGGGACCAATAAACACAAAATGATAGTTTGAATTAATCTCATTCTTAAATCATGCTTTATATTCTTTTAAACCCAACCATTGATTTTTTTATTGACTTATTTTTGTAAATATTTCTCCAGTTTTTGTAAATATTACTCTTTACTCCAGTTTTTGTAAATCTTTACTCCAATTTTTGTAAATCTTAATATCTACTTGAATGGTTTTATAAATATTGTAGATTTAAAAGCATCAATTTCCCATAACCTGAGCGTTTTAGATGATGCATCTTGCTTACATTGCAAATTTAAAAGGTACTTGATTGAATATATTGCTATATTTCAGGCAATCAAATTATCTCTTACAATAATGCAAATAAGTTTAAATCTTGATTGGTTATAACCTGATTCAAGTGTTAATACCTCAGCTTCCACAGGATTTAAAAACTAGAGTTCTAATTTTCAAACTAGGATTGTCCCATATAAGAAGTATGCTTTCATTTCTACATTTTTACGGTAAGTATGTTTTGCATCACCTAATGCAGGAAATTCAGTAAAGCTATGTATGGCTAATTACAGATTCAGACTCCAAGATTTGGAAAGCAAGGGGCTACCTGGAATACAACCTTTAGGAATATAGTTTGGACTATTTCAAGAGAAGGAAGTGCAAGGTCCTGGCTGGGCATCACCAAGTAGTTATACACAAGCCTTACTGAAGTACAGCTTCAATGCTGCTGGGATATGCTGGGCTTCCCTGGTGAGGTAAAAAGATTAAATTGCAACCAGTTTTTTTTTTTTAAATATACCACTTAAATTTAATTTTTGTCCTTGGAAAGTATTGCAAGCTTATAAATGGAGTTTAATATGGTGGTTATATGGTAACTTTTAAACTCTTCACAAGTGAGTTTTTTTACATTTGTAAAGCTCCTTTTTTGCATTTGCAACCAGAAAGGTCAACTGACCAGTTAATCAAAATTTGATTTATTGTTAGTCCCAAGACCAAAACCCCATTTAGAGCCACATTGGTTTGATATTTTATGAGAGATTAGTGCCAAATTGCTTTCCACATTATATTTATTGTTAAATCTATAAATTGTTATGTAGAAATGAATTCTGCTGTGTTAGCTTCTTAAAATATTGTTTCCAATAAAAAAAACAATAGGAAATAACTATTGTTTTTTTATTGGAAACAATATTTTAAGAAGCTAACATAGCTTTCTAAGGATTGGTCATAAGAGCACTTTGTAGCAAGTATCCTTTTCAAGCAGAATACATCATTTCATGTGTAAAACACCCAGATAGATGCTGAATTGTTTGTGAATGCACCAGAATTAAAATTAGTTTTGCTAATAACTGGGACATTGAATACAACCTAATTATTTTTGGTAAACTGCAATCTTAGCTCATGTGAACAAGTTTGAAAAAGTAACAGATCTCTTCCAAATTGTTTGGAAAAGACGCAGTCAGACAGCCCCGTTATGGTTTACTGATGAACAATGTCCTGGTGCACACTGCTTAAAATAATAGGTTCGCTTCATCTGCAAGTAGGCAACATTAATAATAAATTATAGATAGCTCTATCAGTGGATTGTTTAGCATATCCAAATCATGTCCTCTGCTTTGTTCCTCAGAAGGAAAGCCAAAGAAAAAAATGCAAATATACTGCATCTTATTTGAGGCATTTGTTCCACAAGAATTCCAAACCTTTCTTTGGACAAAAGAGCTTACAAAATAGGTAACTACCACAAAACACAATGGTCTGCTCTTTTTTCTTATTTTGTATATCATGAGGACCAGTACAATGTCTGCAAAATTTGGAGCAGTATTAAGTGATACTAATTTCTAATTAGATAAATTATGGATTATTGGGGATTTTTTTCTTTTTATATAGTTGCAACTTCCTCTCTTGGAATGGGAGGAAATATTTAAAGGTGCTTACCCAAATTAAGATGACAGAAATTTCTGCAGGTATGAGGGAGTTTGAAAGGTTTACAGCCTACCTAAGGGCTTGGGGTCTTGTTACCTTGTTCACTAATCAATGTTTACACATTCCCCTTTGGGCCCTTTTGATATTAGGAACTCCTAATAATTTATGGAGGTAGGAAAGATAATTTAAGCCTGAAATCTAACTGAATTTTAAACTTGATCAAAAAGAACGTTTATGTTGCCCCAATAACAAATGTTATTATGACCAACAAATGAACAACACTGGATTTATAGCTGAAACTGCTGAATATGCTGAAATGTCTTAATTAAACTGTTAGAAACAGAATCCAGTATTCACAAACTATGGCATTTTATTTCAGAGGCCTTTGCTTACATTTGTACAATATATTACATAATTCCATTGTCTGCAGAACCTAATATATATTTTATAGCTTTTCTTTATATGCCTTTCCTTCAATGTTTGTCAACAATTTTTACAGTCCTGTACATATCTGAAGAGTTTGAAACCATTTTCAATAAAATCAGTTACCTTTAAACACACACTACTAAGACTGAAAAGGCTTTTCTTAGAAAAGTCAAATGTAAAGATTCGGACACTCTAGCATCTACAAACAGAATGTTTGAAATTCTTACATGTTGTATTGCCAGAAAAAGAAAAAAAGAAAAACATGCCAGCCCCCATAAGCCCAGCCAAAAGAAGTACACAGAACTACAATTAAAACAGTAAAACAATTTGTACAGTAAAGTACTGTGTATTAACAGTGCCAGGTATTAAATAGCTCGAATGAACACTCCCGCAATATACAAATGTCTTACAAAGTTGTGTAATTAAATACAAGTGCCAAACAAGAGGGCATGGGTTCCATACAACATAAAGTCAATAGAAGTGAAAACAGCTGAGTTGATTTTGGATTTTATACAAGGCAATTAAAAAAAAATCATTTCAACCACTCAGTTAGCTATTTATATTATAAACAACTATCCCTTTGTGGCAATGTTCTTCTCAACAATGACTTAATATTAACACCCTTTACTCCTTCTTGAAGACCTCTCAATTGCAGCTCATAATAAAATAAGCATTACTAATGAAATATTTGTTGCTTTAACTGAAAAGAAACTTTTACAAGAAAACACAAAAATATAAGTGTTATAATTCATTATGAATAAATATACACTTTAAACTGGCTAAATACAATCTTTGTACATTAAGATTTAATACAGTTTGTTAGCCGTTTTCTTCCTTTTTCACAATGTATTTTTATCAAAATTAAAAAAAATACTGATTCATAGAAAAATGGCAAAGTACAGTAGTTTCATTCCAATTCATGGGCTATCAAAAACCCATAATAACCTATTTTGCCTAATTCAAACCTGTAAACATTTGTCAGCCTTTTAAGCAGAATCCTTATATTTGGTTGTCAATCTGATGAGAAACATCCTGTTAACGGCAGGTTTGGAACTGAATTACCTGTGCTTGACTTGTACAGTTACAGTCACCATTAAGGCAACAGTTAAAAAACAATTATCTTGTAAAAATGAAAATAGGTTCATTTTTCCTAAAGAATGGAAAAATATCAAATGTTCCAGCTTTAACAAAATACCAGGGAATACGTGAACAGTAAGCCACTTTAATGTTTTAATTTGGCCTACCCAACAACTCACGCTTACCACATTGATTCTACTGGCAGTGAACAACTTCCATTTGCCACAGTGGAAGGCCTTCAATTCATTCAGCATACAATTCCCAGACAAGTTGGAAACAATTATTGCTTGAGGAAAAGCAGTCTGTTGTACTTTTTCTTCATAAAAGTGCACTTAAGTGCAAAGTTAGCTTGTCAAGATTTTTTTTAAATACAAAATAGTGCTTGTCTGAATTTTGTGCCACTGTGCAGTATAAAAAGTGGCTCTCAGCAGCCATTAAGTGCAACGTGCTTCGGCAAGTCTTGCTGTCACCTGCACTCGACTGACATTCCATTCTGTGATGAATTGGACACGGGTGGGTCTGCTAAACTTAACATAACTGCTGCCGTAATGGTACTGGAGGAAGGCGAGGAAGAAGAGGAGGATGTGGTAGCAGCACCTGCAATGATAGTAGAAAACAAATAAATTGTCCCGTCTGAATGTTTGCTACTGAAACTAAAATAGAGTGTGGTTCATATACATATGTATATTTTAGAAAAGTAGTTGCTCAACCCTTGTAGTCTACAAAGTAACTGTAAGGACTTATGGCCTTGTAACTGTAAAATGTAACTTACGGCCACAATTGAGCCCAAGATTTCTGTTGTTAAGGGAGGCATTTATTAAATGAGTTTTGCCTCATTTTATGACATTTCTTGCCACAGTGGTTAAGTAACTCATTGCCGTTGATAAGTTAGTAACATGGTTGTTAAGTGAATCTGGCTTCCCCATTGACTGCTGGTTAGAAGGTTGCAAAAGGAGATCATGTGACCCTGGGACACAGCAATGGTCTTAAGTATGAGTCAATTACCAAACATCTGAATTTTGATGACATGATCATGGGGATGCTACAAAAGGTAAGTATGAAAAACGGTCATAAGTCACTTTTTTCAGTGCTGTTGTAACTTTGGATGGTCACTAAATGAACTGTTGTAAGTCGAGGACTAGCTGTAGTTATGCACAATTATGGACACTCTTATTCTGAATTAAGCTAAGAAAAGGGAAGACTTCACCCGTAATAAGGCTAACTATCTCTATTTTTATAGTGGATCTCTGAGAATTCATTAAAATCTTGTAGTATTACATTGTTTATTTTAAAATAAGAAAAAAAATATGTGGGATGACCAAATTGCTTTTATATTTTTGAAGAAATCCAGATAATTTAGTGCTCCTTTATAAGTGCACTTCCAACTTAAAAGCAGTAAATCAGACAAGACTTAATTTCTATAAAAAACAATCATCAGAGTACTTTTTCTGAATTTAAAACTGCAGCATCAGGCAGATCCTTTGTTCAAATAATGCCCAAATACATACAAACTATGCCCCCAAGGCCTATGTATGTTTTCACTTGCTTTCAGAATTGAATATTCCTCAAATGCATTGTTAATTGTTATCAGTCAATATGTAAAATAATGTTAAGGCCCTGCCATATTGAATACAGAGTTGGGATACATAGAAAGAAATTGGCTCAGTTCTAAATAAATGGCACTTAAGATGATGGTAAGTGTAAGTTTTTCTTACGCATGCCAGAAGTAATTATCAGAAATATAAGGATAAATACTAGAATGTGACAGTTTGTGGATATTATGAAAATTAGTTGCTGGTATTTAGATATTAGTTTGAACTGTGCCTGTAGTAGCTCCATTTTTAAGAAATCTATGCGTGAAGCAAAAAGTTGGCTAGTTTTTCCCACTTACCCCTCCAGAAATGGATGTTGTTGACTAAATAATTGTAATGAAATAACACTCTCTTTCTTCCAAACTCGCTTGCATCCCCCCCTCCCCCCGCCCACCAATACTAACAAAGTTAAAACTTAAGTCCACTTGTGGACCTTTGTTTTACTGTGTCTCTCCCTAGGAGAATTTTTAAAAATCCATTTGTATTTGCAGATTTTAAGCTTGAAAATAATAGGTGAGATAAAACAGAGGTGTTAATCTTTATTCTAGACTCTAGAAGACTCTAAAATTCTACAGATTCTATAAATCTAAAAACCCGTATGGAACAACCAAGCCTGTTACGAAAACTTTTCTTACAAAAACATTTTCTTTTTTCAAACAAGAAATTTCAATTCAAAGTCATTAAATATAATCCTAACAATTGCAGAGTAATATTTTAAAAGACAATTAAGGGTGAAATTCTAAATTTAGGAATTCTATTTAGTCCCAGTAAAAAAAAAGGGGGGGGGCATATTTCAGCCTAATCACTTACTTTCCCGCTCTTTTTTCTTCAAACGCTTTCTTCTTCTATCAATGGAAGCTACTTCAGATTTTAAAGACATGTAGTGTTTCCTGATTTCCTGAAGTTTTTCTTGAAGGATTGAAATGCGTTCTGCACTGGTCATATTTTCTAAGTCAGCTGGCAAATAAAGCAACTTTTATTAGCCCAAATCAAAATCCCAGTTCATTTTTATTTAGTGAAAGCAATACATATAAAGCATTATATTCAGCATCTCTCAACAATGGAATCCAATCTATGCCAGTTCCTCAGCCCCTTTGGAAAAAGCAATTCTTGACAAAATGAATAGATAACTGTTGCTCAGGCTTATAATATTTTTATTAGTCAGTGGATACCAATTTTCATAACTTATGTTTGTTCAATCCCTCAGAGCTAGTTACTTATGCATAGAGTAATTACGATATTTATACCAGTATGTCAGTTAATTAACAATTACACATCTTGTGACTGAACTGTTTTTGTGAGCGAAAATTGAAAAAAACAGTAGGAAAGACTATGATAAAGTGAAAACTTTTCCCATAAATATGTAGTTAAGAACTCCTTCCTGAATCAATAAACATGGTGGAAATAAAGCCAGTGTAATAATAAATGGAATATTTACTAAAAGATTCAATATGGAGTGCAGAATAAGATAAAAATATGCAAAATCCTTTTGGTTGTTTAATTACTTATGGATAAAGGTTTAATGAATCCTTAGGGTTAGGTTTGGGACTAGGAATATTATGTGAGAATTCTGTTGTTTGTATGAAATTTAAGAAGGCTGTATGATGCAATGAAGAGTGTATAATGCAATGAAGGGTATGGATCTGAATGTTAATGTACAAGTACTTTTTCCTTAACCTGTTAAGAGTGAAACTTTGGGAGCTACGTGCCTTGTCATTTCAACTTGTTATTAGAGGAAGGGGGTGTTGGTGTTGGTTACAAACAGGTTAACTGGAGCAACGAAACTTCTACAGCTCCACTGAAGTGCAAAGTGAAATGAAAAGTAACATGGGAATCCATGTGTGGATATGATAGAAATAATAATGATTTTCAATAATACAAATTTATGGAGAGGTATGGTGAACAGTGTAGGTATAAATTAGGTGTAATTAGATTTCCTTTAATCTCCTCTCCCCTTTAATTGAGCTTTTACTACTTCTTATACTTTTTAGAGCTTTGCATAGTAATGCTTTTTCATATAGTTTACTGACTGTATTTTACTTCATCATATGGAAATGAAAGATTATGTCCATTCTTGAGAATTCAGCAGATTTGAATTCAAAACCCATGGTACACTTTCAGAATTCAGGAGAGGCAAACTCAGCACAGGAAACTTTACTTACATAATTGGAAACTCCATTTGTAAAGTTTTGGCAAACGACTGTTCTGTTCTTTGAGATCGGAATCTTTTTCTCCATTTTTCCCACATTTTCCAGGAGACTGTATTCTAGCTGGAGCTTTTGTATGCTGAGATTTCACCCCTGTAGAAACTGATTTTGCTGTCTGAGATTTGGTAATACTTTCTCCAGCAGAAAGTTCTTCGCTATCACTACTGTTTGCTGAAAGAAGAAACAACAAATGAACTTTATAGGCTTAGACTGATAAACATTTCAGCACTTCAAATACTTACATACAGTCACAAAAAGCATTATCTTCTTGTCCTCCAATAAAATATATAATGGAATATTTTTATAGACAAATTAAAAACTTGTATTGTTTTTAGAGATAAGTAAGAATATGACTCACTTTGGGGGCACTGCACAGTTTCCTAAGGGTGGAAGCAATCTTTAAGCGGGGTTCAATTTAGAATGTTTTGGCAGGCTGAAAGAGGAAGGGGAAGTACTTTTAAAAGATCTTCAATGCTTTGGGGGAGATCAGAGGGCTTCAGAGAGAAGGAACCAGCAAAAATTGCTTCCTCTCTATTCTGTCAATATAAATACACGGTATGAAACTTTTCTTTCTTCCTGACTTCAGAAGGATACTTTTGGATTCAGCTCATGATCTATTCATAAATTTTAAGACCAAGTTTTACACTCCATCAATTTGCCATACTTACTACTTTTGGTCTTCTTTTTGTTGTTCACCACAGATGCTTTATGACTTCTTTTCTGCTTTTTTGAGGGACCACCACCTTGGCTATCTTTAAGTCTTTTCTGGCCTGTACAAGCTTTATTAACATAAAAACAAGATATTTTTACATGAATATATCAGAAACACATTTTAATTTTTATCATTATATCATTTTGCCACAATCTACTATTTTGCAGTGATAACCTTTTTACAACCTAGTTGGAAACAGTGGCTAGTTGGCTGCAGCTTAACATAAAAACATTTCAAAATGTATTAATTTAATTTTTTAAAATAATCAGACAGCTTCATTAAGCTATCAGGAAACAGTGCAGTAACATTTTAAAAGGAAGTGAGAGAAAAGAATTTTCAAAAATTCATAGTTAAAAATCAGTGGTGGGTTTCTACTGGTTCGCCCCGGTTCGGGCGAACCAGTAGTGGTGGCGGCAGAAGGCTCCACCCACCCACCCAGACATCATCACGGACGCTCTGCGCATGCGCAGAAGGTTCTGCACGTGCGCAGAAGTGCCGCCTGTACGCTCCCAGTTCTGAACCGGTAGCAAAGGTAAGTGGTACCCACTACTGGTTAAAATCTTACTCATACTAAATAGGAAAGGATTATGAACCTCACATAATCTCTCTCAACCGAAGATTCTGGACTAGACATAAAGGCAGCCCCACATAGAAACCAATACACTAATCAGGCTTGAATGTAAACAGCATATGAACTAATTACATGGTCATTTTATTCTGGGAAGATATGTAATTGACATGTCATCTGAGGTGAATTAAGACACTCCTGGCCATTGCCTCCTCCAGAAAAAGTTTGGGATACACACACACACACACACTGAAACTCTTCATTTTCTCTATCTGGGACAACATGACTTCATTCAGTACAGGAAGATCTACCAACTTTTTGGAACTGTGACACCCTCCTCCCCTCCCTCCAATGAGCACCTCCATCTTACCTGGATTCAATTTTAGTTTATTATCCTTCACTGAATCTACTTTTGACTGCAGTAGGCTTTCAGGAGAACCAAACTCTTATTTGATAATGTTACAGGGATCATTTGGGGATTATTAGTATATTAATAGTACCCAGCTCCATATTTTACAGAAGAGAGCTATAAGGAGCTCCTTATATTTCCCCTTTCACACAGCAACTATCCCCAAATTACATAATTTGAAAGCTGTCTTAAGAGAGAAGAATAGAGCCACTTCAAAGCAATTCTTCATATTTTAGGAAGATAATTCTGGACAAGGGATGCAAATTACAGAAGCAGTAGAGCAGTTCTCTGTTCCACTTTCTAGCTCACTCTTGTTTCTACTTCTATCTTTTCCATTGTCTCACCTTCACCAAAGGGTACTCTATGAACTGCTATGGGCCATCTGAGAATATCAGACCTTGTTAGAATAGGGGCTTTCACTAGATTTTAAGATCCCCCAGACAATCTCTGAAATCGCCTCCAGGCAAGCCGAACAATATTTATCTAACTCACACTGTATGCCCTATCCTTGGATCATTACAGGCTGGAAAGTCAGAAGAAAATATCCTAGTTTGTATCTCCAATTATGATGTAGTTTTGTCACAAGAAAAATGGCATGTGGGAGCATTGTGCTTGGAGGATTGTAAGAAGTATCGTGGAAGCAGAATTTGGAGTGGGATAGGGGGAGCTTTACATTTGTCTTGTTAGTTTCCACTTCTTTACAGGTCCAAATCACTAGTTTGCAATCCGTACAATATGTCAAACAATGTGAAAAATTGAAATGCCCTGCATTATTTAAATTCTTCAAGAGTCACTTATTGTTAATATATTCATTCCTTACTTACTTATTCGAGTTCAAATCAAAACTGTGGGAAGAAAAATAAAATTAGGTTTATTAAGGAGGTTTCCATCAATGTATTTTATACCGGCTGGAAACTTCACTTCAAAAACTGGGATTGATGATGAGCTTGTGATCAAATTGCATAGTCAATCCCCAGATCAGATAATAATATTGCCACTGTTATTGCAACAATCCAATAACAAGATTGGGAATTTTAAAGGGTTCTGCTTTATAAAATTTTGCTTTATACAAAAGTGCTTTTTAAATTGAATCTGGCAGTATTAAATGGATCTATTACCAGTGATATTGGCAAATATATTATTAGACTGGTAGTAATCCATCTTTGGTTGGTAATAAAGTATTTAACAACATTTGATAGAATTCTTTTACTATCCTGCTATTTTCATAACAAAGCTTGCCCAGGTGTTACTAGATAAGTCTTCTTAGACTGATGGTAAGACTGATGTAGTTCTTGACTTACTACCAGTCACATAACAACTATTTAAAATTATGATGACCCATAAAGCACTTTCTGGCATTGTAAAATATCCTCTGGGCACATGATCACATTTCAAGCGCTTGGCAACCTGCTCGTCTTTACAACTAGTTGCATCATCCCACGATCACGATTATGATTTGTGACTTTTTTGCCAGCAAAAACTGCCCTTTCGGAAGTATGGATTAGCACTTACGACTATGGTATTTTCTTAATAGCTGCCAAATCAATAAAATGCAAACTAAGCATCTGCAAATTAATTCCTAGATAGATTGGATATGAATTGATCCTGTAAGACAAACAGGCAAAGATTCAGGGCAGGCAGATTTACATTAGTTTATGCTATAGTGCTAAACATCTGGGAAAAAGTCTTCTTTGAAATGTGGTTCATCCCTATTTGTGGCTTTAAGTGACTTAAGCATGGATTCAATTCAATATTCAGGAGCAAACTGTGATGCAAATTTAATGATTCCCTAATTGACAAGTATCTATTCCTATGAATATTTAAAACTTATGAGAACAGAAGTAAAAGTCAGATGCAATGCACAAGGACATCTAACCAAAGAAATAGCAGTGAAAGAAACAAGAGAAGGCAGGGCTGCTTTGTTACCTCCCACTACTTAGCCATTTTAAGCAACCAGATTTTCTATCCTAAGATGGGCCAATAACATGTCAACTCACTTTTATATGCTGACTATGTTGTAGTTTTGCCTTTGAATTCTGTTAAAACCTGTAAGTTGATGTGCTATAAACTATTCTAAGTCTAAGAGTTGAGCATCCGAGTTACACAATTGGCAAACAGGAGAACACATCATCAAACAAGTCAAAAATTTTAAAAACTTAGGGTTGGCTTTCCAAGCCTCTGGAGCCTGAAATGCCCAAGGGACTATGTATCCCAAAGAACACAGAGATCATCCTCAGCTATACAAGCTTTCTATTTTAACTGAGTTGCACAGTTTATCCAGCTGCTGTTAAGTTATGCCCAGCTATTATATGGGATTCAATTAGAACTTTGTAGCAGGATGGTTAGTTAAACCTAAATTCTCAAGAAATGTTTTCCTTGTCCCTTGCTGTGTCCCAAATATAATGTTTCATTAAGAAGCAGAAGTATTTATAGGCTCTGGATTATCTTTAATTTTTGATTGAAATTGTTGCATAGCTCAGGTGGATTGGCCACTTTAATCAGCAAATGATTTTTATTCTTGCTGGAGAAAATATAATTACATGAAATTTCATTTCTGTGTTTTTCTGAGATGCTCTTTTGCCTTTGGGGTTACAGCATGCTAACATAAATTTGAAACAAAGGATTTTAGATATGGAAGATCAATTGGACTATGCACTTGTCCCCACGATGCATTTATTAACAGCCAGTTTCTACATCTTAAATCAGTCAATTACTTGTACAAGATCACTTTCAAAATTCAGAAGAACCTTATCCCCGATCCATTTTAATGTTCTCCTCACAGCAGTATTGGAAGAGAAATATAGGAAAATCCCATTTAATACATGATGGAGTCCCTATAGTGCAGGTGTGATAGAATTACAGCCTATGTTTTGTTATACTGTCAGTTCTGTGCAGTAGAAATCTTTGTAGTTGTTTCCCCTCTCCTTTCTAAATCTGTATGGTATTCTGACTCATTTTACTTATTGTTACTTATTAGATAATAAAGGCAATTATCTGTCCTTAAGTTGTCAACACTGTTATACTATGTGCATGAGCTCTGCCTGTAATCGATAATGATTATGCAATGTTTTACTGTGCAAGTTTTTTCTTTTAGTCCATGAATGGGGAAAAATATATCACTTAAAACTGATGAGATGTCAATAAGATCTTCAGACAGAATTAGCCTCAGGTCAATAAAGGCAGTTGAAACCCTAAAGCTTGATCTGAAGATGCTTGAAATGAACCAAGCTATTTGGGGGAGAATTAGTTTTACTAAAGCAAAGATTTATCACTGATTTTCAATGGGCCTTTGCAGCACAGGTAAGCCTTGACTCACAACCATTCAAAGTTACCACAGCACTGAAAAAGGTGACTAATGACTGTCCTCGCACTTACGACTGTCACAGCATCCCCATGGGCATGTGATCAACAACAGCTGCAGTGTCCTTAGACTATGTGATCATCATTTGTGACCTTCCTAGCCAGCTTCTGACAAGCAAAGTCAATGAGGGAAGATGGATTCCCTTAACAACAATGGGATTCACTTAAGAATTGCAATGATTCACTTAACTACGCTGGCCAAAAAGACTGAAAACTGGGTGTGGCTCACTTTAACAACTGCCTTGCTTAGCAATGGAAATTTTGATCCCAACTGTGGTCATAAGTTGAGGATTACCTATATTTTAGTTTTGTGAGGTGAGGCTAGAATGCAAGAATGTGCAGATTAAAAAGAAAAAAAGAAAAAAACCAGAAAAATATTTTGGTTCTATTGATGTGGTTTAACTAGCAAAATAAACTAAATTAAAATTTCAACACAGTAGTTTATTAAAAAGAGTATTGATAGGAATAAAAATATTTTATTACCAACTTCAGAATACTCAATTTTTTAAAAAGATTACTGATCTAACACTGAGACCATATTACCCTAGCTTCTAAGCATCTCATTTTCAACTAGGATATGAAAAACCTATTTTGAATAGGTGGTAATATAAGAAAACTCAAAAGAGCAAACCTGGAAGGGAAAAAAAAAAACAATACAGGATCTACCAGGTTGTTAGCAATGGCAAATAGATACTGTATAGTTAAAATTATCTTCACAACCAGCTGCATCATCGTTTAGCAAACTCTCCACCCAACCACCTCCATCAGGGCAAATACTATAAATAATGTCACTCTGAAAACTGAAACTATCTTACTCAATTCCATGGTTGGCTATAATGAAGATGATTAGCCTTTCTGAACTCAGCACTGTCTGAATGTATTGGAACATAACTTCCATAATCTCTAGCCAGCTAGACATATACTAAATGGAACTGTATTTATTATACCTTTCTCAGTGTGTTCTGGTTGATTACTGCTGCTGGAGCTGACACTGGCATCAAAGCCTGTAGGAGATACATTTCCTTCAGACTGAAGGTCCTGCAGTTCTCCTACAATACTGTCCACCTCAATTGTGCTATCTGTTTCACTCTTGATGCTTCGTACTTCTTCTTGACTTGGTGCCAGGGTTTCAGAAATAGATATGCCCGACTGATGCCTGCTGGAATCTGCTACTGTTACAGATGGGGGTGACTCAGGTGTGGTGGGTGGGGTGTTTAGAACTGAATTACTGCCACTACTTGGGAACTCAACTTTCTTGTCGTTCGTTTCAGCTGGCTTTTCTTCAACAGGTTTTGCATCTGTGCTTAGTGGCAAAGATCTTTCAACTTTAGAATCAGACAAAGAGGTATCCTCTTCCTCAAGGGTTTGCAGATGCTCCTCTGGTGGTGCCTGCTCAGGAGAAGCATGGGGTGGAGAAGCTGCTGCTTCTGTGTCAGAATCTGAAAAAAGTTCTTTGAGAGTCTTTTTAGGCCATTGTCCCTGAATACTTGACCACACATCTTTCCGGTCTTTTGCTCTGGTATTCTGAAGCCTTTCATCGGAGTTACTTAGAAGTTTTATTCTCTTCTCTGACACTTCAGAGAACCCAGGAAAGAAAGGATTTGTCCGTAAAGATTTTCTTTTATCATCTAATCCATTATACTTCTTATTAGGTGTTAATTTTAACTTATTTTTTACTTCATCTTCATCTGAAGAACTATTACTGCTGTTTTCCAAGTTAAGTATATCTTTTCCATTTGATTTTTCATCTTTACTATTAGGTGACCCAGTTTTTAAACATTCTTCAGGTACACAGTACCTTCGTTTACCGCGTTTTATTTTATCTGTTGCTTCCTTTTTTATCTCTTTCCTTTTCTTGGCACTTGCATGGTCACCATCATAGTCAGTATCATCAGATAATTCTGTCAATTCTTTCTGGGGTCTTTCTGGGGATTTTGATACTGGTTTGGATGCTGTAGCATCTCCAAGGGTTACTGCCTCTTCTGGCGTCGATAAGCTGATTTGCTCTTTCAGACAAACTTCATTATTGTCTTGGGTCAAAGCTTCATCTTGAGGATCTTCCTTCCCATTGCTATAGACATTTGGAGCACTTTGGTCATCATCTTGTTCACTATCGTCTGAGCTTTCAGATGCTATGGGAGGGGGGAAAAAGTAAGAAAATCAACTCCTCTAGCATCCAAATCCTATATTTAGATATGTTTCACACAAATCTGAATTAGTCTTTAACTTCCCTGTGGGTAGTATCCCTATTTGGATTTATTTTTTAAATATAAATATATATATTTAAATCTATTTGATGAACCATTCAGGCCCAAAAAAAAGTTGTGTAGCCCTACAAAGAATTAAGTAAAATTATATATGTCCAACAATGGCTTATCAACTTACTCAAATGGATTTAATGGAAATCACTTCAATCAGCCAAAAGTCTGATATACAAACACAAATACTTGAACTCATCTAAAGCTCTGATTAAAAATTGGAAAGAGGTGAACACTAAAAGGATACTCAGGTTAAACAAAATTAAAATTGGAATTATAATTTTAATACTATAAGCACAGGAACAGATGAATCCAGAATGGTAGAAAGCTAACAACATAAAAAAAGGAGATAACAACAATACACTGGCATAGAACACTATACATTTATTCTTAAACAAGGAGATAAAAAACAAAAGCCAAACTCTATCAACATGATAGAGACATTCAATTTAATTTTAAAAAAACAAAGAAGGCCTGAGTAAGTAGCTCAGAATGTTCCCATGTCATGGGAAGCCAAATTAACTGGAATTTGGGTATGCCAAACCACAAGCTATGTAATTATGCATCCTGCTCAAATTATGCTTATTCATAGGAGCAGCTTAAAAACCACAAATGGGTCTGCCTTTGGACTGTCATGAAGATCAAGGACTTGGAATTGTTCCTCAGAAAGAAATACATTTTTGTGCTCATTACCTTGCAGTCCATTAAGGATAGAAATAATCTCTAAAGATTTATTTGGAGCTAGTTCAGAAGTTTTGGCTTCAGCGCTGTCTGGTTTGGATGCCATCTCAGGTGATATACCAACATGAAATGGTGGTTTTGATGAACGACGTAATTTAAATGCTTTGGGGGAATATTTCTCATCTTTATCAGCTTTATTCTAGTTTAAAAGAAAGAAATATTTTATTAATATACCCATATAATTTATCTTATATCAAGAGTTAACAGAATGTTGAGAATAAAACAAAATCAAATGGCAAGAATTCATATAAAGTAAATCTAATTGAGATGCTAAATATCTGTTTAGAAGAAACATATCTAAAATATATACTTGTAAATCTTTTATAGACCTTAATATTGTGCAGAACCATTTCACTTCTTATCTGATATATATCTACATCTTATAGAATTTTAGGTATCCATTTTTCAAATTGGTAATTAAGACACATAAGACACATGTCGGAAAAGACGCCTAGAGAGCATTTGGAGGACCAGTCAATCTGATTCCGACCGGATACAGGTGAGGTCTTATATCAAGACCTACCTAGTGGCGATAAAAGTAGCAAAATCTAACCATTTTCCCACTCTTATCGCATCTGCAGAGAACCGCCCAGCCGCTCTGTTTAGGGTGACCCACTCCCTTCTTCGGGGGGGGGAGGGGGGTGCGGGAAGATCCTTTGCAGGGTCGAGCTGAGGAGTTTGTGCAATTCCTGCATGATAAAGTCGCTCGGATTCGGGAAGGTTTGGACTCCGACTGGATGAGTCTGGGGGAGGAGATGAGGGTAGGACTTGAGAATGTTATCTGGGAGGAGTTTGATCCTGTGGCTCCCGAGGATGTGGACAGGGTTCAGGGTAAGATTAGTGCTGCCACCTGTTTATTGGACCCGTGTCCCTCCTGGTTGGTACTGGCCTTCCGGGAGGTTACACGAGGCTGGCTCCAAGGGATTATAAGTGCTTCCTTGAGTGAGGGTGCCTTTCCCGCCGCCTTGAAAGAGGCGGTGGTGAGGCCCCTCCTCAAGAAGCCTCCCCTGGACCCAGCTGAATTAGCTAACTACCGTCCGGTCTCCAACCTTCGTTTTGTGGCGAAGGTTGTTGAGAGTGTGGTGGCACGACAGCTTCCCCGGCACCTGGATGAAACTATCTATCTGGACACGTACCAGTCGGGCTTTAGGCAGGGGTACAGCACAGAAACGGTATTGATCGCGTTGGTGGATGATCTCTGGAGGGCTCGGTACAGGGGTTGCTCCTCTGTCCTGGTCCTATTAGATCTCTCAGCGGCTTTTGATACCATCGACCATGGTATCATGCTGCAGCGGTTGAGGGGGTTAGGAATAGGGGGCACCGTACTACGGTGGTTCTCCTCCTTCCTCTCCGATCGTTCGCAGTTTGTGTTGGCAGGGGGACAGAAGTTGACCTTGAGGCGCCTCGCATGGGGAGTGCCGTAAGGGTCGGTTCTCTCGCCCCTTCTGTTCAACATTTATGTGAAGCCGCTGGGTGAGATCATCCATGGTTTTGGGGTGAGAGTCCATCAGTACGCTGATGACACTCAGCTGTACATCTCCACCCCAGACCACCCCAACGATGCCCTTGATGTGATGTCTCGCTGCCTAGAGGCCGTGCAGGTCTGGATGGGGAGAAATAGGCTCAGACTCAACCCTTCCAAGACCGAGAGGCTGTGGCTGCCGGCATCCCGATATAGTCAGCTGGTGCCATCGCTGACTATTGGGGGTGAATCTTTGCCCCCCACAGAGAGGGCTCGCAATCTGGGCGTCCTCCTGGACGCACGGCTGTCTTTAGAAGAGCATATGACGGCCGTGGCCAGGGAGGCTTTTTATCAGGTTCGCCTGATTCACCAGTTGCAGCCCTTTCTGGACCGGGACGCCTTGCGCATGGTCACTCACGCCCTTGTCACCTCCTGGCTGGACTATTGTAATGCTTTCTACATAGGGCTCCCCTTGAAAAGCACTCGGAGGCTCCAGCTGGTCCAGAATGCGGCTGCGCGGGTGGTTATGGGCGCAACCCGTTGTGCCCACGTGACACCCCTCCTGCGCGAGCTGCACTGGCTCCCAATGGTCTTCCAGGTGCGATTCAAGGTGTTGGTCACCTTTAAAGCGCTCCATGGCATAGGACCCGGGTACCTTCGAGACCGACTTCTGCCACAAACAGCCTCCCACCGGCCAGTTCGCTCCCACAGATAGGGTCTCCTCAGGGTGCCATCTGCCAAGTTATGTCGGCTGGCGACACCCAGGGGAGGGCCTTCTCTGTGGGAGCCCCTGCCCTGTGGAATGAACTGCCTCCAGAAATGCGCAAGATCTCCGACCTCCATGTATCTCGCTGTGCCCTCAAGACCCTGCTGTTCCGCCAAGCCGGGCTATCAATTTAATGATTTTTAAAATAGGGTTTTAAATTTTTGGGGTTTTAAATTTCAGCCGAATTATGTAATGATTTTAATTATTTTTAACTGATGTTTGTCTTTGTGTTTTTTAATAGGCTGTACACCGCCCTGAGTCCTTCGGGAGAAGGACAGTATAGAAATAAAATTATTAATTAATTAATTAATTAATTAATTAATTAATTAATTTTAGTATTGTTCACAGGTGAGTTTTATTCATTGACTTGGAAAGCATTGAAAAGATTTGAACAGCTCGAGGACAATGTTTAGAGGTTGGGAAGAATTCAAGTTTACAGTAGCAAAATAATGCAAATAGGCAGGGTAGGATTTTTGAATTTCTTCATTTTGAGGAACAAATTGGAGGGTTTTTAATAATTGATTCAAGTCTATTCATGATGTTTATTTCTGTAGCTATGATAGATTATGATCACTATGTGGTCTTAAATAAGTTCTAGCTCTTTGTATGGTTATTTAACCGCCTTGTTTTGCATCACTGACCTGCTATGTATGGGAAGAAAAATCTTCAGACTACAAAGTTTGCTTATTAAGACAAATAATGTAGTTCATCAAATGATTATCAGTGTACCAGTAACTACTTGTTGTTTCTGAATAAAAATGGTAACATAATTTGAAATACAATAATCAGATTTGTTAATTATCAGCTTTATCGACAAATCAGCAGAAGACACTAATATGTTACTTCATAATGAGTGGCATAATGACAAGCAAATATGAAAATGAAGTCCCTATGTAACTCTTTTTTCCTCCAGCTAGAACAGCTGCTATCAATAGTAAATCATGACAGTCTTTCTTTCTATTTCGATGTAATATTCAGCATCAGCAGTCTAAAATAATCTACCTTTATTTTCTTTCGATGCTTTATTTTGGGTACATTTTTGTCTGCTGGTCTCACTATCTTGTCCGCTTTTATCCATTCATCATACCTAGAAAGAATTGAAATACATACACTTTACATTTTGGAGATAATTAAATGTAGGCTACAGAAAAACACTTTATAAAATATACATTTTATAAAATCATATCTTCTCTAACAATTTGATATATTTTCATGTTCATTATGTAACAACAATAATGATTATACTGGGCATATTTCAGGATGGCTTACTATTAAAATGGAGCAGAGACATGAAGCATGATATTAGCATAAGCAGTATTAAAATTGTACAGCTAAATCCAATGTCAAATTAGCAAACGTTTGACCAGGCAAGAAGAGTTCCCTTTCTCAACCCATTTTCTGAAATCTGCTTTACAGATTCCAGTCAACCACATTCTAGAGCAGACTTGGAGGAGAGAAAACACTAAAGAATGCAAGACAAAGGTAAATCCAATCTATCTACAATATCTGTCCCAGAATATGAACTCTAGCTGTTATTTTGATTACAAAAAAAATTGCTATGCTTTCATACTCCTATAAGACTTATAATAGTTCTGAAGTAGAAATTAAGGAAATTGTCACTAGATTCTTTTTCCTATCAACAACATATATTTAGAATTTAATTCAAATTACACAATCCAAATAAGCATTGATATAATCAGAATTAACATATTTCGTTAGCTACCCTCCCCCATTCTCCCAAACTAAAAAAGACTAATGAAGTAAGAATATTACACTACTGCTAAGTAATCTTTTTAATCAGAATAATTCATACTATTCTATCTAAGTCATCTGGCACATGCAATCATGTGAGCTATCTATATAGCGATCTTAAAATATTCTGGTAGAACGCAGAATACAGTGAATTACAGTAGCATATTTTTAACACAAAGGAAGAACATAAAGGAAATACACAAGCAGTTAGAAATACAATCATCAAAGCAATCTCATTCATGTAAACACACATACAAACACACACGCTTACTATATGATTTATGTCAAAATAAAGCACTACTCTATCCTTGTAATTTAAGGTAAGAAGTCCAGGGTATATGTGTAAGGTTTGTGGTACAAATAGAAGTTTTTCTGGGTAGAAACACAACCTCAATGGGAAATCTGAATTACAACCATATGCTCCAGCAGTAATCCGAAAGCTTGGAAGACTAAATCTCTGGTCCCCATGAACAAATCAGATTGGATCCAGCTACAAACACATTGCTTTGCCTTTAAAGTATATCTCCTACTGTATACAACATCTCAGCATCATACTCAAGAGAAGCTAGAATAAAAGCCCTTATAAACATTAGTATCTAAACATCTGTTAAAATTAAAATAATTCTGAAAATACATACTCAAGTGTGAAGGCTTCCATTCACACTTGAATCCTGAAAGTACATATTCTATGACATAAAATCCATTCCTTTACTTTTCTGAAATACATATCCCATGAAGTTAAAAAGGAACATAAATGAGGCACAAGTTAAGAAAGCAAAAGAAAATAAGAATCCTTACATTCAGGATCTTCAAAACCAGCTTTTTGTTTTTCTGATTAGTGATGACGTCATTTATAAACAATTCAGTTATAAAAATTAAGATGTAAGCATGATAAGGTTTTTCAGTTATGACTCATGTTTGGCCAACACCCAAAGAGTTTAGCATGCCCTTTCTTTAGTCTTCCTAGACAAAATTACCGATAAAAGTAATGCCGATGGTAAGCAAAGATGACAAGGAGCTTATTTAGAAATATCCAGAAATAAAAGGCCAGTTACAAAGTCTTTGCAAAGAATATTTCAATAAAGAAAATGTCTGAAAGATATGAAGAATTGTGCAATACAGGAACTACATAGATTGGAATACTTAGTTAATGGCATAAAAGATGACAAGAATGTTTTGGCCAAAATATCAAATTTACCGTTTCCCCAAAAGCACTAAAGTTATGGCAATAAGCCAGAATAAAGAGAAGATGCTCAGACGTAGAAATACAAGATTATGCGAAGATGGATCTTCTTAAGAAATATATGGCAACAAGAAATTAAGTTTGACCAAATGAAAGTATAGATCAAGATTCTAGGTACTCAGAGAGAATGGTTATTCGATTTAATCCAGATTTTCCAAATGAAATCTCATCTCACTTCTACCACAAGTTAAAATTTTTGACTTTAGGTTTTGAAAAATGTGAAGAACTATTTTGTTCAACATAACATGACAGCAGAATAAGAAATGTACATGCTATTTCACTGCTCAATATTAAGATAAAACTGAGGCAGGAGATTGACTCAACAAGATTTTTTATTTATTTACAGGTAACTTACTAAGCTATTTTGCTCTTAGAATAAAAATAATTTTAAGTAGTATGATGATCTTCGCAGATCAGTAATATTCTATTTGTTTTAGAACATACAAGTGTATTTTAGAGTATTTTAAAGGAAGTAATCACTAGCTAAATCTCAATTACCTCATATTCCATCCGCAGTAGTGCACCAAGTAAAGGACTTCTCCACCTTCAATCTCAGAATCTTTAATACTAGCTTCATACATTTTTTGATTTTTCCCTCGTCCATACCGCACTTGGACTTTCATGCCTGGTGGATAACACTCAAACTCTTCCTCTTCATTTCTGTCATCTTCCTCCTCCTCTTCCTCCTCATCTTCCTCCTCTTCTCCTTCTTCATCTTCATCTTCTTCCTTAATGGTGACATCGCTTGAAAGGTTTAAAAAATGTCAGTTAATAAAAATATTGAAAAAAATGTTCAGTGCCAAATGGTGTATACTGATTAATATTGGGGATGCACAGAAGGAATAGTAGGTTCCATATATATTTATATGTATAGATAGAAAGATATAGCTATATACACACATTTGTATATGTGTGGTATATATGTATACATACATGTATATATGAATTCCTTTAAAGATGAGTGATTTTTAATTAGAGTTGGCAACTGACAAGAAAACAGCAAACAATCAGAGTAGTGACAAAAAGAGGCATTTTATGGAAGATTTTAAAAGATGACTTGGTTTAATGAAAATGTTTCATTACTATCTCTGGAAGCTAAAGATGTATGTTACAATGCTACGGGGATAAATTATTCTTATCTGAAGAATGTTTCCCTCTCCCTTGAAATTGTACCAGCTTAGTGACTTTGTTATGATGGCTCAATCGGTAACAGATTGTTTAGAAAACTCACCTGATTATTTTATTCTATTTTATTTATTTGTGATTAATATCTTAGTTTATAACCAGAACATTCAGAAATGCTTTGAACTAGTGTTTGTCAAAGTTGAAGCAGTAACCTAAGCCTCAAGTGAGTATTTCAGAGTATTATGAAGCTCAAAGAAAAAATATTTCTAAACAATAGGAATATTATTGGGAGTTTCAAAATAATATAAACTTTAATACACAGTACTGCATTTATTGTGTTTTCAGACTTTGTAAGAAATATTTCATTATAGGTTTCCATCCCTATTAAATGCTGGACAGGGGCTTTATTTTCTCTACTGAATTTTAGTTTGGGAAAGGAAAGAACTCAAAATTATATATAATTATATATAATTATAAAATAAGAGCCTTGATAGTACAGTGGTCTAAGCACTCTGTTATTAACACAGCTGCCTGCAATTACTGCTGGTTCGAATCTCTCCAAGGCTCAAGGTTGACTCAGCCTTCCATTCTTTCTAAGGTAGGTGAAATGAGGACCCAGTTTGTGGGGGCAATAAGCTGACTTTGTATAATTATACAAAAGTATGAAGGCTATTGCTTAATGCATTGTAAGCCGCCCTGAGTCTCCGGAGAAGGGCGGCATATAAATCAAATTTTAAAAAAAATTAAGGTCTGCATTTGATTAGGTAGACCAGAAATGAATACATTAGATGGCAGTAAACTTTGCCTGCTTCTGCTGAAGTCACATTATTTTACCCAGTACAGATAATCCTTGATTTACAACCATTCATTTTGTGACCATTCAAAGTGACAACAGTGCGGAAAAAAGTTTCTTATAACCGGTCCTCACATTGAACATTGCAGCATCCCCAGAGGCACATGATCAAAATTTGGACACTTGACAACTGGCATGTTTTCACAATGGTTGCAATGTCCCAAGGTCATGTGGTCACAATTTGCAACCTTCCCAGCCAGCTTCTGACAATCAAAGCCAAGAGGGGAAGCCGGATTTGCTTAATGTCTGCATGATTCACTTAACTGCAGTGTTCTGCTTAACAACGTGGCAAAAAAAATCATGAAATTGGGCGTGACTCACTTAACAGCTTGCTTAGCAGCAGAAATTCCGGTACCAATATTACATCAAGGACTATGTGTATAAAAAATTAGCCTGATCCTTAATCTGGGTAATAGTTATGAGAAACAGAACAAAGCTCTAGTTATTTCTGCAGTTCACCCCTGCTATATATTATTTCTCTATATTTTTCTCTAGTAATGAATTTGACTCATGGCATTAAAAACAATTATGTTTAATATCTGAGCATTAAATTAAAGAGAATCTCAACCCACAATAAGCATGGTTGAACAGATTACAATTAACAATAGAAATATTGAGGTAGAAATGACAAATCTAAACTGTAATTTTTGATTTGTCCAAAAAAACCCCAACTTTTAATTTAACGCAATTTAATAGCTCTCTCCCACTAGTTAGGTTATGAAAGTTCATTTTAGTACATATTTCTTTCTTAGTAATATAACTAGTCTCCCAAAAAAGATCAAACCGTACCTTAATATTTTTAGTACTATTGACACTTAACTAAAAGTTAACACTTGTAACAAGTGTTAAAAGTGTTCAGTATACTGAAAATATTTGGGGATCACTTAAATAACTTTCTTATTTAAAATACTTTTGAACAGAAAACCCCGTTTTGTAGTATTTTTCTCATACTACAATATAAAAAAGTACAGCATTGCAAAATTGGTATGCTGATGCAGGCAAAGGAGGAAGCATAAAAAGCTCAAATATTTTTAAAAACTAAACAGAAAATTGCCATTGAGTGAGCAGAACTGTTTAAGTGATTTTCAGTACTGGACACTGGAAATTATAAATACTCTTCTTAAATAATATTAAGGAGATCTAAAAACAACATAGAATTTATCTTCCATTCCCTTCTTCTCCTTTATACTTATTTATATCACCAGTATATTTTAATTCTTATTTCAAAATACCTAAAGCTATATGCTATATGAATGAGACTATGTTAATTGGTAATTCTATCCTTTTAGCATGACAATAGTTTAGTATTATGGTAGTATGAGAATGGCCATCTAGTGGAGTTAGGGCTACTTCCTGGTAGATGCCTAGCTGATTTGCAATAAATTGGAAACAATGGATCAGATTTAGGTTACTACTACATTTTACATTTTTAAACATTGTTTCTTGTTTATCCATCAGCTCTTAAGAAAAATTAGGAATATAACAAACCTTAGCAACTGATGGAACTATTGTACTTAAAAGGCTACTCCAACATTCTCTCAAAATGCAGTTACATAGACCGATGGGCTTGTATTTATGCCACTATTTATCCTCACACCTTCCTTTGTTTTATTCACCATGTTGCCCTAGTGATGGCCTAATAAAAAATACTGACCCAAAAGAGAATTTTATTTTTATTTTATTCTGGCCAATTTGAGTACTTTTCTTTTTCTTGTGTTATGCCCAACTATTTAAAACAACAAATGATTAAAATATTTCTAGCAATGAAAATAAAGACAAATGGATGGAAAAGGAAACTAAGAATGATTTGTTTTGTTATTAAGAGCTCAGTTCTGTTAATGAAAGCAAATTCCCAGGCTGCAGTATATATTCAGTAGTAATCTTTAGCTTATGTGTGCCACATTAAGTTATAAAGCAAATCTTTGGTTCCAAATTCTGGATCCAGAAAAAAAGCCAAACTAGAATCTGCAAGGTATGTCTCCAGCCCACTGTAGGTAGATAAAAAATAATAAAAAATAATATATATATATATATATATATATATATATATAATATAATATATATTACATTAGTCTCATCTTTTTCTTGTTAAGGTTAATTTCTAAGCTTCCTTGTTGCAAATAAAAGGTTGCAAAATCATGGATTGTAAAAGTAATACCAACAGTCCCATCAGGCAATATTATCTCCTGAGAATATATATCAATTTCTAATAAAGTTAAAGCACAATTTATTTTTTACTATTGAGTGATAAAGAGTGATTAGCAATTATAGATGGAAGATTTAACTAAAATCAAGAATGTTCATTTCAAGGAAAAGCTGAATGGTTAAGAATACATACATATTGTATGTTTTTAAATAGATTGCTGTAATATGAGGACCAAAGCAACCTATCCCCAAATTGAAAATCTTGAATTATAGATAAGAAGCAAAGTATTGAACACTTTGATTTAGAAGTCCTTAGAAGAAAAGTCCAGTGTGGCTTTGAGGAAATTTACTTTGCCATATCTGCATCCAAGTAAAAGCTCATATTCTTATATTTCAACTTTGATAAACCTAATACAAGAAGGATTTGTATAGCAGCTGATATCCACAACTCTTAAACATGTTTCTTAAAACTGATGTGTAATATTTTTAATATAAGTAACAATGCAAAAGTCATAGTCTTGGAGAGCAGTGAACCACAAGCTTAGAGCTTTACAGCAGAAGAATCAGAGTTCAGTGTAGCAATAAGATTGCAAAGAAAGATGAGAATGTAAGCAGGTCCCATTTACAAATCATTTGAAGCAAGTAAGGTAAATATTAAGGAAAATAAGAGATTTAACCTTCAGTATAGGAAAATGAAAGAATCCAGTAAGCAGCAACAAAAGGAACTATATTAGAAAGTCATTTGGAAATGAAGATACATATTTCTTGACCATAACTGTATAAGCTTGGTATTAATGAAGTGTGCAAAGAAATTCTCCATCAATTCTAGAAGGATTCCTATAACAATAAGTGTCTATAATTTTTATCTGCCATGCACTCATACCTTAAAATAGTACAAGACCTACTTTTCTCTACAACAGTCACTTTTTCTCTTGGTCTGATAAAAAGTCATTAGCCACTCATAAACTTCAATGGCTGGGAGAATTTGGGTCTCCCACCTATCATGCCAACATGTTAACTCTACAGTATTTGGAAAAGGAAAAATATCAATTGCCACCAAATTCCTCCTAAGAATATGTCTGTCAGCAAAGTTCAACAGAAGCTCAATAAGTCAACATTCCAACATTATAAAAATTTAACTATTTAGCTTGTCTCTCGTATGTGCAAGAATACACAGAATGAAGCATTTAACTATTCTGCAAATTAATGAGGTAAATCCAGTGACATTTGAATCTTTGATATTCTAGTAGATGACTACCCTTCTTGTGCATTTTAAAATGCACCCCATAAAGTTTCATCAGTTCATACAAAGCATAATCAACAACGATATCTGGTAGAATTCAATATGATCCTACCAGAATTAGCATAACTCATCAGAAGATCGTTCTGTATGTTATGCTGCTCAGATAGTTTGGTTATCAAATATAAAAAGTAAATTGAACATTTTCGCAAAAAAAATGCATTATAGAAATAAAGATTCTGATTTCAGTAATTTGTTATTCATTATAGATATGCTGACTTTAAATTACACACTTGCAAAGGAAAACGCTATTTTAATGCATTTAAATCTCCCACTTACGAAAAATACAATAATCCCTAACCCTTTGCTTCCTTTAAAAAAAACTGTCTTTGTCTTTAGTTTAAATTCTGTCATGACACAATTCTCAAACAATAAAATTTTTTAAAGAAATTATCAAATAAACCTATCTTCCAAAATATATTTTAACAAATACAGCCTTATAATTTTATAAATTCAACAATTAGCTAGAGAGAAAATACTGTTGTTGTCTTTTCTTCTTCTTGACTCCAAATATTATTTTAACTAAACATCTATCATGAAAACCCTTTATAAAAATTTAAACAAAACAGTGGCATACTTCAAGACTTGACTCCATACAAACATGAAGAACATTTTTCTAAGTGCAAAGTAAAGAGACTTTGGTTTAAATTTTTACAGTTCCTTTCTTCAAAGCTACGTGCAAACAGAAAATTGTCAGTAAAGCTCACAGCACAATCCTAAATCTCTTACTGCATTTCAGAGACTAATAAAGTATAGTCATTATATAAAAGGCAAAGTGTTATTGATTTCATTATTAAGGCCAAAACTACAATTGTACTACAATGCATTTCAGAAGCATGTATGAAATAATAATAATAATAATAATGATGATGATGATGATGATGATGATGAATGCGGACTTTAGGAAAATATGATGCCATGGTAAGGGAAGAATTGATGGTACAGTGGTACAGTGGTTTAATGCACCCTGTTATTAACACAGCTGCCTGCAATTTCTGCTGGTTCGAATCTCTCCAAGGCTCAAGGTTGACTCAGCCTTCCATCCTTTCTAAGGTAGGTGAAATGAGGACCCAGTTTGTGGGGGCAATAAGCTGACTTTGTATACAATATACAAAAGAATGAAGGCTATTGCTTAACGCATTGTAAGCCGCCCTGAGTCTCCGGAGAAGGGCGGCATATAAATCAAATTTTTTTTAAAAAAAAAGAATGGAACACCCAATATGCCAGTTGGGAAGGCAATGCTATATCCTTACATTAATTAGGATATAAGATATAAATTCTTCTCCTAGGAGGAGAAGAGAGGGAGAAGGAGAAGACATTATAACTTAATGTGCAAGGTGTTTTATTGCACTTAAAGCAAAATCCAACAAAGACATCATTCTGGCATCTTGCCACGCATGATTTAGAATGGGAAGCCGCATACCTCTGCTTACCAAGGTCGAATTATGTTCACACAAGTGTAATCAATTAAACAAACTGAACAGTTAAAGTTTTAGCTACTGCATATGCATGCCACTCTAAGCTTGGCCATGCTGATTTTAGGAATGTGTTCTCAGGTTTGTCTGTTTGTTTAAAAGATTTATATGGTTGCCCATCTTAAACAACTCTGGGTGGCTCATAATCTATATAGTACTAAACTCTGGTGTCAGTCAAATATATTAGCCACTCCCTTTCATTTTTCAACTGCTTTCTACTCTGAAATTGAGTGTAGACCAGTTCCTCCTCTGGCCACCGGAAATCAGGTAGACTGGTCCCAGTCTGTTGTAACCCTTAGGAGATCACATGATCCTATATTTAAACTGTCTCTGACAACTTCCTACAACTCCATGGAAAAGCCAGCAGGGATCTACATTGATATGAGGTCAGAAACATACAATGTTTTGGTTAAAATAATTACATTATTTTCAGCATAATTATGCCATGTGGAAAGAGATGGGGAACATCATGGTCAAGAGATGAAACCAAATGTCATTGGAATGCAACAAGGAGGAGGAGAAATGAAGAAACAGAAGATGAAAGGGCTACATGTCTCGAGAATCACAAAGAAAGGTACAGAATGAGGAGACAAGGGAAGATCAAATGAAAAATATGTGGCAAACACTAATTACTGTGAGAGTTACTCAACACAGTAGGTATTGAAGGTCCAATAACAGGACCTCAATAGAGAGAGAGAGAAGCAAAATGCCTGGCTTGTAAAATATAGTATTTCTGCTGATGTTGATGCCACGGCCAAAGTCTGCCATCATTGCCTTCTTATTCTTGAGAGGGAGGAAGGATGGAAGGATTTCCAGTTGCTCCCTGCCAACTTCTCACAAAGAAACTCAAAGGGGAAGCTAGCAGGAAATCTGAAGTTGCTCCAGTTCCCTCAGGTTTTTTGCCCACCCTTGATCATTCTGTTTCTCTCTTCTTAGGTAAGGAAATATCTCTTAAATAATGACCCAATGGGACATGGGCTGTCTAATAGCAATTATAATTCATTATAAAACTTATAATGAAGTTAACAGCCACTGCAGAAGCAATGCCCTAGCATAGGCCTCCATGTTTCTTTGGAAAAAACAGTTCCTCCCCACTTCATTGGAAGGGCAGGAGAAAGAGGTAAAAATGTAACAATTGTCGGTATATAAGACTCACATTTGAAAACGAGTATTTATTGAAATTCATTTGCACTTACTTAAAATACATATTTTATTTCGTCTTAATCAAATTCAGAAAAACTTATTCCTTGGCTGTTCATTTTCCCTCCTGGTTATTTCTGAGAGGTTTGGCACTAATCTGTCTGTGTATTGGAGAGGAGGGGAGGTTAATTCATTAATCAGGTTAATTCATTAATCAAGAGCCTTGGTAATACAGTGGTCTAAAGCACCCTGTTATTAAGACCAGCTGCCTGCAATTACTGCAGGTTCGAATCTCGCCAAGGCTCAAGGTTGACTCAGCCTTCCATCCTTTCTAAGGTAGGTAAATTGAGGACCCAGTTGTGGGGGCAATAAGCTGACTTTGTATAAATATACAAAAGAATGAAGGCTATTGCTTAGCGCATTGTAAGCCGCCCTGAGTCTCCGGAGAAGGGCGGCATATAAATCAAATTAAAAAAAAAAAGTTAAGGGGGCGAAACGAAGGTCAGTTCCATCAAAGTGATAAGTGGGAGGGGCAGGTATGGCGGGCGCAGTAGGCCATATCAGGTTCTGGGGGTGGGCACACGCTGTCTTCGAGCAATTGCACACTCCGGCCCCCATAGCATGGCTCATGTCCTGGATTGCACAGAGTCTCAGGCCCTGGGTCCTCGACTGATGTTATGTAATGACAGGTCGGTAATTAATAAAGCCCCCCTCATTTGTGATTTTATTGTGGAGGGGGGTGTAGACCTGGTTGGGATTACGGAGACCTGGACTGGCCAGGAAGGGGGGCCCCTCGTTGAAATGTACCCTCCAGGTTTCCGTGCATTTCATCAGCCGAGGGCTCAGGGGAGGGGTGGGGGAGTAGCGGCAATTATTAGAGAAAATCTTTGTCCGAGGGAGGCCACTGTTCCTCAGATAGCCGAATGTGAGTCCCTTTTTGTGAAGTGGGGTCGTGGGATGCAGATGGGTTTGCTGACTATGTACCTGGCTCCCTGCCATGTGGCGGCGACCCTGCCTGAGCTACTCGACGTGATTGCCGGGGTGGCGGTTGATACCCCCCCCGACTTATTGTTATGGGGGACTTCAACCTACCATCCGTCGGTGAGACGTCAGAGGTGGCTCGGGAGTTCATAGCTTCCATGATGGCCATGGACCTGACCCAATTAGTGCAAGGTCCCACTCACACAGGGGGACACACTCTGGACTTGATTTTCATCTCTGGTCAGTGGCTGAATGATCTTGGTAGAGGGGACCTGGAGATTAAACTCTTGTCATGGACAGATCATTCGCTCCTTCACTTAGACTTTCAACCGCTTCCCTCCGCCGCAGGGAGACGGAACCGACTAGATGGTTCTGTCCCAGGCGCCTGATGGATCCAGAAAGGTTCCAGATGGAGCTTGGGTCGTTTCCTGAGACTCTGGCACACGACTCGACTGAAGACCTGGTGGCTGCCTGGGATAGTGCGGCCGCAGGACCTTTGGTCCGCGTCGTGCCTTTGCGGCCTCTGACCCGATGCCGATCTCAATTGGCTCCTCGGTTCTCCGAGGAGCTGAGAGAGAGAGAAAGACGCCTAGAGTGTGTTTGGAGGACTAGTCAATCCAAATCTGACCAGATACAGGTGAGGTCTTATATCAAGACCTACCTAGTGGCGATAAAAGTGGCAAAATTTAACTATTTTTCCGCTCTTATCGCATCTGCAGAGAACTGCCCAGCCACTCTATTTAGGGTGACCCACTCCCTCCTTCGGGTGGGAGTGTGGGAAGATCCCTTGCAGGGTCGAGTTGAGGATTTTGTGCAATTCCTGCATGATAAAGTCGCTCAGATTTAGGAAGGCTTGGACTCTGACTGGGTGAGTCCGGGGAGGGACACGGGGGTGAGTCTTGAGAATATTATTTGGAAAGAGTTTGACCCCATGGCTCCCGAGGACGTGGACAGGATTCTGGGTAGGCTTAGTGCTGCCACCTGTTTATTGGACCCGTGTCCCTCCTGGTTGGTACTGGCCTCCCGGGAGGTTACACGAGGCTGGCTCCAGGGGATTATAAATGCTTCTTTGAGTGAGGGTGCCTTTCCCGCCGCCTTGAAAATGGCGGTAGTGAGGCCTCTCCTCAAGAAGCCATCCCTGGACCTGGCTGTATTAACAAATTACTGTCCGGTCTCCAACCTTCATTTTGTGGCGAAGGTTGTCGAGAGTGTGGTGGCACGACAGCTACCCCAGTACCTGGAGGAAGCTGTCTATCTGGACCCGTACCATTTGGGCTTCAGGCAGGGGTACAGCAAAGAAATTGCATTGGTCACGTTGGTAGATGATCTCTGGAGGGCTCGGGACGGGGTTGTTCCTCTGTCCTGGTCCTATTAGATCTCTCAGCGGCTTTTGATACCATCAACCATGGTATCATGCTGCAGCGGTTGAGAGGGTTAGGAATTGGAGGCACCGTGTTACGGTGGTTCTCCTCCTACCTCTCCGACCGCTCACAGTTTGTGTTGGCAGGGGGGCAGAGGTCGACCTTGAGGCGCCTCGCTTGGGGGGTGCCGCAGGGGTCAGTCCTCTCGCCCCTTCTGTTCAACATTTATGTGAAGCCGCTGGGTGAGATCATCTGTGGTTTTGCGGTGAGATCCACCAGTACGCTGATGACACTCAGCTGTACATCTCCACCCCAAACCACCCTAATGATGCCCTTGATGTGATGTCCCGCTGCCTGGAGGCCGTGCGGGTCTGGATGGGGAGAAATAGGCTCAAACTCAACCCTTCCAAGACTGAGTGGCTGTGGCTCCCAGCGTCCCGGTATAATCAGCTGGTGCCATCGCTGACTATTGGGGGTGAATCTTTGCCCCCCACAGAGAGGGCCTGCAATCTGGGTGTCCTCCTGGACTCACTGTCTTTAGAAGAGCATATGACAGCCGTAGCCAGGGGGGCTTTTTATCAGGTTCGCCTGATTCGCCAGTTGCGTCCCTTTCTGGACCAGGACGCCTTGCGCCCGGTCACTCACACCCTCGTCACCTCCCGTCTGGACTATTGTAATGCTCTCTACATGGGGCTCCCCTTGAAGAGCACTCGGTGGCTCCAACTGGTCCAGAATGCGGCCGCGCGGGTGGTTATGGGCACACCTCGTTATGCCCATGTAAAACCTCTCCTGCGCAAGCTGCACTGGCTCCCAGTGGTCTTCCGAGTGCAATTCAAGGTGTTGGTCACCACCTTTAAAGCGCTCCATGGCATAGGACGAGGATATCTACGGGACCGCCTTCTGCCACCAACAGCCTCCCACCGACCAGTTCGCTCCCATAGAGAGGGACTCCTCAGGTGCCGTCGGCCAAGTTATGTCGGCTGGCGACACCCAGGAGGAGAGCCTTCTCTGTCGGAGCTCCTGCCCTTTGGAATGAATTGCCCCCGGATATTCGTAACATCTCTGATCTCCGGGTCTTTCACTGTGCCCTTAAAACCCTACTGTTCCGACAGGCGGGGCTGTCTAACTGAATGATTTTAAATTGGATTTTAATTTTGGGTTTTAAAATTCGGCCAAAACTATTTAATGATTTTAATTAATTTTAACTATGATATTGTATATTTATATTTTAATTCTGACTGTACACCGCCCCGAGTCCTTCAGGAGAAGGGTGGTATATAAATAAAATTATTATTATTATTATTATTATTATTATTATTATTATTATTATTATTATTATTATTATTATCATCTTCTATGATAAATCATCAGAATTTGTGAGCTCTAGTATTAACTATACTTAGCATTGGTACAAACATGAGGATTAAAATCTCAGCTAAAATGGTGTGTGTGTGATTATTTTCTAGAAATGAGAGATGAAATAGGGAGGGATATTCCCAAGCATATCATTGTAGGAACCTAGTATTATATAACCAATCCTTAAAAGAGACTTAAATAAATACTGGTCACACAACATTAAAAATTCCTGTCCTTTAAAATGCAGCCCATGCAGAGTAAAAGAATAGAATAAGTCAATCTCCAGATGCTGGCATTATTCAAAAACTAGTAGTAAAGAACATTTTGCAATTTCAACTATTTTAATTGTAACAGTAACACAAACTTCACTTCAATAAGTCCCTTCAATGCAAACATACTATTATTAATTTCCAGAATGAAGCAGTTACTAAAAGATTATCGAGATAGTAAATTTTATACTGTTTTTATGAATTCCCAGCAAATTTTCTACAGGTATCTGAAATTACAGATATATTTCAATGTTAGTTTTAGTAAACTATCATATCTTCTAAGAGATGTTACATTAAATCACTAAACCCCTCTTTCCCATAAGATAATAATGCACCTTTGTCTAAACTTCCTAATTTATAAGTCAAAAGGTAACAGTTCCAGACAGTACATTAACAAACTTGCTGATGCACATACAAGGGAAGACCTTGGGATTAATGAACCAGAGTTGCAGAATGTTAGAAATGAACACAGATTAGTAAACTGATTTAAAAAATCTAAATCTGCAAATATAAGATGATAGATAGATAGATAGATAGATAGATAGATAGATAGATAGATAGAAAGAAACACATGTATATATAACCTTGAAACATTTTGTTCTATGATAATCATATAGTAACTTTAAAATGGATCCTTTTATATCCCATCAGATTAAATAACTTTATTTAATCACAAAAATTGGACCGCCATAGTTATATGCTGTAATCTAATATGATATATCAAGCAGAATTCTGCAAAATTCAGTAATGAATGCCTGTGGAGGCATTGGTCATTCTTGGTCATCCAGGTCATCGTTGTCCCAAAGGTGCTTTTTAAGGGGCAACTGGACCAGAAAGCCTAGCTGTCTCTTGAAAAAGCACCTTTGGTTCAATAATGAATATTCATAGCTGTGTAGTTTCAAAAGCTTGCTTTTATTGTATTACAGCCTAAACCTAACTTTGAATTCCCCTATGTATTTTCATAAAGTTGCAACAAAGATGTAAAATGTTTACTCTGAAAGTATTGAGTAAAAACGTCTGAAAGGCCAGAAACCTAATGGTAATAATTTTACAAGTGTATTTTATGTTATAACAGGTTAGTAAGAAGTTCTCAACTTTTTCTTGTTTTTTTTAATTACCAAATACTATACCTAAATAAATTTTGATGATGAAAGACTTTATTGTGATCATTAACCAGCATAAGAATGAAGCTTTGATGAAAAAACATCCACACAGGAAACTGTGACTATGTTCCATGACTATATCCTGTGTTTGCAGTGTTTCATCCACAGATACAAAAATTGTTTGAGTTTGTTAAGTTTAATGGCATCAGTACATTTTGTTACCTAGCCAAACCAATATATGCAATCTATGGAACTGAAGTAGAACAAAAGAACAGTGAAAACTGCACACTGAAAGCAAATCACTAATGCTTTCTGTGTTAACATGAAGTGTAAACATGATCTATGAGGCAGTATCTTCTCAGCTAAAACATCATATAAACAACTACATTGACAATGTAAATTGCTCTACTGTATCTCCCTGTCTCTCTCACACACATCTACACATACATACACACAGGCACACAAATACATAAAAATAAACATTCTGGAGCAGTTCTATTGCCCCAATATCCTAAAACAAGAATGCCACTGCATATTTCAATCACATGACTAACATATTTTAGATGCATAGGTAATATGATATTTGTATGATAATGAAATTCAACCCAGAATCAACATTTCTATATGTAATGCCCAGAATTTTCTAAAACCTTGAGGGCTGTAAAATAACTGTTAAAAAGCTGAAATTCAATATATTTTTATTAGTAAAAATATAAGGGAGTCACATCACATTTTGGGTTAGTAAGAGACATTACCATTCATATAGTACCAATATACAGTGAAACTTCATTTTAACGGGGGAAGAAGTATTCATTATTCACAGATGTCCATTAAATAAATCATAATTGGATTATGTCATTTTCACACTGACATTACATAGATTATACAAATTATATCATTTGCGTCTATTGTATATTTATTCATATCTATGTGAGAACATTATATGAAATGACTCAAATTATGTAATTTGTGTGGTGTTAATGATGCAAATTATGTCATGTACAGTATGTCATTTAAACAATGACATCATTTTGTTAATGACATAAACTTGTCATTATATACATTAAATGTAAAGTCTATCAAACTTCAGTAAGTTGAGGTTTCACTGTATTTAACATTACTGTGGGTTACAGATACATTGTTAAAACATTTACATTTAAAGGTGGCATATGCTAATGAATTCTAAAGTATGCAAGGCAACTTAAGTTTTTCCAAAATGATTCTCAAGTTTATTCCATACCTACAGTGCTTCCATACATTTTCTAAAAGGCTCCTTTTACTTAACCTCCCTACTTTTTTAGCAGGTTTTTGTCACAATCTAATTTCAAAATTCCACCAACAAAATCACTGGAAACATGTAATTATGAAAAGGTAATAACAATTCTCAATAAGGTAGTTAGTGCAGTTAACTGAGAAATTACTGTAACTCACTTGTCTTATTAATAATACAATATAAAATTTGAACAGAAAAGTTCCTACACATTAGTTCTGGGAGTCCTTTCTTTCTCAAAATCTAAATGCCTTAAAGATAAGAGTCCCTACTCTAGTAAATGACAGCAAAATCACAGATACTGCTATGTTCATTTCCAAGTGATTTTACTTGAATCATTCATTCTGTCAAATACTGACCAGCCAAACACAATGAGTGGAGTGGAAGAATGAGCAGAACTACTTCAGCAAATGCTTCAACAATCTCCTTAATACCTAGAGAATTTCTCTTAATCAAAAACCAGAATAGAAATTCATTTACAACACTGATGCAAATAAACTGGATAGCCAGACAAATTATATCCAACAAAAATTTCTGAGTAAGGCAGAATGGTAATAAGAAATGTGATATCTATCCTTCCACAGTTTTTAAAAATTTACATCTTGTTAAAGTCTGCTTTAAAAAAAACATGCTCCTCTCATAGAATTTAAAATAAAATAAAAGAATCTTACTTTGATCTCTCCCTCTCTTCAGTTTCTGGAATGGTGTTCTGATTTTCCAGATTTTTACATTCTGTGTCTTCTTTACATTCCACATTGGTTTCATCATTTGTTATGGTTATTGTTAACTCTTTCTCCTGGTCATTTGGAGGCTCCTGAAAACATTTTTTAATTCCCTATATGAAAGAGGAACACTGTTGTCATTCACAATTAAAGAAACCAAAAACCAACAATTAATTAACATTACATCCTTACTATTCATCCACAGTAGGGGTCCATTTTCATGTTTTGTTGTTAAGAAAGGTGTTGTGTGGGTACGCTTATGAATCAGTTTCGTTGTTAGATATGAAAAACTGCATGTTTAGAAATAAATTTGCTTGCAAATTGATGCCCTGTCCAGCATTTTTAAGAAAGGATGATGTACATGACCTCAAGCAAGAAATAGGACGGAAGTCTATTATCAAAAGAGCTACGTAATTGGAATAGACTACTTGGTCATTAAGCTAAGCAATCACTAACTGTGATTGCTTAGCTTAATGTGAAATGTGAAAATCACATAACTGTGATTGTGCTTCTGATTTTACTTGTTTTCCTTTGCTTTATAGCATCAGAAGGATACAACCCAAACAGCTGAGTGACCCAAATGGCCGGAAGTGCTTCCAGAACTTGATTCACAAGGAAACCAGATAAATGGGCAAATGTTATATAACCCTTTTCCCTCACTCTGCTCCCCTTTGGAATGCTTATCCCAGTGCTGGGATAATTAGCAAGAAGAGAATTTATGTTTGTATTTACATTCATTGGGATTACAAGTGACTAAGCAAGCACATATTGTACACATTGGAAGGAATGTTCTAGTATCAGCTGTTTGCCTAGCACACTCATTACTCTTAGCAGGGAACCCACAGGGCAAAAAAGCCCTCAATGGGAAACTGATTAGGGTTTTGTCAGTGTCAGGCAGCAAGGGAGGGGGTCTAACTCTAATTAAGGTCAAAGACCTGACCTTGTTAACTTGCGATTAGCACTTTTCAGGGAATGTGCTGGGCTGTGAAAAAAAGCAGCTCAGGAAGAGATAACTTATTTAAGCAATCCCTTGGGGGCGAGGGGGGGGGACAGCATAGGTCAAGCATAGGACAATACTACCAGACTGTAATGGTGAGCACGTGACTAAGAGACAGACACGGTAAAGGTCATAAATATGAGAATTGGTTGCGAAGTTATCTTTTCATGGGTGTTGTAACTACACTCATGTATGTTTGTATATATTTGCCAGTAACCTTTACCCCAAGATAAACTTGACAAAATTAAAATTGCCCTGAAAAATAAAAAGTCCTTTTATAAAACTAATTGATCCTTCATTAGTAATGATTGTATCCAAAGGTTACCCTTCTCTCTTTACAGTAGACAACATGAAAAGATTATTTTTATTAGAAAGAAAAGATTAGAAAAGGGGAGGGAGGGAGGGAGGGAGGGAAGAAGGAAGGAAGGAAGGAAGGAAGGAAGGAAGGAAGGAAGGAAGGAAGGAAGGAAGGAAGGGGCTCCTCCCAGGCAATGGCTAATCTTCAAAGACAAAAGCGTCTTGAAGACTGCCTTGATTTCAATAATATCTTAGAGTCTTCTGAATGAACATTAAACAAGCTACTACTCAATTGCTGCCCCATTCACATCCAAATGGAATACAGGAAATTCAGAATGTTCAGTTAATTATAGCAATTCTTTGGAACAGAAAATAATATATATCTCAGTATTAAATACTAACTTTTCCCCTTATTTTTGATGAAGATTGTTGTAAAGAAAGCATTCCTATACAAATAGTTCTTGTTTAATGGCACTAATTAAGACAGGAAATTCCATTGTTAGGTAATGTAGCCATAAATAGAAAAAACATTTTCTAAGTGCATCACTTAGCAACAACAGTTCCAAAAGTCACAGTTGCTGTTAAACAAGGAATTTGTAGGTTGTTAACTAAAGACCTCAAGTGACTGCAACTTCATGCTGGCCATTCACTTTGGTTGTGGAAAGCCAGCAGAGTAGGTTGCAAATGACAATCACATGACAGTGGGACACAGCTGTACAGTCTGGTTGTAACTACAATTCATTCAGCACCATTTTAAGTTCAAATGTGTGTTGAATGAGTGATCATTAAACAAAGACCACCTGTAAGATAAATCAGTATTAATATATGTCAATATTCAGTTTTATTATTTACCCTGACTTTTTAAATATATTAACTGAAGATGACAAACATACTTAATACTCCCATTTTTCTCATGTGACATTGGTTGAACTGAGAAAGAGTGACTGACCCAAAGTCCCACAGCTGGCTTTCATGTCTAAGAAAGGCCCCGAACTCGTAGTTTCTAATCTAATCTTTAATATCGTACCAAACTAGATCTCAAAATATCATTTGGGCCTTTGGAAATAGTGTTATTTTTATTTTTCCTAACTTTTCCCCATGTCTCCATCACCACACAACTAGGCCTTTATATACTAATTGAAACTTCACTTTCCACCAATAGAATTACTTGTATGGTAACTCTACTAATAGTAGTTTTAAACTTCTCCCTAAAATTTATATAAGGATTTAATGTTTTTTTTCTGGAATGATTCCTGCATTTCTCTTCCAGTGTGAGGAATACAAAAGAAGAACATGTTCTTGTTCTGGAAAATAACTAGCTAATATGGATATATTTATCCTTCACTTGTACTGCAAGTATCATTAGTATGATACATTAGTTGTTGATTACACAGTAACACCATGCTGTGATTAATATTTGTCTTGTTAAAACATAAATAACTGCAAGATTAGATTAATGAAATAATTCCAAGTCCCAAATCTTTTCTAATTTAAAAGCTGCCTGTTTACTTTCCCCCCTTTTAAACTTTGAACAGAAAAAATGTTACAATCTGTGATTCTACACTATCTAAAAAGTACACTAATGAAATATAAATTATGCAAATCTATCCATATTTAAATATAGCACATGCATATAATTTGTGCAGGTAGTATGGAATCCAAAAGGTTCTAAATAACATTTTAAAAGTATTGTTAAGCTGGTAAAGGCACAAATAACCTGTGATTTGGCCTTATAAAAGTGTTTCTCTTAAAAGCTAATATTTATTCAGAAGTGTAAATATTTTTATTAATAAATCCTCCAAAGATCTGTTTTGTCCAAAATAAGTTGAAGCATTTAACTCTGCAAATGCCATTCATTCCCTGAGATGTTTAATAAAAAATAATTTGTGCACTAAAGCCAAACTTGGGGAGGGGGGGAGGGGGGAGGCAGCCCTTACCAAAGAAGAGGTTTTATCATTTTCTTTTTTTTCATTCTCATTCTCAGTTAGTATGACTTGTTTGTTCATTGCTGTTATTTCGTCATCTTTTTCTTCATTTTTCACCTTTGTTTCTTTTATATTTAGCTCAACTTCTTCCTGCTTTTTCACCTCTTGTTCCTGCTCCTTACAGGGTTTGCTTGGTGTTTTCTCTGGCAGTGCCATTTTAAATTCAACATTAGCTGATGTGCAGTATTCTTCAAAGCCATAGAGATATCTAAAAGATGACAACAACAAGCAAAATCAGTTTGCATTGGTTTGCTTTACAATTACACTTTGATGATATGAATTCATTAGTTAAATTACAGTAGTTTAGGAATGAGTCACAAAAGGTCCAGATAAATGGCTTAAGGATAGAAGACTGAGATTAGTAAAAGCTTAAAAACATGTGCAAATGTCTAGGACAGCTTTAGAATCAAAAACAGGCAGTCCTCAACTTACAATCACAATTAAGCGCAAAATTTCTGTTGCTAAGCAACAGTTGCTAAGTGAGTTTTGCTCCATTTTATTACCTTTCTTGCCATAGTTGTCAAGTGAATCACTGCAGTTGTTAATTTAGTATCACAATTGTTAAGTGAATCTGGCTTCTTGACTTTGCTTGTCAGAAATTTGTAAAAGGTGATCCCATGAGCCTGGCATTCTGCAACAGTCATAAATACATGCCAGTTGCCAAAAGTCTGAATTTTGATCACGTGGCCATGGGGATGTTGCAATGGTCATAAGTGTGAAAAATGGGCATGTCACTTTTTTTTAGTGCCATTACAATTTCAAATAGTCACTAAATGAATGACTGTAAATTGAGGACTACCTGTACAACTGAATGCACTTTTGAATGAGGTAAAGAAATTCATTTCTGAGTGCCAAACTGAAGCATTCAGTGTTACATTAATTACTTACTTTTTGTAAGCACATTTAACATTATATCCAGCAGCAGAATTCAAGACGGGGATACCAAGGTCCTGATATACTTGCTTCCAGACAGCTCCACTTTCAATCTGTAAAATATAATATGAATAGCCTTCCTTTCAGTTTTTGAATAGCTACCGCTTTCCAAATATGAACTGCCCTATTCTAGAAATGCTCTAGAATAGAGGGGGAAAGGGATGAAACAAGTTTATAAGTGAAAGGATTTAATTCGACTACCTATATTGTCTACTATATCAAAATTTTGTACATCTAAATTAAATAAAGGGCAATTTATTTATAAGACTGCCTCTCTCTGAAGACATTTGCTTGCCCATCCAGATCGGATAGGGTAGGCATGCTTCTGGTCCCTTCCCTTAAATGTTGCCATCACATGGGATCTAAGAAGTGTGCCTTTTCCATATTAGCCCCTGCCCAATGGAACACCCTTCCCCCTGAGGTCCAGCAGGCCCCCATATTTTTAACTTTTTGAAATTCACTTAAGTCTTTTCCTCCAAGTGAAACTGGCATGGGACAAATTTGTTGGGCTGCAAGGGAAAATTTAGCTATAGTGACAGGTCTTTATTGTTGTTCTTTGTTTTATTGTGTTTTATTTTATTGCTGATACATACTGCTTTTATTTTGGCATTGTGAACCACTCAGTTTGGTTTAAGATGGGCAGTAATATAAATGTTTTAAATTAATTAGGAAACTAGGATTATCAATTTTTCATGCATCATCTTTCCTGTCGCAGATGACACATTACCCAAATAAATGAAAGTGGCTTGGAATAAAAGAAAGGTACCCTAAACTATACAGTTTACTGAGACATATCACTAGAATCCAGTGATATCTATGTTATACAGGAACAGTGTGTCAGTAGATAGCAGAACATACTGATGAGACTGAACAAAAACAAACTTTTTTAAAAAAAAATTAGCCAGTTAGGTACATGTGAATTCATTTATATAAGTTCCTCAAATATTACATGACAGTTAAATAATTTTAGCTTTTTTAGCTTTGTTATTAATGATTCAACAGCTTTAATTATAGTAACATTTATAACAAAGGCTAATTTAAGCAATTATATTAAATGACTAACTACTTCCCTTTTATATATCATTCCTCTGTTGTTTGAAAGCTGGATTTACAAATTATTTGGAGAAGCTATGACTAATCTTTCCTTCTCCAAAACGAAACAAACACCAGAAAAGAAGTTTAGACATTTTTGCCTAAAGGCCTGCGGGTTGCTTCAAGAAGACATAACCAATTCTACTGGCTGTTATCTCCATTCATTACAATTTAAACTAAGACTTTTCTTCCTATCAATAGTCTTACCTTATCAAAGAATATATGTTATATCTAAGTGATTACTTGATTCCATTTTAAACTGCATATAAATTAATCAATGAATTGGCAACCCTGAATTAAGATTTATTTCAAGCATCTATTTTATATATTTAAATATTTTATTTATTAAAATAAATTCTGATTTTGTAGGGTGTAAAATAGGTTTTCATTGCTATAGGTAAGAATATGTAACTCTTAATTTCAGATTCATTTTTAAATTAATAAATTCAATAATACTGAATACATTATAGCTGCAAATTATCATTGGAGCTGCCATTTTAAATCCCACTTAGTAGTCATTTCACTGCTTTAAATTAATCCATGCAAGCCCTATTTCACAAATTGTGATGTTAGTATTATATCCAATAAACCACTTATATGTTATCCATTTTAATCACACTCTTAAGAATCTTACCTTTAATCTACTCAGTATTTGCAGGTTATTATTCTTAGATACATGAGCAAATCTTACCTCCTCAACAGAATCATGAAGCTATCAAAAGTGAAATCTAAACCATAATACAACTTAAATTTTGAAATTTCTTGATCTTCTCACTTTTCAATAAAATTTATTAATGGACTGCCATAAGCACAGTAACTATTTTTCCAGTAAATGATATACAAGTAGTCCTTGACTTACAACAATTTGTTTAGTGACCGTTCAAAGTTACAAAGATACTGAAAAAGTTGACTTATAACCGTTTTTCACATTTATGACTCTTGCATCACCCCTAAAGTCACATAATTAAAATATGGATGCTTGGCAACCAGCATGAATTTATAACATTTGCAGGGTGGTGAGGTTATGTGATCATCATATGTAAACTTCGCAGCCAGCTTTCAACAGGCAAAGCCAGATTTGCTTAATGACTGCATAATTCACTTACGAACTGCAGTGATTTGTTTAACAACTGTGGCAAAAAAAAAAGGTAAAATGGGGCAAAACTCACTTAACAACTGCCTTGCTCATCCAAGGAAATGTTGGACTCAATTGTGGTCATAAGTCGAGGACTACCTGTATATTAGATTGCAATTCTATCATTTATTTACTTAATATTTTTAAGGAAGTATCAATTAAATGCCATCATAAATTAAATTATACATAATAATTCACTACTGTACAATACCAATTTTGGATATCGTAAACAATATATGGGATATATGTAATAACAACAACAATAGCAGCCTCTGCAAACAACTGAAGAATTGCCTCGAATAGCTGATTACCTTGCATCCAATTAGAGCTAAACATCTTAATGAAGTATTGCAAAAAGGTGAGATCAGCAGCTTATTAATAATTGACAAAACCTAGCTGAGTCTAAAAAAAACCAGCAAAAGAGACAACATAGGAAACTATAGGCCAGTGATGACTAACCTTTTCTGGATTGAGTGCCCAAAGCAGCCAAACCTCCCAAATGCAATGCACATGCAGCCCCCGGCTTGCACCCCGCACATGCACATGTGTGTCCCCACACATATGGAGAGGCATGCGCACAAGCACGGCGGAGCTGAACTGGGGTGACGGCTCATGTGCCCATAGAAAGGGAGCTGCGTGCCACCTGTGGCACACATGCCATAGGTTCGCCATCACAGCTATAGGCCAACAATATGTTTGCCTACAATATTTGTATTACTCGCAGACATTCAAGATTTAGAAGAAAATCTAGGCAATTGCTATGCTTGCAAAAAACACAAAATACAATCAGCCCATATTCCATAAGCCACAACTTTGCTGCAAAAATATCTTTGTACTTTAATGTGCCTTTAGATGTTATTCTTCTAGTGCTAGGACTTATTTCATATATAAAAAGGATTGCATTTTGTAGTATTTGTTTAATGACATTTTTGTGGTATACAGAGTTATCTCTATAAATGTATCTAGCACAAGTGGGAAAATGTTATTCGAATACATTTTTTCCATAAGAAAACATTCTTTCCATAAGAAAAACAAATATACACAACTGCACTTAAAAGTTGTGTTCTCATCTTCTATACAACTCTTTTTATAGCTTTATAAAGTGACACTATTATTGTTATTTTAGATCATTATTTTTTTCTTTTTACCATAGTTTATAGTACTTACATTATCAAATCCTCCAAGTTTATGAACAAGTCTGAATAATTTGAAGAGATTCAAATTTCTATATCCAAGGACAGGTCGTTTATTAATAGGAGTCCCTATGAAAGAAAGTATTTAGAATTAAGTGCTTGAGCATGGTGAGAATTCTTCATATTAACGTTACTGAAAATAAATCAATTTAGAACTTTAGTCTCACACAAAAATTATGTAACATATATTCTATGCATATTTAGCCAAAAATAATCACAACCATGTTCGGTGCTACTAATTCCAAATAAATGTGTAGAGAATTCAACTAAAGCTTTGTCCTCCCAATTAAGCTACATAACAATATTTATAATAAAATAATTTTCCAAATAATTACAGAAACTTGGACCTATGAGGTCCAGAGGTGGTCAGAACAAAATAGAGCTTAGCAGCACTTAATAGAAACCTTATGATAAAAAAACATTTGCAAAACTAACACAAAGTCGTGTTACTGGAAATTTTGGCTAACATTCTGTGTTTGCTAATGTGCATTTGGCAAATAACCAGAGAATTCATATTTGTCCTACAATATTCTTGCCTACATCCCATCTGATCTGGACCATGGGAAGACCTCAGAGGAGGAAGAAATCAGAATTCCATGGATGAATTTCCTTCCTGCCCCCATAATTCTTTATTTGCCAAATATTGGAGCTAGCAAGGATAATCTATTTTAGTTGCCTGCTTAGGTCTGCAACAATTGGGAAAAAGTCACTTGATAGGTGACAGTACCGCTTGGTGGACCACGGTTGATTTTGATAACCTAGAAGTTGTTTAGACATTATATAAATACATTTGAGAGGTTGTTTTTTTTTTTTAATGTAGCCTTTTAAATTAATGTTTTAAAGTGTAACTTTAACAGTAAGCTGCCTTGTAACACTACGTGCTAAATATTTGTAATTACCTTTGATTCCTATGTATACTTCATTAACTAAGAATGCAAATCTTAAAAAGGAACACACTCAATTACCAGGAATGAAAAGCAATGTGATTCATAACTGTATTAAATTCTCATACAATTAAACAAGCTGTACAGTAAACCTAATGAAATGCTAATAAAATGCTCACCTCTATCTTCCATGAATTTATAGAGTTGTTGCAGAAAGTTCTCTCTTTCTT
The DNA here is from genome assembly GCA_022577455.1 of Arizona elegans. NCBI lineage: Eukaryota > Metazoa > Chordata > Lepidosauria > Squamata > Colubridae > Arizona > Arizona elegans. Next base: position 266,223,860 of record JAKOOJ010000001.1, read on the forward strand.
CAGGAAAGGGTTCTATTTCTTCCTAATGAAATAAATAAATAAATTGAAATAGCCTGCTATCTCAAAAACCAACAACAAGGAAATAAAATATCATAATCATACTATTATGTTTTACTCTAAAGTTCAATATTGTTTTTTATCTTTAAACTAATATTCTTTTTTCAAATCTATTTTATTTCAAAACATTTAGAGTTCCACTGTGGGAAAATATAGAAAATTTAATACATACAAAAATTACAATCTTATGAAGTTCTACTGAGAAATTAGTATTGCTTTCTTGGAATTACTCTTAGGAAAGTTTCTACAGGACTGACGCTTTAGAGTGCCAAAACGAACACTCTGGTACAATTACATCTGACTAAATGCAATTTAATCTGTTAAATGTTATTTGATTAAACCTGTGAATTGGGGAAAAAAAATTCTCCTTTAAAAAACAATATGGTTTATTGTGATTTCAATCTGATAAACATTTGCTGATGCTTCAAGACCTCAACCCATAACTATGATTGCAATGATGACTTCATTAGCTCTATATTTACATATTCCTTCTATTATTCAAGCTATTATTCCTGAATAAAGCATCCAGGTATAGTTCTCCAAGTGACAGAGAATTTCCCTGAATTTTCCTTTGATCAAATACTGATTTTCACTACTGCTTGTATGAAGCTTGACAGAAATGACTAGCAAGATTTACAAATACAAATTTTGACACATGCAGTGTAATACAAACTTATTACACTATAAGGTTATACTTGCCTCTTCTTCACTACTATTATCTTCTTTGTCCTTTTCATCTTCATCCTCTTCTTCTGCTTCACTACTGGAACTTTCTTCTTTCAACTCGGTCTTCCAATTACTAGGAACAGTTCTATTTTTACAGAACTCTAAAGCCTGATCAAAAGCTGTAAATAAATTAATTTTATTAGAATAGAATGACCTCCCTTAAAGACTTAATATGGGTTTTTTTTGTCTATTTAACTGTATGAATGAGTCAAATGAACAAAGTGTGAATGAACAAATTAAAAAATGTTTAACAATAGCTTATGTCTGAATTTAAAAAAAATTTAAGGAGTTTCTAAACAAGGCAAATATAATGTATGCCTTTGTTTGACTTGTTTTCCATTTCCTAGTTTGCTTGCAAGTTCTTACCCATAATTAATTTAAGTCAGAGTTTCTTCTATTCAAAGACAATGTCCTCATTATGCAGAATAAAATTCTAAATGGCTATAGGGACTCAAGTACCTGAAGAAATACTTCATTCCATAAAAATATCACTTATTACAAAGATCAAAGTTACTAATTAAAATTCTTCAGTTTCCTAAAGTACAATTGACAGCAATAAAGAATATGGCTTTTTCAGTTGTAGTTACTAACCTTGCTATGTTTGATCATCTTTTAAGGTACCGATTAAAGACACTGCTTTTGGCATAAATATAATGGCTAGGCATAGAGTTTCTCAAATTGTTTTTAAGCATTAAAATGTTTAAATTCTTTAATTACTATAGCTTCATTTCTACTATTGGTTCTCTCTGCTTTTAATTATGCATTAAACTTAGATATAGTATCAAGGTTTGATAGACTACTCTTTTATTTAATGGTGAAAGTAGGCAGCACAACCACTGAAAACTGCTGGCATAATTTTCTGTCATTTTGGGACAGGAAGCACATAAAAGTTGTAGTATAAAATCTAAAATAGGCATGATGCAGTTTTAAAAACAAAGAAAATCCAATCCACTCAATCCAGGAAAAGGTCCACTTCCGGTTTGCTGCTGGCCGCCGCCAGACGTTCCTTTGGGATCGTCAGCTGCCATTGCCTGTCAGAGCCGCCGTTACAGCGGATGGCGGCTCGAAAAAACTCCGTTCCCAAGAGGAAACGGAGATAGAGCCGGCAGGGGTGGGTAGAACTCTCCGCAGTGTCCCAAAAGTCTTTTTTTAACTTTTGGGATGGAGCGGATGAGAAGCCCCATATCCCCTGCCGTTGCTCCGGGCTTTGGGAGACCTCTGCCTATGCAGAGCCAGGCGTCAAGAGCAAGCCTGCGAATTCAACAGAATAATTAAAGAAATGACGAGCTGGACCCTTAATACTGAACTGCAAGTATTTCACCCTTCTAAAATCTATCTAAGAGAAAAGAGGAGAGGAAAAGAGGGAAAAAGAACCTTTTAAAATGGCGTCTGCTGTGGCTGGAGAAGGGCTAAAAGGGAAAGTCCTTCCGTTTCTCCTTACTACAATGTAGCAGAATAAATATCACTGGCTACATTTGTAGATAAAACCTCGCTCCTGTGCTATTGATTGAAAAGAAGTTTTTTTTTCTTTTTTTAAGGGAAAGTCCTTTCGTTTTCTATTTCTTCTCTCTTTTTTGCTAAATCTTGTCTGTGTGGGAAATGGCATCGGGACTTACACAGCTGGACAAATGGGGGGGGGGGAACTTCCCCTCTCAAGAAATTGCGCCAACAAATTTCAACTTTCCAGCGTGAGAAACCCGATTTTAATATATTAGAATTTATCCTTGAAGAGATTGTAAGAAGGGATGAGATTGTGAACCAGCAACTTGAAAAATTTAAGCAGGAAATTAAAGAAATTGGTGAAATCAAAGTTTGACTTTTTGAATCAAAAGATTTTAAAAGCTACTAATGGTTTATCAGGCTTTCTGATTCGGGTGGATGCAAAGACTAAATTATTAGAGTCTAAAATGAAGGAAATTGAGGAGAATTTGGATGACATGACTCAAAAAATTAAAAAGGATTTGATAAACACTCAGGATAATAGCTCGGAAGACAAATCTAAAATGGAGACTGACCAAAAGACTGGTAATGAAGAAAATGTACAACAGAGGATTGAAAGAGAAGTTTTAATGATTCAATATAATTTTACAGAATATGCAATTAGACTGAGAGGTTTGCAGGAAAATAATAGAGATGATCTAAGGAAAATATCTTCTGAAATTCTGGCTGGGATCTTAAAGGTTCAACCTGATGAAGTGTATTGCAGGATTGATAGAATTTACAGAATAAACTCCTGGTTGGCAAAGCAAAGGCAATTGCCTAGAGATGTGGTGATCTATTTTACAGATAAAGAAATTAGGAATAATATTGTGCAGAATTCTTTTAATTCTACTTTGCAATTTCATGGAAGAAAGATTTGGATTTTTAAGGAGCTCCCGCCCAAGATGTTAATGGAGAGGAAGAAATTTGGCTTTCTAGTGACTGAATTAAAAAAAAGAAATATCCTATTCAGGTGGGACACCCCAGTTGGCCTAATATTGAGATATCAAGGAATAAGATATCAATTGCATACTGTTGAAAAAGCGGAAGATTTTTATCAAAAAATTTTAAAAATGAATTTAACACCTTTAGGCATAATACAGGATAAGCAAAAGGAGTTGGAAACAAAAGGAAAACATCAAATTACAGAGGCTGTGATGGATAAATTGTCTTTGGACTCCCTGGATACCCCAGCTGGACTGTCTATAAATAAGAGAGCAGTGTCATCCGACTCCAATGTGATGAACCATCAAGTCACAGACAAGTGCGCAAATCAATCAGTTGATATACAAGTGACGGAGAAGAAAGATAAGATGATAAAACTAACCCAACAAGAACAATACATAAAGCAGAATGAAAATCAACTAGCAGACACACAATTGGCAGGCAAGAAACGAGGATGGAAATTCAACCCGGAAAAGAAAAAGAAAAGAAATAGATCGCATAGAAACAGCAATTTCTAAACTATGCAACAGTGATGCCAGGGACTTTAAAAAATGAATGAATATTTGAAAAGATAGTGGAGGCGAACAATTGTTTGATACTATCCTGAGGATTGTGGCAGATCTCTGCAAGGCCATGGTTTTGGGATGTGAAAAGAGCCTCACTTTGTTGGATTTGAATCATCTAAAAAAAATTTTTTTTTTTTTTTGGTAAATAGATTATAACTATTTTGAGTTATAAGGCAGGAGAGTTTCGCCGGGGCATGCAGAAGATCTGGATGTTACTCAGTAGGATGATGGGAATTAATAATCCTGATGAATACCACAACTATACCATATGGATATAATTATAATTATAATGTCACTCGGGTGGTTGTTTTTGCTTTTATACAGATGCGAGGATATTTACTACTGATGGGGGCAGAAGATGATTGGAGATTTTGAACAAACTGTTGCACCAGCATGTTATTTTACCCTATTATGGGTGATGGATTTAACAATCCAGAGGAAAGACATCAAAGAAGATACTATATGGATTATAAATTTAAAGTTATTGTTTTTTCCTTTTTTACAAAATGGAATGCATATATAGATATGTGTATATCTTAGTAATGTGGGCAGTGGATTATATCTAGAATTGTACTGCATGATTTTGTAGGAATTGAAGGGTTGAAATAGGTTAGCTTACTGATTGATTAGTTTAAGAAAAAGGATTCTTAAGTCATATATTTAGGGGAGTGGAGGACTTAATAATTCAGTGGAAAGATACTAAAGAAGATATATTTTTTTCTCTTCTTTTTTTTTTTCTTCTTTTTATAAAATGGGATGCATATATAGATATGTATATACTTTAGTAAAGTGGGTAGTGGATTATATCTAGAATTGTACTGTATGATTTTAAGTCATATATTTAGAGGAGTGAAGGAATTGGACAGAATTGAATAAATGTTAAATTTGGATGCAGGGAGAAGGTCGATTTAAAATGTTATATTAATATATATAAAAGACTAAAGGTTAAATTGTAATAATACTCAATAAGCTTAACATGTTAAGGGTCAGTATTTCGAGAAGGGATTAAGGGAAAGGAAAGATATTATGTATGTAACTAGTTATGAAATAGCCTATTGTTGTGAAGAAGTCACAGGGGGGGTTGGGTGGAAAGGGTGGGTTAGGGAAGAGGGGGGGGAAAAAAGGGGGAAAAACTTGTACTTGAAAACTTTTTCAATAAAAAAAAAAAAATCCAGGAAAAGGTTAATATTTAGATTTTGGCATCCGATTTTTTTTCTCCATGGCTCAGAACAATACTACCTATTTTCTCTCATAAGGCACTCTATGTGGCCTTTGCCTCCAATGCTAATGTAGAAGGCAGACCAACATCCACACTTGTAAAGGAATTCTGATTAAAAGGTAGAGAAAAAATAATAAAATAATATAAAATAATAAAATAAAATATTGACTCATGGTATTCTTGACATTGCTGGAAACATTTTTCAGAATTCTCAGTTTTGTCTCACCCTAACTCATTTCTTTTCTAGCTAATTATAAATTGAGATTAAACATAGTCCCTCTTTTCTAATTTTGAAGTTGATTTTTACCTTGTTTTAATGCAGCATCAGGTTTTGGTGAAGACTCACTAATTTCCCGTACATCTTTCCTTGGTACTGAAGAGCTAAACAAATTACGATAACAGTATTTTAAAAAATAAATATTTTAAGTATTTTGACAATAAAGCAATCTTCATTTAAATGAAGCACTCTTCTATTATTAATTATCCATAAAATGTGGATCTCCTACTAGTACAAAGCAAACAGGAATTTTTAAAAAAATTGAAAACTTTTTGGAAAAAAACCTTATGTCTTAAACTACTTTGTGTAGATCTTGTCAGTTATTGCTAGAAAAGGAAATTTAAGATTTATGATCTGCAATTTTAAACAGTGCTAAAATGTTTTCTTAAACAAGAAGAATAAAAATATAAGCTATAAATCCAAACTCAGAATGAAAAAACAGGAAGGGGAACACCCAGTTTTCCTAATGATGAAACACAGATAACTGCCTAGTAGAACAATTATATTTATATCTACTTCAAAATAGGTTTCTTAACAACAAACTACACTAAAATCAATTCAATTCAATGGAATTTACCGAAAGACTACATGACTGGACTGTGGTGTCCTAGGCTGGGTAACCCACATGCTAATGAGAATCAGAAATAGAATCAGCTTCTTTTTCTGAAATCGTATAGTAGCTGCAGAGCTCCATGATTTTAAATCAAAAGGGGGAGCTAGATTTGCTTAAACCATGTGATTTACTTAACGACTGCAGTGATTCACTTAACAACAAAGCAAAACCTGGCAAGAAGGTCATAAAATTGGGCGCAACCTACTTAGCAACCACCTTGCTCAGCAATGGAAATTCTGGTCTCAATTATGATTATAAATAGAAGACTACCTGTATGGCAGTTTTCAAACTGATTAAAATAATACCACCCTGTTATTATCATAATTATTTACAAGCATATTATACAAGGGAATAACAACACTTTGTTTAGAAATCCTACAGCAGAAAAATATTTAAATTGTAGGAATATTCTATCCATGCACTTCAATATTACCACAAAATGGCACACTATATTCTGTATTCATATATCCATATTCTCTGTGAAGTAGAGGGCAAGATGCAGAATTATTTTGTTCATTCTATCCCTCTCCTTCATTCTCATGAATAAAACAAATCTGTGTCCATCTCTGCTAGTTACAGCATAGTATTTAGACAAATAGTAATTAAATCAAATATTTTCACTCACAACTTGCCATCCTTGAAAGAACGAACAAGAACATTATCTTTCTTTACTGCAACTTCATCACTACAATCTGGACAAACCACCTGTAAACAAATAAAAAGACTTATTTAATTATTACAGAAACTTTATTTAATATTATGTAAGAGATCACAAAAATGTATTTGTATGCATATCGTAAGGTCTACACATTTGGTTCTTATTGACATGGATGTTCAGCATACAAAAAAACCCTTTTCCAACTACTCTACATATTTCAAGTAATTCGGGAGGAGTGGGGTCTTAAATTGTTTCCTGCATGAAAAACAAAACCCTTGGCCTCCATCATCCTCTGCCATCTGACAATAACACAGCAGAGGGGAAAAAGTAATTTTATCTGAGAAGTGAAAAAAGAAGAAACTTGAGGCACTGCAGCTTCTATTTTCCTAAAAGCCCTGTGTTGATTGAGAGAAAAGAGGTTGTCTGCCTCTGGATGCAGCATGAGTTTGAGCAGAAAGGTATTTTCTTTTACTTTTGCCTGCTTTTCAAAGAAGAAAACAAACTGCATTCCTTTAAGTGGAATTCCTTCTCACCAAACCCTGATGTAAAGTGAAGCAGAAAAAAGTCTCTTGCAATTTCTACTCCAAAATTCAGCACAAAATAATAATAATAAAAAAAAAAAATCCCTACTTTTCTGGATGGTGCAGATGTGGAAGTTAGACACAAATAAAGGTATGTTAGTAAGCTATCTCAACATGTGCCAATCCTCAGATGCATATGATATTTCTGCCAGCATTTAATACATTTCTGGACACTATGGACAATTTGCTGTAATTTCAAGTCTATTGAGCTATATTTTAAATTTTACTAACTATTTCATAGCAGCATATGCAGTATATAACTGTAAGATCCTGGTTAATCTAAATTAAAATTCCAGCCATACAACCCTACTATTACTTGATGATTATAAAGTCAAGTTACCAAACTTAGAAGTCTGATTCATAAGGGACCTAGTATATATGATAATGCTTCAAATTTGTGTTCTAAGACTAAAGCAAAATGACTTGTAAAAATGTACTCCAGGATTTTTCTTCTAGTCTGCCAATCTATGTTCTATATTAGCAGAACTTTTATTTATCTGCCACCTCCCAGTGTATATGGCAATGGCATGATAGCTTTTAAGATCATCTCAAAAAACAGAAAGAAGTTCTACTTATCCCTTACTACTGTTGCTATCTTCTTACTGATCAATTTATCCAACTCTCAGTAGCATAAAATATACTTATTTGGCCTACTTCTTTATTTCTACTAATGACACCCTCTTATTATTACATAATAACCTAAAATGTAAGAAAAGTCTTTTGCCTAACTCAGCACCTGTTTTTAACCATGGGAAAACCACAAGCAAGATATAAAGCCAGTAATTAATAAAGCTGTGTAAAGTGATTAAAGCATCTCTCTGAATTCATCTCCTCAAGGCTTGGTGTAGCTGTTTCATGCATGAAGTCATTTTTTTTGGGACTGCATCTGCAACACAATCCTAAAAGTTCATCCTACTATTTGCATCCCAGCATCCCAGGTTACACCTTCTCTGAATATAAGCATTCCACCAAAATATAAGTTTTGTATCATAATACAGCAGATTTTGCCTTTTCACATCATCTATGAGGCTTGATGGACCAACAGCAAAAAAATGTTAATAGAGTGTATTTAGTATTTTAAAAAGAAAATGAGTCAAAATAGGGTTCCATTTTTCATAAACATACACACTCTATTGAGTACATACAAACACCAATTTACATATTTACAATTTAAGCATCAAAAGGTTAAAATAAGGCCTTTATCAATGTAGTCACCTGCATATATAATAATTTGTGTGCTATTCTGCATTTATTTGTTTTGTATCAAAGCACTGATTTATTAAAGATTGCAACTAAAATTGCAATCTTATTTCTAGGACTGTATTTTCAAAAAAAAATAAAATTAAACAATACAGAAAGTAAGTACTTACCAAAGCTGGAAACCAAATATTTTTCTTTTTATCCGTACTAACAGTTTCTACACATACAACTTTTCCTAATAATTCATCAGTTTGTTTTCTGTCATCGTCATCCTCATCACTTGAGGATGAGGAAGATTCTTCTTCTGGGCTGTAAGGGAAAAGATGTCACCATTTAAATGTTTATTATACAATTCATAGTTAGTAGTATGAAAAGTGAACTTTTGTTTAAATATAGGCTTATAGTTTATGACTTTACAGCAAACTGGAGGGGAGAACTATAGAATGAGTGAATGGAATAAATAAATGAATTAATTTGGTGGCTGATCCTGGAAGAATAGTTACCATCAATAACTTTCCATTAACAATCCCACATAGTAATATAGCATCAAAGGGCATGTTGATTCAGCCTTAATTATGATGTAATACTGTAAATTATGTTATCCTGGTTTGACAATTGCCATCATAACCCAAGGATTACCTGTAGAAATTCTTGTAAGTAGGAATTATCTTCTAAGTTATCCTGATGCTGTCATTTCTAGTGTACAGGATTTCATAGGCTCCTTAGATGCCTTCTATCTTTTTTTGATCTTCTGTGAATTAATTACTGTCTGTTCAATTGTGTCCTTAGCATACCAATTCAAGTTTGGAACCTTCTTCAGAGTTCTAAAATCCTTTGGAAATTCTGAGATCTTTTCTTGTTATTCAATGTCTATTTCAAACTTCAATGTCTTTACAATACTGTTCTTCTAACAGCACCTACCGTGTTTCCCCGAAAATAAGACAGGGTCTTATTTTCTTTTGACCCCTGAAATATAGCCTTGGCCTTATTATTGGGGTCTTATCCCTAAACCTTGGCCCTGGAGTGCTGACCGGCTGCTTTGCCAGTGCTGCTCAGGCCGCTGTCTCCAGCAATCGTGGCAGCTTTTTTGTTACTTCCCATGTAAACAGCACAAGATGAGGAGGTGAGGCGGGGGGCGCGAAGGGAGGGAACATGCTCCACACATCCCTGCCATCCACGCAGAACAGCCTCAGGCTGGAGGCCGCTCCTGCAAACCCTAGCTCACGTGCCCCTTCTCTTAGTGGAGTCCCGTCTTGCTCCATGCGTCTTGCTTCTCCGCCGCCTCACCCCTCCCCACCTGCCACACTCCCTCGCCAGCTGAGATCGGCAAGCCAGATTCGGGAAGCTGAATGCACTGCCACAGCCTGGGAGAAAAAAAACGTCAGAAATGGGCTCTCTCGCAGCGCCTCCTCTCTCTTCTTCTTCTCCCGAGTGGCAGCGGTGCATCCGACTTGCCACTAAGAGAAGGGGCACGCGAGCTAGGGTTTGCAGGTTCTGCGTGGATGGCAGGAGTGCATGGGGCATGTTCCCCCTCCCTTCCCCCCCCCCCCGGCCTCACCTCCTCACATCATGTTGTTTGTGTGGCAGTTATGCATGCGTCTAAGTATTAGGAGGGGCTTATTTTCAGGGAGGGGCTTATTTTAGCACATGCACTCAAAAGCCCAATTGGGCTTATTATCGGGACAAGTCTTCGTTTCAGAGAAACACAATAGAAATTCTTTGTCAAGTTCTCTTCTGATATCTTTTGTCTTTCTTGGCTTTGGCTTCACTTCTCTTTTTAGTAATTTCCACCATTTGTTTTAACATCCAGCTTTCTTTCTTTCGCTTCTTGGTCTCTGGTAATCTCTTTTACATTTATTCTTAGGAACTTCTCTGATTTCAGCACCAGTTTCCCTGTTTCCCTGTCAATGAGATGTAGGACTTCAAAGTGATTCTGGAACTTCTGTTTGAAAATGGATTATATCTAGTCAAAATAAGATCATGGAAAATGATTGGCTTTCTTCTGCTGCTGTTTTAGCTTAACTTGGTATTTGCACATGTGATGTTTATGATCCACTTCACCATCAATCACTGATTATGTCTTTACTGTTGTAACTGACTTTCTCCACCTCTTTGTATCAGTAATATAGTCAACTTGATTTCTGTATACTCCATATGGTAATGATACAAGGAGTGGTATGGTAATGTCTTGTAATGCCAGTATTTGTGTGTCCATGTGTGTGGTTTTGGGAAAAAAATCATTAATTCATAGAAGTTGGTAAGTCATTCTGCTACATTATTTCATTTTGTTGGACCATACTTTATTTTCTTCCTTAATATTTCCAACTTTGGCATTCCAGTCATTCCAACAACAAATGGCATATATCTTGCTTGCATATTTTTGTCAATTTCATGTTGAACTTATCAGCCTCCCTTGGATTGCAAGGCGATCAAACCGGTCAGTCCTAGAGGAGATCAACCCTGACTGCTCTTTAGAAGACCAGATCCTGAAGATGAAACTGAAATACTTTGGCCACTTAATGAGAAGGAAGGACTCAATGGAGAAGAGCTAATGCTGGGAACGATTGAGGGCAAAAGAAGAAGGGGATGGCAGAGAAGGAGCTGGCTGGCTGGAGTCACTGAAGCAGTTGCCGTGAGCTTAAATGGTCTCCGGGGGATAGTAGAGGACAGGAAGGCCTGGAGGGAAGTTGTCCATGGGGTCGCGATGGGTCAGACACAACTTCGCAACTAACAACAACAAAAGTTTAATTGCATTGTTAGGTCACTGATCGCATTGCAGTTAAGTCTTGTTCTTGCTATATCTCTCCTGGTTATAAAAGTAATGCTATTCCTTCTTTGTTTATTTGGGGTTTTTTTGTGCCCAGAGTAATAATGTGATTTTCTATGTCCAATCCTAGTCCATCTTAATTCTCTGATGCCTCAGATGTCAGCTTGTGGCCGATTTATTTTCTCTTTCACTGTGTTGAGTTTTCCCATGTTCATGCTGCTTATGTTCCATGTTTTCACTATAATTCTTCACTGCAGCTTCTGATATCAGCAGCTATATAATGCTGGATAATGGGCCCCTCAAGTCAGATGGCATTCAACATCCTACTGAGGTAGATTTGAGAATCTTTTAGAGTGTTTCTCATGAGGCTAAATTAAAACCTTCAGAACATATTTTTCATCAATATCCTATGCATAGCAGTGAGGCTAATAACTTTGTGGTACTAAATACAAATAAAAGCTTATGCTTTCATATTTAATGCTCCTCCAATTTCCAGCCTCCAAAAGGGGAATATTCATTTGGATGAATGAGCAGTATATTCAGGAGTGATCAAAAGCATTTTCAGCAGCTTATGGAACACACCTTCATAACACCATCCAGTTTCTAAGCTGTAAACAATGGAACAGAACATCTTCCTTTCTGCCTGGTTCTCAGAAATAAAGGGTTGCCCTTTGTATAAGACAACTAAGTGAACCTCATAGTTCTTCCACTAAGCTTATGCCAATCTAAACTGTAGCTATAAGAGATTAATAACAGCCTTTTCCTTAATCCAGGGGTCAGCAACCATAAATACTCAAAGAGCCACTTGGATCCGTTTCCTACAAAAAAAAAAAAAAACACACTGGGAGCCACAAACCCTGACTGGGCGTGGTCAACTCGATGTCACTCACTCCCATCCAGTCACATGACCACCTAGCCATGCCTACCCAGCCACAAAACTATTCTCTATGTCTCTCTCCCCCTTCCCCTCTCTCCCACTTTCTGTATCTCTGTGTCTGTCCCTACCTTCCCCTCTCTCCCCCGTGTCTCTCTCCCACTGTATCTCTCTCTCTCTCCCCCTCTTACCCTCTTTCACCCCCTCTCTGTGTATCACTCCCTGTGTGTGTCTATGTGTGTGTGTGTCTCTCTCTCTCCCCCTTCCCTTTGGGTGACCATCCTCCTCCCCCCTCCTCTTGTAATTCCCTGGCCGGCTGTGGCTGAGCCGGGAGCGTTCGCATTAGCAGGGAAATCCTCCTCAAGCAAGTGCCAAAGTGCAGCAAATGCGTGTGCGGGGTGGGTGGCCACTCGCTTAGGAGGGTCTTAACAGGACGTGGCTTCTCTCCTGCACTAATGCTCCGGCCATCACTTTGCCATGTCATCATCCACCCCCGGCAGTTCTTCAGCCAAGCGCGGAGGGAGAGAGAGAGAGAACACGCATGTTTCTTTCCTGAGGGTGTAACTTTAACTCTGTTGAGGCAATTGAAAAGTTCATGTGGATGTGTAATAGTTGCATATTAGGAAGTCATATGAATTGCCAAAGCAATATGTTACTCAACATAAATAGTAATTACCTTGGGGATTTGTATTGCCATTTCAAAGTGAGGAGTTTCCCTTCCTGTCCCATCACTGGTTGGCCCCGCCCCTCATTTCTTTTTTGGACTCCAGCCTGAAGTGGCAGGAAGCGAAGGGTGCCTTATGAGCAAATGTGGCGTGAAGGCAGGTACAAGGCAGCTTCATTCCTATACTCAGGCGACCCTCTTCCCCCTCCTCCTCTCAGGACACCAAGGCCAGCTGTGGATGAGCCGGGAGCATGCGCACACGCAGGGAGACCCTCCTCAAGCAAGTGCCAAAGCTCAGGAAAGGTGTGCATGGGGCGGGCAGCGGCTCATTTAAGGAGGGTCTCTCTGGGCGTGCGCACGCTCCCGGTTCAGCCACAGCTGGCCAGGGGGTTACGAGAAGAGATGTGGGGAGGAGAGTGCAGGAGCGAAGCTGCCCTGTACCTGCCTTCACACTTTGCTTCCTGCTGCTTTGAGCTGGAGTCCAAAAACAGAATAAGGGGGTGGGGTGAACCAGTGATGGGACAGGGAGCCGCAGCAGAGGGCCCAAAGAGCTTCTAGTGGCTCCAGAGCCGCAGGTTGCTGACCCATGCCTTAATCCATTCTAAATCTTGCCTGTATTTAAAACAAACCCTAAGAGTTGCTGTTTCCCCAGGTAACTTTCCAGTTTCATCTTCTATTTTGAATTATATGTTGCTTTTTTATTCAGTTCAAATAATTCTAAAATTAAGATAATCATGAACCAGATAAACATAAAACTTACATTTGATTAGATCTTCTTCCTCTATTAGTTTTCTTTCCGATGACTGGAGTCCCAAAATGTTCAGGGTTGGTAAGAGGGAGCTGATCTAATGTCTGTTGACAAAAACATTATTTTTTCAATTATTGCAGAGAATTTCACAACACAGATTTGTCAGAATATGAACTAACACATTTGTTTGAAAAAAACCAAACAAAGAATAATTCAGACAATGGGCCCTATTATGAACTCAACCTGCAAGGAGCATGAAAACAGAAATATCAACAGCACAATACGGAGTGTCTACAAAGAGACACTGTTTTATAGAGATCATAAATCTATCCCAAATGCCATCTTCTCCTTTCCTACCTTCAGTAAGGTAAATAACATAAAAAGGCAAGGTTTTTGGAGAGGAAATCTCTATTCAGAAAATAGAGCCAAAGCCCCACTTTCTTGTAGTCATCTCTCCCAAAGGAAGGGGTCTAAGGCAACTCGCCGTGGCCAACATGCCATAGCCATCTTGCTGCAGCCAACTCGCTGCGGGACAACCTGTGTGTGATAACTCCACATAATAAATGTTAGCCGCCACTGTTTTTTCTGTATTATCTCCATTTTTGTCATTCAAGACAAGAAAAAAAGAGGATCATTCTCATCTCATCCCACATAAAATATTTTTTTATGTGCAGGAGAGAAGATGTAGTATAGGAGCAGTCAAAATGAGGAGACTGTACATTTTAAGAATTAAAACTACAATACCTCATATTTTTTGTATTTGAATTAAGTTAAAGGTTCCTATTATTGGAAATTATTAAGCTGTAGGTAATTATTTGTTCTTAGTATGAGTTATACTATTCTATACTTTTAACTCCTCTTACCATAATTGAAATCTAATTATAATGTCCATTAAACACACTTTTTATTGTACAAATAAATGTCTTTGCCTAATGTTCCAATCACAGAAAGCTAAATTAGAAGAAAAAAATATGCTACTCAAGCCACTGACACATGAACATGTGATAGTAACAGAGATTCTCTTTAATAGAATCATATTTTTTCTAGATTTCACAACTATACCCCACTACTGACAGTGAAGCACAACTTACACATTCCATTCCATTAATCAGTGGGCAAATATTAGCAGAGCATGCTTAATTTCTACAGCACAGCTAAATTAAAAAGAAAAAGTTTACCTCACTTTCAGCAAAATGTCTTTCTCCTTTCAAGCAAAGTGAAGATCGTCTAAGGGTCTTCTCATCTCCATCATCAAATACTGTTATCAATTGTAAAATGAAACACAATATAAAATTTTGTATAGGTTTTTTTTTATTTCCTTAAGTTTAATTAAATTTCAATTAAACATACAGCTGAGCCTACTTATTCCATAAATTTCATACTTATCAATTTTATAATGACTTCTAGCTAAAAGTAAATGTACATTTCTAAGCCAAATTGAGTTTCATTTAATCAGAAACTTCAGAAATACTATAAAATACTATAGGCTCTAACCTAAGCAAACCTGTGCAGTGTAAGAGTCTAGCCTTTAAGGATTCTGTAGAAACAACTGTTCTTCTTTTTGTAGAGTGTTTTAGACAGAAAATAAAAATAAGTTAAGTACAAACTATACATCGATTCCACATGTTGTAGTTGTGTCAGGAAACAGTATCATAGCCACTGTTTTAATATTATGATTTATATATATATATATATATATATATATATAGCCAGAAAGCCAGAGAAAGGAAGAAGGGAGATAGAGCACAAGAGACAAAAGAATCTTAAAATGTTGATAGATAATACTTTATATTGAGTGTGTGTGTGTGTGTGTGACAGAGAGAGAGAGAGAGGCAGAGGGAGAGAGAGAATGAATGGGGGGGGGATGTATAATAGTACTGAACTATGATGATGGGATACATCACCATTTATTAATGGGACTACCAAGCTCAATCCAGATAGATCTCATGGCTATTTTGTCCCCTTTTTAGGTAACTTCAAATGGTTACTAAGTGACAAGTCATAAGTCAAGAACTATCTGTATAAGAGAGCTAGTTTCATTTACTTAAGCATCAGGGTAGAAACTGGGAGACTGAGTTCTAGTGCTGCCTCACACACAAAGCTATTTGGATGACCTTGGGCCAGTCTCAGCTCTAGGAAGGAGACAATGGCAAACCACTTCTGAAAAACCTTGCTAAGGAAACTGCAGGAACTAGGCCAAGCAGTCAGTGAGAATTGGATGGGACTGAATGGAAAAAAATGCATATACAACAGCAGTTTGTTCTAGAATTTCTAGAAGCAGCTGGAAAGATGAGATGCCCCAATACCATAGAATTAGGACAATATTCAGAACAGTCAAAAACCAATCAGAAAAATTAGGACCAAAAAGGGCCTTTTTAATGCAACATATACCTTGAAGTTTTAAAATGTTAAGAGTCAGATTCCAAATTCTATGAATTGGCAAGAAGTTATTATTTAAAGCTGTTGCACAATTCTCATTTCCTATTTCTATTTGTCTTTTTATCATTATCAAGCAGATTCTGTTCCAAAACATTCATAAGTGATTGCATATCAATTTCAATGGAGATTCTATATTGAAACTCAAAGACTCACTGAATACAAAGACCAACCCTTGGTGAATATTACAGGAGAAAGTACATTTTTTACAAACTTAATTTTTCAATTGTGTCAAAAGAAGTTTTCCTTACCTACAGTATACCAACTAGCATCTGTTAATTTATTGATGACAGCTTCCTGATAAGTTCCATCTGGATTCCTGACTTCCACCACAGTTCCTACCTACAACAAAAGCAACTTTAAAGGTTTTTGAAGAAGCACTTGGTTATGAAATACTGAACCACTTCACTTCTTATTTTATTGAATTTAGTTTTTATACTCATGTACAGTAGCATATGAAAGGCAGTTTGGTGTAGCAGTTATACCACCAGACTAGAAATCTGAGGAGACCATGAATTCCATTCCCACCTTAGGTACAAAGTCTCCTGGGTGACCTTGAGCCAGCCACTCTTTCTCAGCCTTAGATAGAAAGCAAAAAGTCCAATTAGAATAAGGCCAGAATTTGTAAAACAATAATTGATCAGCCTGTCAAATTATTTGTAAAAGAAGTATTGTTTCTAAAAAAATCTATTTTCATGTACAGTGATGTACTTTATATTTTCTTTACTGCCAGCAGATGGTGAAAAAGAGTTGATGTCAAATGGCTCACTAAAATAGTATGTAAAACAAAAGGCAGACAAGCTTCTTAGTACTGAGGGTTAAAGTCTGAGTGTGCAATATAGTTCCAATTTCTCTGCATATCAAAAAAAGATTGAAGACAACATCTCTAAAGACTTATTTTGGACAAGAAAGAAAGGAAAGCACCAATTATTTTAAAATTATTTTTAAAATGTTCAATTTAATATTCATATATTTATTTTTATTAATCATCATCTTTCCTTTCTTTCTACTTTTATATTTTCTATGAGTACAAAGGTAAGGATCAATTAATATTATAGCCAGAAAAAGGAAACTACCATATATTTTGGAGTATAAAACGCATTGGAGTATAAGACGCACCTTACTTTTTGGGGAAGAAAATAAGAAAAAAGCTGATTGGCAGGTGGATCGGCCTCCTGGAATACCCACAATCCAGGGGTGAGTTCTAAATTTTTTTACTACCGATTCTGTGGGCGTGGCTTATTTTGTGGGCGTGGCTTGAGGTAATGTGACTGGGTGGGCGTGGCCAACTTTTTAAAAAAAAACTTTTAAAAGCATTTTTTCTACAACCTTAAGAGGTTGCAGAAAAAAATGCTTTTAGAAGCCTCTGACAATCAGGCAACTCAGCTGGGATCGCCAGAGGCTTTTAAAGGCATTTTTTTTCCTACAACCTCTTCGGCTGAAGAGATTGCAGAAAAAAATGCTTTTAAAAGCTTCTGACAATCCCAGCTGAGCCACGCGATCATCAGAGGCTTTTTTTTTTTTTTTTTTACTTTTAAAATCATTTTTTCGGCCGAAGAGGTTGTAGAAAAAATGCTTTTAAAAGTAAAAAAAAAAAGCCTCTGATGAGGTGGGCAGGGTAAGCGAGCGGCGACAGGGCCGAGGACCGGTTCGGGGGCGTGGCCAGCCAATGTTACTACCGGTTCTCTAAACTACTACAAATTTTTACTACCAGTTCTTGTGAACCGGTGCGAACCGGGAGCAACCCACCACTGCCCCAATCAGCTGTTCCCAGAAGTGAATTTTAGCAACAGGTTCCTTGGTTGTAAGCTCTGTGCATTGCTTTTTTTTTTTTTTTTTTGCTTTTTTTTGTGCCTCTGAAACTTCTGAAACTCTTTTTCCTGCTTCTGAAAGCTTCTGAAACAGAGCTTCAGAAAAAAAACCTCTGAAGCTCTGTTTGGGGGCTTCTTTTCTGAAGCTCTGTTTGGGGGCTTCTTTTCTGAAGTTTCATTTCTGATGCCTTTTTCAGCCTCTAAAACCTCCGTTTGAAAGCTGGGCGGGGCTACATTCAGAGTAAAATTTTCACCCTTTTTGGGGGGGAAAGATGCATCTTATACTCCGAAAAATACGGTATTTTCTCTCCATCACAGGAGACTACAGTTGATTTCCATTTTAAAGGTAACGCCTAAAATACTACTGTAATATGCAATTTGAGTATTATAATACAGGAACTGAATTTCTCTCACCAGTATAAAGGGAAACATACCATTTCAGTTGAATAAAGGACTGTATTTTGATTAGGAACAACTTTTGTGATGGTACTTAGCACAGTGCACACAGTCCATACATTCCTTGCAAAAAGAGAGGAGGAGGAGGAGGTAGAGTACAAACTACATAGCACTAGCAATTACTCTTTATGACAAATCTTTGTCAAGTACTTACTATTATATAAAAGAATAGTAAGAGCTTTGTTGGATCAGATCAAAGCCCATCTTAGTGCTTATGTCTTTCCTGCCACTGTTACATTTGGAGGCATGTGGTCCCCAAAGCGGAGATGAGACAGAATCTTCAAGACTGATAGGCTTGTCCATGACAAATTTATCAAAAAACTTTGTTCTAAATTTCTTTCCAATCAGCTTCATTGGATGACTTTTGGTTCCAGAGAGGGGAAAAAATCCTTACTATATCTATTTTTTGCTAAACTGGCCGTACAGTAGTTTTACAATCATGATCTTATTGTCCCATAGCTATTTGTTCCTAGGTTAAAGGCTCCCAAATGTTTGAGACTTAAAGTTTTGGTTGTCTTGTTCTATGTGCTTTACAAATGTTGCCTTCTAAATGTGGGTTTTCCATAGATTTGAACAAAAGCATTGCACTATTGGCAGCCTTATTTTCATTCAATTTCCTAATTAACTCTAGCATGGAATATACTTATTCATAGCCATTACATTTTGGATTGATAAAGACAGATTCTCTTACTCTATGATCATCAGGTTTACTTAAGCTTTTGATGAGTAACTCTGTCAAAGCTTTGTGAAAATCCTGGTATTTATTTATTTTATTATATTATATTATATTATATTATATTATATTTTATTATATTTTATTATATTTTATTATATTTTATTATATTTTATTTTATTTTATTATATTATTATTTTATTTTATTTTTTTATTATTATTTTATTTTATTTTATTTTATTTTATTTTATTATTTTATTTTATTTTATTTTATTATTTTATTTTTATTTTATTATTTTATTTTATTTTATTTTATTTTATTTTATTTTATTTTATTTTATTATTTTATTTTATTTTATTTTATTTTATTTTATTTTATTTTATTTTATTTTATTTTATTTTATTTTATTTTATTTTATTTTATTATTTTATTTTATTTTATTTTATTTTATTTTATTATTTTATTTTATTTTATTTTATTTTATTTTATTTTATTTTATTTTATTTTATTTTATTTTATTTTATTTTATTTTATTTTATTTTATTTATATGCTGCCCTTCTCCGGAGACTCAGGGCAGCTTACAATGTGTTAAGCAATAGCCTTCATACTTTTGTATATTTATACAAAGTCAGCTTATTGCCCCCACAAACTGGGTCCTCAATTTACCTACCTTAGAAAGGATGGAAGGCTGAGTCAACCTTGAGCCTGGCGGGATTCGATCTTACTTTAATTGCAGACAGCCGGTGTTAAATTACAGAGCTCTGTCTGTTGAGCTATTCAGGCTCCTATATTATATTATGGCAACAGTGTTATATGCTACTGACACCAATCACCTGATTGGTGATTCTCTCAAAAAATTATAGAAAAAAAATTGTGCAGATTTTCTTTTATTAGGAATTTTCCTTTATGTGCTTAGTTGTTGTTTTTTTCTGAAACTGATGAGCTCAGTGGTTGGCACTTGTGAAAAAGAGATGAGTATTTCGTTCATACAACAATAGCACTTCTTCCAGCCATGCTTTATGTCAAGCCTGTAAGAGAAATGTATTCCAGACAACCTGTGACAGATTGAAGCCAAAGACTCTGAGAGCTACATACAGCCTGAAGTTCACAGGCTGCACACTGGTAATCTCTATATATCTTTAATAAAAATATACAGGCTGCTAAGTGAATTCCAAGGAGTCTTATATGTAGATAATGACACTTCCACAAATATTTAGTAGATGTTGCCTGATCCCCTCCAAAAATTATTTATTTTATGCTGCCAAATTTATTACTGAATTTATATAACTGCGCAGTCACTTATTTGAGATGGCCAACTATATAAATTGAATAAATAAATATATATTACATATTGGTCTGTACTATCCACTATACAGAAAACAATAAGATCTTACCAAAGAATAGGCTCTTAAATTCTACAACATACAGCATTACTCTGTAAATTACATTTAAGTGTTTTTAAATAACAAATGTTTCTATTCAGAGGATAATGTCAATGCTATATTATTGAACTGTTAAATTATAATATATTTCAAATACACTCTAAATTTTCCAAGAATTATTCATTTTTTTCACCAATTACTCAAATATATTACCTTTAAAGGGCCTTTTATGTGATCATCTTGAACTTCTAAAGTTGATGAATCATGCCTAAATGTTACCTAGAAAATGAAATTGTAAACATATTTAAAGCAATATAAGAATGGCTATTGTATTTCTGAACCAGTGTTTAACCTATTTGCAGTAGATGACGCTATTGAGGTTCAAATGAAACTCACATTTTGCATTTTTTTTTCATTTGTTACTAGTTTTCTCTTGTAGTGGAACAACCAGATTGTAATAGAATTAAAGTATTAGAGTTAATACACATTTATAAAGATCAGCTGATTTAATATCCTTTCCCCCTTTATAAAGGAACACAAGGATATAGATGCAGACACAGGAAACATTTCTTTAAATCTCTGCATCTATCTTTCAACAGTAACAGTTAGGTTAAGTGATTAGATGATTTTGAACAAGTAACTCTAAGCCCAACCTAACCATTACTGTTGGAAGACAAATGCTTCTCTGAGACTTTAAAAGAAAACACATAAATCCAATCAATAACAATATCATTAAGTTACAATTATACAAGTAGTTCATAACATCAACTATTCTTTCACCTTCATTCTCTACAATTTTCTTTTGCCTTGCCTACAAAATATCTGAAATGTAGATTTCAGCAAAATTTTGTGGTTCCAACTTAACTACATAGCCACAGCAAGGTGAAATGAAATCAAACTGTTCACATCTATTTATCATTCTCTAAACCATATGGACAGAACACAATTAGGATGTAGATGCAGAGAGATATAAGTACCAGTATTCTCCTATCAATAAGCATTTCTAATTGTTACTCTAAAAATACACTGTCTGGAGAATACTCTGGCCCTTTAAAACTTCACTTTTTTTAAATAAAAAAAACCTGGAAGCCAATGAACTAAGAAGCGAAATAGTCTGATTTCACTATCTCTGATAAAATGTACCAAAAATTGCTACAAGAGAAAGATTAAATACTATTCCATTGATAAATGTAGTGTCAATGGAAGGTCAGTACATGGAGTGAAATCCAATTCGAGCATCAATAAAATGAACTTGTTTTCTCCCCTAAAGCCTTCAAGTTTGCTTGGGGGAACTTCTGGATCAGATTTTGAAATATGTTAAAAGGAGTTTCATGAGGTGGAGCCAAAAATTCCTGAAACAGCAATCTAAATATAGCCCTAAGGATCTAATCTTAAAGATTAAGATCACAAAGGCTAATATTCTTACTAAGAGTATGTACAAATTGGCTAGTGATAAGTGTGCACATTTATTTTTTGTGGGTGATAGCTTCAAATTAGCTTCCCATAATTTGGAAAAAGCGAGAAGAAAAAAGTTTGCTTTAACACAACTGATAACAAGAATATTTAAAAACAAGAGAGAGCTTACTTCAAAGTATGCCAAATCTGAGATTTTTGAAGGTGAGATTGATTTTTGTTTTGGCCAAAAGGTCTAATTATTTTGTCCTACTTGGATTACAGATATTTAATTAAGAAATTGATCACATTAAGCAATTCATGCTTTCAATCTTGCAAACAGGATTACAATTCTTATGTTATTTATTCAAGAGTAAATGGAAATAGGTCCTAGCTAGATAGCAAACACAATATTTGAAACAATAAATATTTGGATTTATGGAAACAATTGACTCAACTTCTCTTGTGCAAGCCTGTGTAAAATAAATGGATTTTCTGCAACTACATGCAGATTGTAGATTAGGAAACCAGTATCATAATTAGAAGCATTCAGAAAGTTGCTGTTAAATGGGAATACATGCAGACACAATCATACAGTGCTGTTCCTTTTATCCAGATTCATTATATTAATGTTATAGGCAAATTTAGCAGAAATAATTACATTTCTATTCAAACTCTAATGTTCTTTATTTCTTATATGCCTTCAATTGCTATGAGCCTACCTAATCAAATGAAAAAAAAAAGTGTAGCCTGACAAACACTTGCTCTGATGGAAAATAGGTACAAGAGATTATTATTCAAAAGTTCATCAGTTATGTATTTTACATATACCTAAAATGAATTTTAAAATGCATGTATATACATACCTTGACTTTAACCAGTCTTTTTGCTGTTTTTATCTTGGCTTCACAAAAGGCACCTCTGTATTTTGCACTCACATCAGTGCCTACTGTCAAATAGGGCGGTTCATCAAGGGTCTAAGAAAGAAGTGGAAGTGGGCTTTTAATCTTTTCTGGAATTTCTGACTTATTCAAACTGGAGTCTTACATCACTGTCAGCCAGGTTTTGTTTTAATAATTATTTATTAAATCACAATAACTGAATTCATAAAGCACGCTTAAACCACAGTATCTTGATTTATGTAACACATTAAGACAAAACAAAATAAACCATAAGTGTTGTGTGAATCCAGTTTAGGTAAATCCTTTAAAAAGTACAAAAATATTTGTAAAAATAAACTATCTAACATTAAATTTTGGCCCAAACTTCTACCAAAACATTTATCTGTGGGAACAATTAAATTATTTGTAATTTCATAAACTTTAAAATGTGAATCTATTTTTTTTTTTTAGAAAGAAGACCTTACTACTTTATTGTAATGGATACAATCTAATGTTTATTTTATTAAATAGAATGACAATACCCTTTTGGAAAATATTTTTCATTTTCTATCTGTATTTCAAGAACAGATATGGATTACATATATGGAATTGAGAGAAGAAAGCAAAAGGGAGGGGTGTCCTGCATTTACCAAAGTGAATTTTTCAAAATGAGACACTAGTTTAAACTAATCTGCAGTGCAAAATTTATCACAGACTAGGCTGGAAGCTCCAACTGCAGGAGTGAAAAATAACTGTCTTTGATGATTATGTGTTTTCACCCAGGAACAGGAAACCTAGAATAGTTGCAGAACTTCAATCTGGGGACAAACAGTCTGCTGCAATAAATTTCTGAAGTTTGTGTCTCACTTCTGCAAGTTCAGTAGGTCCTTGAGAAGCCAGTTTTCCATTTTAATATCATGGGTCTAGAACAGGGCTGTCAAACTCATGCCCAGTTTAGTGAAGGGAGGGAGGAAAAGTCCCGATACATCATGTGATGTTGCCATGACAATGTGTTTGACATCCCTGGTCTAGAATATGGTTTTCCTGATATCAATAAACTACAATTCTCAATGTCCCTCACTATTTCTGGGACAAAGTACCTATAATTGGGATCCTACACTAATATCTCAATCCTGTTTTCCTATGCAAACCTCAAACTGTACTTTTCAGCAAGTCATAGCTTCAAGTGTTACATCAACATAACCCTTAAATATTGAAAATTATGAAATTCTAAGATGAACATGTATGATTTCACAAAGGCATAGCAAAAATCTTTATTCTCCTCTGAAATAACCCTGCATTCAGTGACCAATAACAGCAGAACTTGCATAGATTTATTATTGTGAAATCAGTTTTTACTTCCAACAAGAATTTGTGTGCGCGCACGCACACACAGATATCCACACTGCTGAATACAGAAATCTCTGTATGCATGTCATCTTTTTTTTTTAATCATTAAAACAGCTGCATCCTTTCCCAGGCTTGTTTCTGTATGCATGGCTGCTCAGCTGGGAAAAAGATGCTTGCTTTAATGATTTAAAAAGAGGTGCTTTGTATGCACAACTGCAGGTTGCAAAGTACTTTTTTCAAAGGATATTCATAAAAATCACCACCTACTCATATATGGACAGGTAGCTAACAGAAGACTTGACTTTTGAGTTCAGATATAATGCTGGGTAAGTGTTTTAAATCATTTCCACCTTTAATTATTTCCCCCACTATAAATCTATTCATTATTCCTCAGAGTAGAGTGCATGAAATTTTGCCAAGTACCAGAGCTTGTCTCAGAATCAAAACCTGAACCCATGCTAATATTTTTAAATAAGTTGAAAATCCACCTCAATTTTGGCTCTCCGCCAGGTTTTTTTTAACCCAGTTTCTTGTTCATAGTTAAAACATATTTTTAAAATAACATTCATTTGAACAGCTATCATTTTAGACCAAAGTTATGTCATAAAAAAGAAATATCTGAAAATAAAAATACTATTAAACACAAAACCAATCTAGCAGTTTCCAGCTGTTTTGGATTACAGCTCTCGTAATCGACTATATTTCACGTTGGGTGGAGTTTATAGAATGCAAACTAAACACTGGTAGGCGCTAGGTTAATCAGTTTTAGGCTCCTGCATTCACTACACTTTTCCATAATTGTTATTTGGTCTAACAATGTAACTTGGTGAGATGGATATGAATGCCTTTTTTAGCTCTTAAAATTTTAGTGAAATTGTAATGAGATCTTAACAACAAATATATATGGAAAATGCTAAATACACTATTGAAGTATTATTTCTTCAACAGTTTTGCATGCATTTCAATAACTGAAAGGAGCGTTGGTCCTACCTGATACGTTTCTTCTCGTTGAGTGGAGACAGCAACCAGCGAGGGTAGTGCCCATCCAATCAGCTTGAAGGACTGAGTCTGCCAATTATTCTTAGTCCCGCCCTTGTTGCCGGGCAGACCCAGCTTTGGCGAAGACTTGAAGACAGACTCGGCGTGTGGGAGAAGGAGAAAACCTCAGGAGAGAGAATAGGAAACAAGCAAGGTCCAGCCTGAGAAGGGAGGGTCTGGCTGCTGTCTCCACTCAACGAGAAGGAACGTATCAGGTAGGACCAACGCTCCTTCTCCATTGAGAGTGGAGACAGCAGCCAGCGTGGGACGTACCCAAGTTCACTGTCCCGGAGTCAGGGGGGGAACCTGCTGGACCGCAGCAACTTCTCCGGCAACAACCCTTTGAAGAACACGGCGTCCAAATGCCGCCTCCGCCGATGCGAACTGGTTGACCTTGTAGTGTCGAATAAAGGGTCCAGGCGAAGACCACATAGCCGCCCTACAAATCTCCAGCAGGGAGGCCTGCGTTGCCCATGCAGCTGTTGTAGCCGCGCTGCGGGTGGAGTGAGCCGTCAATCTCGATGGACGTGGAAGAGAACGAAAATCGTAGGCTGCAGCAATCGTTTGCCTAATCCAACGACCGATGGTAGAAGACGAGACTTTACAACCCTGGTTGGTAGGCAGGAAAGAGACAAAAAGAGACTCCGATCGGCGGAAGGAAGCCGTCCTTTTTAAGTAAATCCGCAACGCCCACCTGACGTCAACGGTATGCCAACACTGTTCACGTGCATGAGAAGGACGAGGACAGAAATCAGGTAGGATAATTTCTTGCGAACAGTGGAATACAGAATTAATTTTCGGCACAAAGGTAGGGTCCAAGCGGAGAACCACACGATCCAAGTGGAAGACACAAAGGTCCGAGCGAGTAGACAAAGCAGCGATCTCCGAGATGCGACGGGCCGAGGTTATGGCCACCAAGAAGGCCACCTTGCAGGTGAGAAGTCTTAGACTGGTGGTCCTGATCGGCTCGTATGGAGGGCCCGTAAGGGATTGTAAAACCAAGGGAAGGTCCCAGGTGGGATATCGATGCAACACAGGAGGACACAAGTTCTTGGCACCCCAGAGAAAGCGTCGAATCAGGGGATGTTGAGCCAGGGATGACAAGGAGCCGCAGGTAAGCACCGAAGATAACGCTGCAACTTGCCGACGAAGAGTGTTAGAAGAAAGACCTTGAACCAAGCCCTTTTGCAGAAACATAAGGATATGCACAATGGAAGGTTGAAGCGGCGTAACGTCGACCTGATCACACCAGGAACAGAAGGCTCGCCAGGTGGCCGAATAAATGCGGTCAGTAGAAGGACGTCGGGAGGATTGTAATGTATGAATGACATCCGCTGGAATGTGTACCGCCCTCAAGTTGCCCCGCTCAACCTCTAAGCGGTCAGGGTGAGCCAGGCCGGATCTGGGTGCGTGAGAGCACCCTGCGAGAGAAGAGTGTCCTCGAGAGGTAGTCGCCACGATGGGGTCACCGATAGGGACACGAGGTCCACAAACCAGGGTCTCCGAGGCCAATGCGGAGCCACAAGGATCACTTCCGCACGCTCGGATAGAATTTTGCGGACGACCCTGGGGATGAGAGACGTCGGGGGAAAGGCTGTGGAGGCCCGACGGCCATGCAGTCCGAAGAGCGTCGACGCCGGCTGCCCGAGGATGTGGATATCGAGAAAAGAATTGCGGAAGCTGGGCGTTCTCGTGAGTCGTGAAGAGATCGATTACTGGAAGGCCGAAGCGAAGACAGAGGTCCTGGAAGACGCGTGGGTGTAGGCGCCATTCTGCATTGTCGATCCGTCGGCGACTCAGCCAGTCCGCCTGAAGGTTGTGTACTCCCGATATGTGCTCCGCTCGTAGAGAACACAGATGGCGTTCCGACCAGAGACCCAAAGCCATTGCCACTGCCAGGAGGGACCTCGATCTGGTGCCCCCCAATCTGTTCAGATGCGCCTTGGCGGCGACGTCCGTGAGGACGAGAACGTGGGTCCCGAAGATCAGATGGCGAAACGACTTCAGGGCAAGAAAGACTGCCTGTAGCTCCAGCCAATTGATGGGACGACGAGATTCTGATGGCGTCCAAGTCCCTTGAGCCAGCTGACCCTGACAATGGGCTCCCCAGCCCAGAAGGCTGGCGTCTGGCGTCACCACCACCCGTGGGGGCTCGAGGAAGAAGCAACCTGCAGCGAGAGCAGGGGAACGCCACCACTTGAGAGATCGGCGCACCACAGGAGGAAGCGGAATCGGCTTCGGTGAAGTGCCTCTTCCCGCCTTCTGCAACGGTAAGAGAAACCATTGGAGCTCCCTGGCGTGTAATTGAGCCCAGGGAACTATGGCTATCGCAGATATCATTTTACCTAACAACTGGGACAAAAGGTAAGGAGAGACAACCCGACACCTCTCAACTTGAGATACCAACCGCCTCAGGCTATTCTGCCTGTCGGGGGAGAGGAAAACCTGGCCCTGAAGAGTATCAATCAGGGCACCCAAATGAACAATGCGAGTGGAGGGAATGAGGTGGCTCTTTTCCAGATTAATGGAAAAACCATGGGCCGCCAACGTCTCCACAGTTAGACGTACATCTAAGGCCGCCTGCTGAGGAGAGGGGGACAAAAGCAGAATATCATCCAAATAACACAAAAGACGAATTGAACGAAGACGGAGACAAGCCACCAGGGCAGCCAGCACCTTAGTAAAGGTGCGGGGGGCGGACGAGAGGCCAAATGGTAGAGCCCTGTACTGGAAGTGTAATCCGCCATAACAAAAGCGCAAATATCGTCTGTGGGAAGGGAGGATAGGAATATGGAGATAGGCCTCGGTAAGATCAATGGAGGAGAGGAGATCGCCCCTCCGAACACCGTCCAGAATGGTCCTCAAGGATTGCATTTTAAATTTTCGATATACAACATACTGGTTCAAACGTTTCAGGTCCAGAATAGGACGCCACCCCCCCGAAGATTTGGGAACTAAGAACACCCGTGAATAAAAACCTGAACCCTCCTGGCCAGGGGGAACAGGTTGAATAGCCTTGATAGTCAAAAGATGCTGAACCGATGAGTCCATAAGGGACCGCTTTCTGGGATTACGAGAAATCGGACAGCAAACAAAGGTGTTGGGGGGGGGAGAAACAAATTCGATGGCCAAACCAGACCTTAAGGTGGCGAGGACCCACTGATCTGAGGTGGACTCCTCCCAAATGGCAGCAAAAAGGCCCAATCGACCGCCAATGGGAGGGTCTGGAACACACTCAGCGACGGCGACAGGCGAAACGACCTCCTCCCCCTCGAAAGGGCCGTTTAGAGACAAAAGGGCGTCCCCTGACCGACCTATCCTGCGAGCCCCGGGGCCTAGCCAAGGAACCCTCACGCCTATAGAAGGAGGAGAATGCAGAGGAAGAACCCCCCCCCCATCAGCACCTCGTGCCGGAGGACGAGGCGGATAAGGAGAAAAACGGGGCTCTCCTCTACGGTAGGTAGCAGCCAACACCTTCTTTTTATCCCTAGTTTCCGTAAGGAAAGGGTCTAGGGCCTCCCCAAACAACTTAGATCCATGAAAAGGAACCGACGCCAGGCGCCATTTGTGCCTGGCATCAGCCTGCCAATGTCGAAGCCAGACCAAGCGACGAGCCGTGACAGAAGAAGCCAATGATTTTGAAGCAAATCTGGCGGCGTTCAGAGTAGAGTCGGCGGAAAATTGTACAGCCGCGACAATCTTGTTTAAGTCCTGCCTAATTCGGGAGTCGCCAGGGGGCAATTTTTCTTGCAACTGCCGCAGCCAGAGCAAGGTGGTTCTATTGAAGAAGGAGGCGGTAGTGGCCGCCCTAATTGCCCAGGCAGAGCTTTGGAAAACTCTTTGGAGCACAAGTTCAGAACGACACTCCTCAGGATGGAGACCCTCGACAGGTTCACCAGGAATATTAACGTTAGGAAGCAGAGCCGCAACAGGGGCATCAATGGAAGGCATCTGAAGAAGAGCGTCGAGGTCCGAAGAGACCGGGAAGTTCTTCCTGTCATTGGAAGAGAGTAGAGGAGCTGAGGCTGGAGACTCCCACTGGCGCTTTAGCACGTCCAAAAATAGAGGAGGAGTGGGTATCGACGTAATAGGCCGAGCAGGTTCCGCAAACATGGGATCCAAGGATCCTGAAGAAGCCTGAGCTGGGGCCGGATCAACAGACGGTGAAGACAAACGGGCCGTATTAACTGCCTTGAACAAAAGGGACTTAAACAAGGCCTGCGGAAAGAGGCCGGTGAAGGAAGGCTGATCAGGCGGGAGGTTTTCATCCTCCGACAGGTCAGAGTCAGGGAAATCTCCATCAGCCGAGGCCGAATGATGACTGGAATGAGAACAAGTCGGGGATTCAGGATGGAGCGAACCAGCAGAATCCTGAGGTGCCCGTTCCGGAGAGGCAGGAGAAGCTGACCTAACCGACCCCTGCCGACTGGAGTGAGAAGACCGGGCAGCTAAAGATTTTTGTACGGCCGCGTCGATCATTTGCTGGAGTTGAGATTGATTGAGTTGGTACGAGATTATGTCTGAAGAAGGAGCAGCGCCGGAATCGGAAGGAGAGGGGTCCTGAGGGACCGTAGAAACCTGACCAGCCGGTTGATTCGATGAATCCGAGCCCCATAAGTTGTCCTCAGAAATGGTAACTGGACAGTCTTGAAGAGATAGCTGGTCCGGTGTAGGGGATCGAGGCCCCGATGTAGGAGCTGGATCAACCGAAGCAGAAGAAGCTTGCGTTTGAGGGGGAGGCAACTTGGAACTCGCCCTGTCACAAAGTTGGGATAAGAGCCTGTCCCTCCGTTTTTCCATCTTGGAGGAAGCCGACAGGCTACTTTTGGAGTGATGGTGAGACCGGGAGGAATGAGAAGCCGAGGAAGAGACCTTAGGGGCCTCATGAGCTGATTCTTGGTTAACAGACAAGGCGTCTGCTTGTCCAGCTTCCGAGCGACCAGCCTTGCGGCCGTGTTTAGACTTGCAAGGGGCCTAGGCATAGTGGTTGGCAACAGGCAGTCACAGCAATTCAGGCAAACAGAGGTGGGGGCGCTAGACTCCACAAATTAGAAGGGAGCGTGAGAAACTCCACACAAAAGGCAGTCCAAAGGTCAATAACTCACACAATGACCATCCGTCAGTAAATGAGTCATAGGTTGAACGCTCAGAAATTGCAGAAAAGGAGGCTGTGTCAGTGCCAGGCCCCAGAGAAAATGAAGGAGACCGAAATCGGGGCAGTCGTTAAGTGAGACAGGTCATAAGTCCGAGTCGCTGCCACACAATAAACAGGGGGCGCAAGACCCCACCAGGCAGGTATGAATAGCGGAGTTCTGGGGCACCAATAGCCAAAGAGAGGGGGCGCAAGGCTCCACAACTGGAATAAACAGCACCAGCAAGGCTGTTGAGAGGCAAGGGGGGGCGCGAAGCTCCACAACGGCAATCACGCAGCCGACAACCTCCAGCTCAACCAGTCACTCAGCAGGAGTAATCACTTCCAAAAGGAGGGAGGTAGCAGAGAAACGTAGCAATTAAGCCTCCTCAGTTGTTTTTGCAGCCAACCTTGCAGAAAGAAACGGGGCGGCTACCAGCGGCGGGAAAAAGTTTGTTCAAAATGGCGGGCGCCGCTAGCCGCCCTCGACGAACTCTGATAGTCCGATGTAAGCCACAGCCAGGAGGTGAAGAGAAGTGAAGGGAGGCTGAATTTGAGGGCAAAAACAGTCCTTAAACCCCCGACTGGAAAGGCTAGGGGGAGGGGGAAGAGGGAAAAAAAATCCCCTTTTGCAACGGAGGGAAGCGGAGGGAACGGAGCCCCAATCAACTTACAAATGCGAAGTTCAAAAAACAGTCCAAAGTCAGCCAAAACGAAGTACCATGCCAGAGGGGAAATAAGCAATCCGAAGTCAAAAACAGTCCAAGTCAGAAACCAGAAATCTACCAGAAAAGGTTAGAAATCCAAGAAAATAGCCAGACTAAGTCCCACACGCCTGTCAGAGCTGAAGGACTGAGCCAAAAGCTGGGTCTGCCCGGCAACAAGGGCGGGACTAAGAATAATTGGCAGACTCAGTCCTTCAAGCTGATTGGATGGGCACTACCCACGCTGGCTGCTGTCTCCACTCTCAATGGAGAATATGTAAAATCATATATTATCAAAACATAAGGATTAAATGAGTTTTTAAATGTTTCTATCATCGTGATTGGACAAAAAGGAATAACAATAGGAAACATAAATGTTTTCCTAACATAAACTTAGGAAAATAAAGAATTGTTAAGTAAAAATAACTTTTTCATAGTCTTAACTAAACAACATGATTTATAATATTTAGTATTATCAAGATACTTGGCAATCTCGGCTGGCTGAAAGACAGTTAAAAATATATGGTTTTCAGGAAGAAACATGTTGCTAGAGACACAATCAATAGAATCTATATAATTGTATTCAAATTCATTTAACAACTCTTCATTTGGTACACACTATGTTTAGGCAATGTCCTTTCTGACACAAACAAACTGAAGACAATAGAATGAAAAAGTACTGTCATTTCTAAATCATTCAAAGAATTCACAGCAGATAATACTGACAGTCACAAAAAGATACCTATTTTTCTGTCATAGTTTAGAAATATGTCACACTGATAGAACATTGCTCACAAGGAAAAGCATGGATAATAACTAACAAATTAACACTCTTTTCTATTTATATTGCATAAAAATAAGAAAGGAATACCAATATTGATCTACCCTTTTCCCAAATACAGATTTTCATAGCAAATTTCATCATTTTTTGTGAAGGACTATGCAGCAGGAAAACAAAGAATAGAAAACAAAAAGGCTAGTTAAAAGGATGAAATTTTTTATGTTGTTCTATACATGTAGGATTTGATGGTCTATTTTCATGTGTAATATATGCAAATTAAAAGGTTTTTGGTTGCAAAAAATAGATGAGTAGGAAATACTTCAAAGACCCTACTTTCAAGTCAAATTTGATAATTCAGAACTAAATATAATAATATATTGTACTATAAAAATCTATACAGGACAGTATAATAAATCCTTCATAATTTAAATATGAATCCATATTCAGATAATGTCCATCTTATTTACTTACATGACCTTTTTCTGTAACTAAATATTTATTAATTAAATTGTATGTTGCTCATCTCACTGTCAAGTGACTACAGGCAGCTTACAAACATCCGAAAACATTAAATATTAAAATTAACAGATTAAATAAATTAAAAATCAGAATATGAAGGGATGGAGGTAGGATCTTCTTCCTAATCCATTAACCACCTCCAACATCGAAATGCCCCACTGAGGTCACATCAGCAGAGCCAGGTTTTGAGGCTCTTGCAGAAGGCCAAGCAGGGTAGGGGCAACTCTCACCTCAAGGTGCATTATGATCCAAAGGGTGGGAGCCATTGACAGAAAAAGGCCCTTCTTCTGGATCACTTCAGCCAGAATTCCTTAACTGATGGGGTCCACGACATCCCCTTTCTGACAGAACGAATGGGTCCAATCCCATTCGGGTGAGACTTTATCTCAGGTAGGCTGGCTCCATGCCATAAAGTGCTTTAAAATTCATAACCAATACCTTAAATTGGACTCAGAAACACACCAGCAATCAGTGCAGTTCATTCAATAGCAGTTTCCTGGGCCATTCTAGAGGTCCCAGAATTATCTACATTGCTGCATTTTGCACCAGCTGTAGCTTTTGAATACTCTGCATGGGTAGCCCCAAGTAGAGTATATTGCAGTAATCCAAATGTGAGATGACCAGGGCATAAGTGACTATATAGGTTGTATCAAAAGTCCCCCCCCCCACTTAAGCTCATCATTTATTTATTTTATTTTTCAAAGAAAATGTTACTATGCTTAGGAATACTCAAAGATCAAGTGTTAAATGAGTAAAGTTTAAAGGAAACTTTTGAATGCTAATGTAATTTATATACAGTAATTAATTGTCTATGAAGTCTGACTTTTGTTATACCTTATATATCCAGATTAATTTCCATATGGACTCCTGATTTCCTGTGGAAAACACATTTCTTAACAGTCGAATACACTGAATAGGGAAAATAGTCCAAACAGTGCTCTCTAAAACAAAGTACTTGACCATCACATTTCCACAAACTATAGTAGCTTTACACTAAATAAACATGTCTGGCATTTATTAAGAAAAAGTATCAAAATGATTATAAAACCCCTGCAAAGTAAGGACTCAGGAGACCAAGCCAAAATTGGAAAAATTGGAATTTTTCTGCTCCCCCCTCAAACAGAATTATCTCACTTAGATTAGATTAGATTAGAACTCTTTATTGGCCAAATGTGATTGGACACACAAGCAATTTGTTTTTGGTGCATATGCTCTGAGTGTACGTAAAAAGAAAAGATGCATTAGTTAAGAATCATAAGGTACAACAAGGTACAACACTTAATGATAATCATAGGGTACAAATAAGCAATCAAATCATACTAGGAAACAATCAATGTAAATTGTAAGGATACAGCAACAAGTTAGAGTTATACAGTCATAAGTGGGAGGAGATAGGTGATAGGAACGATGAGAAGATTAATAGTAGTGCAGACTTAATAGTTTGACAGTATTGAGGGAATTATTTGTTTAGCAGAGTGATGGCGTTTGGGAAAAAACTGTTCTTGTGTCTAGTTGTTCTGGTGTGCAGTGTTCTATAGCATCATTTTGAGAGTAGGAGTTGAAGCAATTTATGTGCAGGATGCGAGGGGGTCTGTAAATATTTTCACAGCCCTCTTTTTGACTTGTGCAGTATACAAGTCCTCAATGGAAGGCAGGTTGGTAGTAATTGTTTTTTCTGCAGTTCTAATTATCCTCTGAAGTCTAAGTCTGTGTTGTTGGGTTGCAGAACCAAACCAGACAGTTATAGAAGTGCAGATGACAGACTCAATAATCCCTTTGTAGAACTGTATCAGCAGTTCCTTGGGCAGTTTGAGCTTCCTGAGTTGGCACAGAAAGAACATTCTTTGTTGTGCTTTTTTGATGACATTTTTGATGTTAGGGGTCCATTTTAGGTCTTGAGATATGATAGAACCCAGAAATTTGAAGGTTTCTACTGTTGATACTGTGTTGTCTAGTATTGAAAGAGGTGGTAGTATGGGAAGGTTTCTCCTAAAATCTACCACCATTTCTACGGTTTTGAATGTGTTCAGTTCCAAACTGACCACTTGAGGGTCAAATGAGATTGACAAAAGGGGTGAGACATAAGCATGAAAATAATGAGGAAAATGAGACCTCTAACTTTTATAAACATCATAGAAAGTGTCTCTTTACCTGATTTTTACAAATAGCAAACTTCCACCAGAGTCACTTGATCTTTAGTAGGGGCATTTTAAAGGAAGAAGTCATCTTCTGCCAAATATTTTACTATAGATATCACTTGGGAGGAAAAATGCAAAACATGAGTGAGTGAGTGAGTGAGTGAGTGAGTGTGTGTGTGTTAGTTATAAAATAACCTGTTTGGTTCAAAATGAAGATTTGATATTTCTTTTAAAATGCCATAGCAGAATTTTAGGTGTATGTTAAAACAGTCAATTTACCCCTTTATTGCTTGCATTCTTTCTGGATACTTGTGATCTCTGTGAAAAAATTTTAAAAATATATTTAGCATTTTGAAAAAAAACTGAATTTAAGAATGCCTTGTATGTGGGTAATGTATGTGGGTAATGTATAACCCTCAAATAAAATAAAGGACCACCTTTTTCTCATAGCTCAGTGTAACTTATTTAAACAACTGATTGCCAAATATAATAGAATGAAAATATGTTGGATGAAAATGCAGCATATGCTTCAACTCACAAGCAACACATCAACAATTAGTATGCAAGCATCATGCTGCATGATGCATATATGTGAATGATAGTCCTCCGGGTTCAATATGTTCAAACCTGTGATATAAACTAATAATTAAATCTGAATATTTTGAAAAAAATAATAAATAAAAAATAAATACTTCTATGATTAAAAATAGGAAAAGAACATAACTTTTAATAATGAGTTATATTCAGAATAGCATATTGAACAAAAAGAGAGTAAATATTTGAACAAATAAGAAAAAATAGACTTGGAACTTTGTTCTAATTTATCATTTAACTAAGTTCAAAAGAAATGTACTTAAAACAATTTAACAATGACTAATGCTACATAAACTAATCAAAATATCCCAAGAAATCAGGATTATTTTGGAGATACCAACCTTTTATATATTTTATGCTTTTCTTACAATATTAAATTTCTGAGATGTGCTATACAACATTTAATAGTGAATTCTAATTAGCCACATGCTGTAATGTACATGATAAATTGTGAAATCTGAAGATTTACAATTATGTTAATTTTACTAATGCAGCCTATAATAAGCCTTTCAATCATATATTTTTCTTTATTCTGAAGTTTTGATTTAATATTATTCTGAATTTGCATGATAATATTTTGTGGTTAGCAAAATTATGGCCAAGACATTCATCCAGGGCAGCAAAGAGACCTCACAAATTGCTCTAACAGCAATTTGTGCCAGTTCTTTTTCTTTTACTCAAGGAATATATCTCTATATTTCCTGCAAAGATGACTGTGGTTACTTGGGATTTGATCATTTTAATTTTTTTCATTGTGGTGTTGGCTAAATCTTTTCCCAGCCCATTAATTTTAAATGTAATACCCTTCACATGTCTACAGGAGATAAAAGACATGTCAGAGCAACAGCTACTCATATCATCCACCTTATGTTTCAAGTAAATTAATGGCTGTCTACTAAAGCCTAGCCCTGTGACGGCGAACCTGTGGTACGCAGAGCCATATCAGTGGGCACACGAGTGTTGACTTAGCTCAACTCCGGCACACATGCCAGCTAATTTTCGGGCCTTCCAAACCCACCGGAAGTCTGGAAACAGGCCTCCGGGGGTGGGTGGGAAAGGTCTGTTTTTCGCTCTCCCCAGGCTCCAGAGTCTTTCGGGGGAGGGTTAAAAATGGGCCTTCCAGTCCCACCGGAAGTCGGCAAATGGGCCGTTTCTGGCCTCTGGAGGGCCTCCCGGGGGGTGCGGAAGGCCATTTTTGCCCTCCCCAGGCTCATAGAAAGGCTCTGGAGCCTGGGGAGGGCGAAAAATGGGTCTACCGGGCCAGTGGTGGGATTCAGCCAGTTCACACCACTTCGGGAGAACTGGTTGTTAAATTACTTGAATCCCACCACTGTACTGGGCCCACTGGGCCATTGTGTACCAAAAGCGGGGGGTCAAGTGCACATGTGCAGGGGGCAGGGCGCATTGAATTATGGGTGTGGGCATGCACGCGTGTGACCCATGTGTTCCCCCCTCTTTTGGTACGCAACGGCAAAAAGGTTAGCCATTCCTGGCCTAGCCACTAATTTAGTTTTTCACAAAACAGAGAACTATGGTTGTATGAGGTAAGATAAGAATAAACCACTATTTCAGACTATGGTTAAGATGCAGAAGCTTTTTATTCTTTCCAACAGAATTCTGGAAAGAAATTATGTAAAGAAACTCAAGAATCTGTCTAGATGTTTCCAAGATAATTGTCTTAAAACAGAATTCGATGGAACCAAATATAGTATGGAAAACTAACTAAACCAATGAAAATTGGGCAAATCATGTCAAGGATTATAAAGAAAAAAAATATCTCAAATTCAGTGTATTCCTAGAAGTAAAGCAGCTGGGCACCTACTTAGAATATTACTGACTGAAGCTGTAGGGGATCTATGACTCCCTATATAGAGGGATCTATGACTCCCTTAACTACAGATACAAATGCATTATTTCTACCTTTAAATAAATATGCAAGAAAGGTCAGCAGATTTAACTGTAGATTTTCCAGTTAAATTATTCAAATTGAAAATATTCTTTCCCAACTAGTGTCACTTCAAACCCTAAAGAGAATGAAAACGGGAAATTTAGCAAGTAATCATTATTTGCCATCAATTTATCACATCTCACTAGACTTCCAGTAAACAAAAATTCAACATAAACTAAGTCAAGAATGCATCCTACTGTCAATATCACACAGTCCCACTTTCCATCTGAAATTAGTTGGTAACAGGATCCCTAAAGATAATGTTTTACAGCAGGGGTCTCCAAACTTGGCATGGCTGGCTGAGGAATTCTGGGAGTTGAAGTCCACAAGTCTTTAAGTTGCCAAATTTGGAGACCCTTTTTTAACAGAACTTAAGTGTGTAGTGAAAGCTTGATTTGGGGACCTTGATACAGTAAATGTAGATGCAATGGGCAAAATCCCCTTTGTATTTATAGCATTTTCAATCATTTGCATTATAACATCAATATGGATGACATATTCTCACTTTAAAGGAGAACCCTTCCCCTTTGACCCATTAATCATGATCACATTGTATATAATTTTCTTTCTGAATGTCACTCTGTAGAAAACTTTAGATAAAAAGCTAAACTATGAATAATGAATCAGAATGGCTGTGATTGCAAACAATGCTAAGCCAAAACAAACAAGCACACATGATGTTTCAAGATAATAGCCCAGCTCATATAACATGCAAAGACATAATATGATTCGTTTAATCTAAGGTTAGCCAATGTGGTTTGTAAAAATATAGTTCAACAAATTTTTTGTGCTTTCACATATATGCTAATGCAAACCTGTTATATGATTTGGGATTAATTTCTGTCATTTTCATTAAAACAATTAATTTATATTTAATGTTGGAATCTCGTGCATGGCATTAGAGGGTATCATATATATCAACCCACATTACGTGGCAATGCTCAAATGTTTTTAATGAAGATGTAGTAATGCATATGAAAGAAGAATGGGAACTGTGGATTCAAAGAAATTCTAATTTTCTTAGCTCATATGTAACACAGAAGCATAAATTACCACAATAGCTCAGCACTTGGGTTTACATGCAGCCTTAATCCATAGCTGGCATTAACCAGGGCTTATTGAAAATTCATTATCATGATTTATATATCATCATGGGTATAATCATAAAAAGCCAAAAATTAAGTACATTACTGCTTTGTGAGATACACAATTCCCATTAATAACTGAAATTCAAGAAAGGCTGTTTATCAAAATAGGATGTCATGTTAATCCAGTGGTTTTCATTATCAAGATATTGCTGTTTATAAGCCATGGTTTATGTGATGTAAGCAAATATAGCAAACTTTGGTTAATTTAGTAAAACTTGGTGCTTAGCACTCCATATTCCAAAAATCTGTTGCCAATGACTTGGAAGATTCGAAGAGGACAGAATATTCCATTGCTTGAGAACAAATTATTATTACATATTGCCCAAAGCAGAAATCCTGCTTTCTACTTTATTCTCTGCACAGCTAGTAGAGTCGTAGGTGAACTGGTAGTATCTACAGTACTGCCAAGTTTATCAGCATATATACTGTACCTGTAGCTGTTTCTCCAACTCCTCTTAACTCCTTATGGCTACAGCCTACTCATTAGTTTACAAGTACGTCTACTGCTTAGAAAAAAAAGGGAACTATACTAGAATGGTAAGAGTTTTAAAAGGAACTGCGCCTCACTAGTTTGCCTTCAGGTGAATGGATATTTTAGGACTAGCCATACTCATCAAAAATAACGTTGGACTTACCTGAACGTTTGTTCAATGTGCGCTGCAAATTCCAACCCAAGCAGCGCACAGGAGAATGTAACAGATACTTGGTCTACAAATCAGCCTCTCTCTGACAACCATCCGGTGTGATCACCCACAAAATGTATTCTCAAAATTCAAAATGTGCCACCAGAAGGGTATTAATATGACTCAGGGAATTACAAATTTTATTTACATGACTTTATTCATATTAAGAAATTGGAGAGAGTTATAAAATTAATTCAAAAGAGCAAAATCCATCAAAGACACTATGCTTAAAGTTTCATTTATTTATTTATTTATTTATTTATTTATTTATTTATTTATTTATTATATTTCTATACCGCTTTTCTCCCGTAGGACTCAAGGCGGTGTACAGTCAAGAAAAATATAGACACACAAACATCATAAAATTATTATTATTAAATATTAATATTAAAATTATTATTTATAATAAATATTTCTTAATTTCCATAAAATGTTTTTGGACCTGCAATTACATTTCGATTAGGCTTGGCATAAAGTCACAGCTGGGACTGGGATTGATATAAATGGGTGTTTTCATAAACCCAAGATATCACACGACATGGACTTACAATGGCAATTCTGGCACTCACCATTGTGATCACTAACTGAAAATCATGGGTCATTACTTGACCATCTACCCTAATTGAAGCTGTTCTGAGCTTGATCCTTCCCAGCCCTGAGCCTCAAAAAAGTTAGGGATTGCCTTCAGCTCCCCTCCACAACTCCCCCGAAACTCTGCCCTTTGGCTGTCCTGAACCCTGCCTTGTGGGGTGGTAAATGGCCTCAGAACCATGCAGCCCCAGGAAGCCTCAACCACTCCAGCCTGCCCAACATATGCCATCAAGCACTCAACTGCCTTCTCTCCCACTTCCTGACAGTGACCTTTTGCCTTCTGCACCCAGCTGAAGCAAAAGCACCCTACTGCCTTTGCTGGTGCCTTTTCAGACAGTGCCACTATATTACCGCAGGTACTTCAGCTTCTCTGGCTTCCTATACATGGCCCACCAGTAAAACAGCAGCAAGCCTCTAAGTCCATGAAGTTCCAGCAGGCGTTCATTTCCTCAGCTGCCCTCTCTCTAACTTCCGTGCATCAACATTTGGCACCCAACTGCCATGGCCAAACTAGAAATGGCTCGTGCCCTTGTTGTCTCCTTTTTAGATGTGGCTTCTCTGGTGAACATTTCCTATATGTGACTCCCTAAGCACCATTTTCTGAAAGCTGTGCTGCCTTCAGAAAGTTTTCCAGCTTCTGAAGGCAGCACAGCTTTACAAGGACAGCATTCTCAGAGAACCACATGTAGGAAAATGTTAGATGGAGAAGATAGGTCAAAAAATGAGACAGCAAAGACAGTGAGGCACTTTGCTGCACCTGCTGGGTGTAAAAGGCGAAAGGTTGGTGTAGGAAAGTGGGAAATAAGGCAATTGGACAAATGAATGCTTGCTGGTGTTTGTTCGGTCAGATGAGGCTCAGTGGGGTATGGAAAGCAGCCAGAGGCACACGGTTATGGTGCTGCTGATTACTGCCCTGCAAGGCAGTTTTGTTTTTGTTTTTGTTTTTGCTTTAATTTATATGCCGCCCTTCTCAGGGCGGCTTACAATGCGTTAAGCAATAGCCTTCATACTTTTGTATATTTATACAAAGTCAGCTTATTGCCCCCACAATCTGGGTCCTCATTTCACCTACCTTTGAAAGGATGGAAGGCTGAGTCAACCTTGAGCCTGGTGAGATTTGAACTTGCAGTAATTGCAAGCAGCAGATGTTAATAACAGTGTTTAGTCCACTGTACTACAGGCTCTTTTAGGCAACCAGAAAGCGTATACATGGGGGAGGAGACACAGATAGATAGCAGAAGTTGAAGTGCCCCTTCAGTTACAAGTACAGGTGAGCTGCCAAGTGCCTGAATTTTGTTCATGTAACCATGGAGGTGCTGGAACTTTGGTCACAAATAGCCAAAATTTGATTACTACCTGTAATAATGAAACTCCTCACAACTTTGTGTTCAGCAGGTGTTTACTATTTTTCACATGTTTGGGAAGACTACTGTACTGACATATATTCACAATACTTCAGACCCACCATAAAATTCTATGACAGAATTTAAATCAGACAACAAATATTGAAATAAGAGGCAACTGGGGAGTGACAATAAAATTTTATCTCTTTACCCAGGTCATTTACCTAAGAGTTCCCCTTCTTTCTGTTCCCTTCCAAATTTATTTTCTTTGCCATTGTTGTTCTTTTTCTAATATTTTGTCTGTTTTACGGTCCTGCCAGTTTTAGCTTGAAAGCAAGTGATATTTCTTGCAGATATTCCAGTAAACTACTGTTGCTACCTTGTCATAAATACATCACTGTTGCTACTTGTCACAACAAATCTATTTATATGTAATTTTGAAATTTACTATTATGGTTGGCACAAGTTAGCTAAATGCTTAGACTGGAGTTGATATTTTTATCCACCTATTGAAGCAGATGTTGTTATTATTAAGGTAGAAAAGGGGCAAGGCAGTAATCCTAGAATTTTGTAAGACATTTATCTGCTCCTTCTCTTCTACATCACCACATTCAGCTTCATTCCCCATTTTCATTCCTCCAATTTCTATTTCTAGAACAACTATGAGAAGACATTGTGGCTTGATAAAATCCAGCATGACCGTTAAAATGAAGGCATTAAACTGCTGGGATTCTGTATAATCAGCCACACAGTAGTGATTTGCAATAAGGTTGTGGCCAAGATACAGGCCATGTTTACCACATGACAAGCTATTATTTGCTTTACTATAGTATATACAATAAGTTACAACTGGCAGGATACAAAATATGTTAAGCCATCTAAACCATTACATACACACACACACACACACACACACACACACACACAACGTATAAAGAACTGTTTAAAACCTTAAAACTCTTAGGTAAATGACCTGGGTAAAGAGATAAAATTTTATTGTCACTCCCAAGTTCTATTAACAATGGGCTTACTTCAGTTATAGTACAGAGGTGTCAAATTCACGGCCCGCGGGACAGATGCGTCACGCACTGGCCATGCCCATGCCCATTTTAGTAAAGGGGAAAAAGTTGTGATCCATCAGGTGCTGTGATGATGCAAGTTTGACATCCCTGTTATAATATATCCAACTTATGTAATTATATGCATCAAAGATGGGGGGAAAGGAAACAAAAAATGATATTGTAATGTCACATGCTCATTTCAGAAAGTACTGTAAAGAATAAAGAAGAAACCTCATCTGTAAATAACTGTAAGCATGGGGAGAAGTAGACAGATAGACACTTTCCTAATCAGCCTTAAATTATGCTTGCGGTGGTCATTGTAACAATGTGCTGTAAGTTGTGTTGCGCTTCTGATGTCATTTCTTTAGTATCATGATTAGCACCCAAAAAGCTACTTGTTTTCATTCAATTTTAATTCTGACTACCATTACTGATCTGCTATCTGACAGAACTAAATGTATCTATTTTTGTTACATGTCTTAGATATTTCAGCCAGAGCATTGTATTCCTAGGCAGCAAGACAACCAGCAATGTAAAGACCCGGGTTCATTTCAGAAAAATGTATTCTACAGTTGAAAGTTATAGCAAAGAAAGAACAAAATGAGGTGAACAAGCTAACTTTAAGATGGATACAAAGCAACTTGCTGCGGGAAGGGCATTTCTGACTACCAGATATTTATTTGACCATAGAGCTACTATACTGACAATATACTACTTTTGTTCAAAACCAAGAACTGAACCATTCTTTTTTTCAGAAATGGTCACCTAGATATTCTAAAAGGAAGCTCTCAGCCATGTAACTTAATAATAGTCAGTTGTATGAGTCTATGCACCTGAAACAGACAAATATTTCTAGTCATAGAGGATTCATCCACAGATATCATAGCTAAAAGCTTTATCAATAATCTACCCTCCATGAATAGTTTACTCTTTCAAAAGTTACATAAGTCATTGCTGAAGATCTGGTGAATCATGCTTGAATTGAAATTGAGTTGAATTGGTTCAAATACTCTATTTTTAAATACTGTACAAATGTGCTAGCCCATTTTGTTTTTGGAAGAGAGAGGCAGTAGAGACAGATACAGAAAGTGAAACGAATTAATGAACTAGTTTATGAACTATATGAAATAGCTGCTTTTGTTAGCCTTCAACCTATTATCAGCAGATCACTTTGACTAGATGACTTGGTTCCAATAATAATTGGACCAATAATAATTTCTATCTACAGAACTCTCAATGTTACCTTTCTTATGAACTTTAACTGAACTTTTTTATTAAAAAAATAATTACAAACCATCAGAAGAGCCTCACAATAAGATAAACATGAATAAATTTAAAGCTATACAAGGTGTCCTCTCTAATCATGTGTTTAATGAAACATTTCTTTTCCATTTTTATCTATTCATAATAAGATATTCACATCCCACATGCTCTATGCTCTATTACAGGATTTCTCAAACTTGACAATGTTGTGACTTCTTCAAGGTTTTTATGCTAATTCCAGGACATCTGTACATTTCTTTACAAATCTACACAAGTCTAATGCCTCAGATGTAAGCATAGAATACAAGTTGTCATGGCCAAGAACAGTCAAAATCAGCTGACTTGATTGACTACTTCTCCATTCTCACTTGCCCCTTGTTGAACA
Source organism: Arizona elegans (assembly GCA_022577455.1). NCBI lineage: Eukaryota > Metazoa > Chordata > Lepidosauria > Squamata > Colubridae > Arizona > Arizona elegans. The sequence continues at coordinate 266,266,944 of JAKOOJ010000001.1, forward strand.
AGCTTTTTTAAAGTATTTTAAGATACTTAATTTTTTACCTGGGAGCCATACTTTTGAAATCTGTTCCATGGATTGTGGACTCTCTATCCAATCAATCCATATTCAGCAGCAACAGAATTCAAATATGTAAACTTGGAGAAATGGTCTTTGGTGCGACCTTATCCCACCTTTTTTTGGAATGGGATGAACAGCATCATTCAACCAACTATGCTCTTCCTTTCTTGAAGGAAGATGTATTGCAGGTCTGCTGTGGTAAGCTAGATATTTTGAATTATGACCCATCTTCTTTTCTGTGACTTTTCCTGGCCTTCTGTGAGAGCAGATGTTGATGTTTTTAGTATAGATGTTGCCATGCCAGGCTTCTCACCAAATAGATGGACTGTTGCCTGGCCACATGTTCCATCTAACTCTGAGGCAGTGGAGACAGGCTTGGGGAAGTAAATTTGGTATGACTATGTTCTGTCCCCGTCTCACACATGCACACCAGCAGTCGACCAAGAGTTAAAATAAACCAGCAGACAAGAATTTCCTTTGATAACAGAATTGGCAGCAACCCAGTGGCTGCTTGTCAACAGTCTTTACTTATAAAGAGAGGTTTATCTCCTCTGACCGAAAACATCAAAGTCCACAAAAGCCAAAGAATAGTCAAGTCCAGTCCAAAAAATCAGTCCAAGCAGAGCATATAACAAAGTTCCAGAAATGCAGAATGACTTGCTAGCTTTCAGTTTTGTTCGTCACAAAGCCTGAATGGCCACCACACCCCCTTTTATCCCCTGTGGGATGTGGTCCAGTGACTCAGCTTAATCTCTGGCACGCCTCCTTCTCTGCTGCGTGCGCTTGTCTTTCCGACGCTGTCGGGGATCCAGCCAAGACTTATCTCCATCGCTGTCTAACTGCGGCTGCTCGCAAGTGCCTGGCTCTTGGCCTATCTCTTCTCCTTCGGAAGGCACCTGAGGCATTGCCAGAGAGGAGGGTCCTGGAGAGGGAGGCCTTGCCAACTCCTCTCGTTCACTTTCGGAGTCTTCTCCCTCCGATAAGACGGGCTCACAACAGACTAATAAGAGGGATCACTATATCTAAAGCTGAGAAGGTTTCTAAAAGGGGCGTTGGTCCTACCTGATACACACCTTCTCGTTGGGTGGAGACAGCAGCCAGTATGGGTAGTACTCGCCCAATCAGCCTGAAGGACTGAGTCTGCCAATAATATTAAATCCCGCCTTTGTTGCCGGGCAGACCAGCTTTTGGCGAAGAACTGAAAGAGACAGACTCAGCGTGTGGGAGAATAGAGAAAGGCAACCAACAGCAGGCAAGCAGGAGGCAGAGAGATAGAGAGAGAGACCAGACTGGCACAGGAAGGGTCTGGCTGCTGTCTCCACCCAACAAGAAGGTGCGTATCAGGTAGGACCAACGCCCCTTCTCCATTGAGGGTGGAGACAGCAGCCAGTATGGGACTTACCCAAGTTCACTGTCCCGAGACCTGTGGGGGGACCAGGCTGGAACGAGACATCCTCCCCGGAGACAACCCGGTGCAACACCTGTCGTCCAAATGCAGCCTCTGCTGACGCAAACTTGTCCAGTTTATGGTGACGTATAAATGGGGCCGGCGAAGTCCACGTAGCCGCTCGACAAATCTCCAGTAACAGGGCCTGAGTAGCCCAGGCTGCCGATGTGGCCGCAGTGCGGGTGGAGTGCGCAGTCAGACGGGAAGGCCGCGGAAGAGAGCGGAAGTCGTATGCCGAAGCAATAGTCTGCCGGATCCAGCGGCCGATGGTAGAAGACGAAACCTTGCGACCCAAGGAGACAGGTAAGAAGGAGACAAACAGTGCTTCTGAACGTCGGATGGCAGCAGTCCTCTTAAGATAAATCTGCAGCACCCACCTGACGTCCAAAGTGTGCCAACAGCATTCATGAGGATGAGAAGGGCGGGGGCAGAAGTTTGAGAGTATCAGCTCTTGCGAGCGATGAAAAACAGAATAGACCTTCGGCACGAAAGTAGGGTCCAATCGGAGAACCACACGGTCCGCATGGAGTACGCAGAGATCGGCCCAGGTGGACAGAGCAGCAATCTCCAAAATGTGGCGAACAGAAGTTATGGCCACCAAGAAGGAGACCTTACAAGACAGAAGGCGGAGACTCGTCATCCGCAGAGGCTCATACGGAAGGCCCATAAGCGATTCGAGAACCAAGGGAAGATCTCAAGTAAGGTAACGGTGCAGAACCGGAGGAGACAAGTTCATTGCGCCCCAGAGAAAACGGTGGATCAGAGGATGTTGTGCCAAAGACGACAGCGAGCTGCAGGTGAGTACAGACGAAATAGCCGCTACCTGGTGACTCAAGGTGTTAAGCGAAAGCCCTTTGGAGAGACCTTTCTGCAGGAAAACCAGGATGTTCACAATGGAGGCCTGGAGAGCGGATACACCGTTTTGGTCACACCATGAGCAGAAGGCCCGCCAGGTAGCAGAGTAAATACGGTCCGATGAAGGGCGCCATGAGGCCTGGATTGTACGAATAACATCCCTGGGAATGTTTGCGCCTCTCAAAGAGAGCCGCTCAACCTCCAAGCGGTCAGACCAAGCTAAGAAAGGTTCGGTTGGCTCAAGGTCCCGAGTCAGAGCGTCCACTTCGAGAAGAATGCGCCAGGAGGGAGCGACCGAGAGGGAGACTAAGTCCGCAAACCAAGCCCTCCGGGGCCAATGAGGAGCCAGGAGGACTACCTCTGCACATTCGCACAGGATTTTTCGGATGTCCCTGGGAAGAAGGGACGTCAGAAGAAAAGCATACAGGAGACCTTCCGGCCAAGGATCCCAGAGGGCATCGATGGCCTCCGCCTGAGGCTCCAGTAACGGGGGAAGAAGTGAGGCAGTTGAGCGTTTGAGTGTGTTGCAAAAAGGTCGAGAACCGGAGCACCGAACCGAAGGACCAACTGTTGAAAGATCCGAGGGTGGAGACGCCACTCCGCATTGTCCACCTGTTGTCTGCTCAACCAATCGGCCTGAGAATTGATGACCCCGGATATGTATTCCGCCCGAAGGGAGCTGAGGTGTCGTTCTGCCCACAGTCCCAACTTCATTGCTACAGACAGCAGAGATTTCAACCTGGTGCCTCCTAACCTGTTCAGGTGCGCTTTGGCGGTAACATTGTCCAAGAGCACTAGTACGTGGGCTCCGGAAACAAGATGACAAAAAGCTCTGAGCGCCAGGAAAACTGCCTGCAACTCCAACCAATTGATTGGACGACGAGACTCCAACTCAGACCACGTCCCCTGCGCTAACTGACCTCCGCAATGGGCTCCCCAGCCCCAAAGACTGGCATCTGAGGTGATCACCACCCACTGGGGTTCGAGAAAGAGACAGCCTGCCGACAGTGCCGGGGACCTCCACCACCTGAGAGACCTGCAAACCGAGGAGGGAACAGGAACCGGCCTGGCTGACATACCTTTGCCCGCCTTCTGTAAAGATAAGAGAAACCATTGAAGCTCCCGGGCATGGAGCTGTGCCCAGGGAACAATGGCTATGGCCGATATCATCTTTCCCAAAAGTTGAGAAAGAACATACGGGGAAACCGCCCGACACCCCTCAATCCTAGATACCAACTCCCGGAAGCTATCTTGCCGCTCTGGAGAGAGGAAAACTCTACCCTGAACCGAATCAATCAGGACCCCTAAGTGGATCAGGGAGGTAGAAGGAACCAAGTGGCTCTTCTCCAGGTTGATGGAAAAGCCATGGGAAGCCAACGTCTTCAGGGTGAGCTGAACATCTAGGACAGCTTGTTGAGGGGAAGAGGATAAAACAAGAATATCGTCTAGGTAGCATAGGAGTCTAACTGAACAAATCCTGAGGGAGACAGCCAAGGCTGCCAATACCTTTGTGAAGGTACGGAGGGCGGAAGAAAGACCGAAAGGTAAGGCCCTGTATTGGTAATGGACCCCCACCCCCTGTAACAAAATCTCAAATACCATCTCTGAGAAGGGAGGATAGGGATATGCAAATAGACCTCTGTAAGGTCTATAGAAGAGAGGAGATCGCCCCTCCTAACACCGTCAAGTATAGATCTTAGTGATTGCATCTTAAATTTACGGTATATGACATACCGATTTAAGCGTTTTAGGTCAAGAATGGGTCTCCACCCTCCCCAAGGACTTAGGCACGAGAAACACACGGGAATAAAATCCCGTCCCCTTTTGATCGAGAGGCACGAGTTGGATAGCCCTGATCGCAAGGAGATGTTGAACCGCAGAGTCCATAAGGGCCCTGTTTTCGAAATTATGAGGAAGCGGACAGCAGACAAAGGTACTTGGGGGTGGGGAGAAATTCAATGGCCATCCCTGATTTTAAGGTGGCCAGGACCCATTTGTCAGAAGTGGACTTCTCCCAAATGGCGGTAAAAAGGCCCAATCTACCGCCTATGGGAGGGCTCGAGATGCAACTGGTGACGGCGCCAGTAGGAACGACCTCCTCCCCCTCAAAAAGGCCGTTGGACACAAAGAGTTTACCCCGGATAGCCCTATCCTGGGAACCTCGTTGCCTGCCAAAATTATTGTACGACCGAGGCGGACGAAAGAAAGAGGAAGAAGAGGAAGGTCCCCCACCATCAGCACGAGATTGAGGCCGTGAAGCGTAAGGCGAGAAACGTGATTCCCCTCTGCGATACACCGCCAACACTTTTTTCTTGTCCCTAGTCTCAGTCAGGATGGGCTCTAATGCGTCCCCAAACAGGCGTGACCCCCCCGAAGGGAATGGAAGCTAGACGCCACTTATGGCGGAGCCAGACCAAACGCCAGGCAGCGACAGTGGAAGCCAAGGATTTGGCGGCAAAACGTGTGGCGTTAAGGGTTGGACCGCCGTCACAATCTTATTTAAGTCCTGCTTGTCTCGAACATCCTCAGGCGACAACTTCTCCTGCAGTTGGCGCAGCCATAGCAAGGTGGTGCGGTTGAAGAAGGACGCCGTAGAGGTGGCCCTAATCGCCCACACCGACCCTTGATGCGCTCTCTGGAGAACCAAGTCAGAACGTTGCTCATCAGGTTGCAAGCCTTCATCGGGATCCCCCGGAACGTTGGCATTAGGCAAGAGAGCAGCGACCGGAGCATCCACAGACGGGAGTTGGAGGAGTGAGTCCAAGTCAGAAGTGACGTTAAAATTCTTCTGGTCGGTAGATGAAGGAAGGGGAGCCGAACCTGGCGAAGACCACTGCCACGACATCCAAGAAGAGAGGAGGTGTAGGTATGGTCGTGACCTGTTTCACTGGCTCTGCAAACATAAGGTCCAAAGTCCCAGGGGGAACAGAAGCAGCAGGCTGAGCCGCCGGAGAAGACAGCTGAGCCATGTTCATGGCCTTGAAGAGCAGTGACTTAAACAAAAAGCCTGTGGAAAAAGACCCAAAAAAGCCGGTTGATCCAGAGGGAGGTTTTCATCATCCGATAAACCGGAGTCACTGTAGTCAGCTTCAGACAGAGTAGAAACATGACTAGCATGCGAACATGAAGGAGATGCAGGAGCCCTGGTTGACACCTGGTCCGAGTAGCGTGGCCATTCAGGAGAGACAGATCGCACGGAACTAGAAATGCTGGGAGGACGAAGCCCAGCCGCCAGCGATTTCTGTACTGCAGCTTCAATGAGCTTTTGCAGGTGGTCTGGAAGAAGCTGACAAGACAATGCTTCTGAAGAAGGGGCATGAGCCTGAGGCGGTGGAGCAGGACCCTGCGTCCTTCAGGGTGCGGTGTGGCCGAAGGTGTAGAGGAACTAGCACCCCACAAGTCCAAAGTGGATATAGCAATCGGGCAATCCCAAAGAGAAAGCTGGTCCGGAGTTGTCGGACGAGGATCCCGCACAGAGTCCAAGGCTTCGGAATTCACAGGTGCAGGAACAGTAGTTGACAGAAGATTAGCGCTCGCCTTGTCACAAAGTTTTGTGAGAACCTTGTCTCTGCGCTTCTCCACCTTGGAGGAAGTACCGCCATGTTTGTAACTTTTGTGATGGGAGCGCGAAGCCTGGGTAGGAGGGAGTGGTTCAATAGGAGCCTGGGTGGAAGGTTTATGGGTAACAGACAAGTTATCTGATTGCCCATGATCAGTAGGGCCGGTTTTCCAACCGTGCTTCAATTTAGACAGCACCTTCGGCATACTGACAGAATGTAGGCAAGGTAACAAAGCCACAGGCCAACTGACGAAAAAAAACAGCGTCAATAGAGAAGGGGGAGCGCGGAAACTCCACAAATAACTCCTCGTGGCAGTAGTCGGAGCAAGGGGGGCAAAGGGAGCGCAAAAGGTCCACAAAATGGCCGCCGCGCCTCCAACAAGAAAAAACAAAATGGCGGACAGCACTGGTCATTGGAAGAATCACCCCTAGGGAGGAGAGCTGCCCAGTTGCCAACAAGTGGGAGCGCAAAGCTCCACAAAACAATAAACAGCAGGCTCGAGAGAGCAGAAGGAACTGCAGAAGTCTGTCACTAAAAGAAACGGCGGGAACGCAAAGCTCCACTAAAGTGAACCCCAGCTGATTTTCACTCGTGCGTCAAAGCACCGCTCCAAGTGCCCGGGATAGATGACCAAACCACTCACTCAGGAACGGGTAGGCAAGCCGCAATTCACAAGTCCAAGCGGCTTAAGGCTTCAATTTAAGCCAGGTCGTAAATAGCCAGGAGCCGGAATAAAGGATTACGAAGAAGCGCTGCTCCAATCGGTGCGAAAAGGCACTAAATGGCCGCCGCCACCCCAATGGCGTGAAAAAAACGGCCGACAAGCAAACAGGAGAGCCGAGGAGGCAGATAGTGGCACGGTCGGTAGATAAGGGGCCAAATCCAGCAAGAACTGCGGCAATTGCCAGCTGCAATCCCTCGCGAGCTTCAAAAAAAACCCCAAGGGATTCCCACCCCGAAGGGAGAAAAAACCCTTTCAGTCAGCAGTTAATACAGTCCCGGTACACAGGCTAATAATAATTCACAATGCAGTCCAAAGGCAACCAGAATCCAAAGGGATAAAGAAGAGTTCGTAGTCAAACAAGCCAGATCGAAAAAACACCAGAAATCCAAAACTCAGAAGGCAATTTTAGAAATGTAGGAAGAGCTAGAGACCCACATGCCAGTCCAGACTGAAGGACTGAGTCAAAAGCTGCTCTGCCCGGCAACAAAGGCAAGATTTAATATTATTGGCAGACTCAGTCCTTCAGGCTGATTGGGCGAGTACTACCCATATTGGCTGCTGTCTCCACCCTCAATGGAGAAAGGCTATTCAGTCTCTCCTGACTAGAAGGAAATGCAGCTAGTATCTCCAGGTGAACATAAAAAAAGGGAAGGAGAAACTAGAAAAGGAGATGGTATAAGGACTGAAGCTGACAAAAGAGGAATCAATTATTTTAAACTTACCCATAATGGTTATATAAACATGGAACTGATTAAGGCTAGGAAAAGAATGATCAACGGTTCACTGACAAACAAGAGCAGAAAAAGGTCTAGAATTTAAAACCTGTAGCTGACATATATATATATATATATATATATATATATATATATATATATATATATATATAGCCTAATTTATATGCAGCATTGGCAGATTTTCTCTCCCCCCCCACACACACTCACTCTCTCTATATGTGTGTGTGTGTGTGTGTGAGTTCTTTCTTCCCTTTAATAAAGAAGATATATCAAAACTGTGAAAGCTGTACTGTTGGCTACTTAGTGAGGCACATTGAGTTTCTAGAGCAGTGTTTCCCAATTTTGGTAATTTTCAGGTGTATAATGCCAGAATTCCACAGCTAGTATAGTTATTGTTAAGTATTATACACTGAGAGCTGAAATTCCCGAACCTGGAATTTACCAAGGCTGGGAAACACTGCTCCATAGAATCAATATTCATTTATGTGCCTTTTGTGAAGTCAACTCTGGATATTTAGTATCCAGAGTTGATAATTAGTATCTAACTTTGTATAACCGCACCAGCAATAGGGATTAATTTTAAATTTTACCTCTTTGGCACTACTAATTTGAGTGATCTTACTGATAGATAAAATTTAGTCATAACTTGTAAAGATCCTTTTATAAAGAAAGAAATGTGCAATTCAAAAGCTAGATGTCAACTATACAGTGTATATAGGCTATATTAAATTTAAAATTACATAGATAGAATAAAGCATATTACTATATCAACTGAAATACTATTATGGTATTAATAGTATTTTTACCTCAAATGATAATAATTTTCTTATATTTTGGCAAAGATTGCTTCAAATGTTACTTCTGTCATTACCAAAATTATTCATTAGATTGGATTACTTTGAAACAGGTTAAAACCATCTTACTAATATATTCACTTTTTATATTATTTGCATTTTCCCTTAGAGACCGAAACTATTTGAATTGTGAAAAATTATAAATAGTAATTTTTATAGAGTAATTTTAATTTATAAATTAAGATAGCATCTTAATTTATATCAATAATTGAATGGATAGTTGCAATCTCAAAAAACCTTTTACTTTAAGAACACATTCATGGGAAAGGCAGTGTTTCTTATTTATTGGGGAGCAATGTTTATAAACGAGTAGGAAGTGCAGGTTCATCTTACACACTGATGCTGGATCTCAAGAATAGTATCCCTTAGCTTGGGGTTCTTTCTTTCTAATCAGCACAGCCAGAATCAAAAATAGCCACTGACATTAAGAAGATTATAAAAATCCTTAATAGTAATTTCTGTAAGCATTCTAATGAGATTAAAGAGATATGTGAAAAGAACTTATTTTTTAAAAAAATTACAAAACTATTTACTGCCTAATTTTCTGATTAAGAAAAATAATGCAAGGATATTAACCAACATGAAATATTTTTAAAAATATTTAACAAAAAGATCAAGATTGAGAGCTATTTCCAGCAAACATTCATATCAGAAAATGGATAAAAATGTATATATAGAATCAGCAATATCACCATATTGTTGAAATCAGTATGAAAATATTGAAAAACGAGTACTTTCTCTCAAACTGCATGCAGAATGACCACATATGATTCATGCATTATCTTTTTAAGAAAAGCATTTCTACATAATGAATAAAAGTAAGTCCCTACTAACATATTAAAAAAACAGAGAACAATATAATGTAAAGAGAAAAGTGCTTGGAATGACAAAACTTTGGGTCTGTTAAACAAATTTAGGAAGAACCAAAAAACAACAAAACAACAACAAAAACTATACAATGAAAAAAAATCATATATAAAATGTAATTAGAATTTGAGGGGAGAAAACATGAACTTTTAAAACAAGGAGCACTATACAAGGTATGTCAAACACTGGGAGAGAATTCTATATAATAGTCAAGAAAGGTAAGATTAAAGATAAGAGATTATATCATTATAGCTTTAGTAAATGCCACAGAGAGGATACACACAAATAAAAAATTAAGAATGCTTGGTCATATTGTCAGCATATGGAATGGAATCAGTATAATTCACATTCCTGAATTACCCAGATTTCATGGAATGCCATTATGCCCTGATTTCTCATCTTTCTCAACTTTAACATTTTCTTTTCAGTTTTAAGAATATGCCAACATGTGTATATACTTGTGTATTTATTTTAAAAACCAACCCAGATTAATATGAAAATGCAGTTCAAAGAAGTATGAACACAATGTTAGCACCTGACTAATTTCTCCTACTTTTGAAGCTATTACTTGAAACAGAGGAAAAATAGTTGCTATTTGTTTTTGTTTTTAAAGAAATTAGTGGAAAAACCAATTCTTCCTTTTAGTTAAAAAATAGTTCTATACTGAAAACTTTTATAGAGTTCAACATTCTTACAAGATATATATAATTACATGCATCAAGACCCAAGTAATAGATTCTGACCACAGAAGATTTTGGGTAAGAAATGGAGGATCCAAGATGGCAACACATTAGTTGTTTCTGAAATAAGCTCCTGGCTTGCAATAAGCTTACCAATTGTACCTTAACCCAACTCCCTCAAAATGCCACCCAAAAGCAAGAAATAACCTAGATCAGCCCCAGCAATGTTATTGGGTAGAAATCGACTTTGAGTCACCACTGAGCATTGGTCAAAGGAGGAAATTGCAGAGTAACATCTCTGATCTGCAAAACAACTTCTAGAAAACCAATACTACAAAACCATTTATCACATTCATTAAATCACAAGTTTTCATTCATTTCTCAGTTCTCTGACTGAACCCAATCCTTTCTCTCTTCTGATCCAGAAAGTATGCCTGATTTCATACATCTAGATATGACATGCTATGGAACTAAACATAGTGGCTGTTCTATGCAATAGATCCTGAGAATGCATTGGGCAAAATCAGCAGTAACTCCGCAAAGTATTCTCATTTGCATCAATCCTGTCTCCTTAATATAAAGTTATGAAACTGCTGGAAGAAGATTTGGAATTGTGGAGTGATGTGCTATCAGTATGCTAATGATAATATTTAATCCTATTATGCTTTGTTATTTAAGAAATCAATGCATACTGTGAACTCTACTGGGATGCAATACTGGATTACATAAAGGTGAAAGCGAAACTAAATCTCATATGGGAATCCTGCCTCATAATTTGCACAAACTCTTGAAAAGTTCACAACTTGGGAGTGCTCTTTAATCAGTAACAAGAAGGTACAAATTCATTTTAAAAATGTATTGTTTAGTTTTATATTTTATTGTTTATAGATTTTATAACTGAATATCTGGCAATTTTGGCATGGTATAGGATTATATGTTTAAGTACATCTTTATCATTGTGTGGAATTATAATATCATTCCAGCACAGACAATTTACCAGTTGTTTTCCAAGTTCAGTTCAAAGCAATGGTCTTAATCTTTAAAATATTAAACAGTGTAGGAGTTGGCAATATGTGGAATCTCTTATATTTTTTATGCACATGGCCAATTACTAATCTCTGCAGAAAAATCCTTGAGCGCAACTTAGATTACAGAACCTCACCCTGAGTATGTGAGGTTCTTTTGCTTTGTTCCTAAATAATGAAACACTGATTCTTCAGTTTGTAATTTGGAGTCATTCTCTTTGTATTTTGGAATGAAATGAAAGTATTTTTCTAACTGACTTCTTTAAGTTGTTAGTAGATAGGATTTTATGCTGTTTTAGTATGTCTTTCATTATTTTTGTTTTATGTTCATTACATTGCTATTCATTAAAGCAACTTATAAATATTAGTAAGTGAAATTGCATAAGATACTGTTGTCCTCATCTACAAAAGTTGGACAGAATTATAACAATTTAAGCACCAATCACAATATAGTATAGCACTTCAGAGAAACTTTTTAAGAGAAACTTAAGCAAGAGAAAATGCCTGCTGTGTTAAAGTTCAGCTGTTACAGAACTTCTATGATTTCAGAACAGGACAAGAGAAGAATTTGGTGATAGTGATAAATAACCATATCTAAATAAGGATACTAACACAAATGGTCAGCACACACAAAGACAAATCATTTTTGCACTTAAACTCTGTTCAAAATGGAAAGTTAAAAGGGTGGAAGCTTACTAGATCCTGAAGTTCCATAAAATAGAGGCTGCTACAGAAAAGGGACACTTCCTAGGTCTCATTAGCAGGTAGCATTTAAGAGGGCCTAGAACATGCCTAATCTTAACTAACCTGATGGAGTAGGCATTTGCCACAGGGTATTGGTCTTGCAAATAACCTGGTCCCATTATGGATGCATGCACTATTCAAGTACTGTATATTAGAAAATGTCATTAACTTCAATAGACAATATAAGCAAGGTTACAACTTTCTCTATATAAAAAAGCATGTTATCTACCACTCTGATTCTCTTCTACTATGTTATTATGTCACATTTGCTTGACTCACAATATAGGTGAAAGGCAACCATAGCTTAAGAAATTTATAATAGTTCTGATTAGAATATAACTGGCTTGATTTTCAGAGCTAGAAACAAACTAAGTCATCTGCTCTGATTTCTATACTGCTTGCAAAAAATAATTCTTCTTTTTTGCATCAACTTAATCTTTTAAGCTTATGTGTATAACTGGATGCATTTTTCTGTACAATATCCACCAATACATTCATTTTTTCAGCATTTTTCCATAATATATGCCATTCAGCTTCCCCAATGTAATTTTCATAATTTTATCATAGATTGATAAACAAAACATATCAATCATGACTATTTTACTATTTGTAGAAGAATATAAAAAGGAATAAAGCTTTCTGATTTCTTATACCAGCAACATTCAATTTAAAAATGCATTTAAATTGTACTTAATGCAAACTAATTCAGGAAATATGAATTAGTTTTCATTAAATACAATTTAAATAGATTTTCTACCTTGCCTAAGAACCAACTTGAATCCAACAAAATTAAAAAATTGTTTAACTTATAATTACTTTTGAGCAAACATTAAAACACACCTGACATTTTTAGGAAGGGTTTTTTTAGAAGGGATCAAAGAAATTACTTCAGTTAATTCATGATTCATTTGAAAACAGTGTGCAATTATTCTCAGCAATAAAAGCAGAACATTTTAGCATTAGAAGCAAGTAATAGAAAACAAAAAATTAAAAGGAGATCCACAAAAGCTGTGACATTTCAACATTACTTATAGAAAACTACATGATTTCAATAAATTTGTACATCCTTTTGAAATGTATTTTCAGTGACATACTGCTGTACTTAATCTGAATACTGCATAGACATATAAAAACTAAATATGGTTCACTTGAAGTAAGAAAAGGAAATCAGAAATCTGAACCAAGGAGATTGGGAGAGGAAAGAAATAACTTCATTTGCTGAATTTCTTTCATCTCAACACTTTCTCTTCTGGTATGTGTTTGTTCCTCAACTCAGACTAAGATAAGCTTCTCATCTCATTCAGCCACATATTTATCACATGTTCTTAGCTTTTATTCTTCTAAGAATGAATGTAAACGTGCACTATTTTCAAAAACAAAGATAATCCATAAAGTTGCACCAACAAAAATGAATGTGCGTGAGGCTTCAAACTGGAAAAATGCTTCCTCCCTTCACCTTCTTCAGTTTGAAGTAGGAGAAAACATACATCAAACTTAGTTTTATTTTAACTGAGTCCCAATTTGTAATTGTTATTTATTGTTATTTAAAATACACTGTTATGTGTTGTAAGCCATACAATTACATATTGTATGCCAGTAAGAGTCACTTGCTTGTGAAATGGCTGGCTCTATAAATTAGATAAGTAAATAAAATTAAATTAGAAAAATTACTCATGGTACATTACTTAAGAGACTAACTAGAATGTATTTCATCAACTCTCTTTGCCCATCACAAAAGCTAGGAAATATGCTGAAATCAAACTAAATCCTAATTTGTTTCTCTTTAGAGTAAATTCTAGTTCCTATGTATACATACTGTTCTTTCCAAAGAGGACAAAATTAGCATAATCAGATACAAAGTAGATTGGAATTCTGAAATGTTGAAGCATTAATGTCTACAGGTGTGCTTTGAATGCAATCTTCTTTTTATCTCAAATTTCCTTTTTTTTTCCCTGCCCACTTTTGTATCTGGTTATCCCTATCTCTAAAAAGTTACAAAAGTTACAAAATTTGGCAGAATGTGATTCTTCTTTTATTCCTATAATTCAAATGTAACTCTAAACTTAAAATTACATCCCTATATCACTGTACTTTATAAACAGTATTATTCCACTGTTAACTAATTGGGAATGTATTAGAAACTAGCTTCCAACTAGACCCACGGGACATTGTTTTTGTCTCTACATTAATTGAAGACTGTTACTGCCAGAAGTGGCTCAGCAAATGACAGGACCTAACCGACACCTCAAAAGGTAAGCAGTGTTGGTGTTGATTATCTGGATGGGGGACTACCTGGAAATCCTGAAGCTGTTGGTAGAATAAGGAAGTAAAAAAATATCCAAAAAAAGGCAAGCCACTGCTATCATTGCCAAGAAAACTGCATGGAAGGAGTCATGCAGTAAAGGGTTTTTTACCTTTTACTGCTATAAGGTATAGTCATTTGAATGTTTGGGTAATTCACTAGTAGCTGGGTTATTCACCATTTGCAAAGTTAGAATGTTAGGTTGTGACCAAGATCCTGAGACAACTCTTACATTCTATTGACACATAATAGAAACAAAAAGTGAGAGGAGGAGTGATTTTGATTTGTCTGGCAGCCGATGGCCAACAGAACAGGCTTGGCTAAGCAGAACTTATTTAATGATGAAAACAAAAGAACAAGTTGCTCTTTATATATAAGCTTAAAAGACCATAAGCACAGCAGAACAAATTCCAAGAAGAGTACTAGTTTGTAATTTTAATTTGAAGAAGAGCATTCATTTTTTACTTTATATGTTCTGAAAACTATATCCATTCCACTCTCTCCTATTCAATATTAATTTTAGCTATATTAACTTGAATGATAGGTCCAATTCACACACTATACAAAATTAGGAACAAAGAAATTCAGGTTAAATCCCCACTCATGCACAAGGTTGACTGAATAATCTCCAGCTAGTCATTATATAAGCATGCTATCCAACAAGCATATAATTGCCAGGATAAAATAGTAAGAAAGAAACAAGTACATCAAGTTTCTGTCACTGAAAGAGAAGTCAGACAGTAAGATAAAAAGACTGAGAAATCTCCCCCAACCCTTCAGTTCAGTTGTGGCCAAATTCAGAGAAATGGGTTCATGTATGCTTCGAAACACAAGAGATACTAGATTCAAACAGGAATATCAAAGTGCCAAGACTAACAATAGTCTATACTATTCTGAATTCTCCTATAGAAATCCACAGTGGTATACAAAAAGTAAGGGTCTGGGGAATAATTCATTTGCAAAAGTGCAGTTCATTCCTTAAAAATCACATTTTGTTCATTATTTATAATCTTTTGCTACCTATTTATAATTATGCAGTTTCTAATTTTTAAATATATGTTAATATTTATATCAGAAAGCCACTTGTTGAAGCATGGATTAAACATCTATGTCATATACCCCACCATCTGATTATAAAGTAATTTATAACATTCATTTTATGCATATTCAATAATCTGTTAAAAATGTAACTACTGTACTTTAACTGTAATCACAATTTCCGAACAAAATAAATTTCATCCTAAAGCAGTCTTAAATTTCATAAACAATGAAAATAAGTTCTATAGTTAAATGAACAGACATTGCACTAAAATATTCATGTGTTCTCCCTGTTATTGCAAACAACCTTAATACTAATTTCAGAAAGAATATCATATGGAAAAAAGAATCATTATGAAGCTTAATAGCTGAAAACAGCCATACTTGAATGAAATATTTAATGTGTTATTCCTAGAGTTTCCGGCACAGCTGATGTGTGATTGCAGCTACCCATCTCTCTCAAGAAAAGCCTTCCTTAACAGATGAAGTAACTTACAATATTTAATAACAAAGATGGTAGACAGGGCTTATCAATTACAGTATACAATGTTTCATTTTCAGTTTTTCAAAAATGTCTTCAGCAGGCTATATGAAACTCAACTTTACCACAGTTTTTTAAAAATTATATTCATGATCAGTATTCTACACCAGATTCTGTACTTGTGGTTATTGCAAGTTTAAAAATAAGGAACACATTTTTTTCATCCCATTTACTTTTAAAATTCTGATCACCAACTGTCAGTGCCTTTCAATTAACACACACATATACAAATACTGTATCCTGTGGTTAAAAACTTGCTTTTTTAAAAAAAAGAAGTAACACAAAACATGCTCTACAGCTTGCAGCAATATTTATGCAGTAGATAAATCTTTTTAAAGATACTTCCGGGAACTCAAAATAATTACTTCAACCAGACTCCAGAACAAAGAAAATACATTACACCTATCCTTTAATTTCAATGAATGAAAACAGAAAAAGGTAAAGAAGACTCCCCAGCACCCCAAAAATAAAGGAAACCCTCCCTTTTCCTCCAGCAAGTTATCAGTTCTGGCCTAAGCAGCCATGTCATTTCTCTTTGAAAAGGTTTTGCAGAAGAGAAACTCCAAGCCCGTTGGATTTACATTTTGCTTTCGGCACACACCGAGCAAGAGTATCCAAAACAAAAAAAAATTGAAAAAGTCATATATATATATATATATATATATATATATATATATATATATATATATATATATATATATATATATATACATCACTCACTGCCTGAAAGCTAAAAGGAGGGAAATAATCCGCAGTCTGGAACTGAAAACGGCTACAATACGCACACCAGGGAGCGGAGCTCGGAGAAACATAACCCTCCGCGACGCCCCATCCCCCCCCTTCCCATAAGAGGTTTTACCTTCATGATGAACTCAGGCTGCAGTAGAAAAATCCGAAAGCGAATATGCTGCCAAGGCTGGACCTGAAATTTAAAACAAAGCACTGAGCCTCCGCACCATCCCCTTTTTTCAACAGGGCGCACTCGGCAAGTGCTGGGAGGGGGCCGCTTTTGCAGGAACCTCTCTTTCTCTTCCTCCCCCCCCCCCCGCAACCTTTCGCCCATTCCAGCCTACCTCGCCCGATGCCCTCCCTTACAGTTCCCCCTTTCTCTTACGCCGCTTCTCCGCTCCAGCCACAAAAAGCCGCTGCTGCTCTCGGAGCCTCACCCCCGCGGCTGGCTTCCCCCCTCGCCCGCTGCCTTTGACGCCATTTCTGTCAGAGCAGAAACTTGCCACAACAACCACCGCTTCTTAACAACCCCCTCCTCCCTCCGCTTCCCTCCATGCAAGGGACTCTCCGGGCACCGCCACAGAGGGCACAAGCTCTTCATCGTCGGCTGACGGGGAGAGGTCTCTGTGCGCCCCCACCCCCCGAAGAAACTGGGGCTAAGTAAGGGGGAAAGAGAGACCGGTCAAGAGGTGCCCAGTCCGGACTGAGGTGCTTTCTCGCCCAGGCGCGCGCGCGCACACGGGAACACACACACACACACACACACACTTCCCTGCGGGAGGGGAGGTTTCTCCATTGTACTAGGGACAAGAAGCGGAGGTGGGGGGGGAGGGGGCGGCTCGATAAAGCTTGCCCTCCTCCCTCTCCGCGTCCCCCTCGCTGCATCCCGCATCCAGAGCCGCGGCTCTCAGCTCTTTCCCACAAACTGGCCCCTCTTGGCTCTCCCCACAGATTCGCTCCCCTCCCCCCGGGCTGACTCCGCGGTCGGAGTTTCAGCAACAGCCGCAGCTCCGGGCTCCAGCCGAGCTGGTCGGGAAGCCGGAGAAGCGACGCTCGGGGGCGGCGATGGGGAGCGCCTCCCTCCCAAGCCGGCCGCGGGACTCCCCGCTTCCTCCTCCCAGACTCGGAGGTCCCGCTTCCCGGCAAGCTGAAGCGACCAGCGCAGCCGCCGCCTCAACCAGCAGAAAAACAACAATCCCGAAAGCGAGTCGCTCGTTCGCTTCTCCTCCGATCCCCCCGCCGAAGGGCTTCGGCCTTCCCCGGGGAGCTCGGCGAAACGCCCAGGGCCGGGGCCCGCAGCCTCTTCCCCGGGGCAACGTTACCTTTTGTTCCACGGCTGTCGCCCGCTCGCTGGTCCCCCCAAACCTGCCGCGGGAGGGGGGGGAGCGAGGAGGACGGAGCCTCCTCTCGACGCCGGGCCCAATCGCCCGGCCCCCGCTCCCGCCTCCGTCCCTCCAGCGATCGCCGGCCTGGCTCTGGGGCAGGGAGGGCTCGCCAAGAGGACGCTTCTCCCTCCCGTCCGAACCCCGGTGGCGACGGCGACAGCAGCGGCTCAGCTCCAAGCTGTTCCGTCCCCTCCCCCGATCCGATGCCTGATTGACGCATCGACGCCCGCCCTCTGACCGCCTTGCCCGCTTCGCATTGGCGCGCCACCCGAGCGGCCCGCCCACTCGCCATCGCCATTAGCCGCTGCCTCAGAAACGCTGATGTAATTCCCACTCCAGTTCTATGGAAACAGAGACTCGGCTTCGTAGCGCCTTCTGGGTAGCATGGTTTTGTCCCGCCCATTTGCCGCAGTCTATGAGGGAATTTTGCTTCGCCGCTACTACAGCTCCCGAGATGCTTCGCGAGGACGAAGAGGAGAATGAGAAAATGGAGGGGGAGAGAGAGAGAGAGAGAGAGAGAGACGAAGAGGGCTTTCTCGAAACGGGAGGAGGGGAGGAGCTCGCGCCTGCGCCAACAGGCCCCGGTGGCGCATTTTCCCTCCATCAGGCGGAGGAGCGATCTAGGCGGGAGGGGAGGGGTTTACGCTTCTCGCTACTAGAGTGAGGCGGGCTGAGGAGTGGCTGAGGCCGGTGAGGAAGCCGAGGAGGCCGCGGTAGGTTGAAGCCGCTGCGCCGCTGAATCTCGCTCTACTTGTTTTCTCCGTTCGCTTCCAGAGGCTCTTCTAGTCGAGCGGCGGGTCTTCCCCCACCCTCCACTCTATTTGCTGTCGGGTCTCTTGTCGCTCCAGTAGAAAAGGCCGGCGGTCCTTTACGAGAGAAGTCGCCCCTTGGTAAACAGCCGGGGAGGGTGTTGGCGCGCTCGCTTTCGGTGTTTTGGCTTGAGCTGGCAAGAAAAGGAGGCGGCTCTTCTGTGCAAATATGACTGCCGGTTTCCCGGGCTCGGTCGATGAGAGCTGTTGTCAATGTAAATTGAGAGCTGTTTTTGCCTCTTCCTTTGCCAATTTGACTGTTTCATAGATTTTGGGGGAGGTGTAGGCGCTTTTATTGTTCAGTTTGAAGTATTGATTAATGTAAAGAAAAAAACGAGGATCTACTTTTGTGAAATTTCTTTTTAAGGACAAAGTCTCGTTATTTCTAACAGGCAGGAGCAGCTGCAGTTAAAATATTAATGTCTTTTGTGTTTTCATTCAGTTTCTAAAGAGTATTTTGGGCTATATTAGTATGTTCTTAGTTAAGTACATTTCGAATTATGTTTTGCTGGACTGTTTCAAGTTTTAAATTGTAAGATAAGGATGCCTAAGAAAACAAGTTCAGACTTCATTGTGAAAGGATCAGGGTTAGGTAAATTAGGTAAGTCTGCATCTTGTCCAAAGTTTTTGTTAATTATAAAAACAGCAGACAGGAAGATAAAGTAGGGTTAAGTACTTTAATTAACCATGTAGTGTCAAATTCTTAAGGAAGCTTGAAATTTTATTTCAGCAGGCAATGTCAAGTTTATTTAAGATTTCAGTATGTTAATAAATTAAATTGATACTGTCAAATTAATTTATTACACAAGCCATTACACAAGCTGTCATTACACAAGCCAATATGGAGTTTGTGATATAAGTTTTAAAAGAATATTCACAAACCATGGAGCTTTGAAAGTACATTACTGGTAGCCTTTGCTTTCCACCACAATTGAGCCCAAAATTTATATTGGTAAGCAAAACAGTTGTTAAGTGATTTTGCCCTATTTTACAACCTTTCTTTCTATAGTTGTTAAGTGAATCACAACAGGTAAGTTAGCAACACAATCATTAAATGAATGTAGCTTCCTCGTTGACTTTGCTTGTCAGAAGGTAGCAAAAGTTGATCACATATTCCTGGGACACTGAACCATCATAAATATGAATCAGTTGCCAAGCATCCAAATTTTGACCACGTGATCATGGGGATGCTGCAATTGTCTTAAGTGTGAAATTAAGTCACTTTTTTCAATGCCATTGTAACTTTGAATGGTTTCTAAATGAACTGTTCTAAATCAAGGACTACCTGTACTATAGCTTCCATTTGACTCCCAATGATTACAGGGAACAGCGCAGTATTGTATATAAGTATACCTCTTCCTTTTTCTGTTTGATAGTTTTCTTTTGAGTGCTCAATCAAGTTTACTATTCCATGAAGAACTACAGTTCAAATCCTGCTGAAATTTCTCAAGTTGCAAATTTGCAATTACTTTATAAAAAGAACATTGGCAAATGTTCAGCCCCACCCTTGTATTGGGCTCATCATGTGTTAATTTATAGTACACTTAATTTTGGCTTATAAGATTTTTGTGAATTCCATATTAGGTACCTACTTAGTTTAGTGTGCATTTATATGTGTTGAGGCTTTATCAGTTCAGGTTTTCATTTCAATACATGGATTTCGATGTATTCTTTGTGAATTTAGAGGAGATTGTTAATCGGGTCATTTTATTACAGTTAAAATGCTGCAGTAGTATATACTATTCTCTTTATTGTATATAAAACTAAAACTATTGGGAAATAGAAATTATATGCTAGGAAACAACTAGTTAGGTGCAAGACAGTCAACAGTGTGATTGGCACAGGCCATATTATGACTGCAGGTTCTGTATTTAAATTGCCTGAGACAAATTGTTTTAGTGCATATCAGCTGCAGTGCAGTAAAAAAAACCTTTAGAGGGAAGGAAAAAAGAGATAAAGTTCAAACAAGAACTCTATTAAATATTTGAGAATGATAAGTGTCCCATAAGCAGTACTTTAGTCTGAAGGATGAGGCATTATTATTAGACTTACTAGTATATAAATAGGTACATGCTCATAAAATTTTCATTGTAATATTTTCTGAGTAATATGGTGGTTGGCTGAACTTGAATAGTGTATTTAATGGTTACTTGAAATGAGATCATAAATACTTTAAAGAAGTACCTGCCACTTCTACATTGACACAGTGTTTTGTGACATTTCCTGTTGTTTCTTCTGCCTACATCAGATGTTATTACTACAGTCGTGTATACTTTAAGACTTTTTTCTTTTTCTTTCTTTCTTTCTTTGACTATAAGGCACTGCTTGGGAAACACATTTTTAAAATGGAAGAACTAGAAGATTCATCCAAGAGAATTCTTTTAGAGCCATACAACTATCTGCTTCAGCTTCCTGGTAATATATTATTGTTTGAATTATGGTGATGTATGAAATACATAAATTGGGATAGCCATAGCAATATCTTGGGTCTTGAGCTATGCATTTTTCATTTATTCCCCAAATCAGTTTTCACTTTGTTCCCATTGGTACCTAATCATCACTTTGTACTCTTCTGTTTTCAATTTACATAGCCTGGTTCTGCAATGATACACCTCTTTAACATATAAACTAGGATTTATTTTAACAATGATTTGCGCAAATCAATCTGTCTTGCAGATGAGCAAATTGATAATGGTTGAATTATTAATTTTTTTCCAATCAAATATAAAAAAGTTTGTGGCTTAAGTAATAGTAACAAACATGGGATGAAATAGCAGTTTGAAAAAAATCCAGTTTCTTTTTGCAGATTAATTACATATTGTAAGCAAAAATTAAACTGCTTTGTGCATTTTATGAACCTAGCCTAATACGAAATGTTTTTCATTTAAGATGTATAAACTGTGCAAGTTGTATTTTGTTAATAAACTCTGGCTTAGTGGAATATGTGAATCCCACCCGTTGTGTTTTGCATAAACCTATACTAAAGTCAAAGATTATGGATTAAATACTAATCTCAGTTATTTAAAATATTATAGGATGCATGCTAATCTTTCACTTAAAATCAGCGACATCACTGTGTGTATTTGGAGAGAGAAAAAGAGAGGGGCGATTCAAAAAGTGTTTTTAAGACTGGAATTTTAACTTTTAATTTACGTTTTGTCTACTACATAGAAAAATAAGAGAAAATTTCATGTTTCGAATAGAGCTAATGTCATAAGAATATAATTTTAAGCTTTAATATGGTTATTAGCTAATAGCTTGGTACATACATCACCATGCAAAGCCATAATATAGTTGCATTTATCATTAAATATAGACTTTAACTTTATTTTTTGTGATCTACCAAATAAAAGAAATGGATGAAGGAAGCAGCCAGGGATTGAAATTGCTCTTTCGGTGCTTGCTCTTTTTTACCAGGACAAGCCCCAAGGATATAAAGATGTGAAAAAAGAAAAAGAGAGCAATTTTTTTTAATTCAAGTGTTAACCAGTTTGCTTTTAAGTTCTTAATTTTTTTTAGTCAGCAGGATATAAGAATGATATTTAACTGTTTAAAATCTGTCTCCTATTTTAATTGTAGTTTTACAGATTTCTATGTGAAGTCAGATTTTTCTCTCCTGTTTTTTGTAGCATCCTGAAAAGTTCTAGAATTCTTGAAAGCTTATTTTTTGACTTTTGAATTTGTCCTAATGAAAATTACTCCTTATGAATGTTGAAGTTAAACCTCGTATAGGGGAAAAAATTCCCCTGTCCTTTCTTCTGGAAAGTTCCAGATATTAAAGCTCAGTACCATGCATATTTCCTTTTAAAAAAGTCTTCCTATTGTAAGTTTTTCAGGTAAGCCCAGATACGGGACTCAGTTTCAACTTTCTGGTAGCAGTGTTTTGAAGTTAATAATAAGAAATAGTGTGCCAATATTATGGTGATGAAATATGCTAATTACAATTCTTTGGCTAGTATTAAGAATTGCAGCTGTCTTGTGTAAAGTTCTGCTGAGTGAACAAAGGCCAGTGGTGATGATTCACAATGTAATAAGATGCGGTCTGTAAATAAACTGGTAGTTCATATGCCTAAGCTTTTATTCAAAAAATGTCAAACTAATTCCGTATGACATTATCAGTTCAAATTGTGTTAAAATTAACACTCACAGAATGTTTACAGAGGGCGTAAAATATAAAACAATATATTTGAAGTATGAAATATTTCCAAAATATTCAAGTTTTGTGCTCAAGCTTTGATTGAAAACTATCTCTCCCTATTCATTTAATACATTTCTTAGAGCTTATTACAAATAAGATTATGTAGAATGAAAATGTACAGTATTATTTATATACTTTTTAAAATCATAGGTAAACAGGTCAGAACTAAACTTTCTCAAGCCTTTAATCATTGGTTGAATGTTCCAGAAGACAAACTACAGGTGAGTTGTATAAGTTATTAACTGTTGATTTAACTGTTAATAGTTTTAAACAGGGCAAAGGGGAAATATAATTACTTTTTTCTTGTTCTGTTTGTATCTAAATATTTAAAGTTACTAAGTTAAAGTTACTACTGCAGTAGTGTAGCATTTTAACCTCTGTGGTGGCAAGATATTGGGCTCTGTGCAACTGCTTCAGATTGTGGTATACTGCAATAAAATGTTGTTAGCAAGGAAAAGAGCAGTTTGGGCTTTCCAAACATTTTTATTTTGTGCTCTTAATGTAATACCTAAATGAGTCAGGACTACCTTGATAAATGTTGGGTATATTTGTTCATCAGGGACCAAATATCTCCCGAAACAAATCCCCTACTTTGCACTCTAATTTGTACTATGCAATGAGGAAGGCAGTTTTCCCACACATATCACAGCCTATTTGTCCCTCAAATATATGGGTATGATATATGGGCATGAGAAAACTACTTATTTGTGTCACATCAAATATATTTCTGCTGCTTCTATAAGCAATATGCTGAAAGAAAGTTGATGAAGAGCAAAAATAACTTGGTTAGCATGCCAAGCCAAAGCATTCATTTCTTGATTGCTGTTTTCAAACATTTTAAATACTTTAATTATAAGACTTAACATTATGTGTATGTTGTAATATCATAAAAATTAATTCTGTAGTCAGGTGTATTACATTTTATATCTATATATAGAGTATATCATCTGTTTTCATTTGTGAGTTATTGTGCATATAGAGGTCATCCATCATTAATTATATTGTGTAAGTTCGTTCCTACTAAAAAAGTCTCTCTATACAAACAAATATATAGAAATACAGACAATAGGGTGCATGGTCCCAATGGGAATGACAGTGTCAGTAAGATGGAATTAAAAGCCTGCCGTAATTAGCAGAGAGAATTGACATATTGCAAGAAATGAAAATAGAAATAATCAGAGAATCTAAATATAGAAGAATAATAGCAATATAAAAGTTTATTTTGTCTTTTTTATTAGATCATAATTGAAGTTACAGAAATGTTGCACAATGCAAGTTTGCTTATAGATGACATAGAAGACAATTCAAAGCTACGACGTGGTTTTCCAGTGGCCCACAGCATTTATGGAATACCGTATGTGATAAACTGTGCAAACTTTGTATATTTCCTTGGTCTACAAAAGGTTTTAACGCTTGATCATCCAGATGCTGTAAAAGTATTCACCAGTCAACTACTTGAACTCCATAAGGGCCAAGGCCTGGATATTTACTGGAGAGATACATATACCTGTCCTACAGAAGAAGAATATAAAGCCATGGTTCTGCAAAAGACAGGTGGCCTTTTTGGACTAGCCGTGGGCCTTATGCAGTTATTTTCAAATTATAAAAATGATCTGAAACCACTCCTTAATACTCTTGGGCTCTTCTTTCAAATTAGAGATGATTATGCAAATTTACACTCCAAAGAATATAGTGAAAACAAAAGCTTTTGTGAAGACCTAACTGAAGGAAAGTTCTCATTCCCAACTATTCATGCAATATGGTCCAGGCCAGAGAGCACACAGGTTCAAAATATTCTGCGACAGAGAACTGAAAATGTGGATATAAAAAAATACTGTGTACATTACCTTGAGAATGTGGGATCCTTTGAATATACCCGGAAAACACTAGAAGAACTTGAGTCTGAAGCTTATAAACAAATTGGATTGCTTGGGGGCAACCCTGAACTTACAGCATTAATTAAATATTTAAGCAAAATGTTCAGGGACAATGAAAACTAACAGTTAATCAATTGAATGTTTCTGCAAATGATTTTTAAAGGATCAAGAAAAGTTAAATTTGTTTTACAGTATCTAATTGCTCATATGAATTGTGCTGAAACTGATCATAAGGGGTAACTGGAGATTTGTGCGTACGGTATATTACTTTGAAATTTCAATTTTCAGTTGCTTATACAAAATCATGTGACAAAAGTCAATTAAAATAGCTTCAAAATCTCTTCAATGATTTTGATTTCCAATCCGTTTCATTATGACTTAATTCTGATTGTATGACATATCAAAAACTAGTGCAATATGACCTAATTTTTTAAGATGAGAGAATATTATGAAAAGAGGGGTAAAGGATGGTAGTAACCCAAAACCACAATGCTACATTGAAGGCTTTTGACAGAGTTCCAATTGCTAAAGCAAAGTACAGGCAGTCCTCATTTACTGATCACTCATTCAACAACCATTCAAAGTTACGATGGTGCTGAAAAAGGAGTTTTACACCTGTCCTCAAAACAGTAGCTGTCACAGCATCCCCAGTCGTGATCATGATTTGGGTGCTTGGCAATGTGCATTTATGATGTTTGCAGAATCCCTCAATCATATGATCACCATCTGTGACCCTCACAGCCAGCTTCCAACAAGCAAATGGGAGGGGGATCAGAGTTGCTGGTCATGGTCATTTGATATTAACTTATTGACTGTGGGTAATTCATTTAATGACTGCAGCTGGAACCAATGTCATAAATTGGCACAATCACCTGACATTTCATTTTACAACCATGTTTTTTAGTGATGGAGTTGCCAGTCTCAATTGTAGGAGGACTATCTGTAATACCATTGGCAAATGAAATAAGTGGATACTAATTTTCCCTCTGCACTCTGAAAACCCATGTATGTATTATCTTTTAAGATAGCTATATTCTGATTTCATGTACTGTACATATTAGAAAATGCAGAAAACAAGGTCTAGTAAGGAATCAAATTGGTGCCATCCTTTTATTACCTACCGAAAAAAGGAGTGTTTATAAATGAGGTACTGCTTTTCTTCAAGAAGTACATTCTCAAACTGCTGGAAATTATCTTACTCTGAGTGAATACACTAATTCATTCCCCAAACTCTATTTTCTGCAACTTTATCAATCTGATCTAGAATCACTTCCAGGGGAAAAATAACTGCAAAAAAAAAGGTAATTAATCAATTATCCCGCCCCAGACAAGATAGTTTCACCTGGTAAATCTGACCTAGAGGTTCTGTAGGATAGCTTTATAGTATAAATAACGTAGGCAGATAATATGTATTAAAACACATGATTCCATTAGTTGAAAGACTATGCCAAATAATATTTTACTACCATCTGCAGAATTGCAGTAGTTTAGTAATTTATTACCAAATAAAATGTTATTTACCAAAAAGCTTGGGAAAATTTCAAACAAAACCATCCTTCCTACCCAAATATTGACAATAATGAAGTGATTTCTGGCTGGATAAAATGCCCATTGTCCTTACCATTCTGTGACATTCCTAAACCGATACCAAGATCAAATAGCTAAACATCCATTACTGGAATCCTAAAATTCAAATGGTCTCTATCCCTAAAGATAGTTCCTACATTTAATGGAATGTTGCTCCTTTTCAGCTCATCAATCTTCATAACTTAATTCCAGAAATATAGCTGGCCAATATTCCTGAGAGAGAGAGACAAAGATAAGCTCAAGAGTGACTGGTTTCTTGAAATTCTCGTCTACTATACTGTGGAAAGAAGAAACAGTATTTCATGAGCTGAGGAGTAACTTAACTCATAAAGACATGTGTTATTTCCATAAATAGATGTCCTCCTTTTTCAATTAACAGAAAAAGTAAAAAACACTTCAAGTGCAAAAGTGTTGGTCCTAATTAAGCCAGCTGAGATCTGCAGTAGGGCAGGTATCAAGTTTTGTTTGTCCCCTTTATTAATTGCATTGAGTTTGGTGGTTTGCCAGTACCTAACTTAAAATAATTCCTCACTGAATGCCTCCCAAATTTGCTCTGAAGGACTGCCATTTGTCAGAAATGGTGCAGGGTCTTCTGCTTGAGGGAAGGGGGGGGGGGGTTAGATGACCTATAAAGTCCCTTCCAACTCTGTTAATTTTATGGCTTTATGTATCATTTACTAATTCTAGATTTTTTAAAAGAAAGATCTTCTCAACATTTTATTAAGCAGTAAGCACATTAAATATAATAATCAGTGCAGCATGTCATTGGAAAGCATCCAGAGTATTTAAATGCAAGCTGTAACATTTGTTGGAAATGAGCTTAAGAGCATGATGATTTTACAAATTGTACGTTCTCAAAATATTTGGTGGGTGAAGTAACACATACTGTGAAAATCATAAATTGGTAACTATTATATATAAAAGTTACAGCTTTCAAGTGTTCAATATTTATCAGCTTTTAAAAGTTTTTATGTTTTGGAATATGTCCCCCAGGATAATAAAATCTATCTAGAAAAGCCCTTTCTGTTAAGGTCATGTTGATTTTAATTGTTAGCCAAATGAACACTTTTCTGGACAGAAATGCAAAAGCTAGTTTTATGGACGCAAGAATTTCCCCATAAAGTACCTTATTATTTAAAACTTCTATTAGTTGTTTTTGTTCAATACATTGCATAACATTCTGGTCTTGATAATTATTTTCTCATCTTGAAATTACTTGAAATTGAAATCATTTTGAAATTAGATCCTAAAGTCTTAGTAAACTGCTACAGTACAGTAGTTTAGTTCTTGACTTACAACCACCATTGAGCCCAAAATTTCTGTTGCTGCAGTTGTTAAGTTAGTAACATGGTTGTTAAGTGAATCTGGCTTCCCCATTGACTTTGCTTGTCAGAAGGCAGAAAAAGATGGATTACATGACCCCCAGGCCACTGCATAATGTGAACCAGTTGCCAAGCACCTGAATTTTAATCACTTGATCGCAGAGAGTTTGCAACAGTGGTGTGAAAAACAGTCATAAATCACTTTTCCAGTGCTGTTGTAACTTCAAATGGTCACTAAATTAATGGTTGTAAGTCAAATACCCCCAAAGTATATTTCAAAGGAAAAGAGTTTACCAAAATGATTTTGACTAAATATAAATACATTCTCGGACATAATAAATTCTTGCATACATATTATGCAGTCATCCTAGGAATCTGTCAGAAATACTGCATATATTTCAAGTTAGTTCTGAATCGTTCGGCACGTACAGAATATTCATTTGCGTACAGGCAAAACCTAATAGTACGGTCACATCAACAAAATAAAGCCCAAAAGGAATCCTATTAGCCGTCGCAGCAGAGATGGGTTTTCAGCTCTTTCCATCCTCGCAAACTGGCCCCTCTTGGCTCTCCCCACAGATTCGCTCCCCTCCCCCCGGGCTGACTCCGCGGTCGGAGTTTCAGCAACAGCCGCAGCTCCGGGCTCCAGCCGAGCTGGTCGGGAAGCCGGAGAAGCGACGCTCGGGGGCGGCGATGGGGAGCGCCTCCCTCCCAAGCCGGCCGCGGGACTCCCCGCTTCCTCCTCCCAGACTCGGAGGTCCCGCTTCCCGGCAAGCTGAAGCGACCAGCGCAGCCGCCGCCTCAACCAGCAGAAAAACAACAATCCCGAAAGCGAGTCGCTCGTTCGCTTCTCCTCCGATCCCCCCGCCGAAGGGCTTCGGCCTTCCCCGGGGAGCTCGGCGAAACGCCCAGGGCCGGGGCCCGCAGCCTCTTCCCCGGGGCAACGTTACCTTTTGTTCCACGGCTGTCGCCCGCTCGCTGGTCCCCCCAAACCTGCCGCGGGAGGGGGGGGAGCGAGGAGGACGGAGCCTCCTCTCGACGCCGGGCCCAATCGCCCGGCCCCCGCTCCCGCCTCCGTCCCTCCAGCGATCGCCGGCCTGGCTCTGGGGCAGGGAGGGCTCGCCAAGAGGACGCTTCTCCCTCCCGTCCGAACCCCGGTGGCGACGGCGACAGCAGCGGCTCAGCTCCAAGCTGTTCCGTCCCCTCCCCCGATCCGATGCCTGATTGACGCATCGACGCCCGCCCTCTGACCGCCTTGCCCGCTTCGCATTGGCGCGCCACCCGAGCGGCCCGCCCACTCGCCATCGCCATTAGCCGCTGCCTCAGAAACGCTGATGTAATTCCCACTCCAGTTCTATGGAAACAGAGACTCGGCTTCGTAGCGCCTTCTGGGTAGCATGGTTTTGTCCCGCCCATTTGCCGCAGTCTATGAGGGAATTTTGCTTCGCCGCTACTACAGCTCCCGAGATGCCTCGCGAGGACGAAGAGGAGAATGAGAAAATGGAGGGGGAGAGAGAGGGAGAGAGAGAGAGAGACGAAGAGGGCTTTCTCGAAACGGGAGGCGGGGAGGAGCTCGCGCCTGCGCCAACAGGCCCCGGTGGCGCATTTTCCCTCCATCAGGCGGAGGAGCGATCTAGGCGGGAGGGGAGGGGTTTGCGCTTCTCGCTACTAGAGTGAGGCGGGCTGAGGAGTGGCTGAGGCCGGTGAGGAAGCCGAGGAGGCCGCGGTAGGTTGAAGCCGCCGCGCCACTGAATCTCGCTCTACTTGTTTTCTCCGTTCGCTTCCAGAGGCTCTTCTAGTCGAGCGGCGGGTCTTTTCCGTGCCTCCCTTCAGCCTTCGCCTTGTTGCTGTGAGTCCCGTAGTCTTTTGCCCCCCATTCTGTTGCCTTACAGCCCGACGTGCCTACGAGCTCTGGATGTTTGGCGCTGTCAGCGGTGTGCAGCTGAGCTCTTTCTCCCGGTGGCCGTAAACTCGGATGGGATGCAAGATCCAATCTGGGTCAGTCACCGGGACCGGAGGTTTTGTCTTGCGATCTTTCGGAGTCGTGCTGGAGCCCATTTCGTTTAAGTGTATTTAAGTACAACACAGAGAACAGCACCTGCTCTGCTAGAGAGAAATTCCCTGAAAATGGTCTCCAGCACGACTCCGAAAGCCTGGAAGACAAAACCTCTCTGGCCCCGGTAACCGACTCAGATTGGATCCTGCAACGTTATCCTGGGACACCTATATTCG
The DNA here is from genome assembly GCA_022577455.1 of Arizona elegans. Taxonomy (NCBI): domain Eukaryota; kingdom Metazoa; phylum Chordata; class Lepidosauria; order Squamata; family Colubridae; genus Arizona; species Arizona elegans. Next base: position 266,296,508 of record JAKOOJ010000001.1, read on the forward strand.
CCTTCAATCGGATGGGAAGCTTGGGTTTTTTCCCTCCTTAAAGGTGTTCGGATTTCTAGAAACGGGATGTGTGATTTTCATGGAAAACAGGCACTCAAACAACATAGACTTTTAGTTCTCTATGTATGAAAAACTTCAGATAATTTCTTTTTTCCACAGAATGCAAGATTCAAAATTGAAGTAGTCGTTGGGAGGGGAGAAAAATTAGCCTTAGACAAGTTATTTTTGGCATTGCACACCCACAAAATCCTTCTTTTTGGCTCTTGGCATCAGAAGTGCTACTACTGTATTTGACAAATTTCTTGCAGTTCAAGACATTGGGGGAGTAAACCTTCAGCAAAATCAGTGCCAGTCTTGCTGTGGTGTTATTCATAGTAAAATTGCATTTTAGCTTAATTTTAGCAAACTCATCTTGGTCCTTATTATATGGGACAGTAAACTGCCTGGGTTGAATAAGTATCCAATAAAGATGCAAATATTGATAGAGGCATTACTACACAGTTTCAAAAAATTACTGCATTGTAAATTACTGTACGATTATTTGATAACTCTACGATTATTTGATAATATTTTTAATATGCTCTTTAGCCACCTTCAGTTTAATTCCTTAAGGTAGATGGTGTAAAGTACCGGTATATGTACTATTGTCTCACTAGGTGGCAGTACATTGATGACCTTTCTTGGGTTTAGAAAGGAAACAGATCTTTTAAATGGAAAACCATAACATCCCAGAATAATGTAATATCACTCCATTTTCATATTGATGCCCTAAAACTGCATGGCTAGTGATTTATGTAGTCACTAGGTGTTTTGCTCAGTCTGAACCTAGATATTATGTACTGTATGTGATTAATTTCATGAATGACATATCAAAAGTATTGTTAATTCTTTCCCTAGATCCTTAAAGAAATATCCTGAACTCATCTCTTTTTCTTGATGAGTGATACCATTCCTTCTGATGCAGTTGGTCGAAGAATTCTCTGTAATGGAGAATATGGAACAGTACTTTATGTTGGTAAAGTTCCTCCTACAACAGGTAGAAAAAATATTTTTATATTGTATGTATTTTGTAAAATAAAAGGGTGACATCATTTACTGTTTATTTGTTTTGTAATATTTATCAGTTGCTTCAAGACTCTGAGCCACAAGGAGAAAATGACACTAATAATCAAATTCCACAAGACATAATATAATAAATTTAATCATATTGATGTTCATTAACAATCACATTAGTAGCCAAAAGCTTGTTGAAAGCTACTCCAGCTGAGAGCCCGGGAAGACCCTCTGCAAGGACGAGCTGAGGATTTTGCACAATATCTGCACGATAAAATCGCTCAGATTCGGGAAGGCTTGGACTCTAACTGGGTTAATTTGGATGAAATGACGAGGGCAGATCTTGAGGACGTTATATGGGATGAGTTTGATATTGTGACTCCTGAGGACGTGGACAGGTTACTGGGAAAGCTGAATGTGACCACATATTTATTGGACCCGTGCCCTTCCTGGCTAGTGCTGGCTACCCGGGAAGTTACACGTAGCTGGCTCCAGAGAATTATTAACGCTTCTCTGAGCGAGGGATTCTTACCTCCCGCCTTGAAAGAGGCGGTGGTGAGACCCCTCCTTAAGAAGCCCTCTCTGGATCCGGCTGTTTTAGCAAACTACCGTCCAGTCTCCAACCTTCGCTTTTTAGCGAAGGTTGTCGAAAGTGTGGTGGCACAACAGCTCCCACAGTATCTGGATGAAGCTGTCTATCTAGGCTCGTTCCAGTCCGGCTTCAGGCCTGGATACAGCACAGAAACAGCATTGGTCGCATTGGTTGATGATCTCTGAAGGGCTCGGGATAAGGGATGTTCCTCTGTCCTGGTCCTATTAGATCTCTCAGCAGCTTTTGATACCATTGATCATGGTATCATGCTGCACCGGTTGGAGGGCTGGAAGTGGGAGGCACCGTATTATGGTGGTTCTCGTCCTACCTGTCCGACAGGTCGCAGTCAGTGTTGACAGGTGGACAGAGATCGACCTCGAGGCCTCTTACTTGCGGGGTGCCACAGGGGTCGGTCCTCTCGCCTCTCCTGCTCAACATTTATGTGAAGCCGTTGGGGGAGATCATCCGTGGTTTTGGGGTGCGATGTCATCTGTACACTGATGACACTCAGCTGTACATCTCCACCACAAACCATCCCAGTGATGCCCTTGAAGTGATGTCCGGGTGCCTTGAGGTCATACGGGTCTGGTTGGGGAGAAACAGGCTTCGACTCAACCCTTCCAAGACTGAGTGTCTGTGACTGCCGGCGTCCCGGTACAGCCAGTTAGTCCCATCACTAACTATTGGGGACGAGTCATTGACCCCCGCAGAGAAAGCTCGCAATTTAGGCATCCTCCTGGATGCATGACTGTCTTTAGAAGATCATATAACAGCCATGGCCAGAGGAGCTTTCTATCAGGTTTGCCTGATTCGCCAATTGCGTCCCTTTCTAGACCGGGACTCATTACACACAGTCACTCAAGCCCTCGTCATTTCCCGACTTGACTACTGCAATGCTCTCTACATGGGGCTCCCCTTGAAGTGCACCCGGAAGCTCCAACTGGTCCAGAATGCGGCCGCGCGAGTAATTATGGGAGCAACATGGCGCTCACATGTAACACTCTTCTACGCGAGCTACACTGGCTTCCGGTGGCCTTCTGAGTACGCTTCAAGGTGTTGGTTCTTACCTTTAAAGTGCTCCATGGCTTAGGACCTGAGTACTTACGAGACCACCTGCTGCAACCGATAACCTCCCACCAACCAATATGCTCTCACAGAGTAGGCCTACTCATAGTACCATCATTAAAACAATGTCGTCTAGTAGTTCCAAGGGAAAGAGCCTTCTCTGTGGGGGCACTTGCTCTTTGGAACAAACTACCCCCTGGAATACAAATAATCCCAGATCTTCGCACTTTCCAACGTGCCCTGAAGACCTTTCTGTTTCAACAAGCAGGGCTAGCATAAACATCTAAATTCTATACCGAGGTCTTAGCAGATACACCAAGTTGACTCAATTTATTATTTACTGTTTATAAAAAAAAATAATTATATGTATATGAAATCTTAATCTGTTCACCGCCCTGAGTCCTTCGGGAGAAGGGCAGTATAGAAATTCAATAAATAAGATAAGATAAGATAAGATAAGATAAGATAAGATAAGATAAGATAAGATAAGATAAGATAAGATAATGTGGTTTTAGGACTCTCCCAGAATGCAGGGACGTGTAAAGCCAGGTGAATGTGTAGAGACAGCATGTTCCGTAGTTTGAGGGCTACAAATAAAATAGTTACTTTGAATTCTTTTTAGGATTTATTATTTAGTAATCAAATTTATATAATCGCCCGTCTCACCAACAGCACCTTTGGGCAACGCACAACAATCGGATGAAAACAACAAATGTTAAAAACAGATATATAAAAATTCATATTAGTACACATCGCAAAAGCCAAAAATAAACGCTAAGGGAGGATAAAAATAGCCACTTTAACAATGGAGTTATCTAAGCAAGTCTTTCTCCCTGGGAAATATAGGCCTAATAACATAGGCAGGTCTTGAGAGCTCTTCAGAATATCAAAAGAGTTGGAGCTGATCTAATTGGCGAGGGGGGAGGTTTGATAAAACAGGAGTCATGGGAGGGAAGACATGTCTCTTGTGACTCACCAATATAGCTCTCTAGTCAATGAAGCCCTCAGCATGACTACTGTGCCAGAGGTTGACTTACATAAGTGGGAAGAGGTAGTCCCTCAGATAGTCCTCTCTTATGCATGAAGGTCTTTAAAGGTTAAAACCAGCAGCTTGAATTGAACTCGCATGCAAACTGGCAACCAATGCAGCTCATGGAGCAGAGGTATAGCGTGCACTGTTCTAGGAGCACACATAACTGCCCGCACTACTGTGTTCTATACTAGCTGAACCTTCCGGATACTCTTCAAGGGCATCCTCATGTGGAGCACATTGCAATTGTCCAGTCTGAAGGTGATCAGGGCATGTGTGGCTGTAAGCAGGACCTGTCCATCCAGGAACAGGTATAACTGGTGCATAAGACAAAGCTGTGCAAAGACCCTCGTTGTTTTAATTTCCAGCTGTTCATCAAGCAGGAGTTATGTCTCTAGAAGGGCTCTCAGATTGCGCACTGGGTCTGTCTGGAGTAGTGTGACTCCATCCAAAGATAGTATAGTCTTGGAATCAGTGGACCCCAAAATACAAATCTATTCATCTTGCCAGGGTTCAGCTAAAGCCTCTGTTGGCCACCCAGACCCTCACTGCTTCCAGATGCCAGGATAAGATATTCACAGCATTGCATAACTCACCAGGGATGGAGATATATAATCGGGTTATATGGGCGACAGATAAGATCTCCCAGCAACCTCTTGTAGATGTTAAGAGCACAGAAAGCACCAAACCCTGTAGCACCCCACATAGTAGAGGTCGAAGGCAGAACATCTCCTTGATGCTTATAACCCATCCTTCCCAGGCCAGAGGTCATCTAAACGTGCGACCGATGCCATTTCTGTCCCATGCCCAGGTCTGACTCCTGATTGAAAAGGGTCAAGATAATCTGCTTCCTCCAAGGTCCTCTAAATCTGTTGCATGACCACCTTCCCTAACAACTTCACCAAGAAGGGGAGGTGAGATACTGGACAAAAAGTGTCTAGTATAGTAGGATTCTGCAATGTCTTTTGGCGGTGGGGGACAAGCCACAACCTCTTTAAGAGATAATGGAACAAAGAAAAATTAACTACTGTCAGAACCATTCACACAAAACACTCCCCGGGCCACTGTGACAAGCCAGGAGGAACCTGGATCTAAAGAACAGGTAGTTGAGCTCATAGTCCTGATGATTCTATCCATTTCCTCAAGTCCCACAAGTCTGAACCATTCCCAAATAACCAGGCAAGACTCCTCCCTAGGAATCTCCTCTAGACCTGTGACAAGGCCAGTATTCTATTGGGTACAAATTTAAGCAACTTTATCTGACAGGTACTATGCAAGTTCCTGTGCCTGCCCCTGTAAGAGATTTTCTAAGCTCTCTTGTCCAGGAGGGTCCATGCCAGCCAAAACAAAGCTGCAGGTTTGCAATCTCCAGATGCAATAACGGCAGAGAAATACTGGTGCTTCATCATTCTTACCACCACAACATAGACTCTAACCAATGTTCACTTGAGTTCATCCTTTATTGAGCACCCGTAATACTCTAGTCATCTCTCTTTTCATTTCTCTCACCCATCTGTAAACCACAGGGAGTGTTGGGTTCCCACACTGGGCAGAGATCACATAGGCGGGATCCAATCTAAGGCCTCAGCCGTTCCCTTATTCTAATTGGCAGCCAAGACTTCAAATGGTCTGTGTAGCAGACCAATAGGGATAACCTCCAATTTGTTCTGAAACTGTTCTAGATCCAATAATCACTAGGACTGGACTAATCTAACGGTCCAACCTCCCTGTGGTACCTGATTGTGCTAGCGAATCACTTAGAAATCAGGGCATGATCCAGCCGTGATAAAGGAGAGACCTCCCAATTTCAGATCACATTGCCACTGCTTCAACAGGAACACCAAATCCAGAGAGTGACCACTATCCCGAGTCAGGTTCTGGATAACCTGGGATAGACCATCACTGTTTTGGAAGCCAAAGCCATCTCAGTGTATTCCTATGGAAGGAAAATTAAAGTCACCCCAAAGCATAAATCTGGGGAAATCCACTGCCAACCCAGAAACAGAGTCAAGGAACTCAAGCAGGGAGGTTGCCATGCAGCAGGAGATTAGTACAACAGCAGCATTCCCAGATGATCCCTAGAGCCCAGCTTAATGATCAGGGTTCCGCAAGTGGGGACGAGTGGAACAATGTCCCTGAAAGTTGTAAGAAATTTTCTGGTGACAATCATCACACAACCCTACCCCTGCTGTAGAGGTTTGGTTGATGTCACTCAAGTGTGAGTGACAAATTTCAGGAAGGGAAACTCCCTCTTCTGGACCCAGCTAGGTCTTGGTAATAGTGCCATCTCATCCACAGTCAAATCACGGACAAGTGGGCTTATTATAAACTGACACGGCATTTAGCAGTAGCAACCAGAGAGTAAGGTCATTGAAGGTCCATTGACAGGGCATTGGGGCTGAGATTAAGAAGATGGAACTTGGAGCTGTTAACAAAACAATGGATCCATGGTTTCTGAAAGTGACCCCCTCGATGTCTCCCACCTTATCTCTCCATGCCCATCACCACTATAGTACTTTGGTCTGCCTCCATCCCCCAAATAGTAACTCCATCCCCTTATCCAAGCCCTTTAGATCCCAGACTTGGGAACCCACCTACTGTCCTTGCCAAGTATCCTTGGGAGGCAAAGCCAGGCACCCCGAGGCACTTAACTTCACCAGGTCTCAGTGCAGAGTACCCAGCAGTCACTCCTCCACAAGCTCACAGTGCACACATCGCGCGCACACACACACACTTACTTTATGCAAGACACCTTCCCTTGCTACTTCCACCAGAGGACAGGGGCTCACTTCCTCCTTCACCTTTATCAAATCTTCCTCTGACTCTCACCTAGAGGAAGGAATCAACACTCTCATACCCACTAGTATCCAAGGATACCCCTCCCCTTCTGCTTCCACTAGCTATGAGAGGTTTTCCTCCCATTCACTACCACCAGATCCACTTCTGATTCATAGGAAAGAGAGAAAGGGAGAGTTACTCAGACAACAGTGGGAAATTCCAGGTCCAGCTGTTAAACATTTTTCTATTAACTCTCCCCCAATCCTGGGGCCCTTCAATACCATACTCCATAGAAGCAGCCAGGCAGTCCAAAAAATCCCGCCACCAGGCTGCATAATAGACATTTTCCTCCTCTGGGAAATAGCCTGAGTGGTTGTCCAGCCCAAATACATCCCTGCAGTAGTGGATGCCTCAGGAATAGTCAGGACAGTCTGAGAATGTGAGAAATGCCACGGCCTAATTTTGAAAAGTCACCCAGTTCCCAAGCATGGCAAATGTAGTTGGCATGGCAGGCATGGTTAGTGTTTCAAGACAGCAGGTACTTCTGACCTCTCCCAGTTCTCCCACTGAGAAAATCTAGATTGGGCCAGGTAGTCTAATCCAGCAGTCTAACCTCCCTGCCTCCTTGAGTATCAATCCAACATCCCACATGCACACAGCAAACAGAAAACAAAGCTAGCATAAAATCACAAGGATAGAAGTTCTGACGCTTCTGCTCCGTCTACCATCTTAACTAGAAGCTGCATAAACTAAATCAGTCTTCTTTTTGACATGTTTGACTGCCAGCGGTTTCCTTTCCAACTTTTTCCTACTTTGAATTCAGATATAGATGTGTTAGTGTAAATACTTCTTTTGTTTGCTTACAGGTTGGTATATTTGAATTAATAGCTTAAAAATATAGCCATCGCCATAAACTGTTCTTTTAAAATGACTTATCCTTGTGCTCTTCAAAGTAGATGCCAGAATTATGAATCACGCAACCTGTTAACACTTTGAAAAAGAGCTTTGAGTCTTCATATCATGTTTTTAATGAAAAGAAGTTCTCAATGAATCTGGAAGTGTATTTCAATTTGATAAATACTATAGAAATGCAGCAATATGACAACAGATAATAAAGTAATCTGAAGTAAAATAAATGTTAGAGATATTTTCAGTACAGATTACTCAGAAGGAAGACCTCTCTCTCTCATATTTTGGCAATTCAAGTGTCAAAAAGAAATTGGTGTCTCTTTAAAATGAATATATTACCATATTTTTTGGAGTATAAGACGCACCAGAATATAAGACGCATCTATCTTTTTTGATGAGGAAAAGAAGAAAAAGAAATCTCCATCTGCCTAATTTTGCCTCCTTACAGCAAACAGCCTACTTTACTTTCGTTTTCGTTTTCAGCATAGCTTGATTAGCACAAGGAAAAAAATCTGTTCCAGCAATTTACCTCTTTGCAGCAATCAGCAGAGCGCTGCCCAAAACAGCTGAGAGCAAATCAGCTGAGAGTCGGGAGGCTGATCCAATCAACTTGTGCTAATTCGCCTGTGCTGAAGCTGAAAGGAGCTGTTTTTTCTTGCTGTTTGCTTGCAAGGAGGTAACTGCTGCGAGGCAGAGGCCAAAGGGTGGGGGCCAGTGGGTGGGCGGGGCTACATTTGGTGTATAAGACGCACCTAAATTTTCACTCCCTTTTAGGGGGGAAAAGGTGTGTCTTATACTCCGAAAAATACGGTAATTCATCGGCCTTATTGTTACAACCTAAACATGCTGAAACTTTGTTAAATTTTATGTACTATTAGGAAATTCAGCTCTTCTGTTAAGTGTGCAGTTGAATTACTAATTCGGGATTGAAGTCCTTGATACAGAGCTTCAGACAAACCCTGCTGCAATACAAGAACTATCTCTGAAGCACTTGCTCTAGAATATTCTTTTTCCAAATCTGGAATATTCTTTTTCCATTGTGAATGTTATGATATGTTTTATACATTTGTGATAGTGTAGCTTTTTAAAAATTAGAAGTAGCCCTTCTGTCAATATAAAAGTAATTTCATAAGGAAGAGGCAGACTAGGCAATTTTGAGCACAGAGAGAACAGATCAGATCACCTGAGTAGCTATTAAGACCTTAAATAGTTTTATTGCTGAACCATTTTGAAAGTTGCATTATAAATCATTGATTTTTATAATATTAGGAATTTGGCTTGGAGTTGAATGGGACAACCATGAAAGAGGAAAACATAATGGTAGCCACGAAGGAATACAGTATTTCAAATGCCGGTGAGTTAATTCTGAAACACAATTATGATTAATTGACTTATGATTAATTATGATTCTTATGAACTTATGATTCTTGACGAATGTATCTTTTATGTACACTGAGAGCATATGCACCAAGTCAAATTCCTTGTGTGTCCAATCACACTTGGCCAATAAAGAATTCTGTTCTATTCTATTCTAATTTCCCTTTTCAACAAATAAATAGCATGTGCAAATTATAAATGAATCAGGCAATAAAATTAATATTTTCCTTTGACTCTTAATAGATTGTAGAAAGGTGGGGGGAAAAGTAAAGTTTGAAGGAAAAATTCCTCAGAGAAATGGAATAACAGTCTCTATAGCCTGACTGAGTGAAAGGAACTGAGCCTCAGCCAGTCAGTGGAGGTGGAGTCAACAATAATTTAAAGACATATTCACTCAGTATTTGCCTAACTGATTGGAAATTACCCACGCTCTTGGATTCTCCAAGCAGCTCGCTGGAGAAAATATCAATCAACTGCTTGATTTATTTGAATTATTGGGGATCAAACAATGTATTTATTTGCTTTTGATTGCCCCCCCCAAATATTTCAAGCTTAATTTTGCTTTTTGCTTTTTGATTATGGGGCTTTTAGAGCTTTGAAAATTATTTTATAAAATAATGCTGAATATCACCCAAGCACATGCACAGAATACCCAAACACATACTACTACTAAACAGCAGATTAATTATACAAATAAGTACATATTTACAAATTCTCCTATTCACAAAAAATATTTGTAATCTCAAATCAATATTCATGAAGTGTTCCTCGTTATTTGTGTATATATGGAGAACAGCAAAAAATTTGAGTTACCATTCTGTGCATGTCTTTTTTATATTGGTAATCTTGCTAGTTAAAATGACCCCTGAGCTTAATGTTCTGAAATGCGAGGAGACTGTGGTGAGCCTTAAGAGAAAATATGCATGCTAGATAGGCTTTCTTCAAGTATGACTTACGTTGTTATGGGCTGTGAGTTCAGTATGAATGATTTAGCAATGCAGTAGATTCAGAAAAAGGAGGAGCAAATTTGGCAATCTGTATATGAAACCACAACAGAAACTGCCCATTCACTTCTGTAGTGTGAGGAAAGGATGGAAAGGTAGTTAAATTTGTAGATTCATGAGATGATGATCAAATTAAAAAAAAAGCAGGGTAGGCTGCAAAATTGTGAAGCTTAAAACCAAAGATGTTTACAGCCACATTACACACTTCAAGGACAATGTTCTTACCCTTCTTGGCTAGTGTTAGCTGGTTTGCACATTTCAAAAGGTGATACAGTAGTCCTCAACTTACAACCACAACTGAGTCCAGAATTTTGGTCATAAGTCTTTGATGTCATTAAAAGGGTAACCATATAATGACTCAGTTTTACAGTTGCATCATGGCTTTCTAAGACATCGTTGTTAAGTAGTCACGTGGGTCATTATGCAGAGAGTGGAGTGCCTCAGGTGGGGGAGTCCCTGGGAGTCCTGGTGCTGGCCAAGTGCAAGTTAGAGAAAAGGGAAAGAAGCTGTAGCTGCTCCAGACTGATCCAGTAGTGCAGTGAAAAGGTGTCATACCCAGAAAGCACAAAACTCTTGGGAAAACATAAAACACAGTGGGATAAGAAATCAGCTCCCCCAACCGAGGGCTGAAAACCAGGAAGTCTCCACACAGAGAACAAAGCAGTTGCCGTGCTAGAAGCTCCAAATGCCAGGAAGGCTCCAAGCCACAAACCCCCACGAGGTCCCAAATGGTTGGGAAGTCCCAACTCATCTGCCCTGCCCTGCACCACACTAGCTGACCTTCACCATTTTCTTCCTCCCTTTAAACTGCCCAGCCTGATCCTTTACAAGGAAGAAGATTATTGGTATGCGCTTACTCAGAATTCATGATTTCACAGAACATTACTACTGTAAGTAATATGAATTTATTGTACTAGTGTTTTTGTGTTTAACCACTCTGGCCCAGATTGGAAAATGCAAATATGGCAGCTAAAATAGAACTTTAAAAACATTTGTATTCCTCCCAACTATTTCAAGAGTATATCAGAAACAAAGTAGCCCTATATCTGGAACATCAACTAAAACAAATGCATTTTTTATTCAGGAACAGGTCATCTGGAGCCATCTGTTTCTTGAACTAGATGTTTTAAAACTGCTTTTAAACAATTGTTGTCACTTTCCTTCCAGGCATCCTACAGGTGGATCCTTTATCCGCCCAAACAAGGCAAATTTTGGAGTAGATTTCCTTTCCGCTGTTAAGGAGAAGTATGGATTGAATGAAAATGAGCACAATCCGGAGAGTGAAACAGGACCGTCATTAGTAATTGGAAGGAAAACTGTAGAAACAGTTGGATTTGATTCCATTAAGGAAAAACAAAAGCAAGTACAGTTCCTCTGAAAATGAGCAGCATCAGAATGTTGAATGCATTTCTATACTCTTGGAATGTTATTGATGTATTCATACGTTTATATCACATTCCCTATTACAATTCTTGCCCTTGTGCAACTTTTCTACAATTTTACTGTATTATTTCTTAGATTTATCCTGTAGCTGTTTATTTGTTAAATGCATTGTAGCATGTTCTCTCTCAGAATATACTTTGTTATAGTGGTGCTATGTCTTTAGTGCTGCAGAATGTAGCATAAAAGACTCATCTGAGAAGGGCTCCTATTGCTCCTGCTGCTTTGGCAGTATGCAGCATTTCAGCAGGCCTTTGATTAGAACAAACTTAATAATTGATCTTTTAATAGTAATATATTTATCTTAAGTAAAGTAAGGCAATGAAGCTTGGAGGGAAAGCATATAACTTTTTCATTGGGGTTTTTTTTTTTTTTTTTGCCTAAATATTTTCCACTTCAACAGCATTTTGCGGTGCTTTGTATCACCTTGCCTAGCTTTCTTTTCTGTCTGTCAAAAAAATACCCTGATATTTCACTCTTATTAAGGACAAAAAAAAAAAAAAGGACAAAGCTTTTCTAATGAGACACTTTTTTGTAGGCAATTGAATATCTTAAGTAACATTTCAGTAGATGGGTGTGCCGTGAGTCTTGCAGGTCAAGAAGAAGAAATCAGAAAATCATGTCCTAGTATCCTTTTTATATTGTCAAACTGCTTATACAGTATGTGGTCTGAAGCATAGTGTTGATTTCAAGAATTAGATAAGGTTATAACTACAGGTAACGTCCTTAGGCAAAATTAGTATTAGACTATTAGTAGTCTAAAATTAAAGCCTTTTGAGAAACACTGTGAAATATAGTAGCATTTTCCATGACCAGAAACAGTATCGTAAACAGCATATGGAAATTATCTTCCATTAGTGAGAAAATAGATGAGGATGTTTTGGGAAAATACATCAAAAATAAATTGTAAAAGTCACAAATTTTAAAACAGCTGATTTTAAATAAAATACATTTCTGGGAATGCGGAATAAAATTAAACTATTCGAAAATAATAAGATGAAAAATGTTTAATATAAAAAGATTATACAAATGGAACCCTATATAAAAATGAATGGAAAGTAATAATCTTATTTTCAATTGGAATAAATTAAAAATATTAAAAATAATCCTGATTTTCATGGCTAAAATTACAAAAAAATGACAAAACCATAATATCAAAAAGTACAAGTTCTCTGTGGGAATATTAGAATGAATGTGTAATCTAAATTCTCTTGAGTTCATGGATATATCCTGGAGTCCTTTATATAGTTCTTCTGACCAGAAATGGATAGTGCCATTTCCTTGCCATTTTGTACATAAACTGTGCAATAGGAAATTGTCTTTCCTCCCTGTTTTAAATCACTCTCTTCTCAGGAAAAAAATGGAAAGAACATTAGGCATGCCTGGTGTTGCCATGTGCATGAAATGGCCCAACCTGTAGCTCTGTTTGCCATGAGACCTGTCCCCATATGGTCCCTGGTCAATAAGGTATTGTCTTCTCCCTACTTAAGCTTCAGTATTTCTTGAGTCATGGGGTCCTTAAACTAGCATATAGTGCAAGGTCATATTTCTTAAACTCAATCTTGCAAAAATTTTCTTAAATATATTTGCTCAGATATTCAACTGATAAATTTATCAAGAAATCTTTTGTCATCTTGGAAAGAAGTATTAGCGATTGCCTGCCAAGTTGAAAAGTTAGAAACACTTAATCTCAGGTATTCACATATAATTTCATAATGTGTAGATGGGCTTAGATTTATGTTTTTGGGGAAAAACATTCTTAGACTAAATGAAGATAATTTTTGCTGATTCCTCTTTTTCCACTGTGCCCAAAGAAAAGCTGTTCCAGCTTTTCCCTTGATTAGAGTCTCCTTGAATAGTACAAGGTTCTACAAGGGAACCGTGGAAAAATAACATTTTTCTCTTCCACTCTTCCAATGATAGTCTCTACTGGATTTCTGCCCCTCTGGAAAATGAAAGAGCCTTTTCACTTGTGAAAGAGAACTCTAAACCCAGTCCTTTGTCTGTATATTGTCGAAGCATTTTAAATGTTTACGTTAATGGTACCAATACTCACTTCACACTGTGGTCCCTGCTAGTCTTTAGTATCCTCCTCAAATTGTTATTTTTTTCTTTAATTCCCTTAAGTGCTATCCTTATATGGCAAAGGATGAACTCCTTTTCTGAATATATGTGTACCACTAATGTGTGGCTTTTTCTTTATTTTAGAAACAAGGCTTCTGCCTATAATTTGAGTCTGGATTTAGGATCTTACGCCTTAAACTAATACCATAAATTTGCTATGACTTGAAAGTTACATTACATCTCTGACATCTCAGTGTCTAACTCTGCAGTTGTTTCTGACATGAAATATGGGAGACCAATGTAAAGCAAAAATGATAAATTAACAGAAATGTAAAAGAAGACCTAATATAACTTTGTCTTAAATTGCAACAGAAAGATTGATGTGCTATATTTGTTCCATTTTCTAATGTGCTATTTTTTCTTCAATTTTGGAATAGTGAAAACAAAATGAAATTTCCATCTGTTCTACCACCTGCTTCACAAACATTTTGTAAACTCAGGGTTTTGGCACTTAATCAGACTGGAGTGACATGGACTGAGGTAATATAATTTAGATCTTTTGAAAGTTTATGGTTAGTTCCTAATCATATCATTTGTAATTCTGATAAAACACTCGAAGATATATAAGCCAACATCCTTATAAAATACGCAATCTTTGCAAAAGTTTATACATTAATTTTTTCTTAGTTAAAAAAACAGGTAAGAAATCTGGCTACCGTCACAATTTATTTTTCCTATAGTTCCTGTAGGATATTACTTATTAAAACTGAGGGAAAAATATATCCATATTTTGCATCATCAATTTTGTTATCAATTGTATTGAAGCTACATAAACTTTGCTTAAATTGCATCCTGGAAAAATCAAAAGAACAGTTGATTTTTCCAATAAAATTATGTAATTCTACTAGCTTTGCATGTCATGATAGCAGATATGCACCTGTGCACATGAACTTTTTTTCAGCTGTTGAAATGTTTTCCAGCTTTTCTAAGTCAGAGCTTTTTAAAAGTTTAATTATTTATTTAATATCTGTAGATGCCCATCTCAAGCCAGTGACTCTGATCAGTGAACACTTGGCTTCAAAGATTTCCCATCTTGCTCATGAAGTGCCCAGTAAAGTTTCCTATTCAATTTCCCTCCCTTCCAACTCTCGAAGCTTCCATTTCAAAATATGGGGAATACCATGAAATGTCATAACTTTTTCTGTTATGACATGAATGGGTTTGATTCCAAGTTCTTTGCATTTATCTCTAGTAAGATGACTCTCCCCATGGCTGAACTCAACATCCCTTCCAAGAATGAAACTCTTGTTTTTTTTAAAAAAAAATGAAAGTAGGTCCCCTAACCATGAAATACATTTCAAGGTAGCTCTATTATTGAAATAAGTTTATAAAGTTGGTATTATTTGATTTTTCCTACAAAGGCAAGTGAAGTTTGCTGTTTGGACTAAATGGTGTTTTCCCATTAGGTTCTTTTATGTGCTACAGGGTGGCCGGCTCTTGAAGAACTGTACCTTGCTTCCAATAGCATTTCACTTTTAAAAAGGTATGAGAGTAAATATTCATAGAGCCATTGGTTTGCAGATATGATTCAGGTAGTTCCCACTTACCAACCAAATTAGGACTGGCAAGTCCGTTGTTAAGTAATGCAGTTATAAAGTGAAAGATCACATGAACGGGCTAATTTACAACATCAGTTTGTCAGTTCCAGCTGCAATCATTAAATGACAGTTATCAAGCATAACATCATATGACTACGATCTGCAACTTTCTGACTGCTTCCCCATTGGCATTGCTTGTCAGAGGCCGGCTGTGATGGTCACAAATGGCAATCATTTGACTGTAGGTCACTACAACTCATTAATGTGTTTTGATTACAAGTGCCCAAATTGCAGTCATGAACACAGGAACACTACAATGCCCACAGCCCTAAGGACCCATCATAAATCTCCCTTTTCATCATCATAATTTCAAAGAATTGCTGAACAAGTAGTTAGTAAGCAAGGACTCTATATTGCATATTTTCAGAATGGCCTGAAATTTCTAATTATGAACCATACTGATTGGTGTGACTGTAAGCATTAAACTCCTTTTATGTGTATAGATATAATCCTACGTGTGTGTGTACCTGTTTTTATATATAAAAACAACTTGCAGTAAGAGAATATTTGCTCTGTTTAAAACATTATTACAAACATGACGACTATCCATTAATTAATATGTAAATTAAGGGTAGTTTGATGACATTCAAGATTCAATATCCTTTCATTATGATATCCCCACCTTCCATCCTGATTTGAGAAAAGCCACAAACCAAGATCAGAAGCAGGAAATTGCCTTTGAGTAGAGTAGGGGTAGTAAATGGTGACAAAAGGAATGTGTAGTTCAGGGTAGGTCCACTGCTTTATCTGTCCACCTTGCTGTTAAACTGTGGGTTGTGAGATAACAGCTCTTCCAGGTATAGTAGAGTCTGTAAAAACTATTGTACATATCCGTGACGGCAAAACTATGGCATGCGGGCCACAGGTGGCACGCGTAGCCATATCAGTGGGCAAGCGAGCTCAGCTCCGGTGTGCATGTGCGCGCCAACCAGCTGATTTTCGGGCCTTCTGGGCCCACCAGAAGTAGGGAAACAGGTTGTTTCTTGCCTCCGGAGGGCCTCGGGGGTGGTGGGTAAGGCCCGTTTTTCTTTCTCACCTGGCTCTAGAGCCTCACTTGGAGTCTGGGGAGGGTGAAAACAGCTTTCCCCCCCCCAGGAGGCCCTCCAGAGGCCAGAAACAGCCCGTTTGCCAACTTACGTCAAACATTCATTTAAGTTCTTTAATTATCTTCAAATACATCAGTGAGGTTTTATTAGTAGAAACAGTAAAAAATGTATAACACTTTCCTTTAAGGTTAAGTCTTTTTCACTTGTAATTACTGTTTGGTTTTATATTTGATTTTCTCCTGATGCTCTTTTTATATTAGTAAAGAAAAAAAGAATTGTTGAGATAACTGAAATTTATGGATGAAAAAGCATTTATTTAAATGAAAATTATATTCCACTTCTTTAGAGAGTATATATTATTTAGAGTAGTCAACCACAATGCATTTTCAAAATTGCATGAAACAATTACAGAGAAGGGATAAATAAAACAAGCAAACAGGCATACTATCTAAACCATTATTTCAGATTAAATTTACAATTCCTGAGATACAGCAACCAGCAGGCCTTATTTTTTTCTCTCAACTAAACTTCCATTATGGGATACAAAGAAGGTAATCTCATTAGATGTTAGGCCGAAACAAAGCTGGTATGGCAATTAAAAATTCTTCCAGTAAAGGCTATGTAGGTTATTTAAGCAGGGACTATATATTTTTGGTATGGAACTTTTGTGGTTCAGAAGAATTACCATATTTTTTGGTCTATAAGACCCCAAAGTGCGTGGAAATGTCTGTCTTATAGAGTGAATGTTGCTGAAGCCCCGCCCACCTGCTGGTTCCCACACACCGGCCTCTGTCTCCCAGCAATTTGCCTCCTTACAGCAAACAGCCTGGTCAGCTTCAGCACAGCCTTGATTTAGCACGAGCAGCTGATTGACGGTTGGATCAGCCTCCTGGAATACCACTGATCAGCTGTTCCAGGCTGCAGGGATCGCTGCCACCACCACTGCGCACCCCATTTTTGGCCTCTGTGCATCTCATTTTCGGCCTCCATGCGCCCCATTTTTGACCCGTTCCAGGTTGCAGGGATTGCCGCTGCCTCCATTTGGTGGTAATAATTGGTGGCCGTAATCCCTGCCACCTGGAACGGGCCAAAAATGGGGCACGCGGAGGTCGAAAACAGGGCAAGTAGAGGTCAAAAATGGGACAGGGGGAGGCTGAAAATGGGGCATGCAGAGGCCAAAAATGGGGTGCGCAGAGGCGGCGATAGGTGGCAGCAATCAGCGGCAGCAATCCCCGCAGCCTGGAACAGCTGATCGGCGGTATTGCAGGAGGCCAGTCCAACCGCCAAGCAGCTGCTCATGTTAAATCAGGTTGTGCTGAAGCTGGTTGTGTTTGCTGCAAGAAGGCAAATTATATATGGTTTAACAGAGATAATCTTGGATGTATTATGATCTGTGATCATTAAAGTCCAGTGTAGAATAACAAGAAAACAATACAAAGTTTGGGAGATGCGAAATTATTGCTATTAAATCTCAGTCATTCTGGACAGCTCTCAACAGTCAGACAAAGAAATTGCAATAAAATTAATAAAGGAGAAAGAGAAAAGATGGCAAGAGGACTCAGTCTCCCTCAGCAAAGCCAAGTCTTCCCAGCTCTTCTAAACAATTGAAATTAAAAAGTAGTCAAGGTGGAAAATGATTTCTGTAGGATATAGGGTAGCAAACAGGTAAAATAAGAATGGAATTTGTATTTTCTAATTTTTTATTGTAAAGTTATAATATCATAAAGTTTTAAATAAGGAGTTTTCCTTGCAGACCTATTGATGTCCTCCAGAATCTGAAATGGCTAGATCTTTCTAACAATCAGTTAACTGATGAAAATCAACTTCATGTCATTGCAGATCTTCCCAGGTAACTGTTGTACAGCACTATTGTTAATCTCAGCATCAACGTAACTTTCTTGGTTTTATCCAGCAAAATACATTTTTCTTCAGAGCGGAATATGATCCTGCTGTTTTCCTAATCTCTTACTTATGATACGTTACATACTGTACCTCTGTATTGAACCAAGCCTGTATAGTGGTGCAGCTGGTGTTTTAGTTTTCTGCCAAACTATTTTCATCAGAGCTCCAAAAATTGTTACATGGCTGTACTTATTAGGAATCCTCAAATACAGTGCCTGCAGACTATGATGACATATTTACCTTAAATTTAGTTTCTGCTTTTATTTTTTCAAAAAAAAAATGATTTTTTTCATTTATTCTATTTTATTTGATTTATTTTTTATTTCATTATAAAGGTAAAGGTTCCCCTTTGCACATATGTGCTAGTCATTCCCGACTCTAGGGGGTGGTGCTCATCTCCATTTCAAAGCCGAAGAGCCAGCACTGTCCGAAGTCATCTCCGTGGTCATGTGGCCGGCATGACTAAACACCAAAAGTGCATGAAACGCTGTTACCTTCCCACCAAAGATGGTCCCTATTTTTCTACTTGCATTTTTTACGTGCTTTCAAACTGTTAGGTTGGCAGAAGCTGGGACAAGTAACGGGAGCTCATCCTGTTACGCGGCACTAGGGATTCAAACCGCTGAACTGCTGACCTTTTCATCGACAAGCTCAGCATCTTAGCCACTGAGCCACCGCGTCCCTTCATTTCATTATACCCTTACAATAAAGGATCTTAGTTACAACCTGTGTCTTGATTCTAATTTGACTTAACTTAACAAAATTCTAATTTCAAATTTACGACAATTTATTGGATATGAAATCCAGATTATTGGCTTGTATTTTAATAGTTTGTCTTCTAAATTTCAGGTTAGAAAGTTTAATACTTTCAAACAATGGAATTTATTCTATGCACTTTCCTGATGCAGCATTTGGTACGTAAATTAAATGCTGTTATATATGCCTGTAATTTAATTTTTCACTATTATTTCACCAATTTATTCTTCTCTTTTACAGGTTACAAGACTAGAATGTTTCCTTCATTAACTCATCTTGTATTAAAAGACAATAGAATAGCAAAAGTAAGATGCCTGTGTCATGACTGTGTTCTGAATTCAATTATTTTCACTTACTACAGCTTTTAACTGTTTAAATATCAGTCATTTGTAAAAATGCACAGTAAGGTGGCATAATTTCATGCCAGACTATTTGGATTTTATATTTGTCTGGCAATTAGTATACAAAGATATAACCATTGCTATATCCACCATGTAACCTACTACTATTCCCTAAGCCAACTGAAGTGAATGGGAAATTACTGACCAATGCAAGCATTGCCAGACTGAAATTGTAATAGATGGCAGTTTTAAATATAATCAAAATATTTAACACATTTTGTTTTTTTATTTGTATCATGAAGTTATTTTTTTAATTTATAATTTTATCATAATGTCTTAAGTACTATATTATTTTATTAAGTGGGTAAGATTGATATCTCTAAATCATTGCACTAAAGGACTTAACTTTATGTAAGCGGTAGCAAAATGTATTTTGGTTTCAGACTCGGTGGTTCAAAATTGCTGTGTTTTCTTATTCTCTGTGTTTCAGTGGTCTGTTATCAATGAACTTGACAAGCTACAAAAACTTGAATCATTTGATTGTCGGAATAATCCTTTGATGGATTCAGAGAAAAATGCAGAGACTTTGAAACAATTTATTATTGCCAAAATAGGCCAATTAAAGTTTTTGAACAAATCACAGGTATATTTTTGTGTTCCATTAGCAATATTAAGAAAGCATATATAGTAGTGTTTTTTGAAAGCTGGCGACTAGTCATGGATTCTAAAACTTGGTTGGTGCATTAAGAATACGCAACAATAATAAATGAATGTGTGACTTTCTCTTCCTGAATTAAAACTTGGACCCATTCTGACAGGGTGTTTCCTGTCAGATAGAATAGGGTACAATCTGACGATCATATTGTCTGCACTACTGCACTATATTTGCAGAAGCCAGCCTGACACACCAAAGATGAATTGTTGCCAGATCTCATATTTCCAAGGCCAGGGCTCTCCTTCAGCAGTGGCAATATGAATGCCACTCAAGATGATCTAACTGCTTGGATCCTTCAGCCTGTTTGAATCACTGTATGGCCCTTAGGATTAGAATAGGGCTCCTGCAGATACCATTTCTGTGAACACAAGGACCTTTAGAGGAAAGCCTTGATACTTGGATCCTGGAGAGGACAGAGAGGGAGAGATTGCCATCTTTTCCCATTTGCTCACAACTGTTTAAGAGGTTCTGGCCCACAGTTTAAGAAACCTTTAGGGAATAATGATAAATATGAAATGATACTATATACATGGATTTGGCTGTTCTGATATAATACACTCTTGTTTTGACCCAGATCTTTCCTGACATTAGGAGGGGAGCAGAACTTGACTATAGAAAAAAATTTGGAATTGATTGGCTAAAGGCTGGTGGTAATCAAGATCCAGAGAAAAATAAACCAAGTGAGGAATTCCTTGCTGCTCATCCAAGATTTCAACTACTCTGTGACCGTAAGTATAGCAGGAAGTTTTGTTTCTGTCCTCTGGCATCTTCTGTTTAAGTTTCCAGCTGTCTGCCTGCCTTAATTTTATTTCTTTGACAGATGAATAGGAAGAAGGAAATTTTGCATGCTTGCTATGTTGGTTGAGTGAATCTCTTCATTGTGGTTCTCACTGGTCTTACTGTCTTTCTCTAGCTTAAAAATTCTTGGAGTAGCCAATCTGCTCCATCCAAGCTACTTGCTATCTTCATTTTCTTAGTTTGAACATCAGCCACTACAATGTGTTGTGGAATGCTCTAGTGAATATTGACTCTTGTGTAGCTGTCATTCCCATATTTACTTACTTCATTTGAGACCCCTGGATTGCAGATCTTCTAGATATCTGCCCTAAAATTCAGTTCCAAAGGCAGCCATAATTCTAAGTTTACATTTGCATTCTGAAAGGAAGGACAGGCAGAGAGTTCTCTTCAATCTTAACATTCTCACTTCCGACAGTAAAGTATTTTGCCAAGAAGTAAATGTATCCAGAAATGAGTTTTTGTTTCAGTTTAATAATATGAATTATATCTGATGGGAGAGATCATGATAATTAAAAAACTTTAGAGAAGAATGAGAGGAATTGAATAGATGATTTGTATTTCCCTTCATAAAGGACTGCAGATACCAGTCCCCAAATTTAAAAGATGGTAATAGGCACTCATCAGAATTGATTTTTTTGCACTCATATCAGAAGCACCGAGATGCTTCCAGGTTGAATGAATTAACTGGTGACATCACTATAGACCAGGAGATGCTCAGTTGGGGACTCTTTTCATGTCCCTGGCAGGAGCTGGAGCAAAGGATGAGAATTCATTTCCCCCCACGGCAGCATTCGGGTCTTGAACGTCGTCTTGCTAACTTCCAACCCAGCATCCTAACTGTGAGAGCTCCTATCAGAATTGATAACAGAAGATGTTGTTACTGGCAGTTTGAACATTTTTTTAAAAAAGATCATTGATCCAGATGGCATCTATTTTCTACATATTTTTAAACAAACTAAATGTTGTTCTTAAAAAAACCAGTGTCCCTATGAGAAGATTTACATGCAGTCAAGAAGGGATTTGGAACTGCTGGTTAGTTTTAATTAAGAATGTACAAAATGTTCCATGCCTGAATCTTTCCATACACTAAACAGCTGGTCTTGAATAGCTGATGCCCAGTCTGAGCATGTAGACAAGAGTGTTTCAGGGGAGTGAAACTGGGCAAAAGCCAAGAATGAGAGTTATCTTTGATGATACCATTGCAAACAAGTAATCATGGCAGTGGAGAGAAAGATGAGAAGGTGCTGATAGGGCTACGAAGCTGGATTGCCCAGTGGATATACTGTTCTGGAACATCAGTGCTGGCTGAGAAAAGAAGTTAAGACCATGTGGAGGAAAAAGGTAGCTGAGCACTAGCCTTGCCCTACTTACGCTGTAAAAATCACTCTGTCATCCCCCCAGATCTAATTTTGGCCGAAAGCTAGAACCATCAAACCATTTCAGGTTTTGTTTCTAATGAAGAAAAATATTTGTAGCTCAGGGTTGAGCTCGGGGGTTGTTGGTGCTCTCTGAGCTTAGTTGATTTCTTGCAGATGTTTCAATACCAACTCTAGGGCTACAGAGGACCATTGATTTGAAAGAGGGGTAAAAGAATCCATGTAGGCTAGAATTGAACACCCCTCGCTCAACAGAGGGGGAGGAATAAGACACCACTTATCTCCAGTTTACAACACAGTCTTTGCAGCAGTTCCAAAGATTCCACAGCCAATTGCACCCTGATTCAGATATCTGACACAGATAAACCCCCAAGTAGCCTCAACAGCTCTCAGAGAGTGCTAAAGGCCAGATGACTGCAAATAAGTACAGTTCTTTCACCACCACCTATCCTATCATCCCCCCCCCTCGAATTGATTAAGGTTCTTGGATGAGAAATAAAGCATTTTCTTCTTCCTCAAAGAAAAAACAGACCAGTTGACTTTTGAAGAAAACAAAAGTGCCTTTAGGACAACTATGACCTAGATAACAATCCAGACAATCATCAGTGCTAGGTTTTGTTTCTGCCACTCCAAGACCGACCTAAAATGGTTCAAGAGAGCTTTTAGAAAACTATGTTCATTTCTAGTTTTGTTTTGTTTTTTTAATTTGATTTATATGCCGCCCTTCTCCAGAGACTCAGGGCAGCTTACAATGCGCTAAGCAATAGCCTTCATTCTTTTGTATATTTATACAAAGTCAGCTTATTGCCCCCACAATCTGGGTCCTCAATTTACCTACCTTAGAAAGGATGGAAGGCTGAGTCAATCTTGAGCCTGGCGAAATTCGAACCTGCAGTAATTGCAGGCAGCTGGTCTTAATAACCAGCTTAATAACAGGGTGCCTTAGACCACTGTACTGCCAAGGCTCTTAGTTTGAAACAAAGACCTTTCCATTTTGCATACTGTATAACTTTAGTCTTAACATCTATTCTGAGTGAATTGGAGGAATGTGTTAAATTACTAACCATCTCGAAGGACATGTCTTCTGATTTAGAATCAGTAGGTCTCCCACAAGCAAATATTGAAAAATGTAAATTACGGTATGTAACATCCTTCATTTTCTGAGACATTTGTGCTGGCTGGTTTGATTGAACAAGAAATATGTAGTTGGATTTCCTGAATGTTTCTGACAATTTTTTTAAAGCAGAATTCAAAACTAGAAGTAGGTATTTTCTTCTTTGTGACTCTTAAGCAGACATGTACTTGCTCCAATAGGAAAACATAGGCATTTTGCTCTTTATACTATAACATTCTGGCTCAGTATATATTTTTGTTATTGTTTTCCCTCTTAACAGTCTATGGTGCCCCAGAAGATGGAGAGCTGGAAAGAGAACAGCCTTTTTCTCTAAAGAATCAGTTGTTGAGTAAGATACAAATGTATACTAATTTATCTAAATATATAATACTATGCTAAGAAATCTGCAAACTGTGCTAGTTAAGTTTTCCCACCAATGCACATTATGACTCCATTGTCTACAATGTATTTCCACAGCTATTATTTGTATCTAGTTTGCATTCTGCATATATACTTGCAATTCCTTCTGAGCAGACATGCCTTAATTAGCAGTGATGTGATTGTATAGACCAGTGGCTCTTAAACTGTTTGACCTAATTATCCCTTTTCCTCGTCTTGAATGTCATTACTCCCCAAACATAAAAAAAAACTTGTTTTACATAAGTGTTTCAGCAGTGGCAGTCCTAAACTAGAGCCTCACCTCAGGAACAAGCAATTAAAAATTGCTTCATTACACCAGGATATGCCCAAATTATCCCTTGAAGGTAATTACCCCCAGTTTCACCCCTGTAATTGACAAAGATTAGTCTTTGAAACCACCCCAATTCTTCTGGAAAATGTAATCGTTTCAGTGCTTGATAAAAGAATGCTTTGCCAGCTCCCATGCATGTTGCAAAGTACCCTTTTCAGATGTTTTGTACAGTTGTACTCTTTGTAAACTAGGAATGGCTGGGGGGGAAATGCATTAAATTTGTAACCTAATCAGTATTTTGATTCCTGCTTTTGGTATAAAGGTAAGTGTGTTGCGACCATCATGTATGAGTAACTTTAACTGTGAAATGGCCACTTGCATAAGAATTAAGGGTGAGATTCCCTAATACCCTAACATTTGTTGTTTTAAACGTTCTAAATGTTATCAGCCAACCAGTGTATGAATTTTACCTTAACTTACTCCAGTTTTTGTAATCAATACAGCAGACTTTGAATGGAAATGGATGTGTGCTTTCCCCGTTAGGTAGGGAGTGGTGTGTGTGTATATGTGTGTGGTGATAATTAGAATAAATTCATTAAAACGTGGGAAATTTTACTCTTGACTAATTTCTGCAGTTGGCTTCATTAGGTATACTTTGACTGTAAGAAATCCTAGATTGAACTGTGTTTATGCAGATTTTTCTTCTTTCTTAAGCTTTGACTTTTAAATGCCCGGACAAAGCTGACCAGAAGCCCATAGAGAAGAAACTTCCAGGTAAGGGAACATATGTTTCTATTTCATATTTCCTGCATGTTACAATTATTTTGGTCATTGTATGCATATTGCAGTAAGATAGGTAGTAACACTTTTAAAGATATTTTCCCTATCTGAAATCATTGCAAATGTTGGAGCCTTCAAAAACAATGCAAACCAATGTCTGTTTTGAAACAGAGCAAGAGAAATCAATATATCAAAAATAGATTATTGTAATTTAATCCACAGTATTCTGATTTCTTTTCTACATCAATAAGGATGGTTTCTTTGTACGCCATGTAGATTCTTAGTATAATATAATAGAAAATTAACATCTGCCATGATTGTTTTTTTTAATGTCCGTGGAAAGGTGCATTTTGTTTAGAAATGTAAAGGTCATTTCAGTAAAATGCCTAGTAAAAATGTACAATGGATTATTATAACTAAAAGATAAGATACTCATAAACCCTTTGATGTTTGTATTTTGAAAAGTATTTATTCAAAATAAAAATCACATTTATCACAAGTTGCATAAAATGATACAGCTTTTTCAAAAAGTTAATAGAAAAATACTTTAAAGTACATTTTTGACAATAGAGGACTATTGCTGTGCCTTCAGATAAAGCTTTAAATGAAATAAGGGGGAAATTACCCAGCATAGCCAATCTCTAGATGGGTCAAATTTTTAATATTTTTACTCCTTTAAATCTTACTATAAAAATACACTTTCACGTTCACATTGCTAATTTGAAATACAAGTGCATAAGGTTAATGGTAATCTGGACAAATTAGCACATAAAGATTTGGGGGCCTCATACCATGCAGTAGAGGAAAAGGCTTCACTCATAGTGTTAAGGTACAAAAGAGCTAATGCCATAAATAGTATTTTGAAGGTCACTTAGGTCAGTCAGTGTGTTGTAGATATAAAGTAGACTATAATTTGGTAAACTTTTGCTTAGGAGGAGTACAGTTTTAATGTCAAATTAAATTATTCTAATTGGTTCCTGTGAACTGCAGGAGCTCAACTCCCACAAATCTATTTCAGTATCAACTTTTGCTAGAATTTCAGTTGCTGTGGTGTCAAGTATTATCTATCTATAGTTAAACAATTCTCTCTTTAATGTAGATTCTATGACTATCCAGAAGGTCAAAGGATTGCTGTATCGTCTACTTAAAATTCCAGGCTCAGAACTGAAACTATCATATGAAAGTTCTAAAGTAAGCTCAAATTCAGTAATGCAACAGTACATGAATTGAGATGTTCCAGAATAATACAACTCGTTACCCTGGTAAAATCAATACATTGCATTCTATAATGTTGGATGATTGATTTCTTTATAAGAAAAGCAGTACTATTGTTTTGAAATCAATTAGCTTCCTTTCCTTTATATTCCATTTTAGTCTTTTAAGATATACTAGATTAAAATGTGCAAATCTAATATCTATCTGAATCATTTTCTTTAAATCCCAGATGAAAGGCAAAGAATTTGAATTGGACAATGACCTAAAGCCCTTGCAATTCTACTCTATTGAAAATGAAGATTGCATTCTGGTACGATGGTAAAAGCTGCTTTTGATACATTTTAAGATAATTTGCACACTGCTAACAAACTTTAGGCTGATTTTTAATTGTATTGTTGTGGAAAGCTTTTATAAAAATGTATCACTGTTTGGTAGAGCTTTTGTATTCTTGTTTTTTAAAAAAAAAAAGAAAAGAAAAAAGAAATATCATGCCTGTAAGAGAAAAATGAATGCTTTTGCCAGCTTCAAATAAAAAGTAATTCATTTGTGCTACACTAGTAACTTATGGAAATCAGTGGGACTCTCAACAAACCTTCCACTCACTACTATACAAATAACATATTTGAGAGAATTAAAAGCTGAGGTATTTCATTACCAACCCATCCCAATAGCCACAGAATACCAGAAAGCATAAAAATCACTCAACCGGGGGGGGGGGGGAGAGGGGGGAGAGAACCGGGACGGGGACCCTAGTATTTAATATGCACATTGGCTGAAAGTACACAGAGGATAAATAGAATTACTACAGCATCTAACTTCCTTCTTTACAGAAGTTACATGATAATATATCAGTATTCCCAGCAAGAGGCACTGTTTCCCTCATATCTGAAATACAGTCTGAAATTAAAACTTCAGTCTGATCCCCAATTCATTAGAAGCCAACACATGTGTGCAGTCTGCCTCGGTTAAGGGTCTTCTCTAGCAAGGCATATGGGCAGAGAAGTGCAAGTTTAATATGTAATATGTACAGTATTGTATCTGCCTTTCTCAGTTTATCCTCAGTCCCTTGCTCTTGTATACACTAAATGCATGAAAAGTCAATTATCTATTTCTGTAATATATTAATAAAAGAATTCACATTCATATTTGGCTTCGTAAAAGAGTATGTTCAAAAATGAAATGTATCCATTTATTAAAAAGGGGATATGTGTGCAAATATAGCCCTAAGGGCCATTTCACACTAGACAAATTATCTACATGAAAATATTTCTTTAAAGAATGTGTGAAGCTTGTCTGTATTTTACCACCATACTGAAATGAACATACACTGTATGTAACCAGTGGTGTAGAACCATAAATTGGCTAGCGACATACTCTTACATTTGTCACCAGTAACAGACTACATAGGAGACTGATGGAACATCTGTTTTGAAGCTTTCCCTTCCTTTCCTCTCTAAAGTTTTCCTTAGAGTGTTTGCCACCCTTCATTTTTCTCCACATTTGCAGGGGTCTCCACAGCGTTCCTTTATTCTCCAAAGCTCTGCAAGCTCCTGAGCAGAATACTGAGGAGAGGACAGCATTCCACTCTCACAAGTCTTCTCACACAACCAGAGATCGTCCTATTTTAAAATAAAGCAATATACTGTTAATGTTGCTACACTATTACAGGCATAGCTTCAAAACCAGTTTTAGGGGACTTGGTTTAGATACATGTTCCCTTGGGATATATAATTTATAGAGATTAAGAAAATAACAGGTAGGCAAAAATCCAGATTTATATACGTTGCTCTTTCCTAATTTAGGCAAGTACTGACAAGTTGAGCAAACAATTCAAAGAAAGGAAAGAAGGGCAGAGGCAATATTTTATTTAAAATTGATTTTTGTGCTGTCCTTCCATAAACTTAAAAAACACATGAATTAGGATATGGGCATTATGTTAAAGAATAAATCTAGTTTTATTAGATTATATGATGTTGCCTGAATAAATATAAACTTGAGATACAAGTCCTAATTTGGGTAGTATATGTGAATTTTATGTATGTACTGTATTATAATTCAAGAGCTTCAGGCAATGTAGTTTGCTTAGGCTGAAAGAAACTGACTGGCCTAAAGCCACCAAGTTGAAATAGCTGAATATCATAGAATGGAAGGTCTACCTAATCAATATACATCTTTAAATCCCTTTCTGAAACTAATATATATTACTTTATAGCTTTATTGTCAAATTCAAATTTATTAAATTTATTTAATAAATCAAATAATCTGGAACACGCTTTTTCTTGACAAATTAACAATTTCTGCTAATCACTGCACTGTTTTCAATTAACGTCATTATATTTGTGCAATCTTTTGATGCATAAATTTATACTGTTCCTCAATTGGAGATAAATTACTTTATCCATTCTCCAAGATTTCTCAAAGATAATACTTAAAAGTTTTGCCACACATCAACTAGTCTCTTCAATATTCTTAGGAATATATATTCTTGTTGGAAAAGACCAGGTCAAATAATGAATACTGATATAAAAATTGCGTAGTTTGAAGTATGCCTTCACTGAGCAGCTGTTACACTGATTCTACTAATAATTAATCATTTAAATGTGGAATTATGGACATTGGAAAACTTGGTTCATTTGGTACAAACTTGGTATAGTTTTCCATATTAAGAACAATACTTAGGTGTTAAATACTGTTCTCCTCTTCAGTATTTTCATGGAATACCTTTTAGCATGCAGGAAGCTGGATCTAGTTCACAGTTAAGACATTGAATTATAACAATTTCTCTCATCTGCATTCTTAATATAAATTTAACAGACAGAATTTGCCCACATACTGTTAAGGGTATTTCCAACATGGAATATAACTAAATGGACTATTATAAAACATTTGGCAGACAAATCTACACTTATTTGCAGCAGCAAATTAACAGAGGTAAGGAAGAAACTAAGTAATTTAATTGTTTAATGGTTTTGAATCATTTTATAATATGAACTTATTTGTATGTTTCTTTCTATATTTTTTAATTGCCTTAAAAAAGCAAAGGAATTTGGCAGATTTCTTTCTTTTGTTTCTTCATTACTGTATTACAAATTGTTGAAGCCACTCACATTTCAAAGCAATTTGCCATGAGAGTGGAGGGAAAAACAACTGGTTTGGAAAGAGCTGAATTCTGCCTTAAATCTATATTTTTATTTGATTAATCACTGGGAGTCACTTCTAGGTAGTAAGACAAAATTATCTGAAGTATTTATCAATGCCTAGTTGATAAAACTTACAAATTTTATAAGCATAGGTCAGTAGCTCTGAAAAATCACTTCTTGGGGCTTTTACGATTCCTCCTCATCCTTGAATATATATTTCAGAAGTCCACAAAATTGATTTCAGGATAATTTTTAAATCTTGGAGTGCACTAGGGGCCTGTAAAAGTTACTGCTATCATTCATACAGAATTATTCAGAAATTTCATCTGACAGTAACACATACCTGGTATCTTTTTGGCCCAATGGCTGCCATCCAAATACCCATGCTCACATCTTCACCCTAAGTGTATAAATTAAGTCAGAACCAAAACAAGGAGTGTAGTAAATAACCAAATTCAGAATACTGAAACTTGCTGTAGAAGGCGCATGCCTACAAAATAAAGTTTGCCTTGTCTTAAACACTTATGTTGGCAATGTTTGTTTAGGTTACAGATGCCTCACAACTCTATACCAAAACAAGCATAATGAAAAACGTAAGCACTTTCATAAAGACATGGGCTTCCACAAGTCATAGCAGGTTTCCAATTTAACTCTGGTTTTTTGTTTTGGCAACAAAATGGAACTGGTTTGCCATTGTCACCTTCTGGGTTTTTTCAATTCTCCAGCCCTTCCTATGATCTCATATCTGTATTAATCAGGCCTGATCTTACATAGCTTTTTGCAGGGGGGTAAGTCAAGATTGTCTATTGCAATATTTCTCAACCTCAGCAACTTTCATGAAGGGAGAACTTCAACTTCCAGAATCTCTCCAGCCATCCTGCTGCCTGGGGTAATTCTGGAAGTTGAAGTCCAAACATCCCAAAGTTAGTGAGGTTGATAAAACACTGGTCTAATGCAGTATGAAACTTCTGTCCAATCAGAATTCTATGTATAGCAATCATGCACCTATCTACCAATGTGCAAATGTTTCCATTACATATAGTTTATAAAAGAAAGAAAGTACAGGTAATCCTCGAGTTATGACAGTTCACTTAGTGACTGCTCGAAGTGATGCGATAACTCCAAGTATTTATGACACAGTCCCAAAATTAAACATGTTGCAGCACCATGGCAGTTGTTCACCCATACCACAGAAGCATTGCAACATTCACCCTATTCCCCCTGACTCCTCACAACTGCTTCCCCCTCCCACGCCAGACAAGAGTGAAAGGTTCTGGGGGCTGTGATCTTGCGTGCCTTCAGGCACCCATTCTCTGCAAAAGCAAATGAGTGCCTGAAGTCGCATGAGATCACGACCCCCAGAACCTTTCACTGTTGGCACAAAAAGCATTTGCAAGCTGACCGGACGCAGGAAGGGAAATCGTCCTGTTCTCCTCTCCCTTAGAGACAAAGAAACCGCGACAGAAAGGAGAGAGATCTTTCAAGGCGAGTCCAATGCAGCAGGATGGGAGGGGGGAAGCATAAGGTATCTCAGTGGGTGGGGGAGGCCTGTCCCATCACTAGCCCCCCATGGCCTTCCCCACCTTGAGATACCTCATGCAGTTAATGACCCTCGCATTTTATTAGCAAATGAATAGGCAAAAGCAGGGAGTGATCACATTCAGGTAACGTGATTCACTCCTACAAATCATCGACTTACAAATGTAATTGGCAGGCTCCATTACATTTGCAACTTGAGGATTACCTGTATATGAATTTGCACAAATAATCTTGAAGGACTATTTATTTTTAATATCAGTTTTTTATTAGTGATCCAATTTCTTCAAAAGGTAGAATCCCACTTTGCTCTAATCATGCCCTCCCCTCCTATCAAAAGACTTACCTGATATATTTTGAGTCTTTCAGAATTGTTTGCTAGCCATTCTACAACATCTTTGGAAATAACATAACCAGACCCACAAGCAAAGGCTGGGTATGCAGGACTTGGGTACTCTAATTCTTGCCACTTCCCAGTCCGATCAACTGCCCAATTTAATCTGAAACTTAAGCCAAAATGTTGTAATTTTGATACAAAAAATAATAAATACTTCTCTAACTTATCTGAGCAATTGAGGAAGCTTTCCTAAGCTCTCTCTCTCTAACAGACATTTTAATTTTCTTGTCCATTTCCTTAGAAGTAACGTGCTTATTCCCCAGCTTGTCTTTTGGTCTCTTATTATAGGGTGGATAAGTAGATCCCTTTAATAATTCATCAAGAGGCTTAAAGTAACAGAAGAACCCAAACTCATTTCATGGCTTTGAGAGGTTTATATGCATACTTCTTGCTATCTTAAGGACTTGACTCTACAGATGGACACGCAGAACCAATGAAAATAGCTCAATTTTGGTCAATGAAGCAAGACATTTTGAAACAAGTTTCTTAGATCCGTTTTAATCATTGTTTGATGTCTTCTCAATAGTGTTTTACAGAAAAGAACATTAACAAAAAAAACAGTTTTTAAAATGTTTTTTTCTATTAAAAAGATCTTTCCTTCTTTCTTTTAACAGTCAACTCACATTAACTGCAGCACATCTATTTTGATTACTATGAAATTCTTTACACTAACTGTATAAATAACACAATATATTAGAAAACAATACTCACTTTCCCCACCACATATTTGGTCTGCCCAGGTTTTTAAGCTTTATTCTGTTAAATATTGCCTCTAAATCTATGTAGCAGTCATCATCTGTCTTCAGCAGGACATCAAAACTTGCAGCTTCTACAGTCCTATATCAAAATCATCAGGGTTATCATCATCTGGAAAAGTATTTGTCAATATGCACCTTTATCTGTCATGAATGGCAAGTACTCTAATCAAGTTTTAATTAAACCATAATAGCAAATAAAACAATAATCTTATTCTAAGAATATATTAAACGGTGACCCAGCACATGGTATAATATCTCATTCTTACCCTTGAAGGCTACATTAAATAAAGGTGCAAAGAAAAGGAATCTGATTTACAACATTTTTGCCAGAAAATGGCATTTACTAGTTTCCAGCAAAAAAAAGCACCCCATAGTCAACAATGGGTTCATTTACTAGCAGTTGTCTTTGTTGAACAACAACTGCTGTGTTTGCTTTATGACCATCGCATTTGCTTAATGACAACTGCAAAAAAGGTAATAAATCAGTCACGGTCATGTGATGACCCATTGAACCATCACAACCTACAATCAAACTTGCAGGCTCAATTATGCTCCTAAGTCAAGGACTATCTGTATTCAGTGTCCTCGTGTTAATTTTATAACAGAAATCAACAAGCAAAACCCATATGACCATCCCACATTCCAGCTTACCATCGATAGAAATTCAGTAATTTGGCTGGAACGTTTCTGTAAGTATCAACAACATCAACAAAAACTATATCGTCATAAATGTTGCTTTCTTCCTTCAGTAAGACATCCTCCTTTTCTAGTTTGTTCATATGGTTTAGGAATCTTTCAGAGCGACTCTGCAGGGTTTGTAAAAGTATCTCACCTTCTGAAATAGAAGCAAGAAAAGGCTATCTCACATTACAATCTTCTACTGTCCTTACACTGAAGGGTTTTTAATATGCTTACTTTGAGCTACATCCAATGTTACATATATCCTTGTGCAATGAGGTTTCTTATTCTTCTCCCAAACCCAACCAAATGTGGTCCTACAGACTCCCTCAACCCTCCATATCTTATTTGAAATCTGCAAACAGAAAAGGAATTCCTTTCGCTATCAGACTTTGATCAACAAATGCATTCAATAAAAGACAAAGCTGTGCAACTATAGTCAATTTATTATTTCAATAAACTTGTGCAGTCTTCTAAAGTACAAAAGCCAGTGAAGAATTAAGCAGCAATAAAATATTAGGCACACTGAAAAATGATTGGGCAAAATACCAAACCACACAAATTGATTTCAATGAGTGCAAAATGCCTTTTCCTATCACTTCTCCCTCTGACTTCCTGAGATAACAATTAACTAGTGGAATGATTTGCTTTCAGAGGTTGTGAGTACTTCTCTTTATAAGAAGAGATTCGACCACCATTTGTCTGAAATGGTATAAGGTTTCCTGCTTGAGCAGCGGGTTGGAATAGAAGACCTCCAAGGTCCCTTGGAGGTCCCCTCTTACTCTGTTATTCTGAATACATGGTCAAAATTCCCAGCTAGTAATCAAACAATCCCAAGTACATTTTGAGAGAAAGTGGCTACAGCAGAGAGGTGGAATTGTCTCTTCCCCATGCCTCTGATGGAAGTCCTTATGTCAGAAGCAAGGCTATTTCTTTACATTCATACCATTTTGCATAATAGTAAGAAAAAAATTGCAAGATGAGAAAACTCAAGTTCACGCATATTCAACTGAAGATGTATTAAAAACAACTTCCTTCACAAAGTGAACCACAACCCACAGAATATTCTTCCCCTCCAGTGGTGCAAAATGGTAGAAAGACAAAACTTCTACACAAGAGTCAGAGTTTGGACACTTCATATCACAATAGCTCTATATTTTTCACCATCCACATTTTAAGCAGTCAGACAAGTGCAACAATTCTCAGTGAGACAGGATGGTCAAAGACTGAGGTAGCTGATCAGAAAAAGCACATCCACTAAGCCACCTGGACTTGAGGTGCATTTCATCTACTTGCTTATCATTAACAGAAGGAAGCATCAGCATTTTTTGCTGCTTACCTTGAATAGTATAAATAAAGCCACCTGCGATCCCCTCCACACCCTGTGTAAATTCATGTGGTAGTGATCCTTCTCCCGCCTATTGTGGATAATTTAAAAAGATAATTAAAACTTATATCACGATATACTGCACTTATTCTATTTAGCCCAATTAATATGATATAAATATAAATTTGATTGCACTGTCAGAATTCATTTTTAACAATAATTTCTTTCCCCCAGAGAGGAGGTGACCCCTACTCCTCCAGTTTTCCAGAATAGCCTTAAGACCTGGCTTTGCCAATTAGCATGGGTATCTAAAAGTATGAGGTAACTCTGGGGATGGCTAGTGCCCATTTTAGGACAACTTCCTAGCTTTTGAATTTTAACCTTGTTAAATTTTACTTGTAAATTTTAACTTGTTTTTAATCCAGTTTCTAAGCTATGCTTTTATCCATGTACTTATATGGCTTTATTATGGTGGTATAAACCACTTAGATGAGGTACATAGTATAGAAATTTAATAAATTGATAAGCACATTTCTTAGTGCTCTGATCATTTATAATTCACGGTTTCTGCCACTAGTATTCCCAAAATTCCTAAAACTTTTAACAGGAGAGGGACATAGGCCACAAGCCAAGGAAATGTCAGGAAAGTTCTATTCTGCAAACAAAACAAAACTTGTCAGCTCCCGAGATCCAACATTTTCTCTCTAAAAATGTATGTACCTGCAAACATGTGCTTATGTAGGTATATAATGTCACAAAAGATGCATTCTATGATCCTGAAAGCATCATCAAGTAATATGTCAGACACATAAGGTATCATTAAATACTTACATAATGTGTTCATTATAGATTAGCATTATGTGATTTTTACTCCAGCATTAAGACATCCAGAAGTTTTGTCTTATTTTCAATGCTGCTGAAGCAATTTGCTGGAGCAAACAGCAATAATATTGCAATAATGTACACAATTTATTGTTTATTTTAAATGTTTTGTAACACCTGACATATTTGCAGGGCTTTTAAGCAAACATAGTTTTCTGTTTTGTTCAGAGTCTATGATTCCAACAGCATTTGTAGGGTCCCTGGTTTCCTTATCCCTTTTCCTTAAAATTAGCAGCTGGTGTCCCAATCCCTGAAACTGGTTGTTTCCATGTTCCATGAGCTAAAATATTCATGTGGACACAATGGTAAAAAGTGGAAGAAGAGAAAAGTTAGAATGTAACACCAGTTCATCAGTAGTATGTTGAAAATAACTACAGTCACCAGACAGAAGAGATTATATGGGACAAGATGCAGGACTCGAGAGTACTGAAGTACATGGTACCTTAAAATCATCCTGGAAACTATAAAGTCAATTGTACCTGTAACAAACCTAAATGGTTAATATTTGATTAACAGCCCTTAATAATGGAAAAGAATATAAATGAAGACACTTCCTTTGAGGCAACTCCTTGGGGAGGTAAATGAGTTTTGCCAGAACACCGTTTTGTTTGCAAGGTCATCTTAGTTCATTGCAGTTCACATAAAACAGATGCATAGAGAGAACTGCCACTCCCCTGATGTGAAATAATACGCCATAAATTGCATGAGGAAATTAGCAATGTATATAAAATACCCTGTGCACAAAGCACGCCCATGCAGGAATAATTATTTTCAAGTGCTCCATGTTTGAATCAAAACATGTACGTTTCAGATGTTTTTGTCTGTATGCTGGATTCTTTTTTTTTTTTCTTGAGACAGACCAAAACACAATTGTTTCAGACAGCAGTGGTGAAAGATAATAGAAGAAAAATCTCAAGACCGCAGGGTTTTCTTGATGGTAGCATATATACTGACATTGACAACAGAGGAAGGCGCTGGGAAGCTCAGGAAGCAAGTCGGCCAACGGAATAGTTCTCATTGGGACATCAAGGGCAGAAATTTGGGGGAGAGGTAGGCCAGCTGGTGGAATGTGCCATGTTCGGAATCTGTCCTTTCCTGCTGTGACCACTGCAGTAAGGGGCAAGTGCGCCGTAAATGCACTGATGGTAGCAGCTGAAAAGGGGCAAGGAAGAAAGGTTCTGGGAAGATGGCAGGCTAGCAGTCTGGTGGAATGTGTTGAGATGGGGGAGGAAGGAAGAATGTATTGGGAAGATAGGGAATGGCCCACAAGCTGCATGGAATGGATGATGCATAATAGGCTCAGCTTCTCAACCTCATAAAATCATACTGAACCAGTCTGGTTTTTGTTTCAGCCAAAATCTGGGACAACTAAAACACTCCAGCTTTTGTTTCAGTTACACTGTGTCCAAGCCCAAATGGTTTGGCAGATTTTCTAGATTACATTGGCTAGTGTCAGAGTTAGAACAAAAGATGTTTTCTATTTTGTACATAGCCTTCGTGGAATTCAAACTTGCAAAGTCTAAACAAAGTTAACTCTGGGTAAAAGAATGATTTTGGATACATAGTTTATATCTATGATTGTAAAATACAACTCAAGAGGGTCACTGCCTTCTGGTATACAGTGAAGTAGAACTGCAATCTAACTGAAGATATTTTAGGTGATAACTCATGGGTCAACCCAATTATGTTTGTAATTGAGTAAGCATGAATAAGAGCGTTCCAAATACTCCTGCAAACAAAAAGTTGAGGGGGGTGTAATCCACTTTTTTGGATGGCATCCAACACTCCCGTAAAGGAGAAACAGCACATGCAGCTGTTTCTCACAGAACTCATACATGGAGTTTTGAATGGTTACTTTGGTCTCAAATTAGCTGTAGTTATGTAGGGCATCTACATTTGAAAAATAATTTCTTTGTTATTCGTCTCTGCCTTGGGAATGCTTGCAGTCTTTCAAGCATCATGTTCTGGGCTTATGGGAGAAGTCCCATAAGCCCAGTAATGGCATTCACTGAATATTTCCATGTACATTTTAGAAATAAAGAATAAAAGGGAATGCATAAAGTGGTGGATAAATGTGGCAAAAACAAGGAAGCCTTGCAAGTTCAAAAGATTGGAGAAGCCAGTAAATAGGGTTGCTGAAACTAGATCCAGCTAGGTTTCTGTTCAATTACTGTATCTCATGCCTTTAATTTCTTCGGTTTATTATTTCTTATACCTTTTCTATAGTTGGCATATATTGCTTACCTCAAAAGACAACAGCATAATAGTGTATACTATGTATTTTAACAACCTAAAATCCCTACATTCCCCTATTCTACTACATACATATTTATAGAGAATATCTATGTGATTGCTAGGAGTCCAAAACAACTTGATAGCACATTATCAATCAATTAAATGCATATTTTATATACCAGTATACTGAAATGCACTCTTGCACTTTTATAATGCACTGAAGATGTTACCTAGTTGGGTAATGAAACATCTGCAAGAAAATAACCAAGCTGAGAGCACCAAGAATTCAAAAATGTTACTTTTTTAATGAACATTAACATTCAAAGTGAATAGTAGCATATAAAGGAATTATGGTATTTAATTACTATTTTACACTTCATCAAGTTCTAATTTTCTTAAAACCGTTTTGGTCTAATTGTTCAAAAATAGTTCCTGGCTAAAGTATGTCTTGTCCTTCTTAAATTAAGAAAATTTACGTGATTAGTGGCTTTAAATAAAGTACTTGGAGAAAAACTACAAGTGTTGGCAACATTAGCATTTAATTTCTGGATATATATGTCAACTGTGAATAATCATAACTAACACTGAAAGAGGAATACACATAAAACAATATGGACAGAAGGGAAAATAAAATATTTAAAAATCTGAAACATTTACAAATTTGTTCATTCGAAGAAAAGTTATTTGTTCGTTTAAAAGAAATGGGAATAAAAAGACAGACCGTAATAATTCTGAAGACACCACCGCCATCATTCACCATCACTTTATGAAGATTTCTAGAAACAAGACCTTGCAGATCCTGGCTTTCCCATACAATGGTGCCTTCAAAACTCTGTCAAAACAGCCATCATATACTATTAACGGTGTACCAATATGTGAACACACAAGATAAATGTATTTCAAAAATCTTTTTAAATGCTTTGAAGACAGAATAAATCTAAAACATTAAAATTTAACTTTGATACAGACACA
Source organism: Arizona elegans (assembly GCA_022577455.1). Lineage (NCBI taxonomy): Eukaryota > Metazoa > Chordata > Lepidosauria > Squamata > Colubridae > Arizona > Arizona elegans. The sequence continues at coordinate 266,334,137 of JAKOOJ010000001.1, forward strand.
GATATAGACTTGAGCTGTGCAAAGCATTCAAAAGAAATACTTTGCAATGGGTGGGCAGAGTGTGCCAAGCACCTGTCTTCAAAGCAGTGAAGAATCCACATGTTTTGGAAGGCTTCCGCAGCTGCTTTCCTGACTGTATGTATGTAGCCCAGCTGCTTCACTAGCAACCCCCAAAGAAAGTCTTCAAAGCAACTGAGCAAGAATTCCAAACAATATGGCTTCTATAATGCTTTGCCCAGATTAAGACTCTTTGCAAAGCACCTGTTCTGAATGCTTTCAACAGCCCAAAATATATGCCTAACTGAGCTGGCAGCTGCACATTATATTTTGTAATAAAAAATCAGTGATAAGACAAAGCTTATCATTTGTCCATCATGGTGAATAATTCTTAAGTGGTTAAATAGAATCCTTAAAAAAAAAAAGTACTACCAACTAGTAAAACACCAGAGTTCTTTTACATGTCTGTCAAAGATACAGACCACTGATCTCTGGGGTTCCTGAAATATTGCAGTCTTCAAAAATCAACAAAGAAATCTAGCCACTTTTAGTATGAAAAGGTGACAAAATGTTTTGTAAGTACAGTACAAGGCAAAGGATGTAGGCACTTTGATATGTCAGCAAGTGCCTAAGACATTTTAAAATTACAGTTAACTAACCAGGATATGGTAGCCTGATTCATTTAATGCTATACTTGAGTGATCAGCCCATTAGCGATTAGAGTAATTCCTACTGGAAATGCTAAAATTTCCTTTTGACAAATTATACATAGAATTTTATCTACACTGGTAAATTTTCATCTAAAACCAGGATATCCTTAATCTTGTAAAGTATAGCTATTCTTTTATATAGGCACAAGTTGGTAACCTCATCTATTAGTGCAGAAAAACTATATTGCTATTTTTCTTTATAATAGTTTCAATTTACATTATTCTATATGATATTATTATGAATTCTAGGCAGATTACTATAATACATAGTCACCATAAATCCATAAACATATTGGTCCATTCATTAACTAAATGCTGACAACTGTATATGAGATTTTCCTCTAAAAAGTCTGTGTAGAAAATCAGAGTTTTTTTCCTAAAGGAGAAGGGAATGAACTATTATAACCTCAAGAGCAAGCTAGTCCGCAAAGAAGACTATCCTCCAGGCCCTAACTTCTAATCTCCAGTGAGAATGGAAACCAAAGCATTCTTCTTGGCTTGCATATATTGGGCAAAAAAATTCTACCTGGAGTAGACAGTCACAAAGGTAACAAGGACCCAAATCATATAAAGTTTTGTAAGTAATAACTAATACTTTGAATTAAATTTGGAAGCCAATTAACAACATAGCTCCTATAAAATCAGTGTCACTCTGATGTATCAGATCAACCAGCTGATGGGAAGGGAGCTGCATTCTCCCCAATCTTGGTGTTGAAGCTGATGCAAAATGCAAAACCACTCCATCTTCACTCAATCAGAAATTAGTAATGTATGTTATGTCTATTCTCTCCTCCATCACTAAGGGGCAAGATCTAACCACTCAGAGATCTGTAAGTGTTAAGACAAATTGAGGCCATGGCTTCTAGAAATCCAGTATCTTAAGGCCCCAGAAAGAAATTTGAAAAGAACTCGGTAAAGAACTTTGTAAGCTGAGAAGCTCATGGCTTCTGCTATGTTCTTGCTTGGTAATGTGTTCCCAATGTTTTTTTTTTTAAAGAGACACACTATTCCATTATAAAGTACAGTAGCAAAAAGAAAAAAAAAGAGAAACAAACCATCTATCATGTTCCCAAGTGCATGGCACACTAATCTCATTCATAATATATGCATTCATGGCATGGTTACTTGTACCATGGCTTATACAATTAACTTGATTTTTCCAGGTATTCGCACAGCACTGAAAATGCAGCGAGCCAAATTGATTCCATTGTTGCTAGGATTTAAGGCAATTAATGCACTTTAAAGAGGAACAGCTGACAGAAATGACCCCAAACTAATTTATAGCTAGATTTAGTTAGATAACTCTCTTTCATTTCATAATAGATACCTCTCTTCTGATCTGCAGCTTCATCAACAAAATAAAATGCTGAGCATTTTCACAGGGGCAACTGCTACTAATTTATGTTTTAACCAGAAGCAGTGAGACTGACACCTTCACATTAATAAATGAATTACATCATAGGCTTTTACAGAGTTGAACTTATTCCACAAGATTCATATATCAATTGTATATACATTACTAGGAAATAGGTACTAAATAGAAAATGCAGAAAGCATTAATGATAACAATGTATGAGTCATAGTTAGAGCCCGAATACATTCAGAATAGTATTCAGACCCCCAGAATAGCAGTAACATTTTGCAATAATCAATGTATCAGTATTAGAACTGCTGACTCAGATCTAGGTTCCAATTAATTAAGTGGATGTACTTTCAGATAAATATGCAGAAAAAGTGCAGCTTTATTTGACTACTATCCAACTAGGATAGTAGTCAAATGCTACTGGATAGATAGGTACTATCCAACTAGGCCTGTCTTCTGATAACTGAAAGAACAAATGCCCTTCATTTTGACATGTCTTTAAAAACATATACTTTAAAAGATGGTTCTCACACTAATAATGCGGCTAGCATCTATGGTGTAAATTAGAGTTCCCCAACCTTTCCAGCTTTGTGGACTGACGGGGGTGAGGGTGGTGAAAGAGAGGAGATGTTTCCATATGAGCAGCACACATGCATGTGCAAATGCACATATGCGTGCACATCCTCACCCGCCACTTCTGGTTCCAAATGGCTCAAGGCTAGGTAGTGGGCCAGGGCCCGGAGTTGGGGACCCCTGATGTAAACAACACCAAGGGGCAAACTACTTTAGTTTATCAAAAAGTGCAGGAGAAATAAAGCCAGAATCTTAAGACTATGAACTGTCTGTATATACCGTATTTTCGAAGTATAAGACACACGGGAGTATAAAACACACTTTAGTTTTTGGGGAGGAAAATAAGAAAAAAGCTGATTGGCGGGTGGATCAGCCTCCCAGAATATCCCCAATCAGCTGTTCCCAGAGGTGAATTTTAGCAACAGGTTGGTTGGTTGTGAACTCTGTGCCTTGCTTTTTTTTTGCTTTTTTTTCTGCCTCTGAAACTTCTGAAACTTTCAGAAAAAACTTTTTTTTTGGCCTCTGAAAGCCTCCAAAACAGAGCTTCAGAAAAAAAGCCTCTAAAGCTCTGTTTCTGAGGCTTTTTTTCTGAAGCTTTGTTTGGAGGCTTTTTTTCTGAAGCTTCGTTTCTGATGCTTTTTTCAGCCTCTGAAACCTCCATTTGAGAAGTGGGCAGGCTACAGTCAGAGTATAAGATGCACCCAGATTTTCACCCTCTTTTTGGGGGGGAAAGGTGCGTCTCATACTCTGAAAAATACGGTAATTGAATTCAACCTTTTTAAAATGTGAAGATAATTACTTCTTCTCTGATTCTGTATTTAGGGAGATCTGCCAGTCTTTCACTGACTTTCCAATGATAGCTCTATGTATATCCATCCTGCCTGCCCAGCGCCTACTTCCTCTTTTTCTTTCCTCCACCTGGCTAAGGATATTTTCCCTAGTCCACCTTATACTCGCATCATAATCGTAAAGCATGTGAGTTTCTTCTTGATCAACATCATTTTAAATTAATCAGTCTTATTTTTTGCAGTTCATGACTCTTGCAGTTCAATGGACTCTTTAAATCCATTAATTCAAAGACATTTATCTTCTTTCTTTCACTTGAGTCCATATTTCTTCACACTCAGTTCTCACATTAGTTTCTGGTTCATTGTAAAGAATCTTGAAAAGACTAATCCAGTGTTCTGGCACTCATTGCTCATTTTGGCATAATTGATACAATCTAAGGCCTTGCTATAGTCAATAAAACAAAGTTAAACCACCTTATCAAAGGACCAACTTATGTATATACTTCAAAAAGGCATACTTCAATAATGTGACTTTTAAAAATGTCCAGCAGCACAATATCTGTTTTTGTTCCATTTATAAACACATTAAAGCCCAAAGAGTCACAAACAAATTAATATGTCTTTAAACTACTCTCTTATGGGATCTATTTCTATAGTTATTTCTTTTGGCAGTAATATACTTAATCAATCTGAAGTTTCCAAACACTGAAGCTTATTAATCTTCCTTTCAGTGACACCTTTAAAAGCATGAAAAAAATCAGCAGATGGACAAACCTTACCTTTATTTTCAACAAACTATTGTTGAAATAGCTATCCATATTATATACTATTATCATATTATCCAGGAACTAAAAGGTTCAAAGGGATAAATCAATATCTAATCCAATACAAATAATATTAATAATGTAAAGTCAATATTTTAGAACATTTTTAGAAAATCCGTATTTTGATTCAGGAAAGGGTTCTAATTTATATAATGGAATGGGCCAGTTTTTAGAGGCAGGTGAACCTAGGAGATATGGGGGGTGGGGGAGAATGTCAGGGATGCTGATGAGAACTCTAGTATGTCTATTCTTAAGAAGGCCAAGACAATTACTGTATCAACCAGTCTCCAACCTCCACTTTTGCAAGAAATTTATTGAAAAGATGTTGGGGTTTCAACTACACAAAACTATAGAAAAGATTATCTGGACTCTTTTCAATCAGAGTTTAGATCCAGGCAGGGGGTGGAACCAATCACTTTTGTCAATGAATATTGATGAGACTGAGACAGATAATGCAATGTTCCTCGTCCTGCTGGTTTTCTCAGTGGCCTTTATTACTGTCAACCATGATATCCTTCTAAACCAGGGGTGTCAAACTCGCGGCATCATGTTGTCATCACTTGATGTATCATGACTTTTTTCCCCTTCGCTAAACTGGGGCTGGGCGTTGCCAGCGCATGACGCATCCAGCCCGCAGGCCACGAGTTTGACACCCCTGTTCTAAACCATCTGCAAAGGTTGGGGTTGCAGGCACAATTCTGCAGAATGTTGTTTGTCCTTTTATGAGAGGGCCATTCCATTTGATGCATGAGGGAGATGAGCAATCAAGCCCTCTGGCACTGTAGTATGAAATGCCCTGGAGCTCTGACCCCACCCCCCACCCTCGTCCCTTCATTTTATTTAATACCTGCATGAAAACTCTTGGAGAGTATATTATTTGAATGTCTGATGTATACAATGAATTATCTTCCATAATCAGATGATATCCAACACTGCAACTCTACCCTAGACTGAGTCTTGATCCGGTGTATGGAGGTTATAAGGGTATAGATTGGAAGAACAAGTTAAGATTTAACTCAAATAAGGCAGGGAAGCTATTAATATAGAAACCGAGATGCTGCAGTTCCAACATTAACTCTTAATGGAGCTAGGCTTCCCAAAAAGGATCTGATACATAATCTGAGGATTCTTCTGAGCTCACAGCTCCTGCTATGTCAGCAGATAGAAGCTATGAACAGGAGACTCACTGCCCACCTTTGGCTGGTGTACCAGTTGTGTGTGTCCCTGAAACAGGAGGCACTGACAATAAGTCATTCATTTCCTCACCACCTCCCAACCAGACTATTTATAAGTCAATCTACATAAATCTTCCTTGAAGAGCATCTAGAAGCCACTGTTAGCACAGAATGCACATTAATGCTCCCATACAATACCTATATTGAGATAGCTACAGTAGCTGCCAGTTTGATACTAGGTGCATTTCCAGGTGTGGTAGTAATTTATAAAACTGTACATGGCTTGGGTATTCATTTGCTCTAAATAGAGTCTGTCTGCCCAAGATCTGCAAGTAGATAGTAGTAGATGTTAAGAGCCCCCAGAGGTGTTATGAGAAGGGGCCTTGGAGGTGAGCAATTTTTTTTTCCTGTGATACCAACTATCCTCTTTGCACAGCATCCTTCTATTAACATCTGAAAAGCTGCTGAAGACCAGGTTGTTTAAGCAGGCATAGAGTGGCTGTTGAGTCTCAAAGGTGCTTTTTTCAAGAGGCAACTAGACTTTTTGGATGACTGAGAACCTCCATAAAGGTAAAGGTAAAGGTTCCCCTGCACATACCACATATGTGCTAGTTGTTCCCGACTCTAGGGGGCGGTGCTCATCTCCGTTTCAAAGCTGAAGAGCCAGCGCTGTCCGAAGACATCTCCGTGGTCATGTGGCCGGCATGACTAAATGGCAAAGGTGCACAGAACACTGTTACCTTCCCACCAAAGGTGGTCCCTATTTTTCTACTTGCATTTTTTACGTGCTTTTGAACTGCTAGGTTGGCAGAAGTTGGGACAAGTAATGGGAGCTTACCCTGTTACGCGACATTAGGGATTCAAACTGCTGAACTGCCGACTGCCACTATCCATAGACAGTGACTATGAGGCAACAAAGTCTTATCTAGAATATGCATGAGTACTGCTTTTTATGGTTTTGTGTTTTTTTATAGTTGTGGTTATATTATGATATTTATAGTTATTTTTTTATATTTTTCTCAGTTGTTAGATCATATTATTTGCTTAGACTCACTTGAAGTGTAATAGAGGGAACATCTATAAAATAAGAATAAAATGGGCATTTAAATGTTTTTGCTAAAACTATTAAGTGTCTGAAAATTATGGCAAATGTAACTTTTGTATTATTGTATTTAAAAACAATAATGTGGCTAACGTCTAATTAATGGACAAGCATTTAATTAGCATTCATTGTGCTCCTAAATTAACTATTTAGAAATGTCTTAATCCAACAATGTTGCTGTCTGAATCCACAATTCTCTTTTCCATCCCTAATCTCAGAATTTGAATAACTGCCTGGCAGTAAGTGCCATAGCACAAACTGAAGAGAAACACTCTCTTCCAAACAAAGCCCTTTGTGTTTATAGTTAATGATATTCAGTCGGCAGCATTTTCTCAACATATGAAAACCTAATTTCACTAAAACCAATGTTGCCATTCTCTGAAACCAGGACAAATGTTTTAAAGTTCACTTTTGCTAAAGTAAATACTTCAAATGTCCTGGAGTATAATTCTTACTAAATTCCAGACAGACACACCTAATCAGAGATTATAGGATTTATAACCTATAATGGAAAACCCTTCATTGCTTATTCTTGTGGCCTGATCTTACTTTTCTCCTCTGGTAAATCTGCAAGGACAACAGAGTTTTTAATTCCACTTTTACATTAACAAAACAAAACCCATTAGGTCTAATCCCAGTGGCATGTATTTACCTTAAACTATTACTTATTAAAGTAAGCCAGATAAAACAATGGTTCATTCTGGATAATTCTGTCTTGTTCACTGGTCATAGCTTAAATCAGGTGGGGTCAATTTGTCATTTCTAAGAGCTATCCAGCGTCATGCCAGTTAAATTTGTAGGGAAAAAGTACTGCCAGCAGCATTTTTGTTCTTTTTTTATTATTTCAACTTTAAAATAAATGTAATCAATCTCTGGGAGATCTCAGCACCTAGTCAAACTTGTAAGATCTCAGATCAACATACTTTTTCTACACACATTTTTGTTCACTGTGAATGATTTATATACCCCTTAGCAGAATGTTTTTTTTAAAAAAAAAAAATCAGCCTCAGAATTAGAGACATGAACTGTTGAAGAGCAACCATCCCAGTCGGGAGAGGGCTGAAGCAGGGAATTAGCCTGGACTCACTACATAAATGCAAGAGGGAAAGGTATGACCTCTCCGAAATGCCTTTGAGCTTTATCTAGTTTTTCCCAAGTGAAAGCTGCCCCTTTGGGGAGATTCCTGTTTTATGGGCAGGGAACAATAAAGCAGCTAATTTGAACTCCAAACGTATGGGACTGATTGTTCATGCCTGAATGAATAAAGTTGGCCAGTTTTACAGAAATCAGGCTTTGAAACAGAATTTTACTCCAGAATTCACAAGTTATCCTCATTGATCTCAATTCCAAATCTAAACTCATCTGGTTATTTTTCCTGATCTAGTCACTATCTACTGCTTTAAACTTTATAATTCCAGAATGCAATATAATACCTTTTGTTTTCACCTCATGACCAAAACTTATGTAATATTATGCTTCTATACTACATGTGGAAACAAATTCAGGAAATCTTGTATTTAATTTCTATGATGTTATTAAGCTCTTAATAAGTTACTCTTCGAGAGAGATGGTTCAGAAATGTGAAAAATAAATGAATAGTATCAAGAACTTTACATTACAAAACAAAAAGATGACTAGCAGGTCCTATGTCAGTCCTAAATCCATTTTTTTTAATTAATTACAACAAAATGCTGAGCAAATATGAATAAATGAAAAAAGAATTGAGAAAGAATCAATGTACAGTATGCCCCATAAATACACTGCACATACCTCTGGCAGAATGAACTGTTCTACAGGTTTGTACCAAAGTCTGCTTACTTGTACTCCACAACTAGGTGGACTAAAACGAGCGCTGAAGAGTGCCTCCTATGGAAATAATAAGTAACCCATTTGTGAGCCAGGAAAATCATTCATGAAAAGTCACATCTTCTTGGCCAGTTCATGAAGGGAAAAAAAAAACCATAACTGGAACTTAAAACAAAGCAAAACACGTAAACCACTTTTATGTATGATGATGCAATTTTGATAAATTCAAGCCTTTTAGTATCCTACTCCTAACAGATACAAAAACGCTACTGTGTTGTTGAAAACAGAGATGTTTGAACAACTTGCCTCCAGAAGTTGTGAATGCTCCAACACTGGAAGTTTTTAAGAGATTGGGCAACCATTTGTCAACCATTTCCTGCCTGAGCAGGGGGTTGGACTAGAAGATCTCCAAGGTCCCTTCCAACTCTGTTATTCTGTTAATACATGCTTTAAGAAGTTTCATATGTTTTGGAAACTGTGGCAAAACTTTATTGTCATAGTCAATTTCTCTCACACTGAAATGAACCACAGTCAAAACAAAAATAATTTTGATATTTTAATCTACCTAACAATCATAAATATAACTTTTGAAGGTTTATATGTCTATATAAAAATGTATTAATCCACCTCTGCATTAAAGTAATTTTTTATTATCAGTAATAATTCAATGTTATTATTTATCAGCCTAAATATTAACTTTATCATAATCCATCTTTAATATCTTTAAAACTAGCACATTCTAGTATATGCAGAAGATTCCTCCATTATTTGTCCTGGAGAAAAAACTGCTCACACAGCCCAGAAGACTACCACTTCTTACCATATCCAATTTCAACATAAATAAAAACTCTCTAGAGCAGAGTTCCCCAACCTTTCCAGATTGATGGCCCGGAGCAGGGGGAGAGGGGAAAGTGGGGATGATTTTGTGGGAGGGACAAGCACTTGTGCGCATGTGTGCATACACAAGCACCTGTGACTTTTGTGGTGACACTCGTGCAAGTGGAGCCACAAGCACCAGCAACAACACTCATGAGAGTGGGGCCGCGAGTACCTATGATGAAGCTCACATGAGTAGGGCCACAAGCACCTTCACCAAGGCTCGCACGAGTGGAGCCATGTGCACGTCCGGCCCTTCACGCGACCCAATGGTGATTGGCCCGCGGCCCAGTAATGGACCACAGATAATAGGTTGAGGACCCCTGCTCTAGAGGATGATATGCAATGTACTTCTCTGCAAATGCCAGGCATTCACCCCAAGAAAGGAAACATGTTAATCTGTGGACACCTGGTGATAGTAAATTAACATTTCATAGCCATAAGAAAAAATGTACCAGTGATTAAACCAATTTTCATGTCACACATATCCCTTGGCCATGTTACACAGTAAACATTATTTAGCATTCAAATACAATACTCTTCCCTGTATTAAATCAAAGTTGAATTGCCTCTGAATGCTAAATAATGTTTACTGTACAACACAGCCAAGGGATAGGTCTGAAATACTTAAAATCTTATCACGCAGTCAGACTGATTACTCATGAACCTCTAAGTACAAACCTACCTATAATGCCCTCTCAAGCTGCTAATTGCAACACTGGTCTATTTTGAAAGCAATTCTGAGATTAAATTCTATGAGAACCTTCCTTAAACCTAAAGTTTCAAATAATTGTGTTAAAAATGTATTATGGTAGCAGAATGCTGACCACAAGATTGAACTTTGATTCACAATGGACTTCTGAAAAGCCATGTAGCAGAATTAATCTGCTACAGCAATGCATTGACAGAACCAGAGTTGAGAAAAAGGTAAAGAATTTCTGCATTTAATAAGTACTGCAAGGCAAGAGAGTTTATTTAGTATTCATATTGTGGCTGCAATGCTTTACATATCTACTTAGTGGTAAGCCCCACTGAGCTTTGTTGGATTTACTTCTGAAGAGGCTACAAGATCACATTGCTGCTTCATTTAGATTCCATTTTACAATGTGCAAACTTTTGAGATGCAGTTTACAGAAATCCAATAAACAAAGCCATCCATTCAAAAGGACACTCGGAAAATAACAACACTCTTCTATACTTAGTGCAGATGTAAAACAAGGTGACTGAAACCCATGCAGTCTCCAGTTTCCCCTTCATATTGTTTTGGTTAGAAATTCTTGACAAACTGTGGCTCAAGACCTGGAAACTACATTTTATTATTTGCTTTAAAGTTTAATTTTTTTTTTCCAGGTCTGTGTTCTTTCCTTAAAGTGCCATGAGTATTCCAATACAGAATGAAGACTTCAAAAAATTTGGACATATCTATTGTTCCTACCATATTGCTATTTTCAGACTTCTAAATAGCAATAGCACTTACTTATATACCGCTTCACAGTGCTTTACAGCCCTCTCTAAGCGGTTTAGAGTCAGCATATCGCCCCCGACAATCTGGTCCTCAAATGCTCACACACTGTATATAACACACATTACTGATTACTTGTCCTTCACTTCACCCCCATTATTCCCACTTATTCTGTTTTAGTAGCTACTTCTGATAGCCCCAATTAAAACAATGATTAAGAAACACACTAGTCAAATGAATTGCAGATAACAGCACCACAAGTCATTTTGCCTATTCATTCTTCATGAATATCTACTATCTCTTTAATAATCCCTGCTTAGTTCCACACCTAAAGAGACTATGGATTTGGTCTATTCTATTAAGACAATTGTCGGAACATGGCATACCTCTTGTTCTGCTTGGTATAGTTTCACTGTAATGTTTCTCTGGAATCCAACACCCTTAGCATCGTAGAATACCCCAAGACTGGTGATGACAATCGGATAAAGGACTTTGAAATGCACACTGACAACTCTGTCTTCTGAGAGCACCGAAGTATCATCTTCTGGCAAAGTGAAGGCTTCAACTTCTTGATTCAAAACTAATGAAAAAAATTAAGAAAGAGGGCAAACCAAGCTCATCTAAAATAAGAAGAAAGCAGTCAAGGCTCAGTAACTCTTTCAGACATTCTTATTTTACCATAAAAGGAAACTTTCTATATTTCTATACCATCTAGAGCAGGCACAGTGCATGAACAGCATTTACACCTTAATCTTTAACATAGAACATAGTTTAGAACAGGGGTGTCAAACTTGCGGCCCGCAGGCCAGATGCATCACATGCTAGCCACACCCACCCATTTTAATGAAGGGGGGAAGTTGCAATATGTCACATGACGATAACGTGTTGTCGCGAGTTTGACACCCCTCGTTTAGAACAATAACGCATATACTTCAAATATTATTAAAATTAACATGGATAGGTGAGATTATAGCTTATTTTCTGGCTCATTACAATGAAAAAGTTGTTAACTATTACAGCTACTTGAAAATATCAGAGCTCCTATTTAAATGCATTTAACAATACTTCTGTGGATAGGAAATTGTAGCAGCTACAATGTTTTCTATGATTGATTATAGGAATGTCATACAGTGTATCTTCCCCGCCCCCACAAACCTTCAGTTCTTACCTGGATTAGAGATATTTAGAAGTTTGCATGAATAAGGATCTTCTCTATCTTCTACTGGCACATCACATCCATGTATACCAATTATAAACTTCACAAGGACACTAAAATAAGATTAACATCATTTATTTTTTCTTCTATTAGCCCGGTTCTGTTACCTTTTTTTTTCAAACAGTAAAACACATGTATGTATGTAAAATTCTAATTATACAGGCTAATTCTGAGAATTTCATCGAAACTATTAAGAAAAACAAGATTTTTCTTGATAAGGCCATGTAAGGAAAGGAAAGAAAAGGCCATGTAAGCATTCTGTTTAATATAAGTTTTGGGCTCTTATTCAAATGATGCTAAGAATTTATTAAAATAATTCATTTAAATCAATGAGAACCTATAAATGTTAGATTTGCATTTTCTTGAATGAAGGCAGTAAGAATGATGAATTACCGATGGCTTAAAGTTGGATGCTGCTTCAAATGCCTAAACCAAGTATTCCTTATAGCATTCCGCAATCCATCATTGTGTCGGGCAGAGAGTATCCCAACAATAACATCATAATGTTTTGGTTTCCAGTGAGGAAAGAAAGCCAGTAGACCTAAGAAGTATAAATTAAAAATATTTTAGCAGAGAAATAAGGAAACAAGTATGCAGATCAATGTTATTAAAAAAAGGCATTTTTCAATTATTTGTAAACATTTTAGCCAAATCCATATAAAATGAGAAAAAAGATTTTAGAAGAAAATATTTACTAAAATTTAGAACAAGATACTGGAAATAGTTTCACATATCCTGATAACTGAAACATTAATACAAAGAATTGAATATAAATATATAAGAATACAGAATATGATTATATTGTGTGTGTGTGTATTTCCTATATTAAAAAAACTATATTCTCTTCCTTAAAAGATTAATATTTATTTGCTGTATTTTAACCCAAATAGATAAAAAAATTAGATCAGGGGTGTCAAACTTGGGGATATCACATGCTGGCCACACCCATGCCCGGTTTAGTGAAGGGGGGGAAAGTTGTGATATGTCACGTGACGCTGCCGTGAGGACGCGAGTTTGACACCACTGAATTAGATGGTAAAACAGATACAGCTTAGATGTAATGAAATGATTCTAAAAATGAGAATCTAAGTTGTTAATACAGTCATTTGAGCGATATCCATGCATCATAAATATTTCAGGAACATAGGAAACAAGGCTTCCCAGATATTACTGAATTACATTTCCCTTACAGTAGCTTTATCTGGCAATAACAATGGTGAGAAATGCTAGGAAATGTACTTCAGAAGCATCTAGTGAGCCACAGGTTCCCAACCTGCAGATACATACTATATTCAGATATACATAACTATACCCGACTATCATTAAATACAGTGATTAGTTTTAACTGTTATGGTTTCATAAGTCCAATAAACAAGACAAGTAATTTACATTCCATCATGGATGACAGCATGTATTCATGGTTTATTTTTAATAAATTATTGTATAATGAATATATTCAGATTTATATTTAGCCCTGGCAAAAGATCAGTTTCATCTCATTCTGCTTAATTTGAGAATAAAAAGAATTAAGTGTCAAATCAACTAAATGCCAACTCTGTTTAGAAAAATGACTGCATATAATGTACAAGATATAATTTCAGTTTTAATTTTAGTATGAACTCCAAAAAAAAAAAAATCAACAAATTTTGTGTTTCAGATCTAGTATGGATCTTGATGATCTTCCAACTATGTCTTTTAATAGTACATTTATGAAGATTATCAGTGCTGCCCTCTTTTTAATTCAGAAAAATTGGTGGAAAACACAATTGGATTCCTTTCAACTAATATTTTATCATTCGAAGAAAAAGAAATTATTTGCTGATAAGCTGAAAACCGATGTACAATATGAATAAAAAGATATGTAGTCTGAATTAGTGTTATACACATTTATGTGTTTTCCTTGGGAGCAGCTATGTTAATGGAAACTGCCCGCATGTTATAATTCATCTTTGTTCATCAGTGAGAATTCCATCATCTCCAGAAAGACTGATCAATTACTTTATCATCATAATACATTTCTATGGGTGTATTTCATAAAAAGAAAGAAAGCATAACAGAGTTCAATAAAATCAGTATGAAGAATATAAAATGCATAAAAATAGCATTTACTTAGGTTTAATTACCTAAGACAAAGGATTTCGTTTTTCTCTAAATCAATTATTTAAATCAACAACATGTGAAGTGACAGAAATATCGCAATTTTGCATTCAAAACTATGTGGGGGACCAGACAAGCCTTTCTGAACAGAACATTTAATGGACAAAATAAAAACAGCTAAAACGATCACCCATTCTCTTATAGTCACTCATTTAACTTCAGTCAACAGAGGTATCTAAAGAAGAAATCCCCGAGATGGTCAAAGTATACATGGGGAAATAATTCCTCCAGACACTGTACACTGCCCCCTAATTATTTGGGGCTTTAATAGCAAGAGTCATGCTTTGAAATGCACTCAGAAAGAGAATGGAAAGTAGAGTAGTTTATGAAGAGAAAAACTTGGCAGACGAATTTCTCACTAAATGCACATCTAACTTTCTGGACTGAACTTTGGTATTTGTCCAGTCTATTACTCAGTTGGACACTGATTCAGGACATTCACTGTCTCCATTTGAATGAGGTGAAATTACAAAAATAACTGAACTTCAGCTATATGCTGAGGATCTCTCAGCCTACATCCTCTGATACCATAATCTCTGCAGCAGTTACATGTAGAATAAAACATGTGAGATAAAACAGAGATCTAGAAAACCCTCAAATATTGCCTTCTTACAATTGGTAATTCTTCAGCATAATTACATCAAATTAGACACCTGAACAGAAGCAGAATCACCAAAAAATTATATCTGTAAATTAGATGCCCATTTCAGAAATACACTGTGATTAATGATAAGAATGCTACTGAGAGATTCAGGAGAAGCTAAAAGAGTTTTGTTTCTTTATTGGTAAATGCCGTCCCTGGGGAAATCATGGCTGTTTCTGTCTCAAAACTGCACTTAAATCTGGGCTGAAATGGATCCTGAGAATCAACGTCATCCAAAAATGCCTGGAGTTGAATGTTAATTACTTGAGCATCTTGCTTATGCACCTGCTATTGGAAGAAAGGAGACAGATATTGTTGCTGTAGCTTTGAGAACATTAAATGGAAAATCCCTAAATCCCTGAGAAACTCATTACCAAAAGAGGGCTGTTTTCCTCTCCCCATTCCTAGTCTACAGTTGGGGAGAAAATCACAGATTTTCATGATTCTATGTGTGGTCAAGAGAAAGGAACAGGATCCAGTAACTTGCCAAAATCCACAGATGGTAATATATAGCTATTTTTATGTAAGAATTTGTCTTTGGTTCTTTTTTTTTAGAAATTAATCTAAATAATGAAATGGAACTGGATTCAAATATCACACACTATAGTTTATTCACTATGATTTAAAACACTGATCAGATGAATTTGCACAGCTGCCAAACTATAAACCATAGCTAGTTCACACAACTTCTTAGATCAAAATTGAATGAAATGTATTATTGACACATAATGAGCAAGTCAGCTGCAAATGCTATACCTGTGTTTTAGCACTGAAACACAAGGGGTTGCTTTTTATGAACAATATGTTTTTATTTCATCATCTGGGATATTTGAAAAAATGTCTGAGAAGACTTTAAACAGATGCAGCAAGTAATAGCTCATGATGCTCAATCACAGAAGCTCTGTCTGTAAATCTTAGTTCCTTAGATTATCTATTTTTCTAGAGACACTTTAAAAAAGAGAGAGAACATAATTATTCATTATATCTGCTTCATAAGTGGTTTGAGGAATTTGATTTCAATTCCCTAATGCTTCTATTTAATAATCTGTAACAGAAAACTTCAACGTGTTTGTGGAGGTCTGTATTTTTTATTAGCTTTCTGCCTTCTACCATTACTCTGGAAGGAGAAATAATAATACTTGACTACAACTCAAGATCTTGAAAAGAAAAGTTGTTTGGCCAAAATAAGAGGAAGATGATATAAACAGATGGTATTTACCCAACAGGAAAATGAAGTTTTCTCCCACATAATACCTGTGAATTGGGGGAGGGGGGAATATAATCTTAAAACTGATAAAAATAAAACAACTATTTTCTATTTCCCCTCTTCTTTTACGAATAACTCTTTGTTATTCTTCTTTTTCTTTGGCTGTTTCTCCCAAAGAAGATAATACTTTGAGAAATTTGTGGGTGCAAAAAAGAATGATGGGTATATATTGATAAGGATAGTTTAATTTTTTAAATGCAGCTTTTCATTTTATAGCTAATTAAAGTTATTAATTTAAACAATGTATTTTTTTTGTTCTGGCTTTGCCCTTTTTTGGGAGTGAAGCTTCTCGCTAATACACACCCACACACAAGAGATTTGCAAACTTCAAAGTGATTTGAAAGGAGAGTTAGGGGACTGCAAACCCAACCACTTTTTAAAACTGCTATATCTTTTTTTCAGGCTTGCGTGAGATCCTAACAGTTGAAATTGTTGAGAAACATTGCTTTGTAGATATTATGCTTTTTAATTTTAAATTATCTTTGATTTTAAAGACAAGGTCATTCATGTATCATTGAAAAAATTGCAAAAAATTAAATTCAGGCAAAAAGAATGCCCTAACCTTCTCAAAACCTGACTAATTATAACTGCTAGGATTGACAGAAGTCACTCATCACAACACTTAATACATAAGACTCTTAGTGTGACATTTACTAGCTCTTCTTTACCCCAGATAACCACAAGTTTCTCATATATGAGAACACCAGAACTATAGGTTACTCTGGGAAGTGGAAATAATATCCCAGAAAGCAGTAAACATCTCCTTCCCTACAGCTGTCAACAAAACCCTGCCTGAATTTATCCATGAAATCACCAGAAGCTAAGGTCTGACTTGAAGGAAAGTCTCTATGGAAAGCAATCTAATATCTTTTCTTTTCTTCTATTTCTCAACTCCTGCTCCATATTTTACTCCACAACAGGAATGAGCAAAAATTATTCATATCTACTGGCAGCTGTATCTAATTTGCAGTAGATTAGCAAGGATTTTTGACCTTAACTGTTTGAAGAATTGCAGCTATGCAAACATATGCCTCCAGCTGGTGGAACTAGTCAAAAAAAGCAACAACAACAAAATTCAAATTTTATCAAGCCCACTCCGTTCTTCAGCATCTGCCATTTCCCCCTCTTACTTTTATCAAGCCTCTCTCCAAACGTTTGGGGGACTGCATATCCCAATCCTGCACTTTTTCTCCTACCTGGTGAAAGGGTATCTCCCCCTGATCCAAACCCTCCAAGCTCTTTCCTCCATGAAAGACACCAACATACCCAAAGGTGCTTTTTTCCCACCCAAGAGGCAACTGGACTTTCTGGTTTTTCTTCGAAGACGTTTCACTTACCATCCAAAAAGCTTCTCCAGCTCTGAAGAAGAAGCTTCTTGGATGAGAAGCGAAACGTCTTCAAAGAAAAACCAAAAAGTCCAGTTGCCTCTTGGGGGGAAAAAAAGCACCTTTGGGACAACCACGACCTGGATGACTGAGAACCTCCAAGACACGCAACATACCTCGCGCTTATTTCTCGCTTATTCCTCCAAAGCAACCTCGGTTCGCCTGAGAAGAGCTGCTGGCCATTCCCTTCTTCTCGACCGAGATTGAGGAGCTGCCCCACCTCTTCTCGGCTTGCCCTCCAGAGCCCGGGCGACCCTGCCCCACCGCTTGGCTGCAAGGAGGAGAAAACAGCGCTGCCCGCCTCCTCCTCTTATCTCCTGCCCGGTCTTTCCGAAACCGTGAGCACAACGGCGCCGTGCAAAGGAGGCCCTCCCGCAAGATGCCTCTGTCTGACCCCCTCGCCTCCCCTGCGGGAGGACGGCAAACGTGCAGGCTTGGGTGCGATGCCGGCCCTCCCTCCGCCACTTACCTGCCGGGTGTTGTTTCCCGGGGCCGCTGGCCGGGCAGCTGAGGAGGAGAAGCCAAAGGTGCAGCACGACCCCGACCGCACACGGGCAGAGAAGTACCAACCAATTTCGCATTGGCCGCCGGCCGCTGCCCAGCCGTCGCGGCCTCTCTCGGAGCAAAGACGGGACGGACCCGCAGAGACAGGCAAGGTCTCCTTCGCCTTCCCTCGCTCCGGCACCAGAGACCCTCGCCGGCCCCTCCCGCGCCCGGCCCAAAGCCAGAGTCCCGCCCCGGACCAGGAAAGCGTGTGCGCAAAGCCGGGCCTCCGCACTACAATCCCCACAATGCCTCGCCGCTGAGCGGAAGCGGCTTGACCTTGGCGCGATCCGACAGCGCCTCTCTCTCTCTCCCTCTCTCTCCCTCTCTCTCTCTGTGCCCACCTCGCAAGAGGCGAAGTCTGGAGGTGAGCAAAGGAGATCGCCTTCTAGGTGATTTTTTTTAAAAAACTCCTGGTGACTCCGTGGAAAGGAGAAAAGAAAGAGGAGGTAGGAAAAGGCCCGCGCGATGTTTATAACCGCAGGTTATTTTTGTACCTTCCCCCCCACTCCTTAAATAATAAGAGAGAGAATGAGAGTTCTTCGACGTGAAGGTTAAAAATAGGCACCTAATGGGAAAACTTTTATTTCACACATCTGGCCTTTCCATTTTTACAAAAACACCCTCCCACACACACACACACACACACACACACACTTCAATTGCTGAACAAATCTTTTTAAAACAAAATTTTGCAACTGAGTAGCATTTGATAAACGAGGTGGGATTCGCCCAATCTTTTGGGAAATGTGAAGTTTGTAAAGGGAACTGTCATTTTTGTTGGAACAGGAAGAAATCAAGAATTTGTTCTCAAGTCCCAGTAATCATGCATGAAGATGCCCTGCTTACCATTTTAAAGGAAATATCCTCCGGGTATGGCTTTCATCGTTTAACCAGTCCACTAAAAAGGAAACCTGAATGTGCCTGTAATTGTTCCAGTGTTAAAATACCATCTTCCTTCTTCTGATAAGGAGCCAAGCCATAAGAACAATCTATTGTCATTGACAGTGTGGATGATGACAAAATCAGGGATGGGATCTGCTCAGATCCTATCGGTCACTTGAGGCTTCTCCCTCATGGCATGGCCCTCCAGGGCCATTTTGGCTCGATTGTTGGGAAAACTGAACATCCAGCTTTTGCAAGAGGTTTAGTCTAGGTCAGGATTGTCAAACTCAAGTCATGGCGGTGTCACATGACGTATTGGGATTTTTTTCCCCCTTCGCTAAACCGGGCGTGGGCGTGGCTAGCACATGATGCATCTGGCCCGCGGGCTGGGAGTTCGACAGCCCTGGTCTAGGTAATGCTTGACCAACACTTTGCAAAGTGTTGGTCAGGAATTACAGGTTCCTTATGTACATAGACATAGCATTTCTTTTGAAGAACGCAAGACCACTTTTTTAAAAAATGTGTTCAGAAATTGTTTGATAGAGTGCTAGAACTGACTTTTGGGGGAAAAAAACATGGTCAGTTTAAGCTAGGAAAAGTCAAGCTCTGTCATTGTTAATTTTGGCTCAAATTCTAAGTTTTCTGCTGCTTCAGAAATACAAGGAATATTTTTATTACTTATGTGAGGAGCAGTGCCACCATGTTGTGTACTACTTGACCTACTTCTGAGTACTATTAGCCATGGCATTTCACTGCCAGCGCTGCCATTGAAGTGGGAGGAAGCGTACCCATGCTACTTGCAAACCTCAGGCTGTCACATATCAACTTGAAATATGTAAAAGCTGGGATGTGGTTTATTTATTTATTATTTATTATTGCGATTTATATGCCGCCTTTCTCCCTGGGGACTCAAGGCGGCTTACAAAATGACAATTTCCAATACAAATCACAATGAAATAAAAATTAAAATCAGCAACCCTATTAAAACAATTTAAAATTATAACAGTGTACCCCAAACGGATCAGTTGAGTTGACGGAAGAGCCACATCTTCAGCTTGCGACGGAAGGAAAGAAGGTCGGGGGCTGTCCTGAGCTCGGTGGGCAATCCATTTCAGAGGGTCGGGGCTCCCATAGAGAACGCTCTCCTCCTGGGGGCCGTCAGCCGACATTGTTTGGCCGATGGTACCCTGAGGAGGCCCACTCTGTGAGAGCGCACAGGACGATGGGAGAGCAGCTGAAGATGGTCCTGCAAGTACCCTGGGCCTAAGCCATGAAGGGCTTTATAGGTAAGCACCAGCACCTTGAAATGAATCCGGAACGCCACTGGCAGCCAGTGCAACTCACGCAGGAGAGGTGTTACATGGGAGTATCTAGACGCCCCCGTAACTACCCACGCGGCTGTATTCTGGACTAGCTGGAGCCTCCGGATGCATTCCAAGGGCAGCCCCATGTAGAGGGTGTTACAGTAGTCCAACCTAGAGGTAACGAGGGCATGAGTGACCGTGGCGAGGGCATCCCGGTCTCGAAAAAGGCGCAACTGGTGCACAAGACGCACCTGTGCAAAGCCCCCCTGGTTACGGCCGTCAGATGGTCATCCAAGGACAGCCGAGAATCCAGGAGGACACCCAAGTTGTGGACCCTGTTGGAGGGAGCAATAGTCTCTCCCCCAATCACTAAAGATCCGGCATCCACAGCCACTCAGTCTTGGAAGAGTTGAGTCTAAGTCTGTTCCTCTCCATCCAAACCCGCACCGCTTCCAGGCAGTGGGACATCACGGAAAGGGCATCCCTAGGGTGGTCGGGGTGGAGATGTAAAGCTGGGTATCATCAGCATATTGATGATACCTCACCCCAAAACCACGAATGATCTCACCCAGCGGTTTCATGTAGATGTTAAAGAGCAGAGGGGAGAGAACCGATCCGTGACGCACCCCACAAGTGAGAGGCCTCTGGTCAGGGACCCCCCCCACCCAAACAGACTGCAGACGACCAGAGAGATAGGAGGAGAACCACTGTAAAACAGTGCCTCCTATCCCCATCCCCCTGAGCCGTTGCAGCAGGATACCATGGTCGATGGTATCGAAAGCCGCTGAGAGGTCAAGAAGGACCAGGATGGCGGAACAACCCCCATCCCTGGCCTGCTAGAGATCATTTACTAGGGCGACCAATGCCGTGCTGTGACTACGCCTGAAACCGATTGGTAAGGATCGAGGTAGTCTGTTTCCTCCAGGAATTGAGGGAATTGTTGCACCACCATGGACTCAACAACCTTCGCTAAAAAGCGAAGGTTGGAGACTGGGCGGTAGTTGTTAAGAACGTCAGGATCCAGGCTAGGCTTCTTAAGGAGGGGTCGAACCATCGCCTCTTTGAGTGCAGCGGGGAAGACCCCTTCCTTTAACAAAGCGTTGACAACAGCCTGGATCCAGTCTCCAGTCACCTCTCTGGCTGCCGAAACTAGCCAGGAGGGACAAGGGTCCAATAAACATGTGGAGGACCCCAGCCTACCCATAATCCTGTCCACGTTATCCAACGAAACAGGCTCAAACTCAACCCAGATGTCTTTATCAAAACTAGCCCCTGTCACCTCAACGGACTCTGTCCAGTCAGAGTCCAATCCAGTCCGAATCTGAGTGATTTTATCTTGCAGAAACACTGCAAAATCCTCAGCACGGCCCTGCAAGGGGTCCTCCCTCACTCCCTGATTAAGGAGGGAGCGGGTCACTCTAAACAGAGTTGCTGGGCGGTTTTCTGCAAATGCAATGAGAGTGGCGAAATAGTTACGTTTCGCCATTTCCATCGCCACAAGATAAGACCTAATATGGGTTCTTAGTTGTGTTCAGTCGGACTCGAATCGGGAGGATCTCCAACCATGCTCCAGGCATCTTTTCCGACACTTCATTTCCCTGAGCTCCGTGGTGAACCAAGGAGCCACCCAGGATTTGCGTCAGATCAGAGGCCGCGAAGGCGCGATTCGATCCAGGGCCCCCACCGCAGCTTGTTCCCAGGCTGCGACAAGGGCCTCGGATGAATCGTGGGTTAATAACAAGTCTGCATTCTCTTTTAGCCGAAAGGGGGACACAAAGTGAAATGGGAGAGAAATCACCTGTGTTCCTCTCAAACTTTCTATCACAAGTGACCTGTCACTAAAACTATTTCTAGACATAGGTCTAGTTCTCTTCTGGGAGACTGTTAAATTGATGTCATAAATAGCTGATATGTTTGTAGAATAGAGGAGGGCCATGGGACCAGGGGTGGGTTCTATTACCTTTACTACCGGTTCGCAACGGGGCCGCACGTGTTGCATGCACAGAAGCTTCCTGGTGACATGCGGGGTTGGTGGCAGAGCCTCACGCCAGTTTTACTACCGTTTCTTATGAACCAGTCCAAACCGGGGGCAACCCACCACTGCATGGGACCCAATGACCCAACAGTCATTTAAACACAGGTTTAGTAGTCTTCCAAGGGAACATTAACCCCATGTCTGGAAATAGCTTTTAGGTCACCCATGCAAAGAACTGAAAGATTGTGGCTCAATAAGAAAATGCATCTGCTCAATTTAAAAGAAAGTAATGCAGATGGACTGATAATAAATCTTTACAGGGGAGGAAGAATTGAAATTATCCTTTTATTTGTCCAATATTTATGAGTAGGTATATTTATTTATTTATTTATTATTGCGATTTATATGCCGCCATTCTCCCGAGGGACTCAGGGCGGCTTACAAAAACAATATCCAATACAAATCACAATGAAATTAAAATTAACAACCCAATTAAAACAGTTTAAAATTATAACAATGTACACCCATGGCGGATCAGCTAAATTGACGAAAGAGCCACGTCTTCAACTCACGACGGAAGGAAAGGAGGTCGGGGGCTGTCCTGAGCTCGGCGGGCAAATCATTCCAGAGGGTCGGAGCTCCCACAGAACGCTCTCCTTCTGGGGGCTGTCAGCCAACATTGTTTGGCTGAAGGCACCCTGAGGAGGCCCCTCTGTGAGAGCGCACGGGACGGTGGGAGAGCGGCTGAAGGTGGTCCTGCAAGTACCATATGAGGATTTTTGTGCTCAAAACCGCTGTTTAGAACTTGTTAATTTTTTTGCATGTAAGTGGCATTTATTTTATTGTGATGAATTTGCATTTTATTCTTTTAGAATAATTTCTAAAAGTTTTCCATGATGCGATTAAGAAGAAATAAATTAATCCAAACATTTGAATTAGGGCTGGTACCAGTTGTTTTGATAGCCTGATATTGTTACTATCTTTCTACCTCTACTACAATGTTTCCCAAAGTGTGGTACGCGTACCCGCAGGGGTACGGGAAGAGTTTGGTGGGGGTACGCGTTGCACCGGAGTTTGGTGGGGATCACGTGGGAATATCCACTGCACTGTGCTTAGCTGCGCCCACAGAACAAGGAAAGAAATAGGCGCGTATCGCAGTTTTTATACGGGAACTGGGGCCATCGTACATCGTATCACAACTCATTATGGCGGGAACTTCTGCGCATCCTTCGCGCAGCTCGGGTTCGGCCATTTTTAAACTGCGGGAACATTAACAGTTGACGTTGAGCTGCGGAGCTGTTTAAACGCCGGAGAATTGCAGTGTTATCTAACGGTCAGACAGTCTTGTGAGGCGTGACACGGCATGAATATACTGCACTTCGTTACAGAGATAACTTACTTCTTTAATAGTTAGTTCCGGGCGCCTGTTATCGTGCTTTAGTAAGTTCCACTGATTTTGATTATTTTTATAAAATACAATTTTTATCCCTAACAGAGATTATGGATTCTGTTAAGAAAAAAGCAAGGAAAATTCGCAAGTACAACAAAGAATATCTTAAATTTGGATTCTCATGGACGAGATGAAAATGAGCCTATTCCACTTTGCGTCATTTGTTTTGAAAATCTAACAAATGAAAGCATGAAACCATCCAACTTAAAGGGCCATTTTGAGACAAACCATAATCAGTACAAAGATAAACCCATAGATTTTTTTGAAAATAAACTTAAGGGTTTAAATCAGTCTCGAAAAGTAATGCGGGGTTTGACGGGAGGTTACAATCAAAAAATACTAGAAGCTTCGTATCGCGTGTCACTTTTAATTGCCAAATGTAGTGCAGCGGAAACCATTGGCGAAATTTTAATCAAGCCTGCAGCCAAGATAATGGCAGAAGTATTGATAGGAGATAGAGCGAAACAAACTTTTGACCGCGTTCCTCTCTCAAATAATACAGTTCATCGACGAATCATTTATATGTCTAATAATGTAAAACAGATGTTATTATCTGATATTTCTCAAAGCCGTTATTATGCATTGCAAGTCGATGAGTCCACCGACATTGCAAATTTTGCAAATCTTATGGCGTTTGTTAGATACGAAAAAAATCAAGAAATTCATGACGACTTTTTATTTTGCCAGCCTTTATTAGGTCACACAACAGGAGAAGATATCTTTAATGTTATGAATACATTTATGCAAGAGAACAAAATTGATTGGAATAGATGTGTTGGAATAAGCACAGATGGAGCAAAAAGTATGGTCGGAATTAATAAAGGACTCGTTGCAAGAATTCAAAATGTTGCTCCAATTGTCATATCCACACATCCCCTCTGCATACACAGAGAGGCTTTGGCAACACGTAAGATGCCCGCTGATCTACAGAAAGTTCTGGATGAAAGTGTGAAAATCATTAACTACATTAAAAGCCGTCCTTTGAATGCACGACTTTTTTCGCAAATATGTGAAGAAATGGGAAGTAGTCATACCCAGCTGCTTTTTCATACCGATGTTCGTTGGCTATCTCGGGGGAAAATTCTAAACCGATTGTTCGAACTTAGACATGAACTTCAATGCTTTCTTAATGATAGATTTGAGTTGAGAAATTGTTTACATGACTGGAAATGGCTTTGTAAAGTAGCATACTTAGCAGATATATTCTCTGTTTTAAATTGCCTCAACTTATCGTTACAAGGCAAAGAAATTTCATTGTTTCATGTTCAAGATAAAGTGAAGGGCTACCATCGCAAAACTAAATTTATGGCAAAAGAGAGTTGGTAATGGAGAAGTAGACTCGTTTCCCTCTCTTCATGAGTTTATAACAAGTTCGGCTACTAAAATTGAGGCTGATACTCTGAAATGCATAATACAGCATTTGGAGAGTTTGCAAGTTGGCTTGAAAAACTATTTCCCTGATTTAAACAAAAATATTGAATGGATAAGATATCCGTTCAACATTAACACAACATCCATGCCAGAAGGTTTGTCGCATGTGGAAGAAGAGCAATTGTTGGAGTTAGCTTTGGACGGATTCTTGAGAAATAAACATAAGGAGTGTACTTTAACATCATTCTGGTTACAAATGCAACATGTGTATCCGGTTTTAACAGAAAAAGTCCTGAAATACATCTTGCCTTTTCCAACTTCATATTTATGCGAAGTTGCTTTTTCTGCATTTGTAGACATTAAGTCGAAAAAAAGGAACAGACTATTGGACGTGGAACCGCATCTCAGATTAAAATTAACAACCAGGGAACCAAATTATGATGATCTGTCATCTCAACATAAACAATTTCATCCTTCTCATTGAATCAAATAAATGTTCTTTATAATATAACTTTCGTTTATTTTGTGTATGTACCAAAAAAAGAAAAAATAAATATATTTTGATTTTTATTAAAGCATATGTTTTTTATGAGGGGTACTCAGCGTTACGAAAATTATAGAAGGGGTACACATATGTCAAAAGTTTGGGAAACACTGCTCTACTACACTACCAGATGTTATTTCCAACGTCTGCAGAAAATAAACTCTTTTTTTTTGATATCAAACACATATTCATGGGGATTTATTTACATGAGGTATTCCTCTATAATTTATTATTACGGAACAAAACATAACATCAAAGGTGGGTTTCAGCAGGTTCTGACCAGTTCTGGAGAACCGGTAGTGGAAATTTTGAATAGTTCAGAGAACCGGTAGTAAAAATTCTGACTGGCCCCGCCCCCATCTATTCTCTGCCTCCCAAGTCCCAGCTGATCAGGAGGAAATTGGGATTTTGCAGCATCCTTCCCCCCCGGAGTGGGATAGGAATGGAGATTTTACAGTATCTTTCTCCTGCCATGCCCACCAAGTGATGTCCACCAAGCCGTGCCACGCCCACCAAGCCACACCCACCGAACCGGTAGTAAAAAATTTTGAAACCCACCACTGCATAACATCTATGGTCAGCTGCATATTGACTTAGTCAATAATGTCCCTCACTATATTCATCCACATCCACATTTAACACATCTGTTGTCCTCATGAGCATACACATTTTCTTCAGTTGATGTATATAAAGAGTAAAATATAATAAGAATAACATTCCACAAGGAGTTATTACTGACTCCCGAGGTCCTAATGGAATTACCTAATGAAATTTGGGAATTATATACATGATTATAATTTCTTTATCCAGCAGATGGCAGCAATAGTTCAGTTTGCAAATCCAAGAAAGATTTTGATAGCTGTAGAATCCTTATTTTGGATAATATTCCTCACCAAATATTCCTCTACCAATAAATCACCAAATAAGAAGTAAATACATATTATATTATGCAGCAGATATTTTAGCTTGCATTTTTATGTAGCTACTGAGGCTAGACAATTATATCATCATCATCATCATTCCTTTCATATGAAGCACATAGGGCAACAAGCTTCTTCCAATTGTATACTTCAGCCTAAAATAAATTAGCTTTTAAAATGACAATTCCATATATAACTAGACATACTTGATATCTTGTCCCAAATTCTTGCTTTTTATCTGCAGAGCGACTGTTATTTTAATACTGGAAACTATTTAAAGCCCAGCCCAGCTTCTCCAGACAGTACATGGCCTTCTCTATCAAAAATCAGACAGCAAAAGTAGATAGCAAAAAAGTCTTAAAAGCTGTTTGCTAAGCTTTTTGAGAATCAAATTTCAGGTCTGCAGAATTTCTGATGCCAATTTAGATACCCTCATGGGGACTGGATTAAGAACACAGCTGAACTAGATTTAGAGGGGAAAATCAGTTGCAGAGAGCCATGAGTGTTAACAAAATGCTTTAAAGTACTACTTGCCAGTTTTCTGCTTTCTGTCCCTTTACAGCAGCGATCAGAATAAAACTGGTTGGTTGAATGCAAGTACTTTTAAATGAATGAATCCTTAGTACATATGTACTTAATTATCCAGTTGTGTGGCAGGGAGTCAAATACCTTCTTGTAATCAATCCAAGCTACATTCAAGTTGCTCTTTTATAGTTTTCCAAAATCATCTTGTCAATTAGGGGCTGATCTTATGGCCTTCTGCTGTCTCCTTTCAGCTCGGATCGAAAGATCTTGTTTTCAACTAGATGCTGTTGTACTGCATCAAATACAATGCCAGTTAGTACCGTAATTTGAACGTTCATGCTAAACAGATTATTATTATTATCAGTGTTTTTCTTACTTATCTTCTAAAATTATCTCATAACTAAGTCAATATATTGGAATGCTATTAAAAATAAATGCACTTTTAATCTTATAGTTTCTTACTTATATTCGGTAGCAAAGAATAAACACTGTGCTTATAATTTCGAAGGATAAACACTCTGCTTATATTTTCAGTGTTCACTATGCCAGTTAGAGTGCTATCATTTGGAAAAGCAGAAGTAAATATGTTGCCATGGGAACTGATGCAGCCTTGTTAAAATTAAATCAGTTATGATGTTGAAAGGATTCCCTAGTTCCCGAGTGTCATAAGCAACTAATATTTTTTTTGCTTTCCAAAACCATATTTAAGTATTGCCTTTTTCCCTTAAATACAAGTATAGATTGAATAAAGAGTGGATGTAAAGAGATAGCTCTTCCAAATGCATACAGTTCTAGAAACTAAAGCTAGTAGTAAAATAAGATTTTACTGTGGTGCAGAAATTTACATTAAGAAGTAGTGTGGTTTTATTGTTATGCTAGGATTGATGATGAAAGAATGAATATGATGAAATACTAATAGTATATTATAGCCCAGTGATGGCTAACCTTTTCTGGACTGAGTGCCCAAAGTGTGTGCTAACCCTAACCTGAACCCCCAAAATGCAATGTGTGCGCCCCCTGCACATGCGCCCCGACCATGCGCATGCACGGCAGAGACCCAACAACCAGCTGGCCGGCAGGAAGCACATGTGCGGCAGAGCTGAACTGGGGCGACCGCTCGCGTGCCCACAGAGAGGGCGCTGCTTGCCACCTGTGGCACGTGTGCCGTAAGTTCGCCATCACGGTTATAGCCATTCTACTTCTTTTTGCAGTTATTTACATTTTGTGATTTTCTCCAGGTTCTTTCTCTTCTATTCTGCTGTCTCCAGATACTGCACATCTACTAGCCAAACATTTTTGTCTTAACAATTGCGATTATGGTTTGTTGCATAGTCAGCCAGATGTTTAGACTGGATTTGGCATTTTTAATCCATCCATTGAGTCCTTCCTAAAGACCTACATTATGCAGGTGTTCTTGTTTCATTTTGTTAATGGTATCATCCCAGGATATAAGCTGTTCCAAGTAAACCTGCTTTTTACAATTGACTAATGGTGAATTTGTCAATGCCAAAGATGTTCCAGTGGTGCTCGAATTGTTTGTCTATTGCACCCAAGGGTCCTATTACTATTGATACTATTTTAGCTTTCATTTGCCACATTCTGCTTCTCTTTGGAGGTCTTCGTATTTTGTTATTTTCTCCAGTTCTTTCTCTCCTATTCTGCTGTCTCCAGATTCTGCCATGTCTACTCTCCAGAATCTTTTGTCTTTCTTATCATCAATTGTTAAGTCTGGAATGTTATGTGGCAAGTGTTTGTCTGAATTCTGAAGTTCCAGAGTACTTTAGCTTCTTCATTTTCATTTGTCAAATTTGTGGTCCCACCAAGTTCTTGCTTGTAGATCTTCCAATGCACCATTGTTGCTACATTGTCATGCCATTCTTTGCAATCTGTCGGTGCAATTTTCTTGCAGAATGAATCTTCTTAAAAGATCTCTCTCTTGACATTAACTTCTCCCAGTCTATCACCATTGACCAGCAAGTGTATCTTCCATTGAGTCATTGATCTTTGCACAAACCTTCTGGTGTTTCTATTGACTCTTGTTATTTCTAGGCACTTGATTATCCAATCTTGGCAGGGAGTTAATGCTGTTGTTTGTGGTCAGTCTGTGCAATCTTCTTGCAGTAACTTATTATTATGCCTTCAAGGCAGTGTTGACTCCTGGAAACTCTCTGGACAAGTCCTTTCAGTTTTCTTGGCGATATTTCAGAAGTCTCCACAATGGCTAGCCAGACCAATAGGAAGCCTAGTAACATGTTTACTTTTAAATGGTTTTCCATTGGTCTGGCTGGCCATTATGG
Organism: Arizona elegans; assembly: GCA_022577455.1. NCBI lineage: Eukaryota > Metazoa > Chordata > Lepidosauria > Squamata > Colubridae > Arizona > Arizona elegans. The sequence goes on from JAKOOJ010000001.1 coordinate 266,363,295, forward strand.
GAACAAAATATCAGATGAAGTAATCCTCTAGATTTGTTTGTTTATTCATAAGCATCACAATTAAAATAAGATATAATCCATGACATAACATTTAAAATATAAAATACAAGATTAAAATATGTACATATTAAACAGATCTTGCCCAGATCTTAGTCTCTAAGTGACTTTGCATTATGGCTTGTTTATACACACTCCATACCCATAATTTTGGAACAGCTTTCACTTTGTATCACTCAAATTTAGTTGTCTCCCTCTAACTTAATCTTAATCCAGTTTCTTTCTCACTAAAGGAGCTATCAGTCAACCCCTCTGTTTGTCTCCAACCTTCCTTTTCCTACTGTAAATTGTTGAGGAGGTAGTTGACTCCTGGTTGTCCCTGATCTCTCCATGGCTTTCAGTGCCATTGAACATACTGTTGTCCTGGACATTTTAATTGGGGTCAAAACTTTGCTTTGGTTCTCTTCCTTCCTTTGGGATCAGTTCTAATTGATGTTAACAAGGGGGGGGGGAATTAAGCCCACATCCCCTTTTTCATGAAGGTCTTCTGGATTCAACAACACTCTCCCCACTCTTATTTAACCTATGCATGAACCAATTGGATAAGGTCATCTGTCAGAATAGGTAGTTCTGCCTTGGGTTGTGGAGATTCTACTTAGTTTAATTTAGTTTAGTTTATTTGATTTGTATACTGCCCTACTCCCGAAGGACTCAGGGCGGTGAACAGCCAACAATAAAATACATAGATACAAAAAATTTAAAAACCAGATAAAATCAAATTAAATCATTTTGGCCCAGACAGATTAAAACACCCCAATAATTTAAAAACAGATAAAAATTTACATATTTAAAAAGGGAAGAGATTAGGCCAAGCCCGCCTGATGGAATAAAAAGGTCTTCACAGCACGGCGGAAGGAGCGCAGATCCAGGATCCTCCATATCTCCGGGGGGAGCTCATTCCAGATGGTAGGTGCCCCCACAGAGAAGGCTCTCCCCCTAGGGGCCGCCAGTCAACACTGTGGCTGACGGCACCCGGAGGAGTCCCTCTCTATTAGAGCGTACTGGCCGGTGGGAGGCTATTGGTGGTAGTAGGCGGTCCCATAGATAACCAGGTCCTAAGCCATGGAGCGCTTTAAAGGTGGTAACCAAAACCTTGAAGCGCACCCGGAAGACCACCGGGAGCCAGTGCAGCTCGCGCAGGAGAGGTGTTACATGGGAGCGCCATGTCGCTCCCATTACCACCTGCGCGGCCGCACTCTGCGCCATTGGAGCCTCCGGGTGCTCCTCAAGGGGAGCCCCATGTAGAGAGCATTACAATAGTCCAGGCGGGAGGTGACGAGGGCATGAGTGACCGTGCGTAACGAGTCCCGATCCAGAAAGGGACGCAACTGGCGAATCAGGCGAACCTGATGAAAAATCCTCCCGGTCACAGCCGTCAAGTGCTCTTCTAAAGACAGACGTGAATCCAGGAGGACGCCCAAGTTGCGAGCCCTCTCCATGGTGGCCAGTGATTCGCCCCCAATAGTCAGTGATGGCGTCACTGACTATATCGGGATGTCAGAAACCACACCCACTCGGTCTTGGATGGGTTGAGCCTGAGCCTGTTCCTCCCCATCCAGATCCATACGGCCTCCAGGCACCGGGACATCACTTCAAGGGCATCGTTGGGGTGATCCGGGGTGGAGATGTACAGCTGGGTGTCGTCAGCGTACTGATGGTACTCCACCCCGAAACCACAGATGATCTCGCCCAGCGGCTTCACATAAATGTTGAACAGGAGAGGCGAGAGGACCGATCCTTGCGGCACCCCACATATGAGGGGCCTCGGGGTCGACCTCTATCCCCCTGTCAACACAGACTGCAACTGGTCAGAGAGAAAGGAGGAGAACCATCGCAACACAGGGCCTCCCACCCCTAACTCTTCCAACCAGTGCAGCATGATACCATGGTTGATGGTATCAAAAGCCGCTGAGAGATCTAACAGGACCAGGACAGAGGAGCACCCCCTGTCCCGAGCCCTCCAGAGATCATCAACCAACGCGACCAGTGCCATTTCCGTGCGGTACCCAGGCCTGAAGCCCGACTGGAACGGATCCAGATACGTCGTTTCATCCAGGTGCTGGGGGAGCTGTTGCGCAACCACACTCTCAACAACCTTCGCCAACGAAGGTTGGAGACCGGACGATAATTTACCAACATTGCCAGGTCCAGGGAAGGCTTCTTGAGTAGAGGCCTCACCACCGCCTCTTTCAAGGCGGCAGGAAAGACACCCTCACCCAACGAAGCATTTATAATCCCCTGGAACCAGCCTCGTGTCACCTCCCGAGAAGCCAGCGCTAACCAGGAGGGACACGGGTCCAATAAACAAGTGGTCGCGTTCAGTCTACCCAGAATCCTGTCCACGTCTTCAGGGATCACAGGATCAAACTCATTCCAGATAACATTCTCAAGACCTGCCCCAGTCCCTCCCCCTGAGACTACCCAGTCGGAGTCCAGATTTTCCCGAATCTGAGTGATTTTGTCATACAGATATTGAACAAAATCCTCGGCTCTACCCTCCAAGGGGTCCTCCCGCGCTTCCTGGTGGAGCAGGGAGCGGGTCACCCTAAACAGGGAGGCCAGGCGATTATCTGATGACGCAATAAGAGCAGCAAAATAGCTACATTTCGCTGCTTTTATCGCCACTAGGTAATTCCTAATATGAGACCTTACCAGTGTTCGGTCAGATTCAGAAAGACTGGCCCTCCAACTACTCTCTAGGCGTCTTTTCCAGCGCTTTAACTCCTCAGCTCCTCAGTGAACCAAGGAGCTAAATGAGATCGGCGCCGGGTCAGAGGCCGCAAAGGCACGACCCGGTCCAGAGCTCCAGCAGCTGCCCTATCCCAGGCGGCCACTAGGTCTCCAGTCGGGGCGTGTGCCAGAGCCTCAGGGAATGGCTCAAGCTCCATCTGGAACCTATCAGGTTCCATCAGGTGCCTGGGGCGGAACCATCTTACCAGCTCCGCCTCCCTGCGGCGGGGTGTAGCGGTTCGAAGGTTGAGACGAAGGAGAGAGTGATCAGACCATGACAAGGGCTCGGTGACTATATCCCCTATCTCAAGATCACTCAACCACTGTCCAGAGACAAAAACCAGATCCAGCGTGTTTCCCCCCGTGTGGGTAGGGCCATGAATTAACTGGGTCAGGTCCATGGCTGTCATGGAAGCCATGAACTCCCGAGCCACCTCAGATGCCTCACCGACAGACGGCAAGTTGAAATCCCCCCTGACCATAAGCCTAGGGGTCTCAACCGCCACTGTGGCGATGACGTTGAGTAGCTCGGGCAGGGCTGCTGCCACATGGCAGGAAGCCAGGTACGTGATCAGCAAACCCATCTGAACCCCGTGACCCCATTTCACAAGGAGGGATTCACAGCCGGCCGTCTGAGGAACAGTGGCCTCCCTCGGTCTCAGACCTTCGTTAATAATAACTGCTACCCCCCCCCCCCCGCCCCTACCCTGCAACCTCGGCTGATGGAATGCACGGAAACCTGGTGGGCACATTTCAACGAGAGGGACCCCCCCCCTCTTGGCCCAACCAGGTTTCCGTAATACCTGCCAGGTCCGCTCCCCCCTCCTGAACAAGATCACAAATGAGGGGGGCTTTATTTACTACAGACCTGGCATTGCATAACATGAGACGGAGGCCAGGACCCTGAGGATCTGTGCCACCTGGAGAACGAGTGGAGCTTTGGGGGCCGGAGCGCGCCAGCACTCGAAGACAGCGCGCGCGCGCTCCCCTAACGCGATATGGCCCCTGCTCCCGCCATATCTACCCCTCCCACCCACAGTGCTGATGGTAAAAACCTTATCTGGATGAACTTTAACCCCCCTCTTGACCCCGGGCCCCCCACCCCCCGTGCTGTGCTCCCCAGCCATACCTGGCCCTCCCCTTAGTGGGTTATCCCCCATACCCACGGCCTTACTTCTGATCCAACCCTCCCCCCCGGAACCCCTTAAGACATTCATTAAAACTTTATATAAAAAACCCCTCAACCCCCTCTTCGCCACATGCCACCTCTCTGGGTTCCAAAGCCCTTCATCGAGGTAGGCCTTCGATAACGTGGAAGGCCAGGCTTGTGAGAGGGGGGAGTCTCGCAAGGCAAAGAGCTCAGCCGGTGAATACATTCCTGCAAGTCCGCCTGGGGAAATGGAATAAGGTTAAGGATTCAATGATGGTACATTTAAAGGTCCAGGAGAGACAGTTCACCATTTTGGCGTGGATCAAAACCGGGACTCCACTGTCCTCTCACAGCAGTGGAGAGGAGTCTCAAGCCGATGCCCCGAAAAGCAATGACCAAGCCACCCTCTCACGGCGGCTGGTATCAACAGGTCTAATTCAGTGGCAATAACAGCAAGGTGACTCCCTCAGTGACCACATCCAGGCTTAAGCCTCTCCTCACAGCAAGGCATTATAAATGTGACTGGGACTGATGATATAGCCTGAAACCAGGGGTCAATTATAGTCAGGTCAGGTCAGGGGTCCAATAAGTCCAATGCAGTCCAGTGCTGGTGCCGATAAAGTCCAGATCAAATGGCCACAGCCCCAACTACGCCCATAACCAGGCCGCGGCGGGGAGGGGAAAATGGATACAGGCCAGGGGGAGGCAGGCCAGTCACCAAACTTTGCCAAACCCCCAGTCTCCATTAGGTCTTCTAATCCCCTTTAAGTCCCCGGTCTTCAGGGGTCTTCAGGAGTCAGCAACCGGTCAGACTGCGTTCTTCCCTTCCTCCCCTCCGCAGTAAATAACCAACCCTGGTAGAAAGGTCTAAAGTCGGTCTGAAAACAGCCAGGGTAGCGCCGTTCCACCCAGCACCGCCCCAGCGGCCGTCGTCTCATCCCCAGCCACCGCTCCACCCGTCGCAGCCGCTGCTGACAGCTGGGAACCATGTCGGGGTGCTTTTTGGGGGGGGTCCAGCGACGCTCCAACAAGCCGCTGTCTCCCCACACCCCTCCCTGCTCCGGCTGCCGCTGGGGGGCTTCATATACTTCTATGTCTGTGTGGGCTCCAACTCAATCAACCAACTGAATGGTTCTGGATTTTAGGGTGTCCAGAGGTCTGGACTGTAGGGTGTCCAGAGGTCTGGACTGTCTTCTGTGTATAATTCTGGATGGAGTTGTGTTGCCTCACACAGAACCAATGTACAATTTGGGGGTTCTCCTAGACTCATGGAGTTGGTGGTGGCCACGGCCAGATGGGCTTTTCTACAATTTCATGTTGTGCACTAATTGTCTCCTTTCCTGGATCAAGAGGAACTGTGTATGGTCACTCATTCTTCTTTCATCTCCCAACTGGATTGGAATGCAACATATTCTAAATGGAGCTCTCCTTTCTTCAAAGGAAAGCTACAATTGGCAGCATGAGCAATTATGGGCATACTTTAGTATGCCTGTACTACATTATCTGTATCTGCCTTTTAAACTGCACTAGTTCCCAACAGGTTTTGAGGTGTATTCAGGGTGTTGTTAGTACCTATAAAGCTCTTCATGGCATAGAGTCAGGATATTTCAATGACCACCTTCCTCCAATTGACTCTATCTGCCCCATCACATCTGGCAAAATAAGCATACTCTAGGTCTTGTTGATCAGGAAACATGTCTTTTCTATCACAGTGTCAGCCAGGGGTGAAATCCAGCAGGTTCTGATAGGTTCTGGAGAACCGGTAGCGGAAATTTTGAGTAGTTCGGAGAACCAGCAAATACCGCCTCTGGCTGGCCCCAGAGTGGGGTGGGAATGGAGACTTTGCAGTATCCTTCCCCTGGAGTGGGGTGGGAATGGAGATTTTGCAGTATCCTTCCCCTGCCATACCCACCAAGCCACGCCACACCCACCAAGCCACGCCCACAGAACCGGTAGTAAACAAAATTGGATTTCACCACTGGTGTCAGCCCTTTGGAACACCGTTCCTCCTGAGATTAGATCCTTAAACTCGCTGCACTTCTGGATTGACTTTTCTTTTAGACATAGGATTTCAGAAATGGTGGATCTTGTGAATTTATGAATTTGTTGTTTGTCCAATTATCTTTGCTGCCCATTTCTTCTTCTTTTTGATATGTTTCTATTTTTTTTTGTTTTGGTGTTTTATTGTGTTAGTTGCCCAGAGATGGCAGCCATACAAATCCAATAAATCCAATAAATAAATGAATAAATCCAATCGAGTGCTCAATTTTGGGCTGAGGTTTTAAGCATAAATTTATATGCAAATTAGTTGCATTTTAATATGTTTCAAAATTAAAAAAAAAATGTGTGCTTAATATACAAATAAGATTGCCCATATTTAGAGTATTAAAATACAGCATACCTACTTGGGATCAGAAACAGATTGAAAAATAACTATTTCACGAAGTCATTCAGTGAATGTATGGCATTAGTGGAATTTTAACCCCAGTAATAGTTTGTATTACTCCAATAGACAAATAAATTACTAGAAATACAATCCCAAATTAAAAGTAACTTTTATTAAAATATTCAAGTAAGGAGAATGATCAACAGTACATTTTATCATACAACATATATCAAATGAACTATATAATTGATTTCAGACAAAGAAGCTTTTACCAGCATAGACTTGAGATTTTGTTTTAAAGATAAGAGCCAATATAAAGACTATAGAAATCTATGTTACTTAATACACACTCAACTGTACTAGAAATCTGTATTTAGCATATTACAAAGGGTAGAGGTATATAATTTGAAATATTAAGGAACATATCAAGATGACATCCTTTGCTGCAGGCTGCATAGTTTATAGTATGAAATGGGAATTTACCCAGAGGAACGATAATGTGTTAAATTTTAAGAAATGATACTTTATTTGAACTGGACTCCACACTATGCCAGTTTGACCTATGGAATGAAATCAGTATGGTCTTTATTTGGCCTGCAGGTTTTTCATGTGCTGGTACTATTATTAGAATGATTATTAGTAGTGCTAGTACCTGCTGCAATTAGCATACTGCAGAACAAAAAAGAAGAGTAACATCTTAATGGTAAAGAACACGTTTTAGATTTTAAAAGTGCTAAATTAAATCCTTGGCATCTCAGTTGGGCCTAAGTAGGCTCCTGTTCAAAACCTGAAAGTGCTGCCCATCAGTACAGATAATTCCAAGTAAGTTGACTAATTGTTTGACTTGGTATAAGGCAGCTAATTGGGAAGCTTTGATTTAACTTTAATATTCATAATTCAAACATTCATCAAGCACATTCTCTTCTGAAATTCCACTTTTTACATGGAAATAAAATAGTTAAGAAATTGGTGGTGCGTATTGCTCCTCATAGTTTTTCAGTCCCTCTGAAAGACAGCCTGGGTTGGCACACAACACACCAGACTAAAAGACGATTGGCCAATTTGTGACTCAGTGTGTTGTGCAAATCTAACCTGTATGGTTGATTTATGATTCACTGTGTGTTCCGTCAGGCAATTTGGTTAATTCATAAGCCATTATTATATAAGCTATGGCTAGTCTACTGTGCAAACAAGCCAAAGACAGTTCATGAAATTTAACCAACAAAATCTAATTATCACATATTTAACAACAAATAGGATTCTTTTATTACAAAACACAAATAGAGAACAATAGAAATGTTGAACACATACCACTGATAGAAAAATTGACATTAAAAACCTTCACTTAAAATGTATTAACTTAGAATATATTGTGTTCTAGAAAGGATTACTTTTAGACTAAATTACTACATGGGAGAAAACTTGAGGAAAAGCATGCACCATCAGTAATGTATTTTCACAGATAACATTTTTAATTGCAGAGTGAATCATAGGATAGTACATAAGAGCTTCTTCTCCCGGAAGGGATTTTCAGATGCAGGCACCGGTATAATAAGGGGATCTTCTCCCATATGAGCATCACAATATGCCAATAAATCAGCAGCTGCCTTGGATACCTAGGAGCATTTTAAAAAGAAGAAGAAAAAGAACAAAAGAAAAATGGGGGAAGGGTTATTTAAGTATTCTTACTATTGCAACAGTGTTAATAGATAGATCCAAGGAGTTAGAATATTTTCTGTGTAGTAGTCCTTTATACCAGGGGTCTCCAATCTTGGCAACTTTAAGACTTGTGGACTTCAACTCCCAGAATTCCTCAGCCAGCAAAGTCTTAAAGTTGCCAAGGTTGGAGACCCCTGCTTTATACCATAGCTGGGGAAACAGTTGCCCCAGACTTGCACGTGAGTTTTGAAAGCTTTGTGTGTATCGCCCAGCCTTTCAACAAAATTCTCTGTATTATAATTTTGAATAAGGCAGAAACACAAAAGTATTAGGTATATAAGCAGTAATCAAATAATTAAACAATTTAATGTTAAATTATTTTAAAGCTTTTGCCTTGCCACATCAGATTTTTTTTGAGGATATGATTTTCACACCATGCATACATATCAGACTATAGTTCAGTATGTAATTTATTAATCTCTCTGAAATTATAGTAAATTCCTAAAAATAGTACATATATGTGACAGAGCTGCATCATGCAGAAACGTTATCACAAGTTGTGTTGTCCAAACAGGGCAGATTGTTCTATCACCAACCATAAGTCGCTCCAAAGAACGAAGTCAATGCTATAAGGAAGCCATGTGAAATGTTGCAGCAGAGCTGGCCAGCAAAATGCACCAAAACCAAGCATTTTTTTTTTATTATTATTCATATGTAGCTCCTATACATGTTTTGTTTTTAGTCTATGATAATGTACCAAATGGTACATTCTGGCACAAGTACAAACGTGCAGGAAAAAAAGGAAAAGCTCAATTAGATTTGTCAGTTATTTTTGTGCTAACGGATTGTAAAATAGTAACAGAAAGGAAAACAAGGAAAAATTAGATTAGAAATTTATGTAAGGAAACTAAATGTTGGAATATGTGTCCTTCCCCAAGCAATGTAACTTGGAATCAACAATTTCTGATAAATTGGTTTCCAGATCACAATCCAAACAAGGTAACTACATTAAACCAATAGTTGATTGAATCTCCTTTTGTTTATTATAGATGAATATTACCACAAATTCTACCTCGGAAGGTTGTTAACAGATATTTATGATTTAAGACAAAGTTAGCAATCTCTGAAAGAACTAGAGAATGTTATCATTACATTTCAGAGTAAAGAAGGTGATTAAAAACAGCCCAAGTTAGAATATAATCCTGTTAGATACCCTATAATTATAAGATTCAGTGACAAGACAAAATGCTGCAATTACTACAGTCACCTTCCATGAAAAGACAGACATAATTACTGTTCATGCAATGACACCCACTCTGCTTTTGCTTTGTATCTAAAATGAGCACATCCACAAACATCTCACTAATGCCAGTGTTGATTTCACAACACTATTTTAGAAATAATTAACAATTCCATCTTTAAAGGAGAATGGGAAAAGCACAATAGCTGCTGTATGCAATTGTTCACAGTGCTACTTATGTTAAAAAATCAGTGTTTATTGACTGGACGTCAGCAGCATAGTTTCGTTATTCTAAAAGGTATCTGCAAACTTTAGTTATACCATACAAATTTCTTCTACCAATATTGTCTCTAACTTTTTCAATTTCACTGTTTTATTTTTAAAAAAGTAATTTTCTTTAATTAAAGTCTAATTTTTTAGTATATTTCATTCGCTATTCTGAATATTTTAAGAGTTTAATTTATCAGTTCCTATTTGGATAATCGGGTCTTTGCATATTAACTTCAAGTATACACAAGTCTCTTGTTAATATAAATATTGATTACATCAAGAAGCCTCTCACATGTTTTTTTTTTATTTTTGCTGAATTGAAAAACTATTATCACACGCTGAGAATAAACCAAAATATTAAACTTTACAATATTTTGAAATCATTGTAATAGCTTCTTAAAGTTATTAGCTGTTCAAAACAAAGGATACAATAGTTAAATTAGAGGCATTATGGTTTACTTATTAGCTTGGTATACATATTAGCTATGTAAATAAGCTCTATATACTAAGAAACATCTATGTATTTCTCAGCTTAGTAATCAAAATCTTATTATCTGAACATACCATGAGCATGCATATGGTTTCCAGATGTGTGATCATCCAAGTAGTATATAAAATTGAACCTGTTTAGCTTTAAGAATAAAACTAGATTAGATAATGTTCAACTTCTGGAAGAGAAGAAATGGTGGCCAATAAACAGAATTAAAACCCCAATCTCTCTGTTTTCTTTTCCATAGTTGTTAGATCTAATCTCTCTGCTCTTTGCATGCATGTTCTTCATATATCTTCCCTGAATATAAAGAGCTATGCTTGGCTACTAGCCTAAAATGTACAAAACTAAGTTTTGTGGTTTTTTATGTCAACAGTAATGGTTTAGAATATTATACAAAGCCAGCTAATGGGGTCTTTTCAGTAAACCATGATTATATAAACCATAGCTAAATACATGGACTTGAGTATGAACTCAATTTTATAAGGCAGTAACAGTGTTTACCAATGGCATAAAAGATTGTTTATAACATCATAAAGCAATATAATTGATTGTCCCTATGCTCAGCATCAGCTTTTTCAAAATGTCAATTTAAATGTATCATTCAGAATGTTTTGTATTTATGGAAATGAGTCCTCTCTGTTTATGCATGTGCAAAAATATATTAATGTTTATGTGGGAATGTTATTTGAGAAAATAATAAAAGTTAATTATTTTACAATGTATGTGTTTCATTTCCAAAGAGAAGTAAATGTGTATAAATTCGTTTTACTTATTCATGAATGTAAAAAATCACAATCTAAAATATTCAGGCCAAAAATTTTCAAGTGCAGTAATTTCAAATTTCAAACCAGAGAAAAATCTGCTTACGCAGTGTTTTCAGAGAATGAGGTCTTTGAGAAACAACTTTAGTACTGTAATTTACAGTGTTGTCAATTACATAGTGTTGTCCTCTGTCCCCAGGTGTTCTGGGGAGAGTTTAAACTTCACAGAATTGTCACTGAGCCAACTTGTAACAACATTTAATTAATTTTATAAGCCAAGATGTTCTCTGTTCTGTATTGTGGACAGAAAATTTAAGAAATGTCAATAGCTTTAAAACACTTCTAAATTCTGCTGTGTTCACTCAAGTACAAAAAAATTGCACTCTGTAAGGATGTATCACATCTAACATTCCACAAATCTTCAAACTCCAGTTACAATGGATATAATCCACTTTTTCCCTAAGTTAAAATGAGAGAGTCTTTTCTCAAGAGAGAAAAAATGTATCAACAAACTAAGTTACAAAGCTGCTCAGGAAATAATTCAAGGTTAATCTGATCCTTCACGTGCAATTAACTTTTAAGCATAAATGCTGTACCCTACAAGTAATAGCAATATGCCCTAATTTCAGCATAACCTAAACATGTATATTTAGGCAACTTGAGTAAATTCCAACATTATCCAAATGAATTTACATTTGAACAGTAGGACTTTTCTCTCTTTAATTCCACAGTATTGACCTTAGCCTCATTCTATCATGAGAATACCCCAAGGTTTCTGCATCAGATTTTGAGAATCCAGTGGGTTCTAGGAGAAAAAATATCTACCCCTTTTTTCTGCAATAGACACTGATCCATAAACAGTTACGGCTTCCTAATAACAAATATCACAGGATAATATCTGTAGGAGTTACACTGAGAACCAGAGAGTGCCAAGGAAGGAATAATCCTTGTTGTGTCCATTGCCACCCAACTCCCTGCCTGAGACATGCAAAGCAGTTGTCCCTTAAGCTATGAGAAAACTGGTGATGATGGGAAAGCTACAGATTTAAACTGCGCTGGACAAAAGGGGAAATTGCACTCTCATATTAACAGATGGCAAACAATTAGCTTCAGCCTAATATGGATGCCAGTGTGCCATGAAAATTCTTATCTAGCTACGCTGTGTTGAAAATCTGAGTAGCTTCTGTAGAGTTCTAACCAGTGGGTGGTTAGAATTTGTAAATATGGTTACAAGTTCAAATTTACCTTTATCCTATCCAGATATGCTTCCATTTTTAATTGCTCCACTGCTTTTCTTGCTTGAGATATATTTGTTGTACTGTTATTAGGCATTATCTCCTTCATTCTGATTTTCCTAGATCAATAAAAATGAGAGCATTACAAATTGTTTATTTTCAAAAGATAAACCATTCTAAGAATAGATATATTTTTCTAGCTCCAATTTTTTCATAGATACTTCTTTCATTTCACTGATCAATCCTAATTCAATTGCCAGTATGGAATTTTATCTCTACAATCTTGCCCAAGGCTTTTCAATATATTCAGTATCAAGTTACCTAATAATAACCTGTCATATTTAATACGTAATTAAATCATTTATTATAGCAGGAGAGATCAGTTTTGGGCAACTCCCTAAATTGAGAATGAGTAAAGGCTGCATTGGCAGAGCAGAATCATAAGGGACAGGAAAATCAGGGGTTTCCCTCCCTAATTATATGGACAAGGGAGGTTGGGTTTTTTATTTTGCTTTGTTTTCTTTAATTGGCCTATTTCTGCGTTTCCTGCTTAAAAATATCAGGAAACTTCATATCCTCAGTGATAATAATACCACTGATTTTCATCTGTCAGTTTTAGGGCTTCTAGGATTTCAAAAATGCTTATGGGGGGCCACAAGTTACCCATTGCTGCATAATAGCTTTGGAGAGAAAGGAAAAAAGAGGAAGACTAATCATGTATCTTAGTTACTCAAAACCTGGATTGGTTTTACAAATCTCTGCATTTGTCTGTCAAGTGAAATTTCAGCCTTTGAAAACACTGATATTTGTTTCTTTATTTTAAAGAATTGCAGGCCATATTAAAGGGTAAAAGAGTGCCCAAGGTGGCTTCTGACCTATCAAAATACAAATAAAAATATAAGACATAAATCACACCACAAAATTTCGTTTATTCTCTGTTTCATATTTTCAATTCCAAATCCAGTAATGTAATTTTTAGAGCATAACTAATAATGTTGAGCTAAAACAGTTTAACATCTTGTATATGTTTTTCTTGGTTATTTAGTTTTAGATTCTCTGTACATTTCTTCTTTCATATTAAAACTCAGAATGTTTCCTATTCTCCTCTGCTTTATCTGCTAATTTATCTTACCTATTTTATAAAACAACTATAATTTAAAAATCATAGTTTAGAATAGAATACAATAGAATTCTTTATTGGCCAAGTGTGATTGGACACACAAGGAATTTGTCTTTGGTGCATATGCTCTCAGTGTACATAAAAGGACAAGATACATTCGTCAAGAATCATAAGGTACAACAGTTAATGATAGTCATAGGGTACAAATAAGCAATCAGGAAACAGTATCAATATAAATCGTAAGGATACAAGCAACAAAGTTACAGTTATGCAGTCATAAGTGGGAGGAGATGGGTGATAGGAACGATGAGAAGATTAATAGTAATAGTAATTAAGACTTAGTGAATAGTTTGACAGTGTTGAGGGAATTATTTGTTTAGCAGAATGATGGCGTTCGGGAAAAAACTATTCTTGTGTCTAGTTGTTTTGGTATGCAGTACTCTATAGTGTCATTTTGAGGATAGGAGTTGAAACAATTTATGTCCAGGATGTGAGGGGTTTGTAAATATTTTCACAGCCCTCTTTTTGACTCGTGCAGTATACAGGTCCTCAATGGAAGGCAGGTTGGTAGCAATTATTTTTTCTAATTATCCTCTGAAATCTGTGTCTGTCTTGTTGGGTTGCAGAACCGAACTAGACAGTTATAGAGGTGCAGATGACAAACTCAATCATTCCTCTGTAGAACTGTATCAGCAGCTCCTTGGGCAGTTTGAGCTTCCTGAGTTGGCACAGAAAGAACATTCTTTGTTGTGCTTTTTTGGTGACGTTTTTGATACTAGCTGTCCATTTTAGATCTTGAGATATGACCTAGAAATGTGAAGGTCTCTACTGTTGATAGTGTGTTGTCTAGTATTGTAAGAGGTGGTAGTATGGGGGGGTTTCTCCTAAAGTCTACCACCAGTTTTGAGTGTGTTCAGTTCCAGGTTGTTCCGGTCAACAATGAGGCTAGTTGTTCAACCTCCCGTCTGTATGCGGATTCATCGTTATCTTGAATGAGACCAATCACTGTTGTATCATCTGCAAACTTCAGTAGTTTAACAGATGGATCGTCTGAGATACAGTCATTGGTATATAGAGAGAAGTGGAGAGAGCACATAGCCCTGGGGGGCTCCTGTGCTAATTGTACAGGTATCTGATGTGATTTTGCCTAGCTTCACCTGCTGCTTCCTGTCTGTTAGGAAGCTTGTGATCCACTTACAAGTGTGTTCAGGTACCACTAGCTGATTTAGTTTAGTTAGAAGAATGTCCGGTATGATGGTATTGAATGCTGAACTAAAGTCTACAAAGAGGACCCTTGCATAGGTCTTTGGAGATTCAAGATGTTGTAGGATGTAGTGCAGCGCCATATTAACAGCATCATCTGTCGATCTATTTGCTCGGTATGCAAATTGCAGGGGGTCTAAAGCGGATCCGTGATGGTTTTCAGGGGACATCACTAGCCTTTCAAAGGTTTTCATAACTACAGTTGTTAGAGCAACTGATCTGTAGTCATTCAGTTCCTTGAGGAAGGGCTTCTTCGGCACTGGGATGATAGTGGAGCATTTGAAGCAAGAAGGAACATAGCACATCTCTAGCAATTTATTGAATATATTGGGTCAGCACAGACTTTTAAGCAAGGAGGAGTTACCTTGTCTGGGCCTGGTGCTTTTCCTGACTTCTGTCTGTGAAATAGATCTTGCACTTCCTTTTCTGTGATCACCAGGGGTTGTGAACCCAATGGGATGGGATCAGTTGTAGGGGGTTTGGCTGTTGTTGGTGTGTCTGGGATGGGGGTTGTGGAGATAGGTGTCTGCAGTTTCCTTTCAAACCTGCAGTAAAACATGTTCAGGTCATCTGCCAGTTGTTGATTTCCTTCAGCCTGGGAAGGTGGTTTGCTGTAACCGGTGATATTTTTAACAGTTTTCCACATGTTTGCTGGTTCGTTTGTTGAGAACTGATTCCTTAGCTTTTCAGAGTAGCTTCTTTTTGCTGCTCTGATCTCCCTTGTTAATACGTTTCTGGCCTGATTGTACAGCATTCTATCACCTTTTCTGTAGGCTTCCTCTTTGGTACGATGTGGCTGCTTAAGTTTAGCTGTGAACCAAGGTTTATTGTTATTGTGTATTCGCAAGTTCCTGGTCGGTACACATAGGTCTTCACAGAAGCTGACATATGATGTTACAGTATCTGTGAGTTCATCTAAGTCTGCAGAGGTATTTTCGAAAACATTCCAATCAGTGCAGTCAAGGCAGGCTTGTAGCTTTAGCTTTGCCTCCTCAGTCCAGGTCCTCACTGATTTAATTGTTGGTTTCATGGTTTTAAGTCTTTGTCTGTAAGCAGGTATAAGATGAATTATGCAATGATCAGTGTATCCCACAGCTGCTTGTGGTAAAGACCGATTATGGCTTAACATATGCCAATTCATCCTATGGCAATTTATTCAATCAGTAATAGTTAAGCAGAGAGCCAGTTTTGTCCAATGGTTAAGATGATAGGCTAGAAACTGGGAGACTGAATTCTAGTTCTGCTTTAGGCATGAAAGCATGCTGGGTGACTTTGGCCAGTTATTCTCTCAGCCCAACCCATCTCACAGAAAACAGAGGACAAAAGGAGTATTAGGTATGTTGGGTTTATAAAGTAATAAAGGCAAGATTTTTTTAAAAAAACCTCCCTTTACACAATATGTGAAGTCCCACTAAAGTAGTACGGAAATACTTATAAATGGTTAAAATGTCTGCATGTGTACATCATTAACATATAAAAGGTTGTATCTAGAGTTAATACAGTACCAGAAACAAAATCACTACAAAGGGAGAACTGAAAATGAGAATCAGTTGATTTATTTGTACCTTAAAAGAACCCATTTATTTCTGTCGTAAAAGAAATCTTATGACCAGATTTTGAAAGAGGTCATCGGTAAAAACCAGGCAATCAGTGAGAAGCAATGGCAACCTGTAATATGAACTTCCCTATAATTTGCCTGTCTATCTCTCCTATTATTGATAGTTAGAAAGGTTTGGTTTTGATATTAAGATGTTTTATGTATTATTTGTATTCTGTACTATTCTGATGCAGACTTTATTGCAGCATTACAGTTTTACCTGAGATATGCTAATTTGAGGGAGGTGGAAATGTTTTTATTACAATGAATAGCAATGGAATAAATAGCAAATCTAGCTTAGAATCTCAATTTAAATTCCTGGGCTATGTGATCTAAAAATCAAATGGATGGTTAAAGAAAAACTTGATATGAAAGATGTACTGCTCTCCTCTGTCCTCTATTCTACAGAATAGGAGAAGACTAACAGATAAGACAAGTGGCCATTGTGCAGGCATATAGCCCAGGGGGAAGAGAAGCGCTACAAGAGAGCTGAATATCTGTGAGTGACAGGATTTTTTTAAAAACACAGGGTAAAATCTCTGCATACTCTTTTACTAAATAAGGTACCAGGAGGTTATTTCAGAGTCAGATTAAAACTAATATACACAAAGGCATACTGCAAAAAAAGGAAAATTACTCCTGAACCCTCACATCTAATTTACTATTTTTAAAGAAGAGAGGGAAAACCAACTCTTTTAATATATTGCAATCAGTTCTGAGAATCAGTGGCTTCTTAAGAGGTTTGGAAAAAAGTAAAACCAAAAGTAAACTTGTGCTTTGCTTGCTTCTACTCAATATGAATATGAAACAGAAACAGTAAGAATGTAATCTTTGTCACAAATTTTTATTTCTCTCTCTCTGTTTTTCAAGCAAGATTTCCTTTCTATAATCTATTTTATTTGATTCATGTTAAAGTTTTGCAAAGAAGCTACATTACATATCTATATCTCTTGAGAAAGAATTCCAAGGCCATACTGCCCATCAGGTTTTTTCCCTTTGAGGAAGCTTTTATTTAATTTTATTTATTTAGTTTGTTTCCCACCCATCTCGTTGCAAGGCGACTCTGGGCAACGTACAACATTTAGTTTTAGATTTGTCCTTCTGGACTCTGAGACCAGCAATTCCTGAAGAGAGAAACAGAGATATGAAAAAGAATGAAAATGGATATGGTGTGGCTGAGGCAAAGAGGGACCTTGGATTTGAAAGGATTTTCTAAACCAGTAAAATATTTGGATGAACAAGCCTACTGTGATTAATCAGTTTCTCATAACTACTCTCAAAGAATAGTTCAAATGCCATTAAAGAACTACTCAAGCACATATGAAAATTGTTGTGTGGATTTTTGTTCCTTTTTGGCCTCTACTCTCGTCTTAAAAAAGTTTTTCCTGCTGTAGACATAAGTAACTGATGTAATATACTTGTTGTGATTACAGCATGGGTACATACATCTGCAGATATACAGTAGAACCTCTGGTCATGAACATTTCTGACGATGAGCAAATTGGGTTCCGACAAAAAAATTCACAATATTTTTTTTTTCACGGCCGATTTCCCCTTCCACATCATTGTTTTTGTAAGTGCCAAATTTCCAAAATTAGGTTCAGGTCACAACCAAATCAGTTTGCGACCAGTTACAGAACAAATTATGGTCGTCACCAGAGATTCTACTGTAGTTATAAACAATGAATCAATAACCTTAACCTATCTGGTGGGAAGAAAGCAAAGGACAGCCAAAACAAGCAGACATAATCTCTGTACTTTCACTTGGGGGACAAAAACAAACCATTTTGCAAAAAAATATTAACCCCCTTTTCCCTGCATATTTTTGCCAATGAATATTGTAAAAGTGACATATAAAGTGAGAAAAGTGCATGAGCAAATAGCAATCAAAGTTTGGTGCTTGATTCATTTATTTCATAAACAAAGATATCTACTATCTGATGCCCCGATGAATTGCCCTCCCCTCCTCTTAGAGGCAGTAACTAGTTACTAGTAACTAACTCCTCTCATTGGTGGTCAATCTCTCATACAACTGGATAGAAATTCTGGCCTATTTCTCCATGGCAATCTGCTTCAGCTCAATAATGCTTGAAATGAATTTACTAGCATGAATTGCTCATTTCAGACTCTACCCCCTTTCTCTTAAAGTTGATCTTTCCAAAACATCAAATATGTTCTTCTGCAGTCATTCTCTCCCAGACTTCTTTGTATGTTTGGGATCAGTATCTTTTGATCTAATGCTTGAGAAGTGGCATGAGTCACTCCTGGTGAAATAGGAAGCTATATAAATTAGACAGATGATAGGTAGGTAGGTAGGTAGGTAGGTAGGTAGGTGGATGGATAGACAGACAGACAGACACACATGAATGGACGGAGGAGGGAGGGAGGGAGGGAGAGAGATTTTCATACTGTTGAATGCAATGTTTGTTTTCTTCCAAACATAACAATTCCATGTAATTGCAAAATGTTCATATTTGATTCATCTGTCCATAAAATGTTCCTTCAGAAATCTGGAAAGCTGTCCAGGTGCCTTTGGTAAATTTGAGACAAGCATTACTATTCTTAGCAGTGGCTTCTACCTTGCTTACCAAATAATGCCTTTTTAATCAGTTTTTTTCAGATGGGTAAATTGTGTAGACTGTTTGGTCAAGACAAAAAAAAAAATCCTTCAGATCCCTACATGCTGTTCTGGGTTTTAATTTCTTGTATGCTGTGCTCTTAGAATGGTTTTGAGAGGATGGCTGCTATTTGCAGTGTTCACTGATCTCCAAGCCTTCTCCATTTCAAGAGAGTCTCTGACCATGGATTAATGGAGAAGTAGTTTTTCACTGTTTTCACACTGAACATGTTTGAACATCTAGAATTGATATGGTAAGACTTTCACATTGATGAGCCAAGGTTTGCGAGATTTACATAGGGTAGGGTTGTTGGCACACATTAGCCCTGATTGTTTAATGAAGCACTCACATACCTAGCCCTAGTTACATCAGTAATGCTTGAATTAAGGGGAAACTATAATTTTTCACACTTGCATATCATATGGATGACCTTTGTTTATGGAATGAATAAGACAAAAATGAAACTTTATTTTTTTATTCAAATTCCATATATACGGTATGTATTAGTCGAACCATGTGAAGCTCTGATTGATAGAAAATTATGCAGAAATTCAGAAAATCTTCACACTTTTTCATTGAACTGAAATTATTCTCTTGCCTATTTCACACAATAACATCCTTATTTTCTTACAAGGGAGAGGCAGGGAAAGGACACCTCTACTAGATGAAAAGTCCACTGGTATATTGCTAGATGAATCTAAAGTAAATATAATTAACTGTTCTGAAAGCTGTAATTCCTACTTAAAGGACTTACATTTATATCTGTTTAAAACACAACTACAACAACAAATAGGCTTCTAATGAAGTTCATCCCAAGCATGGGCCTCTGCATGGGTTAATTTCTGAGCACAACACAGGATTATAAAATGAAGGGTTAGTTCCATGAATATAGATATATGTCTGTTTTTCTGACATCAGTTCACAATAATTACTATATCTTCCCCAGTACAGACTCTCAGATCACGTATTTCCTCAGGTTCTAAATTTCTTATACCTTCAAATCTCCACCTGGCCCAGAAAAATACTCTCTGCTTTAATGGGTTTAAATCCCATTTTTGCTTCTATCATATTTTCTGCTAAAAAAAAAAACAACAATTTTTATTTTCTATATCCATGTATCACAAGTTAATAGATGTAGTACTAAAAATGACAGAATTCAAAGTGTTCAGTATAAATTTATTTAAATTACAACAAGGCAAAGTGATTTTGTTTGCTTGCTTTGTGCTATTTCCATCCAAATTATATTTGGGATTATAAAACAAAATGGGAAATGTGCCAGTTTTGATTTAGAACAGGGGTACCCAACCTTTTTAGAATTGGGCCATGCAAGTGGCTGGCCGGTGTATGTGCATGCACACGAAGCTCAACATGTGTGAGCAGCGGGCCTGCAGGCACTTGCACGCGGCAACCCATTGGTCACACAAGTCAAGCTGTGCGCCAGCCTGCCACCCATGCAAGGGCTGCCCAGTTCCTCTCTCCCCACAGCCGGGCTGCCAAGCTGCAAAGGTTGGGGACCACTGATTTAGAACACAAACCAAATTTCCCTAATTCTTTGTGGCATTTCATGAGGATGATGATGGTGATATCCATTTGGTTGTGTCTGACACTTGGTGATTGTATGGGCCATATCTTCTGATCTTGCACTACTTTTCTGAGTTGTTCTATGCTCTGCCTGGTGTCATTTTTGATGGAGTCCAGCCACCGTGGGGGTGATTCCTACTAAGTATTTTCCCAAATGTCATTTTTTGATGAATTCTTGTCTAAAAGTTAAATATCTACACAGCCTTTGATTTCTAAGATGTCTTGCCACTGGATGAAAATTTAAAATTTCAATTTGGTCATGTGTTCAAAACATTTCTCCTTTAGGACCTGCTCACAGAACCATATCTCACTAGTTAAACTAAGGTTATTAAACTAAAATTGTCCTCACACAGAACCTACAAAGAAAAATACTACCCGAAAGCATTAACCCTATAAATACCAATCAGAATTGAAAATCTATTATTTTATTTATTTATTTATTTATTAGTTCAATTTATATGCCGCCCTTCTCCAAAGACTCAGGGCGTCTTACAATGCACTTATAGCAATAGCCTTCATTCTTTTGTATATACCTGCTTATAAGGGCTTTTGGCCCCCCATAAGCGGTGTTTCTACAAAGTCAACTTATTGCTCCCACAATCCGGGTCCTCAATTTACCTACCTCGGAAGGATAGAAGGCTGAGTCAACCTTGAGCCTGGTGAGATTTGAACTCGCACTAATTGCAGGCAGCTGGCAGCTAAATGCTGCATAACAGCACTTAGTCCGCTGCACCACCAAGGCTCTTGGTGCACCAAGAAAACTCTGTAATGCTGCTCTGATTTTTTTTATTAGATCATGATTTTAGGTTTTAATGGGTATAGAAACAGAAAAATTATAATCAGATGCAGGCCCTATAACTGTTAATAACTGTAAAGCTATTTTTTAAAATTTTAATTATTGACTATCCAGTATTTAATGTAAATCAAATAAATGAACCATTAATATAGACCAACAGCACCATCTAGAGAAAGAACAGCAACATGCAATGGTTTGTGACCCTTTTTAATTGTACCACTAAATTCTGGCATAATGGCCAGAAATTAGATATATGATTTGCCACAGTTCCTCAGTGAAAAGTTATCACATGTACTGCAAATGACATTCCAACCTTTGCTTGAAAACCTCCAGTGATATGGAGTATTTATAACCCAAGGAGGCAGACTGTTCCACTGCTTGACTGCTCTCATAATCAGGAAATTCCTTGTTTGACTCTCTGTCTATAAAGCTTCCACCCATTGGTTTTTGTCCTCCTAGAATCATTGGATGTCAGGCAGCATGTACATTTAATATATAATTACGTTATGGTTGGTCGTACAGCCAGATGCTTAGGTTGGATTTGGCATTTTTATCCACCTATCCTTCCCAAGGACCTGGAACAAGCAGATATTGTTGTTTGATGATGTAAGCTGTTCCAGGTAAAGCTGCCTTTTGCCATTGACTGATGGTGATTTTATCAATGCCAATGCTGTTAATGCTCCAACTGTTTGGAGATTGCATCCAAGGTGCTTATTATTATTAGTACTACCACCAGTATCTGTGTTTTCTTTTGCCACAGTTGTTCTATTTCTATTTGCAGATCTTTGTATTTTGTAATTCTATCCAGTTTTCTATTCTGTTGTCACCATGTATTGACATGTTACTATTATTATTACAGTGGCTCTAAAGAGAATAACCCATAATATGTCAGTTCTTTTAATCGATTTCCATAGGATTTAGCCTCCAAGTCTGTTTCGACCTGCACTTTTCTTCTGTGCTCCCCTCCTATGTTCCTCAATTAGAGCTTCTGACAGACTGGATCTCTTTCTCATTTTACAAAAATAGAAAATTAAAATAGGAATTAAATATTTTAGCATTCTCCTTTATGTCCATCACCATCTTGCTATCTTCTCTGACTAACAAACTGATCATTTTTCTCTTGTTCTACACATAACTCCAAACCACTTTTTATTTTTGGCATTCACAGCAAGACTCAGCTCATTCTGAGCCTTAGTCTACCTGTTCCTTTCCTTATAAATTCAGGCTATTTCTTGAAATTTTGCTTTTGTTACATGTCCCTCTTTTCATTTTTTAAAATTTGTCTTTATTGTTATTATTTTCAGTTTATTACAGAACTGTATTTTTAATTCCAGAAGCCTCTATTCCTCTATTCCTTCCTCAGGCCTTGATCTTGGAAGTGTGTAAAAAATACTACTTGTGCTCCAACCATTTTTGCTTTCCTGCCTAAGCCCTGATAGTCCCTTGATAACTCTTCCAGGTTGTTTCTGGCAGTGTCTTTGTTCCAGTATGAAATAGGAGAAAAGGACTATGATCAATACAGTAGGATTGATTAATCAGGTTAGTGTCTCTCCATCACTCCTGTATATTCACAATTGGGAAACAGCATATTTCCCTTGATAAATATATATATAAGGACTGTAGACTGCCGACTCGAGTTCTCTCAGGATCAGGTCACCCATCATCACCACATACCTTTGGGACAGTGGTTGGATTTCTCACCTCCATGGAAATTCAAGCTTCTCTTTTCCCTGTCCCTGGAACACTGAGAGAAAAGTCTTTTCCAGAAATTAAAAAGTCTGTTTCTGCACCAATGAATACTTGTATTTTCAATCTCTTTCTAACTCACACCTTCCCATCATCTCCCTTTATCTCAATGCCCCAAGCAGGGATATCCCAATCAGTCATCTGTTCGTCATGCTTAAGGTCCCCCTTTCTATGGTTTAGAGTTCAGCTCTTCCTTTTCTATCGTCTGGATTGTTATTTATTTTTGTTCCAGCCAAAAACATTTTTCAAAAATCTGTACTGCAGAGCAAGGGCTATTCTCATTCCATCCATTGAGTGACACGGGGGGGGGGGGGGGGGAGAGGAGGTGAAAACTGAAAAAATTATGCAGTAGGTAGAAAGGATCCATTTTCTGAGCCTTCTAGCACTTCAATTCCAATCACAGAAAAGGAGTCAATTAACCTCCACTGACTCTTCAGATAACAGATAATCCCAAATAACACAGTTGATCAGGGCCACTTACTTTAGTCTAGAACAGATCCAGAAGCGTTTGGGGCAAACAGTTACCTCTCAGAATTATTCGACTAAATCAGAGGGCCAGAGCATGATCTTTTTGTTGTTGTTGTTATTTTGCTTTGTTTTGCTCATCATCTACCCAACAATAAGATATTGTAAACAATAAGATATATGTTTATTTCCAATTTTTAGTATTAGATTATATGGTGAACAGTATTTGTTATTTATATGCTGTGCTCTTATACAAATGGATTTGTGTTGGATAGATACATTTACACACACACATAATACGTGCAGATTTTTTTCCTATTCGTTTTGGTGTCTTTGATTGAAGGATTATATGCCCTCAAATCATTTTCAATTCCTAGTGACCGCATAGATAGATTTTCTCCATGACCGATATCTTTAAACAGCTATTTGGTTTTGTATACTTGCCACTAAATTCTGAACATTCTGAAACATGTCCATAATTTTTTAAAGGATATGTAACTGCATGTTCCTCATCTCTTGCCTGAAAACAGTTTAAAATCTCTCTGATCTTTTTTTTTTTTTTTGTATCTAATGCTAGCGCCCTGCTTTCATCACTGTAGTACAACTGGAACGGTCTGTCTTGCACTAAAATCTGTTCTGGCACTCTTTCATCCGAACAATTGAAATTCCTCAATGTTGCCTATCTATCAGCTCCCAAGTAGAGAAAAAGGAGAAGAGAAAAGCAACATTTATTAAAATGCTGCTTTGAAGGTTTGAGGCTTGTAACACTTTTCTTTCTTTTTTCCTTTCAGGACTACCCTAACCTTCTGCACATTACATTCAGTGGCTAATCATACAGTTAAAATATTCTTCAGAAACCAGCTTACTCTAATAAAGAAGCATCTTCTAACAAGGCTCTTTTATCCCCAAATGGCACAAACAATGGTGCCAATTTGTAATCTCTCCCACTTCCTAAGAATATTTGCCTTCTGCCCACAACCTTCATTCTCTGATGAATGCACTGCTACTACCTCCCTAATATATGTGTTATGGACACACATACCATCTTCTGCCTTCTCAGATTTTCTAAATCAGGTGCCACATGGCCAGATACTGTACCCAGCAGCTCGAGAGACTAAATTCAGACACACACAACGCATACATAGAGCTTCTGTTCATTAGAAAGAATCATCCATGCCAGTTCTTGCCATACTCTTGATTTTATATGGTTGAAGTCAGATGAAAGGCTTAATAATTATGTGAGAAGTCTGTCTGTGCAGTGCAGAAAGTAGCAAAAATGAAAAGCAGAAAATGGGCCTCTTTACCGAAATACAGCCTTACTGTACTGTTTCTGGCAATCCCAGGGACAACTTCTTTAAACCAATTTATTTTCGACTAAAACCAAGAATGCAACACGCACGCTTGGAAAACACTTGTGACACACCCCAACTCTTACTAGCTGCGAATCTGCCACCGGCTCAAAGTCTTCTCCCCCCCCCCCACCTCTTCTCAACCAAACCATTGGGTTTGAGACCATTGCCAGCAACCGGGAGCGGGGCTTTCCCTATAAATTCCCCATCCGCGCCCGCCTTCGCCCAGTGCTAAGACTTACCTTGCAGCAAGAAATGGAGGCTTTTGGCAGTCGGAGAGATTCGAACAGCGAAGCCACCAACCACACTCACGCCTCGAGTGCAAGCAGGGACGTCTTGAGGTTGCACATGCCCGGGGGAGGGGGGAAGGGGGGGGCTCTGACCCGCCTTGAGGCGAAGATATCGACTATACGACTGGCGTGTGGTTTTATTTTGTTTTGGTTTTGAAAAAGAACGCTACCTGTCCGTCACGCCCCCTGGCTAGCGGAGCAGCCGATAGCCGACTCGCTCGCTTGCTGTGGCTGTGGAGTCTCTGGAGGCGCGCGTGCGCGTCTCCGCTTTTGCCGCGAGGAGGAATTCCAGCTAGTGACGTCAATCGGGGCGAGGGAAAGCGCGCGTCCTCGGGGCGGCCCTGGACTTCTTCCCCCTACCTCTTGGAAGATGTCGGCTGTCGGCGTGAGCGTCATCTGTTCTGTCCTCGGCTGCATGAAGAAGGCACGTATGCTTCGTGGCTGGAAACGGCGGCAGAGAGGATGAGCGTAGCGGGAGAGAGGCGCGCGACTACAAGCACGGGAAGAAAAAGAAAAGGGAAGAAAAAAAAAAAAAAAAAGCCGGGAATTCCGAGCCGCAGAGAGAAATGGCTTTTTTTTTCCTCCCGATCTCCGGAGAGTCCCTGAAAGGAAAGCGCTGGGGGACGAGTGTTTTATCTCTGCTCGTCAGCGGTACGGCGAAGGCCACCAACCAAGGACCTTCAGCCGCAGATTTCGGGGCCAAATGGCCCGGGAGTTTCCAAGGAGCCGCTGGGAGCCTGGCTGTTGATGACGGCCGGGTAAATGGACGGACACAATTAAGACTCGCTTTGTAGCTGGGAGGAGATTTATGCCTCCATTTTTCGTGACAATAACTGCCGTGTAAAACGAAACGAAAGAGTTTGTTTCCAAATAAATGTGTTCGGTGTCAGGGGAAGCAGAAACAAAAGAGTTTAAAATAGTGTAATTTGTTCGTTATGTTGCCTTCTTAGGGCCGCCTTCAAATGAAGGCAATATAGGAGTGCAGAAACGGGTATAAAGCTTGGAGGAGGATGGAGAGGAATGGAGGCAGAAGGGAATGAGGGTTTGTAAGAGACACAATGCAACAACTATACTAAAAAGAAATCAGCTGTATCCCATGCCAAAGCAATCTAAAGCTGCAAAACGAGTGTGACTCCAGTTATTATTTCCCCCATTGAGCCTAACTATACAGTTCATACATATCACATACATCAAATGTTCGTTACACCTTGAAAGACAATTTTGATTTGGAGCTGATGTTATTTTTTTACAAGGAAAAATGTGAGTGGATTTTTAAAATTTAGTATGTAAAGTTTTCCAATAGATTATCCTGCAGTAAGCAACAGAATCAAATGTGTTTAAAAGGAAAAAGGTCATCCAATTCCCCAGTCTATAATTTAAGAAGACAAGTGAGGGGTGAGTAAGAGCCTGTTTCACACTTTGGGTAGGAATCATGTTCGCAAAAGATATACAGATGGTTCCCATATTAAACACAAAAAAAGTGTGAAGGACAAGTGTTCCTCAACACTTCAAAATGCAGGGCATCCTGGTGCATTTTGAAGTGTGTGTGTGTGAGTGAGAGAGAGAATATCTACTTTTCACATACCCTACAGAAAACACTAGTTAAACACTAACTTTGCAAGAAACAGACTCGAATTCAAAGCATGTTGCACTGAACATTATGTGGGCAACCCTTCAGTTATTTCTTGTGAGAAAGACAAATCTAGATAGAATATTAAAATGGAAAGCATTCACACTGACAATAATGACAATATTATCATGGCAATCATCTTCCCAGTTTTAATATGGTTGTGAAAGCCAGACATAAGAAAAGCTGAATGAAGAAAAATTAATGCTTTGAATTGAGGTCCAGGCTGAAAAAAAGGGAGAATATCTTGGGCCACAAGAACAAAATTATCTAAATCTAGATTAAGTAGATGCAAAATGATCATTGAAACATTAATTATAAAGCTAAACTCTATCTATTTTGGATATGATAGGCAGAGAGTCCTTGAAGAAAGCTTGATAGTTGGTGAAATGGAAGTCAATTGAAAAATAAGATGGCAGAAAACAAGATGGCTAGATACTATTACTGATACCATCAGTATGAGTTTACAAAAAATGTTTACAGTTCTGGTGAACTGTTGTCTATCATGTCATGAAGAGTCAGAAGTAACAATAATAGAATCCCCCCTCCCCCTTGTGTACTTTTCTGCATAACACTACTGAATAAAATTTAGCTTGCTACAATTTAAATAGAATTTAATTTTAGTTCTACTTCATTTCAATAAGCCAATAATAGTACACTCTGTTCTAATAGCCCAGCATGATTTCACCCATGGTCATTGTCCTTTTATTTGAAGTCCCTCAGTACCCATGTGTTAGGCGCCCAGCACCTAGTAAGCCAGCCTGCAAGCATTGGTAACTAGTACCTCATCCAAATTTCACAAGCCCAAGATCCTTGGTGTTTTACGTGCCCAGATAGAGTTTCATTCTCTGTCATGCTCCAGAGTGTTCACAATATTTGTAACACAGGTAGCCCTCTGAAATTGGAAGTCCAAGACAAGGGAAACTCCTGTAGGCATGTTGCTTTATCATAAAGTTATAAACCTGAGCAGCCTCCCATATTGGAAGGAAATCATAAGGTAATTCATCACAGTCCTTAAAATTCTTTTGATGTTCAAACACGGAATTTAAGGTGATTCATACAGAATCTTTCATGATTCTGAGACAAGCTTAGTCATTTTTATACATGTATTCCTAAATAAATTCGCAGATACCTACCTCATTAAAACATTCATTCTGAAAAAAGAACTCCAGTACTATAGGAGCCTTAGAAAGAAACATGATTTTCTAAGAACAAGAGGAATGCCTGCATGATAGTATTTGCCATGGCAGGCATTTTAATAAATACTTGTTTTCAAATTTATTTTTAAAATATCTGGTGCCCATCATGTTTTAATTCATTGAAAGTTTCTACAATATAGTACTTATTTTTAGAAAACATCTCTGTTATTTGGGTTCTGCTGCTAACCTGCAGGAATCATTTCTTGAGTTCAAGTCATGGAGAAGAATGTATAATACATACAATGGTGAAACCATAGTGCATACTACTTTTATTTTTAAGTTTTTATTTTTTTTATTTATATTTTATATTTTATTTTATTTTATTTTTAAAACACTTTTAAAAGTGTTATCAGAATTCTGAAAGTTATTCTGATATAACAAATAATATTCCATTTATTCTTGGCATATTTTCTGAGTGCTAATTATGCTAAAGGCAAGTCACTGGGATATCAGTTAAGGAATAAAAATGCATCTGATAGAGAAACAATGCATTTTTTCTGTTTTACCTTAAATCCTTGTAAGAGTTTGTGTTATCAAATTTCAGCAACTTCATTTTAAGCCCTTATAGGAGTGATTATCTGCAGAACTTTAGGTTTGAAATTGCTACAAAAGGCAATTTTTATATGTTATAAAAGGCCAAAAAAACCCTCTTACAAAGCATCTTGCAAGTAGGGAATGTGAAGGGTGGGGGGGATTCCCAGCAATTGTTTACATGGAGGTTTGTGCAAGCATTAAAGATCCTTATTTATTTTAAAAAAGGGCGGGGGAGCTAAATAATCAGTTTTTATGAGAACAAGGTTTTCTGCAAACTTCCAGATATATTTCAAAAACCATGTCTGGAATTCAGGAGTTGAAATCTGGGGCTACTAAGGCTGTCAAAGTAAAAAGCCATAATTATTTAAACTATATGCAAGGGCAAAAACTAGCAGAATGAAATGCCAGATCTGATTCACAAATAATGTCAGGCAAGACATTTTCAAACTGTTGTTTCTTAGACTGTAGATTATGGCCTGACCATATAAATCATTAAATAATAATGGGTTGTACATCACACTAATGAACAAATCACCTTTTTGACTGACATCATTTATGAATTAGGCTAGTGTACTAGTTATATCATTTCTCAGTTCCTACATGATACATCTAGTAAAAAAGTGAACTAACAATTAATTAAAAGGCACACATGTTCATGAAGTACAGTTTGCTTTATCGAAATTTAATCTATAGCTAATGAAAACTTGTGTCTTTTTAAAAAAACTATTGGTCTAGCAAGATGGGTAAAGATAATGTTTATAGTTTTAATAGATATATGCATTATGCTGTTTTTATTGCTGTTTTATTGTTAATTGAGTTTGATACAAGATGGAAGGCTATTTAAATTTTTAAATAAATAAAATTAAATACATAAATTCAAATAATTTTGGTGGAGAGCATCTACTAAATTTATCAAATTCTCCAAAAAAATTAAGCATTTAAAACTCTAGTTTTAAAAAACTTGAGATGGTTATATGTATAGAAGAACAGGGTGGATTATAATCTAATAATGAATTAAACACAAACACTGGTTTTTATATAAACCTTTGAAATATTTTAATTATATTTTTACATAACAGATGAGCAAAAGTTATCACTAGTGCTTGAAGATTTAGAATATGTATGTCCAGGAAAGTATCCATAAAAATATGTTTATGTTACATAACATATTGCAGCATATATACTTCTGAATTAGCGCCCTTAGTGTCCTTTTGGTACCCAAAAAGGCAAGCCAGAATTTTCTTATCACTGTGATATGGTTCATAAATTTGGTGCATGAGCATACGTAGCAGCCATTCGTTGACGTCATCAAAGATCTACTTGCTGATGATAAAGTCATACATGTACTTCAAAATCTAGCAAAACCAAAGAGGCTTCAGGTCCACTCTGTACTGAAAGTGCTTCATAATTTACCAAAGCTGAGAAGCCGACAGAGCTGTCAACCAGCTGCATAGCTGCTGAGGAATGAGTAGAACATAGGAAGCTTCAAGCGCTGTTGGTCCTTGCGACACCAAGAGATCACCGTTCCTTCGTTATTTGCTGTGTACAAATGATGGCCATCACACGAAAAGGTAAGGCTATAAAGTTTTCAAAAAGACACAAATAAAAACAAGTCTGTCAGATAGCCTATATCCTAAGGTATATATCATTAAATGGGGAGAGGAACAGAAAGAGAAAGATATAGCCTGTAAATGGGCTAAAATTAACTAAGTCTAGCCCGTCCTACTTGGGCCAGCAGGGAGGACCTACTGTGGATCCCTTTGGTCAAAAAATTCTGACTGTCAGGATCTAGAAGAAGAGCCTTCTCTGCCACCCTTTGGAACATCCTGCCCCCCAGGGTAAAATCTGCCTCCATATCTTTATATTTCCTCAAGTAATTTTTTGCACATCTATTACATTGTGTAAGAGCCTGAAGACCTGGCTCTGCAAATTGGCCTGGGGACTCAATGGGGAAGTTCAATTCTGAGGTGGCAGCTATACTGATAGCAGAGTCCACTCCCAGCTCCCTGCACTCTACTCCCCACTCATCCATTTTTTTAAAATTAATCATATTGATGTTTTTTCTTTGTTTTCTTTTCCCTTGGTTTTTTATTGTTCTGTTTTACTTTCACTTTGTTTAAACTTCCTTTTTATTTCTTCAGGGTTTTTTTTGGTTATGTGCTGTCTAGAGTAGTCCCATGGTGAGATAGGTGGCAAATTAATTTAATAATAAGGACAATACAAATGCTAATCTTACTCATTTTCTGCATTGAATATATATATATTTCTGCTTACATTGAATTTTATTGTTTACAAAAAATATCTCTCTACAGCAAACTGGCATGTAAGCAATCACATATGCACCATCCAGTGTAGCCTGTCAAACCTTACTGATGTAATCTGGAACCCCATGGAATAGATGTGCAAAAAATTACTTGAGGAAATATAAAGCATACAGGTAGTCCTCACTTATTGATTGTCTCATTTAACAGCCTTTTATACTGTGGTATAAAAAGATAGCTTTGCAACCATTCCTTACTTTCATAACCATTGAAACATGCCACAGTCATGGGATCCCTATTCGGGCATTTGGCAACTGGTTTGTTACAAGCAGAATTAATACAGAAGGTGGGAGTAAAATCATAAATCACAATCATGCGATGTCTTGCTTAATAACTGCGATAATTCACTTAATAACCAAAGAGGAAATGAGATAAGGCCACCATGGTCATTTGATATTTGGCTTAGCAACCGTGACAGTTAGGGATGGAGTTGCTGATCCCAATTGCCATTACCAAGCAAGGACTTATTAGTGCAAGATGTTATATTAACAATTTTCTAACCTTTCCCCCTTTAATTCTTCATTTTAACAAGGAACACATTATGGGGATACAATTATATTAACTTTTTGGAAAAGGCATAAAAATAAATTGCTAAATGCTACCAAATGATCATTTTTTTACCTGACAATTGGTTTATTTGATTTAGAAAATGTAATTTCTCGGACAGGTTTCAAATCCCATGTGCTCCACAATCTATAGAAAAAAGACAGAATGAATGCTACTTTGTGCAACTTAAATGACAGAAATTGCTTTTATATCCTGCCATGATATTTGCTCATGTGGCAGTTTTGCATAATCTGTTGAATTAAAATTGAAGAAAGCTGAATGTAATATTGAAAAACATGATTCTGATGCACTAATGCATACAATACATACATTTTGTTACGATTTTTACATTTTATTGTGACAGAAATCAATTTGAGAGAAGGCCTGCTGTGCTGGAAGAGATCAAAACCCTTTTATTATATCATCTTATTTCCAAATGTGTCAGTTTTACCATTGGTAAAGGTTTGCCATCACTACCTCCGAGATGGCAAACCTATAGCACATGTGCCAGAAGTGGCACGCAGAGCCCTCTCTGTGGGCACGTGCACTGTCACCAGCTGCTCTTCCGGGTTCCGTCACGTGCATGTGTGCCAGCCAGCTGGTTTTTGCACAAAGACCAGCTGCCCGGCGTGCATGCACGCGACGAAACCCGGAAGAGAGCAGCTGGCTAGCATGCATGCGTGCCAGACCAGCTGGCTGGTACATATGCATGTGACGGAACCCAAACGTGCAGCTGGCAGCCATGCGCATGCGCATCGGCCAGCTGCTCTCTTCTGGGTTCTGGCACTCCAGTGTGCACGTGCACTCCAGTTTCAGCACTCGGTGCCAAAAAGGTTAACCATCACTGGTCTACCCTGAACAAAAACATTTTTCTAGTTGTTCATAGATAGGATCCATCATTATAATCAAGCAAATTCCCTTTCACCAAAGTTCTGTTTTATCTTCTGAAATTTTATTGTAATAAATTATTAGGAATAAATTATTCCTGGATACAAAGTCTGATTTAAATCTTTTCATTAAGCGAAACAGTCCCCATATTTGATCTCACAAAATTACTACAAGACATCCACAGCATTCAGAAGTTCATTAGGTTGCTTATCTTTCATTACAATATAATGATTCATGATAGACATCATCCCACATTGCACAAACGAACCAGTCACTAAGCATAATCATTTATGGGCATAAATCAATTATGAAAACACCCAAAACTAAAATAGAGAAAATTTCAACCATCCAGATATATTTTTAATATTTGGCTGGCTCTATAAATGCTTGCCTTTCCTGCCCTGGAATTATTGATTTAGAAGTCAGGGCTGATACTAGCTGATAGATGTTAGACACAGCTAGCTACTTCACAATTCCTTGACTGGGATGCTAGCTAGTTCACTGGAGTGGACGCTGCCTATGCTCTGCCTATGCCTTATTTCTGAAAAAAAGACCACATTCTGAGGTCCATGCTAGAATCTAAAAGGACTGCCTTGGCACAACTTCACAATTCTTTGGAGGCATTGACTATGAGGCTGCTGAGATAATCTCCTGCATCTTCTCCTCTTATTCGTTTGAAGGTCTTATTTTCTTTCCTGCATAAGTACAAGGAGAATCAACAATAGGTGAAGAATGAGGAATAGGAGGATTTATTTGATGGGCTTCTGGTCCACCTCTCTTCTTCAAACAAAAATCTCAGTTATCCATGAGTTAAATTATTACAGTTTATCACTGTCAGGCTTCATACCAGAGTCCACAGCAAATCTGGACCCTACGGATATTTTAACCCCTTAGTTAAGAATAGGCTTACTCAGCAGAAGACTCTCGGACATGATTCAACAAAATTATAATTTTTATTATACACAGGAATTAAGTTATGTATGCACATTACGTTTTGCCCATTGCAGGGCAATGTATGTATTATGTATGCACATAATTATGTATGCACATTACATTTTGCCTATTGCAGGGCAAAAGAAGTCAAAGACATTATATTCATCTATTCTCCAGAGTTCTTAGGCTCATAGTTTTCCAGGTTAACATATGATGGTTTACTTAGTGATCTTGTATATTCAAACATATTTTCATAGTGTTTCTCTGCTTCATCTGGTTGCTACCTCATCAGATTCACTTACAAATGCCTTAATCCAGGAGTCTCCAATCCCCGGGCTGCAGCCCACTACAGGGCCAAGGGCTGTTCAGAACTGAGCTGCGCAAGAAGCATGCCGGCGTGCATGTGTGCAGTTCAACTCGCGCATGCATAGAGCTCAACTCGCTTGAGCAGTGGACTGGCGCACACATTCATGCGTATGCAGCTCCACTTTGCAGTCGAGCAGCGTGCACTGGCCCGCCATTTGCATGAGTTGAGCTGCAGCATGTAATATCACTGTGCTTGCACAGCCCAGTTCCCCTCCCCATCAGCCGGGCCACCAAGCCACAATGGTTGGTGACCACTGCTTTAATCTATGTCAATATAGTGCATATACAAGAAGCCTTTGATTACTAATCACTCAGTTAGCAACCATTCAAAGTTACAACAGTGCTAAAAAAAAAGACAAGAGGTCCTCAAAGTTGCAGCCACGGCAGACTTCCCTTAGTCATGTAATAGCAATTTTGGTACTTGGCAACTAGCACACATTTGCAACAGTTAGAGCATCCTGCAATCACCATTTGTGATCTTCACAACTAACTTCCAACAAACAAAGTCAATTGGGAAGGTGGCAAGAAGTGACAAGTCACAGTCATGTAATGTGTTTAATGATCCACTGTGATTTGCTTAACAACCATAGCTGGAACTGACAAACTTACATAAGTTGAGTGACAAACTTACATAAGTCAAACTTACATATGACATTGCACTTTACGATTGCTTCAGTGAGTGACAGAGTTGCCAGTCCCAATTATAGTTAGTAAGTGAGGACTACCTAAACCTCTTGGTAGAATGCAAGCAATATTATGTTTGCCTGTGATGTAGCCTTTAGATTAGAGACCCAACTTTACTTAAAATAGCATGAGCATATTGCTTTAATTATGAATGAAACACTAAAATGTATGTCAGAAGAATTATGTTAAGATTTCCTTTTATAAAGAGAAAGATAGTAATATTGAATGTACAAACTAAAGAGATTTATAGTGCTTGGTAAAGCATTTGGCAATATTCTGAATGGAAAGGTCAAGAGGTGAAAATAAGCAAAATTTGGGAAACAAAGTATGGTTTTATGCAAAGATTTTTGCTTTTCAACAAACTACAGAAATGTACAAATGTGAGAAAATAAGTTTAGTGAACATTGTTGCTTTAAAGAAAGTATGATAAAGTGAATAGATTTGAATTACAAAATCTCTATGTATATGGAATTGAAAGCTGGTTGCTGAATGTAGTAAGAGTGATAAATGATGGAGATAAAACTTTGACAAGTATAAATGCTATTTTGTGTAAATGAATCGGCTCCAAGCAGGAAGTAAAATAAGAATGTGTAATGTTCCCCAATGTGTTTACAGTCCTCAGGATGCCCATACATCTGAGGAAATGAGCTACAGTGCGTGAAAGTCATGCCATTTAAGGACCACAATTATTAGCCTTTAAGATTTTCAAAGGTTCTTTGTTCTTTGTACTGAAATTAAGCTATGAAAATAGAATCTTCGTAGAACAATGAAGGAAAAGGTTTTCACTATACCATAAAACAAAACCAGAAAGCAGCCACATATACCTTAAAATCAGATACTTTGGGGTGAAAACAATGCACACCTTGAATAGTATCCAAAAATGCATTATAGTTTTATAAGTGACATATATCTCTAAAAACAAAAATACTCTATTAAAATCACTCACCTCACAACTCCATTTTCTAGCCCTCCAGCAATCACATTGATAGAGATTCCTTCAGGCTGGTTGGAGAAAGCAACAGAGCATATGATTTCTCTGCAATGCACATGTCCCACCAGGTCACCATTGACTGTCCAGAGTCTGAGGTCACTACCACCACCAACTGAAATATAGTCAAATTATTGAGTAAGCGAAATAAAATCTCCAACACGATTAAACAAAGTAACATATAGGATCCAAATAATTCTACTAAAACAAAGAAAAGTTTATAGTCATAAAGAAGCAATGAACTGTATACCACCATCTGATAGTAACAATGTCCACAAGATGCAATGAAAATGGTTATAATTGGTTGATATAAAGGTAAAAGTTTCTCCTGTCCACTCGTTTCTGACTCTAAGGCAGTGCTCATCTCCATTTTTTAGCTGAGGATGCCAGGATTGTCTAAGACATTTCCGTGGTCATGTGACCAGCATGACTATATGCCAAGGCACATGGAATGCTGTTATCTTCCCACTGAAGTGGTACCTATTTATCTACTCACATTTGCATTCTTTCGAACTGCTAGGTGGGCAGAGCTGGGGCAAGTAATAAGAGTTCCCCCCATTGCATGGCACTCAGGTCTTGAACACGGGCTGTCAGTTTTCCAGCTGACAAGCTCAGTGTCTTTAACCGCTGAGCCATCACACCCTCAATTGAGTAATATAATCATCACTAAAAGACAAAAGATGTCACTGGATTTTGCGAAGACTTTTTGTCAATAGAAAAATAAAAACTTTCATTTGAGGATATAAGAAACACTTGAGAAATTATACTGATGTGAAAAAATAAATATACCCCATTTAATTTTTTTTACTTTTTCCACATATTTCAACATACAGAAATCTGAACTTCATTTCAACAATACTAACTGATACATGGGATATAATATAACAAATATCATGCACCGTTTACATTTTGTAGTCTATTATATAATGGTAAGTAAACATAAATGAAAATTTCCCATGTGGAAAAACCTAAGTACATTCCTACACTATCACTTCTTCAGATATCTAAAATTAGAATCCATTGCACCACATCAGGTGCAAATAATTAGAACACTGTTAGAGAGGATCTGGGAGGAACCTGTCTTATTTAAAATTCAAGTATTTAGTCTGATTTGTTCTTTGTTCTTTTAGTGTGTGTTATTATCATGCCTAGATTGAAACAGCTCTTTGTGGTCTTCAGAAAAAAGATTATAAATCTCTAAGATACTGCAAAAGAATTTTAAAAGATCACAAAACAATAGGATATCAAACATTCCACTGCCTAGAAGATCATCTACAAGTGGAGAGCTACCAACTTTTCACATCAGGCCAGGCCAAGTAACTCTCACACCACTGATCTGCATGACTTTACCATTAGAAAGAAACTACACAAATTAGATCTACATAGCAGTATGCCAAGAAGAAACTTCTGTTGCCCAGAAAGAACATCAAAGCAAGGGTAAAGTTTAATCATGAACATCTAAGCCAGGACTTCTGGTACCAGGACTTCTGGTACAATGTACTCTGACCGGATAAAACAAACAGATATTTGACCATAGTACCAAAAGACATGTTTGGCAAAACCCAAAGATATTTCAGGAAAAGAACCTGATATTAGCAGTAAAGCATGGTGGCAGAAATGTTATGATATGTGACTGCTTTGCTGCATCAGGGCCTAGGTAATTAACCATCATAAAATCCATTATGAATTCTTTATTCTACTACAGAGTCTGAGGGTAATATGAGACCATTTATCAAAATATTGATGCTCAATTGAAAGTGGACTATGCAATATGAAAATGATCTTAAACATTCCAATGTATCCACCATGGAATGGCTGAAAGAAAACAAAGAAAAAGAAATGGAAATCTGGAATAACCAAGTAAAAGTATAGATCAAAATTCCATGGGGTGCTTTATAGAGATTTGAAAAGGGCTCTGCTTGCAAGGAGCCTCTCAAATATCACACAACTGAAACAAATTCTCCTCTCAGGATGCTGCTATAGAGCACTGCATGCCAAAACAACCAGACATAAAGATATTTTCCCCTGTGCCATCACTCTGCTGAACACTTAATTCCCAGAGCACCGCCTCATATCTCTTATTTTCTCATCTTCTCATCTTTTCTACTATCTTCTATTGGTTTCTTATAATTTATCAATTGTTGTTTGTAATTTATGATTAATTATTATAATTTATGATTATGATTTATGACCTATTACTTGCTGTTTATATTTACACTGTAGCTTATGCACCGGAGACAAATTCTTTGTGTGTCCGATCTACCTTGGTCAATAAAGAATTCTATTCTATTCTATTCTAATCTGCTCTACATCTTTAATGTTGTTTCAATGATATATATCCACATAAGTTAAAAAGATTAAATAATTACATGGGGTATACTTTCTTTGTCATATTATTGTATTTATATGTGGAAAACCACAGAAATGTTCAGAATGAGTTTCCTCAAAACACTCTGAAAGAAATAGTTATATTGGTGGTGTGCAGACCTTCAACATAATTTACTGGGCTATTATTCTACAGAATTAACACAGCCAATTGAACCTCTTTGTTCAAGCATCACTTGAAATTCATTTAGCTTCCTGTGTTTTTTTGGGAAATAGAGAGATTGGGGATCTCTTACTGCTACTCTAGCAGTGGTTAAGGCTCCAGCTAGAAAGCAGGAGGCAGTCAGTTTCAACTCCTGCCAAAGCCATGAAAGCTGGCTAGATGACCTTGGGTCAGTCACTCTCTCTCCATCCAACTCACCTCACGGGGTTGCTGTTGTGAGGAGGAGGAAGGTGCGTTGGAAAGGTTTTGTCAACTTGAGTTATTTGTAAAAATAATAAAGGCAGGATACAAATAAATAAAAATACTTCTTTTGGACTAGGACTCAAAAATACCTTTTCCAGTTTTGTGCCACCACATGCACAATATGTCACCATTCCCTAAGTTTGGATACTTATTTATTCATCATGTTTTATAATACAATTTTTATTCTCTTTTATTCTCTGTACTTTTATTTATCTTTAGATCTTATTATACTCATTTTTCTGTATATATGTGCACACATGTGTGTGTGTGTGTACTCAACTTACAACAGTTCGTTTAATGACCAAAGTTACAACGGCACTGAAAAAAGTGATTTATGACAATTTTTCACACTTACAACCATTGTAGCATCCCCGTAGTCATGTGATCAAAATTCAGATGCTTGGCAACT
Organism: Arizona elegans; assembly: GCA_022577455.1. Classification (NCBI taxonomy): domain Eukaryota; kingdom Metazoa; phylum Chordata; class Lepidosauria; order Squamata; family Colubridae; genus Arizona; species Arizona elegans. The sequence goes on from JAKOOJ010000001.1 coordinate 266,401,387, forward strand.
GACTCATATTTATGACAGTTGAAGTGTCCCAGGGTCATGCGATGAATTTTTGCGACCTTCTGACAAACAAAGTCAATGGGGGACCCAGATTTACCTAACAACTATGTTACTACCATAACAACTGCAGTGATTCACTTAACAACTGTGGCAGAAAGGATGTACTGTAATATGGGGCATAAATTCACTTAACTGTCTCACTTAGCAACATTCATTTTGGGCTCAATTGTGGCCATAGTTGAGGACTACATATATATATTTGTGTGTGTGTGTGTGTGTGTGTGTGTGTGTGTGTGTGGAGAGAGAGAGAGAGAAATAAATAGATATATGTTACAGTTCTATTATTGCATATTTTACTTTATCTGGCTTTATAGCTGTAATAAATGATCTGATCTGATCTGATCTGATCTTAATCTTTGAAAATAGTGATGCAACAAAGTTACCATAACTTTATAATTATTTATTATTATAAACTTTATAATAATTTATTATTATGATAGAGAAAAGATATCCTATACTTGAAAAGTCCTCTACCTTGCTCTGGTAAGAAGGTTGAAGATTTTAACCTTGATTAAGTAGAAAGCAGCTAATGTCCAATTTCAGATTACAGGTGAAGAGAGTGCCAACAAAAATTTAATGGAAAAAGAGAAAGAAAACATATAGCATTGCTGTAAATTGTCTATGGTAGATATCCCCACCATAGATATGAGGTCTTCACATTCCAATCCAAGAAAAGCATTTGAGAAAATCAGATTTAATGGTATAAATGATGGCTATTAAGAAAAATTTCAAAAAAATTGGTAAGAGTTGGGAAGCTATAGTAACTTCCAAAACACTCCCCGCGAGAATGGAAAGAATAAACACTTGCCTCTTAAGCAGGTTGAGATCATGAAGAACATTAATATTTACCTGGAGCTAACTTGAGCTCAGTCAGCACTGGTTCTGTTAGCATTTAGAAAAATTGCCATGACTTGGCTATTTAAAAAGCCTTTGGATATGATAAGTGATTTCCTCTCTGAACTATGGGATTGCTATGCTTTCAAGAGTGACATTCCTCAGTACAGTGGAGGTAAGACCTGTTATTATTACTGCGGGATTTTTATTGCATTATTATTATATACTGTTTTAATCCTTCTAGCGTGTACCTAAACAACCCAAATAAATAAATAAACAAACACCTTCAGATATCTCACAAGCAGAAAATCTCTTCTTCTAACGCTAGCAACACAAGCCTCCTGAATCAACTTGCAAACATATATTATAAATCCACAGCAAAATGGAATAATAGAATTAATATTGCGCAAAAGGCCAAAACCTCTACTTTAATAAACTTCTTCCAGCAAAAGTATGTCAAGAGAAGGCAAGCAGTGCAGCTCAGCTGAAAATTCATTTGCAGTTCAGTGAGTGTTAAAATCCTTATCCATCTTATCAGAGCAAGAAAGAGCAATCAAGTATGAGATTCTCTGCTCTCCGCAATTTGGAAAAAAAAAATCAGAATGTTGTTTTCAGCTTTAGGAATCAAAATGAATTGGATGAAATAATTTGACAATTTTGGCCCCAATAAACAGGTCGCTGCAGAAGATAAGATTTTAAGAACATAAGCATAAACTTTTTTAAAAAATAAAAACTTAGAATCAATAGAGGAAATCGGTTAAAAATAATATTTACAAGTCTCATATTTCATTCTGTGGGACCTTCTCCCTTGACTTATGTTTAATTTATGATCAAAACTATCTTGCAAGCAGGATAAATGAATAAGTATCACGGTTCTATTAATATTAATATTCCAATCAAAGGAACAGATTAAGAATTTTTGATCTGGCGGTCACATATAGAGTCCTTGAATGAGTCATGTTAAGGACAAGAGTACGGAAGCTTCTCTTTGGCTTCTATACTGTTTGCAACCATGCAGATGGGTGAGATAAAAGGCTGCTGCTGGAATATGCATGTATAGGAAAGTATGGGATGACTCTTTTATAATATTAAAAGGTTGCCAATAAATATTTTCAAATGCTAGGGACTTTCAGATAAGTCTGGTCAAATTCACACTATCTGCTGGATCCTTCTATTTTTAGAGACATCTATTCTGCTCATTTTGAGAGAGGGAGAGAACACAACATTTATTTGCTTCGTTTTTTTCATCCACAGTTAATGAACATTTTAATGTAATCCCTATGCTGCCAATTATTTCGCATCTGGAGGCCAGAAGAAGATATAATTTCAACAAAAGCAATTTGGTTTTTATTTTCCCCATGCTGTATCTTGGTTAACAAATGTAATGTCATAGCCAGAGAAATGAAACTTTTAAAACATAATTTTGAAGCCACAATATCACCTAAATGTGACTCGGTACATCTACAAAACATTCTCATAAGCATGCAGTAATCATCTTGCTAAAATTGAGAAACATTACAGGGTGTTTGGTGAAGATTCCAAATGAAGATTCCAAAATCTCAGATCTAGACAGAATGTCAAAGCCATAGAGCGCCACTACATAAGATATAGCATGCAAACTATGACAAGATGGACGACCAGTCTGAATCAATATAAGATCGTTTCCTATTCTTGCCAGACCTAAAATGGAATTCTTCAAGATATTTGTTTTATTAATTTATTTACTAGAGACATATTTCTGAATTCAACTGAATTTATTCAATTGAATCACTGAGCAAGTGTTTAGATCATTCTAATTTCAACTACAATAGTGAGATCATTTGCTGGATTTCTATCACTGTGGAAAACTCTGTGGATCAATGTCAAACTCAATACTCTTGATTCCAGATGTACAAGTTCTTGAAAAATTCCCTTCTCTGCTAAAAAATATAGTGGTGGATGAAATAAATTCAAACCAGAGAGCTTGGAAAGCAGCTGTCAGTAATGAATTGATATATGTTTATAGAAAGAATTTGCTGTCTTAATATAATAAAAACAATTTTATATGTTGGTGCAATTACAGGATGGTCTTGGTTTGGAAGCATTAACTCAAAAACTAGACATTTTACAGTTTTAAGGTAAAGGAGAGGAGAGTTCCATAAAACTGAAACTGGAAGGTGTTCTTTTTCTTTTCCGATAAAGCACGTTTGCATATTCTTAGAAGTGTGGTTATGCTTCTTCAAGTAGCTATGCTATATAGGACGGATGTCAAACTCGCAACGTCACATTGCCTTCAAGTGATATATCGCTACGCGGAGCTGGGGTGAGCATGGACTGCGCGTGACGCATCCAGCCTGTGGGCCGCCAGTTTGACACCCCTGCATATAGCTTTGAAGCAGCACCAAAGGTATGCAAAAATATAACTCCACTACCATGTAGTGGTAAACTGGATTTTTGCAGCCCAGATATCATATGCTTATCTATAGAAGATTCCTTCATAGAGAATATAGTAAAAGGCGTAATGAATTCAGACTTGATCCATCGAGAGAGTGTCAACCCTGAGTCCAAATCAAACAGAAAATTCAAAACTTTCAGAAGCTCTAGGATCCAGATCCAATAAGTCAGTATATAAATAAAGAACAGGCTTTTTCAGAACAGGAAAGAGTATTTCTAAAGGGAATACCAATAGCAGCTTGATCACGGTAGACTTGCTTTGATTAGCTTTACAGTAATTTATGATCAACTACTGTTGGGAAAAGAGATTAGGTTAACACATTGTGCTAAGCTGTTGTTTATTTTAATAACACTGTCCTTCACTGAATAAATCATACAGTTCTGGTTCAGACATAATACTATAAGATGTGGTTTACAAATCGTAACCAAACAAATAACACTCTGGCTTAGCACATTGTTTCCAAAGTGCAAATTATGACCTTCAATGGAATCACTTAGAGGACAGAAGGCCTACCAGTTTGATGCAAATATATGGTAAATGCGAAGCAAGGAAACTGCTTCAGGCCCTTTATGAAACCTGAATGTTTTTTCATGTTTTTTCAATGCTTTGCTTTTGCCTTTTTAAGGGACAGCAATTATACCTGAAGGGCATGAGGCTTCAGTAAAAACTCTGACCATCTGACCTGATCCTTAGCCTGAAGAGGAAATTACAATGGAGAGGATACTGCCCATTATGCTGCAGGGAGGAGGAAATTATAAAAGGGGACCAGCAGTTTACAAGCATAGATCAGTGAGCTAGAAGTGACAGAGGACAAAATGGACTGAGGCTGTAATCTCTGGGCAGGATCAACTGGGAGAAAAGAGCAAAAGCGACTTGAAGCTTGCAAGGGATCAACATTTGAAGAAAAGGTATGCAGAAAGAGAAGGTAATGCAGGAAAACACTTTTTGCTCTTCCTTCTCTGGATCTCGGTGAATGAGCTTTGATAGCTATCTTAATGAAACCCAGATTTCAGGAACTACGCATAAGTAAACATTAAACAGCTTGTCCCCAATAAAAATATATTGGGGCTATGTTTGTTTTCAATAAAAGAATGTAATAAGTTATATGGCTCTATCATTGTTTTATTTAATATGTACATTAAAATTTAAGTATTAAAAGCACCATATATTGTAAATGTATTTCTTGCACAAACCTAACTCTAAAAATGTTTATTTGGAGAGAAATAATTGCATAAATCCATGCATCATTTAAGGAAGTCACAGGTCAGTGACTGAATCCAGACAGCATCTGGTTCTAAGCTTCTATCTTAATCTTGTTACTGATAACCTAAATTGAACTGACATATGATGAATCTAAATTTATCTGTTTGTCAAGGAAGCCCTTAGCTTTTAGTATGAAATGGTGCCTCCTAAAGGTTCGGGTAAATTGATTCTACACTGACATGACTGAATTCAGATTTTGCTTCCCCTCAAAAGTCTGCCCCATATAACCCATTTATATAGTGGCACAATTGGGGAAATTACATTGTATTTTACAATTTCACCAAGGATCATTAAGAAAGTAGGTTTAGCTCCTGAATCAGTTCTGATTTGCTGGCTAAACCCAGGATATCAAGTATAAAAGCATTTTTATGTTTGGGCATAGCAGCAGACAATCTGCTCAAAGGAACTGGCTTTCCATAATCCCCCTTATTATTTGAAACTGAGGGTTGTGCTTGAGAAAAAGAAATTTCTGAGCAGAAAGCTGAGAGAAACTTCTTCAGTAATCTTTTGTGTAACAAGTGCAGAATGTGCACTGAAACCCACCAAGTTATTGAAGCAGATAAAATTTAATTTCTTTGGCTAGATTGTTTATTTATTTATTTATTTATTTTATTGAATTTCTATACCGCCCTACTCCGGAAGGACTCAGGGCGGTGAACAGCCACGAAATAAAACACATACATATAAAAATTTAAAATCAAATAAAATGAATTAAATAAATTTGACTGAATTAATACCCATAATTTAAAATACCCATATTTTAAAACAACATTAAAATTTAAAATTTGCACTTAAAAGGGAGAAGGTTTAAGCGAGGCCAGCTTGATGAAATAAAAGAGTCTTCAGCTCGCAGCGGAAGGTGCGCAGATCCGGGATCTTCCGTATCTCTGGGGGGAGCTCGTTCCAGATTGCCGGTGCCCCCACAGAGAAGGCTCTCCCCCTAGGGGCCGACAGCCAACATTGTTTGGCCGACGGCACCTGGAGGAGCCCCTCTATGTGGGAGCGTACTGGTCGGTGGGAGGCTATTGATGGTAGTAGGCGGTCCCGTAAATAACCAGATCCTAAGCCATGGAGCACTTTAAAGGTGGTAACCAGAATCTTGAAGCAGACCCGGAAGACCACCGGGAGCCAGTGCAGCTCACGCAGGAGAGGTGTTAAATGGGAGCTCCACGCCGCTCCCATAACCACCCGCGCGGCCGCACTCTGCGCCAGTTGGAGCCTCCGAGTGCACCTCAAGGGGAGCCCCATATAGAGAGCGTTACAATAGTCCAGACGAGAGGTGACGAGGGCATGAGTGACTGTGCGTAGCGAGTCCCGATCTAGAAAGGGACGCAACTGGCGAATCAGGCGAACCTGATGAAAAATCCTCCCGGTCATGGCCGTCAAGTGCTCTTCTAAAGACAGCCATGAATCCAGGAGGACGCCCAAGTTACGAGCCCTTTCCGTGGGGGCCAATGATTCACCCCCAATAGCCAGCGATGGCGCCAGCTGACTATATCGGGACGCTGGAAACCACAGCCACTCGGTCTTGGATGGGTTGAGCCTGAGCCCGTTTCTCCCCATCCAGATCCATACGGCCTCCAGGCACTGGGACATCACTTCAAGGGCATCGTTGGGGTGGTCCGGGGTGGAGATGTACAGCTGGGTATCGTCAGTGTACTGATGGTACTTCACCCCGAAACCACGGATGATCTCGCCCAGCGGCTTTACATAAATGTTGAACAAAAGGGGCAAGAGAACTGATCCCTGCGGCACCCCACATATAAGGGGTCGATCTCTGCCCCCCTGTCAACACAGACTGCGACCGGTCAGAGAGAAAGGAGAAGAACCACCGTAAAACGGTGCCTCCCACCCCCAACCCTTCCAGCCGGTGCAGCATGATACCATGGTCGATGGTATCAAAAGCCGCTGAGAGATCTAACAGGACCAGGACAGAGGTCCTGGTTTGTTTGTAGTGATTTTAGCTGGAATTTCTTTGTATGTTTATTTCCCTATTGTTTTTCCTTGAATTTTTCTTTTCCCAACAAATCCCATTTTAGAGTTGTGGTTTCATTGGTTTAATACGTAAGTCTCCTATTAAAACTACACGAGACTGCATGGCTGCACCTTGCATTTAAGGACTCGTGCATGGTTTGTTAAATTATATATTTTTGGGCTTTCGGGTCAAAGCATCTTTCTTTCTATTCTTTTAGGACTGTTAGGAAAGTCCTTGACAGGCTAAAAACTCCCTTGTTTCACCAACTAAGTGGTGCCAGAAAGTTCAGTCTGATATATATTGGCTTTTCATAAGTATTCATTTGTCAAAGCCCAAGAATCTATTACAGGAAGAAGTCCTCCAGTGATATTTAAATATAATTCCCTTCTCAATTTGTAATAATAGCAACCTGCTTGAACAATGTGCTGGACCTTAAACTATTTTCTGATTCTCTTGTATGCCAGTGACTTTCTGATATGTTAACTAGTTAGCCAGTCACCCAGGCCCTACAGCAGGGGTGAGAAACTATAACAACTTTATGACCTATGGACTTCAACTCCAAGAGCACGGTTGACTCAGGAATTCTGCGAGTTGAAGTCTACAGGTTGTAAAGTTGCCATTGTTATTCACCTCTGCCATAGATTGAAGACAAGCAGAGCAACCATATTCCCAATTCTAAACAATCTTCCTTGGTTATTTACTCTACACTTTTAAGACAAATGAGGGGCTAACGGGTATGCCAGTTTCATTTATAGACATTCATCCACCTGAAGTTAATACTGGAAATTAAGTTATTTAGTGAACTTCTTCTCAGTATAGTTGGAAATCAGTTACATTTAATCTGATCAATGGAGACTTCTGCAAAATTCAAAAGCTTGCATATCTTGACCAAAGTTAAGATAAAGATTTAACTTCTTACTATTTCCTTTGCAATTCTATGAAAAGCTGTATAAAATTAACTTCATAGGCTTAACATTGCTAGTTTGCATTGCTTCCACTTGATAAGACACCTACCTGAATCGCAAACAGTTGCAATGTCCCCTGTTGTTTCACTAGCAGACACTGCCGTAACAGGACTTTTGTGCCCAGCAAGACTTTGCACATAGCAGAGCCTGTAACAATGATTTGATTGTTCAAAGAATAACTCTCATAATTAATAGCAGTTGTAACATTTTAAAGTAACACTTTAAATCCTTATTTATATTGGAATATAACTGTTCTCTAGCATCAGTGTAGATGGGGCAAAATACACAGGTTAAGCAATCCTACTGTTAATTTTATAAAATGGAGCAAATCAACCTTCATTATAATTCAGAAACTGGGGATATTCGATACAGTAAGGATGTGATTTAAAAATGCATATACCTGTTCAAATCCCATATGATACAGGTTCCATCTTTGCTCACACTTATCATGATGCTATAGGGTTTGCAGACGAACAAGCTGGTGATCTCTGCAGTGTGTCCATATAGATGCATCTGAGACTCCATGTCGATTTCAGAAGGCTGCAAAGGAAAACAGACAACCATAAATTTAGCAGAAGGCGGGAACAAAAGTAGTATATTACAAGTCAAACTTGAGTCTAAATTACCTGCTTCATTCATTATTTTACTGATTAACAAGTGCCATTTTATAATTATTTTCCCTGAAAGGAAGGTTTCCCCTGTCCAGTTGTTGTTCTGTCCCCAACCCCACGCACACACACCAACAGACGTTCAGGAGTTAAAGACCAAACCAGCCAGCAAAATCCTTTTCCTTATGATAACGGAACTTGGCAACAACCTAGTGGCTGCCTGCCAAGAGTTTATTATTTACAAAGAGGAGAGATAACTTCTCCCCACTTCTGATACATCAAAGGAAAGCAGCTCAATAATTACAATCAAGTTGAGAGATAATCCAGTCTTAAAGCAAAAGTCCGGCAATGCAGAATGGCATGGAAGCTTTCAGCTTTGTTTGTCACAAGGTTTGACTGGCCACCACGCTCCCTTTTATATCCTGTGGGGTGTGGTCCAGTGACTCAGCCTAATCTCGGGCACGCCCTTTCTTCTGTTGCGCGAGCTTATCTCTGCAACACTGGCATGGGTCCAGCCAAGACTCATTACCTTCATCACTGTCCATCTGTGGCTGCGTGGACGTGCTTGGCCCTGGCCCTATCTCTTGCCCTTCGGCGGACACCAAAGGCATTGCCAGAGAGGAGGGTTCTGGAGAGGGAGGCCTTGCCAACTCCTCCCCTTCACTCTCGGAGTCCTCTCCTGACGATGACACAGGCTCCGGTAACTGAGCCACAACAGTTGTGTCCAATTCTAGGGGCGGTATTCTTTTCTGTTTCTTAGCTGAGGGAGCCAGCATTATCTGAATATGTTACCGTGAACATGTGGTCAGCATGACTATGTGCCAAGGTGCACAGAAGGCTGATACCTTCCCACCGAAGGGGTACCTATTTATCTACTTGCATTTGCATGTTTTTGAACTGCTAGGTTTGCAGGAGCTGGGCCAAGGAACAGGAGTTCACTCCGTCACGGGGTGCTTGGGTCCCGAACTGCCAGCCTTCCAGTTGATAAACCCAATGTTGTAACCATTTTTATCCTATATACCTGTTTTTCTCAATTTCAGTTACAAAAACAGTAAGCCAAGACTGCTTATGTCTTAGTTCAAGCTTTTCTTTAAAACCGAATACTTGATTGACAAAAAATTGCTACTTTGGCATTAACTGTGAAAAGTAGCTCATTTAGATCTTTCACATAGCTATTAGCACAGAGGAAAGCTCTAAATAGCTGCCTATTTTACAGCACATATTGTTGCTAGAGTAATTCATGAGCGGATATATACAATATACTTTTATAGTTGTAACCAAATGGTGTGCAAAATCAGAAACTTTTAGCCCATGCTGTTTTTTTATTTCTGCTGTTTCCTCTCTTAAACGTGAGAGAGCTAATTAAGATGCAGGAATGTAATAAAATAAGCTGATAATGACTGAAAACAGAGGCGATAGACAATAGCTTTGATATGCCAGGTACAGCATTGCCTTGTTGGAATCCCAGAAGGAAGGCTGCTAGACTTCAACAATCCATTAATATACCAAATCCCAAGATTTATTACACTGCAAAATAATTTTGGGCGAATAATGCATATTCAAATTGTACACTGAAAATAGTGTTTCAGCATCTGATCTAACTTTTATAGATAAGAAGGCCACTGAGAGGTATTTAGACAATGTTCACGAGTTAGTGCATGTAACTGACATGCTTTTTCTTATTTATTGCTCTGTGCAAAATCTCATTGTTTCTTAATTAATATTCATTTTAGAAGAAAAACCTAAACAGACCTTAGCGAACATATTGTCATATCATATGGCCTCTTCTCATGCTACTAACTACACTATGTATCAGGGATCCCCAACCCCAAGTCCATGGCCCAATACCAGACAACAGCCTGTTGGGAACCGGGCCCCACAAATGGCAGGCGAGCACGTGAGCACACGAAGCTGCATTTGCACAAGTGGCATATATGCGAAACCATCCCCTCTCCTCCCCTGCCATCCCCATCCTCACCGGTCCACAGAGCCAGAAAGGTTGGGGACCGCTGTTCTATATGTGTTGTGGTCCACCAGCAGCCTGCAGAGCTGGCAGCAGAGTCGGACAGTGAGGAGGCTGGGGAGGAACATGGGCCAGTCCTGGAGTCTGGGGAAGGCTCGGACGAGGGCTCTGCATCGGAGGCAGAGATGGGGCCAGGGCCATCTGGGAGTTATGTGCAGACTTCGGAGCTTCCAGAGTCGGACATCAGAGAGGCAGAGGAACAGGGGGAGCCTGTTCCTAGTGCACACATGCCCAGAGCTGCCAGAAGGCAAGAACAGTTAAAACAAAAGGGATGACTCAGGAGTAAGGTTTGGAGGTGATTGGTCCCTCCCATAAGACATAAAGGAAGAGCACAGGCATGTGGGCCTTTGCAGGAAGCAACGTTGTGGATGGTGTCGATTTGTACTTTGAAGCTCCGTTTTTGACTCTGTGTTTCCGTGTGGCCTTGCCAAGATAATTACCAATTAGGTCTTTGGCAGCATATCAAAGAAGATAAACATGGGTGTATCCAAAGGACTGTGGCAGACCTCTGTTGGACTATTTATAAACTCTTGCTTCATTCAGCACTTGCTATGAATGAAAGGAATTCACAGCCGTTAAAATAAAAAAAGGGGGTTTTGGGACTAATTGTGTGCTTTTTACTATATCAGGAAGCCTAGGTCAGAACAATATGCTCTCTACATGGGGCTGCCCCAGAAGACCACTCGGAGGCTTCAGCTGGTGCAGAATGCGGCCACGCGGGTAGTGATGGGAGTGTCCCAACACTCTCATGTTACACCCCTCCTGCGGGACCTGCATTGGCTACCAGTTGCCCTCCGGGTGAGATTCAAGGTGCTGGTAATCACCTATAAAGCCCTATATGGCTTAGGCCCGGGCTATTTGGTGGACCATTTGCGGCCAGCGACAGCTCCCCATCGCCATAGGGAGGGCCTCCTTGGGGTGCCATCGGCCAGACAATGTCGGCTGGCGACCCCTAGGGAGCAGGCCTTCTCTGTGGGTGCGCCTACCCTGTGGAATCAGTTCCCCCTGGTGCACCGGGTGGCCCCTGACCTTTGTTCTTTCCGGCGTGGCCTTAAAACATGGCTATTTCGCCGGGCCGGCTTGGACTGAAGGGGTTCTAGAGGGGATTTTAATGGTTTTTATAGTTTTATTGGGTATTTTTTTAAAAATTGGACTTTGTGTGTTTTATTGTTGTGAGCCGCTCTGAGTTCTTTCGGAGATAGGGCAGCATATAGGTCAAACAAACAAACAAACAAACAAACAAATAAATAAATAAAGTCCAGAGTGTGAGGATCCTGAGAAAGGCAGTCCAAGGTTCTACAACTGAACAGCAGTGACACAAATGTTCTCATTTAACTCACTGACCGACTGAACATGTTTACAAACAAAAGCAAAGTCTGTGTTGCAATAATTTATTTTGAAAAAGTACTGCTGTCACGAATGTACTATTTTCAAATTGCAGAATCACCCAACAAATTGCTTAACCAGAGGAATAAGGAGACTTTTTTAAGAAGTAAAACATGGAAAGATTATTTTCCATTTTAAAATCAGTTAATAACAGCATATTTTGGGTACAAATTCATATAAGGATCATTCTCTTTTATAAATCAGAGAACAATTACTTAAACTGACAAAATCCCTTTGATATGTGTAACCCAAAACCTGGTTGGAGAATTTCCCCCCAAGATGAAAATCTAAAGTGTGACTTAAGAGAATTTTATGGCTTTCAGTGCAATAATCAAAAGTGAAACTGCATTTATTAAAATGGACTTAGATGTACCATAAAAGAGATCTATGTAGCTCAGGACTGAACTGCTTGAGTTTTGGTATCCTCTGAGCTTAGTTGTTTTCTTATAGATGTTTCATTACCAGGCTAGATAACATAATTAGTGCAAGAGAAAGTGGGATTTGCTGGCTGTTTATATATAATACCTTGCTCTGCCAGTCTTGATAGAGGTCGCGTTCCTTCCTTGATTAGAATATTGTCTCTTCCCTGATGGTTTATCTAGTGTTGGTCCCTGCTTATCGGTGTTATCTGCTACAAAAGATACATTCTAGCTTTTTGTTTCCTTCCTGGAAGCTTGCTATTCGAACAGATCAGCTATCAACAGGCATCAACATAGCGATAAACTCCATTTACGATAAACTCCATTTACGTACCATTTAAAAGATACAATCAAGAGCTCAGAAAGGAAACATATATAAAGTTTCTCCTCCACTGCCTGAATGGAGTGAAAGATGTCAATCCTGACAAGACTGTGTTGCTATAGGTATTTAGGACTATCCCCTGCCCACCCTCAGCCCTAAGATGAGAATTTACCACCTTTGGCTTTGAATGTGGTAACACTGATGCACAACTCAGGGCTGTTCCTAGATTCCTGGCTCCTGCAGATGGTAGCCATGACTAGAGGATCTTTGCACGAATGCATCTTGTATGACAATTGAGCCTAGACCTAGACCAGGAGGCCCTATTCACTGCTTTGATCACACCCTGTTTGGATTACTGCAACATACTCTAGATCAGGAGTGTCAAACTAATGGCGTCACATGATGTATCGGAACTTTTTTCCCCTTCGCTAAACTGGGCGTAGCCAGCGCATGAAGCATCCAGCACATAGGCCATGAGTTTGACACCCTGTTCTAGATGGTGCTGCTCTTGAAGATCATCTGAAAATTGCAGCTACCCTGTTTCCCCCAAAATAAGACATCCCCTGATAATAAGCCCAATAACGCTTTTGAGTGCATGGCAATAAGGCCAAGCACTTATTTCAGTTCAAAAAAATATAAGACAGGGTCTTATTTTCGGGGAAACATGGTAGTCTAAAATGCAGTGACATGGATGCCTCAGTTCACCTAGATACTGTAATACCTCTCCTCAAGGAATTTCACTAGTTTCCACTAGACCTCCAGGTACAGTTCAAGGTGTTGATTATCACCTAGTAAGCCTTTCATGTTTTTGTGCACTGCCCGTCTCCAATTACAAGGTCTGGCAGGGTAGTATGCTGCTAGTACCCTCTATTTAAACAGTGCCATCTAATGCAATCCAGAAAGCAGGACTTCTCTGTCATGATACCTGCTCTTTGGAACAACATACCCTTGAGCTTTGGATGGCCTTAATCTTGCCAACCAGCCTTTTTAATGCAGTAAAAACCAGTCTCTTCAACCAAGCACTGGGTGTCAGCATTGGCATAACCCCATTGTGGTGTAATGACTATTTTGCTAAATTTTGCTATGGGCAAATCTTGATTCTAATTGTTTATAATGATTGCTGTGTTTATTTTACTATTGTTAGCCATTCTGGGTCATATACTGATACTATAGCCATATAAATCTAGATAATAAATATAGAAAAACGAACAAACATGATCCTGAAAAGTTTTGGGGTCCTGCAAAATGGAACTGAATGCCATGTAGCCCATAGGCTTGCTTATTTTTAGGGCAATAGATGAATACCAAAATACTTGAAAGTTAAGAGATTCCTAACTAGATTATAAATTATACATTTATATTTCAAGCTAATATTTGAAAGGAGCAACAATATTTGGTGGTTTTACATATATACTTGTATATACGGTATGTAGGTAAAATGATAGGTGCTGTATGTATGTATGTATGTATGTATGTATGTATGTATGTAAACATTTGTTTTTATAACTATTAGCAAAATGGCAGAGGTAAAAGTTAAACATTTCTTTTATAGATGTCCAAACTTTAATCTAGCTGTTCAAATAAAACTGGTATGTTTGGCAAAATAAAAAAGTGAAATCAAATTATTTAATAATTTAACTGAGGGATGGGCAAGAAAGACACTAGATCTAAGATTAGGAAAGTAGGACTATATTAGGGAAACTAATTCAACTAAACTACAGCCAGATTTTAAGCAGTTATAGCCTCAATTTTTTATACTCACAGTGCTACTAGTGAATCTGTTGATATACGCTGTGATAACTCCACATTTACTTCCAGTAAAAAGTTGGCAGCTGTCTGGCACCCAAGCACAACTTGTTACCTTAGATACAAAAAAAGGTGAGACATTTAAACATTTTTTGCTTTATCTGCTGTTCATCTCAAAGACTGCCAAAGGGGATTATATTAAAAACAGATACATTTGAAGAAAAACACTTGGTTTTGTCTTCAGCTGTTTTGCTCCTGAACTCATTCCACTCCGCCACTGAAAAAAAGCCACAGCTACACTTACAATAATCAGGTTGCAAATCTACAAGCACTGACTCACATATACAACTAAACTTTCTCCTACTGTAGTTACTCTGCATCATATAGCGAACTACACAAGAAAGTTATAAGGGTGCTGGAAATAAGCTTTCTAAGTAACAGACGGAAAACCGCAACTCTAAACTCCGTAGCTGAAGATTTTGAGATAATGCGTGTATCATGTACAATACATGTAACTGGAATCTAGTTTTGCCCAGTTAATTCCGGCGGAGAATCATTTTCTGCTGACTACTGAAGTGAGCAGTGAAGTCTGATAGTATAATAACCATAAAGTAGCAACTTTATCTATTTGGATAGGATCAAAAGCAAACACAGATTTAAGAAAGTCAGAGAGTAGCATCGATGTAAGAGCAGTGTATTGTGGTATTAATTTGCCTGGACCAGAGGCCATACAACCTACATTCTACAATTGTGTGGACAGGGTAACAAAAACACTTATGAATAGTGTGATCGATGAGAAGCATGAAAAACAGCAGCTGGCTCTTTGTTTGCAACTAGGAACATTTATCCTTTAATGTATTTGATTAAACAAGCTCAAAATCATAAAAGCTCACATCCTACTGATGACTAATTGTAACTGTATGGATTGCCTTCTGTTTTCTGTGTTGTACTACACTAACACTAGCATAGACTTAATCATTTCCATTATTAAGAAATTAAATTATGGATTATGACATTACAAGTGTTTAGGAGGGAGCTTGTAGCAAAGTTATAAGGTTCATTCTCAGTTTGATAAACAGTGATTTATTAGACTAGGATCAATACATCTAAAGCCAACTTTATTTGTTAAGGATTCCTCCCCCCACACCCCCAAAATGCTAAGTTAGTTAAGCAGAAAAAGAATTAACAAGTCTTACCTGGTGAAACTGTGAACTCTGTATAAAATTTACTGGAGGTTCACTTTGCTTGCTTTTTAATCTTAAAATATTATCTGCATATCCCCAACTCAGGATGGCTGACCACTGGATATCTGTGCTATGCATGCTTCTAACACCTGCAACAGAACTGGAATTCAGTTGACATTTCAAGGTATTCTATCATGTATCTTTTTTTTTTATAAACAAACACTGGAATCTCTTCTTTTACTGTTAAAATCACTATTATTTTAACAACATCTTGTTTTACAAACCTATTAAAGCCTTAAATAATGTGGTCTTCATAAAAAGATAAGCTTTCCATATTCCCTATGTTAAAATCTGAACCAATGAACTTGTCATAACAAGAAAAAATTTTGGAGTCCTTACGTTTCCTCAAAAGGTTTTTTTTTTTTTGCCTAATGAATCTATAATAAAACAGAAATACATTACTTATACAGTAACTGATTCCTGTGGGATCCAAAACATATGTGAGCCATCTCTACAGGAAGCTACCTAAGGGCAATAATTTCAACGTGGAGCGGAGAGAACCTTGTTACATCTGCTGAGCCACTTCATTATGGATGTTTCTACAGCTGACATCAGAATTGCTATAGCTCATGTGGGAGCCATTTCACAAACTTTCTACCCAATTTAAGATCTCTACAGCAATTACGCCACCCAGTAATATACAGCGTGGGCCTCAATAACTCATTTGTCATCTTTGGATGACTGAACCAAGGGATAAAGAGGATAATTTGACCTTTTTTGAACTCTGGTTTCCAATGTTTCTATGAGGGCTGCGTACTAGAGTCCTTACCTTGCTCTTTGCTATAGATCATCAGAAGGCAGAACTTTCGGGACAAACCACAAATTGCTCTAGTTGGTAAAGCCTGCAAGGAGCCAAATCTTTCTCCATGTGGCTGGCTAAAGCAGACAAGTGGATCAGGGGCACTGGGAGAACCTACGTACTCCCCCCATTTTAAGCCTCTGATCCAAGGTAAAGGACTCTAAAACAAAACAAAACAACAGTCAGTGGCACCATTTTGAAACAATTTTTAAACACCAGGTTTAATGTGTTTTTATTTCTAATGAAATTGTTAGAGAACGTATTTACCCATCCAATTTTTCTCCCAAACACTTACTTGTGAACTAGAGGGGATTTCTCATTAGAAAGCACAAAATGTGCTCCAGAGCGTATGAGGGGCTAATGCAGCACCTGTGCCTGACTCTTTACCAAACACGTTTTTCCCTGGCACAGGGCCCAAATGCCAATGGCAGCCATGTGATCCCAGAGAAAAGGTTAGAGACAAGTCTCTTTTTACCTTTCATTTTGACTAGCTGCACAGACCTAGTAGTCAACTTAAATTGGCCAATTTGCATAAAAGAAGCCATTGACTGACAAAATAATTGGTGCAGATAACTACACCATCATTATTACAAATGATATCAGCCTTTGAAAATAAGCTGTTATTTAGGAAAAGTTGTTTGATGAATTTAAATCTATAGTCTTTTAATAATACTTAAATACAGTTTCTCTCTTTTCTTTGCTGTCCAATTGTCTTTGCCTCTCATTTCTCTCCAGTTTTATTTCTCCACTTTCTCTTTTCTGCCCTTTCCAGTTCAGTTATCTCCTACTCTAACTCCATCCTCCCCCCCACCTCCCATCTCTGCTGGAAAGAAGGAAGGATGTTCATAGGTTTGTGCAAGTCAGAATCAGAATCTAACTCTGCATATGGGTAAAAATGGCTGCCATGTGCAATTGGGGACCCACTGATTACCTGTATATTTTAATTAATTTAGTTGAATTAGTTTAAATTAATTTATCCAATTAATATATTGCTTTTATCTTGATGCTTTTGGTCAGGTATTTATATCATTTGTTGTGCAGTGGACAGGGAATCTTTTTGACTGGTTCAGAATTGACTGGTTTAGTCTATTAAACCATTATTTAGTGATTTGGGAAAGGTCACCCACATCCAAATGTGAAGAAGCCATGGTATCAGACTGGGACTATTACATCTAACCCAGGTCTAAAGGTTTAATAAAGCTGGATCACAATGCTATCTTTATTTTCTGAGTTTTAAAAATGTGGTTGGGTCTTTTGATTAAACTTATCTCGAAGGAAATTGAGTAACAGTATTTGAAGAACAATGCTACTTTTAAAGCATTATTTTATATGTATATTTTTTTAAAAAAATAGCAGGCTCTTGACTTCTCCATTGGGAGACACAGACAATTGCTCTTGTGGAAATATATATGAGCATAAAATGAACAAGGAATCTAAAGCAGGAAGAATTACTTGATGCGCTTCCAATCCAGAAAAAAAAAGGCTTATTGAAAGAAAAGAGGTACTTAGGTAACACACAACCTTGACAGACACTTTAACAAAAGCTTTAAAAACAATATCGATTTCTCTACAGATATTCTCCACCCAAGATCCTCC
Source organism: Arizona elegans (assembly GCA_022577455.1). NCBI lineage: Eukaryota > Metazoa > Chordata > Lepidosauria > Squamata > Colubridae > Arizona > Arizona elegans. Next base: position 266,419,058 of record JAKOOJ010000001.1, read on the forward strand.
CACCATTAAAAAAGCAATAAGAGATAAATGGATAGATAAATAGTGTGAGTGTCTCTCTCTCTCTCTCTCTCTCTCTGTGTGTGTGTGTGTGTGTGTGTTACATTGCAATATGTTGAAGGAAGAAGTTATGTTATATAATGAACACGGTAGCATTATGAAACATACTGGATAGACAATCTCTTTCGTATGCTCCCTTGTTTCTCTGAACGCAAACTGCACTAATAATCCCATTGCAGCAGGGAGTTCTCCTTCCATAGGTTTCGATCTGCTGACGTGGGCAGTGTGGAACAGCTGCCGAGGAGTCTGCCCATATGTTTTTATCATGGTCTCCAGAGCTCTTCTTTGGACTGGATCTTCAACAGCTGACACGTCCATTCCAAAATATGTCTAAAATGTAAATCAGAAACAAACAAATTATATCTATGTACATGTATAATAAGCATGTGTGTTCATTAAAGGATAAGAGAAGAATTCATTCTTAGGGCATGGATATATTCCTGTTATTAGATTTATGTTTTTTCTTATTGTTTTAAAAGTCACAGTAGTGTAAGTAATGCCTTCTCTTCCTATTTTCCCCACAACACACACCCTTTGAAGTGGGTTGGGCTGAGAGAGAATAACCAGAGTAAAGGCACTCCATTTATTTCTCTGCCTAAGGGAGGACTAGAACTCCCTATTTCTAGTCCAAAACTTTAATCATTACATCGAACTGGCAGACATAAAACTTTTTAAATAAAAAAAGTTTATGGCCTTGGAAGCCATATTAGGCCGGAAGCTTCAATGCTGCCATAAACAGCCAAGAAGTATATTATACAGCTGAGGCAAAACAGTAGCACCAAAGTTCCAAGCTAACTAAAGTTCTTCTGACTTCCTCTTGGTTCAGGTATCATCAAAATAAAAAGATCCAGAAAGCAGAAGGAAAGAATGGTAAGTTCCACATATAAAGCATTAACACAAGAGGCACCCTGTATCTCCCAGCTTCTGAACCTCTGCAAATTTACCTTTGATCCTTCTATAATTTAGTCACTCTAAAATATTTTAATTTTTATCACCACAGAAGCCATCTACACCTTAATGTGAGCCTCTTTCACCTGATTTTAGAACTGATACTGCTAATGATGCTTTAGGGTAGTATTTCTCAACTCTGGCAACTTTTAAGACATGTGGACTTTTGGGATTGAAGTCCACACATTTTAAAACTGCTAAGGTTAAAAAAAACACTGCCTTAGAGGATGACATTTATTAGGAACTGGACCAAGATGGTTTCTGTTGATTCTGTCTGACTTCTTCACAATCTTCAATTCTACCATCTTTAGTATCCTGTTGGATTCTGAAACAGAAACTGACACAATAATTCCAATTCTATCTAACACATCCTAAAAAGAGATGCTGGAAGATTGCTATTGAGGACCAAGAAACAGCTGAAGAGATCATTCAGAAAATTCAGCGACATATGGCTAACATCCAGTTTTCTTTCTTTTCTTTTTTTAATGCAAAAAAAGCAGTGATAGTTTTGAACTAACCACTGCATATAGTAATGGGTTGGTTGCAAGCCTAATAAAGTACCTTAACACATATAAAACAGATGTGCCGTTCTTTAGTCGGAATGACCAAACAAGAATGGGAATATGCTACATTTTAGATGAGCTTGGATCCCCCGTACATGCTGGGTTTAATACTGTCATTGAATGAAAGGCAAATGTATTATTATTATTTTTTTAAAAAGGATACTTACAGCAGGATGAAAGACATTAATAGCTTGAACGGAGGCCTTGCCTTTTTGTTTATACCCAAATACTAAATCAATCCAATGGCAGATGGTTTGGGAAACATGGTCAGACTCTAAAGCTTGACGGTGGATCAGGATAAATAATCTTGGATCATTTCGAGCCCAGGGTGGTAGGTTCACGTGGTTTACTCTTTCACCATTCTGACGTACCCCAAAATCAAAACCTATAAATAGAAATAATTCATATTAGTTGGCTCAAATCTAAATAGCTAATATAAAAAATCATTTTCATGTTCACACCATATTTCTTAAAAATATGATACTTAGAGCTTAGAGTTGCAAAATTCTGTTCTCCAAAATTTTACATTAACAACTGATTAAATTAATTGCATAGTTTGTATATAGCTTTAAATCTGAAACTGAATTTTGGACTTGTGCACTTCTCCCGTTCCTCTCCTCCTCCAGGAAAGCTTCTTTTTTCAACCAACCTGCAGTTTATTATGAATGAACCATATGAATGAACCAAACATTTTGAATCTATTACAGACCCATTTTTTTAAACAATGTTTTTCAGTAATAATAATAGTGCTGTTGACCTATGACTAGATGTAAATTTTAACACAACCGTTGAGATCTATGTTTTATTTGCCAATAGTTGAAGGTCCATTGTTTTATTATTTTTTTTGATTTCTGGATCACTGCAATTATATGACTCCCAGCAGTATATAGAAAACAAAATAAACAATAATGGCATAATAACAATATTATTTTAAAAAATGAAAACCTACTATCTAACTGGAGCAATATAAATATTGGCATTTCACCAAAGGAGTTTAGTCTTAACGCTTCCAGAAGGGGAGCAACACTGGAACCATTTTTATTCAGGGGGGAACTAATATGGGGACCATTTTAGAGAAGCCCCTCCTTCTGGCCTCAACCTCTGATTTCATGGTAGGGGGGAACTATGAGTGAATGTTTCACTTCAGGTAGAACAGTAATAGGTACACTAGTTGGAACTGGGTAAAAGCTTTTTGCGTCATAAACCTCACTTTTCCTTTCAGCAGTAGTTCTAAGTCCAGAAGTACTCCTGAATCATGGAATTGCTTCCCTGGAGGGTGGTACCCGCTTCTTGAGAGATAAGACCAGATGTAGCAGAGAGCCTTGTGAATGAACAACACTTCATCTTGCTTTGATTCAACTTCAGATTGTTACTTCTCAATCATACCCAATAGTCTCCGGGCTCTGAAACAAGATGCTAACTACATTGTGTGGGTGGCAATATACAAGATACAGCACCCTAAACTAATTAATGACTTGTTCCAGGAGCTAAGATTAAAAAGTAGGGTGGAGAGAACCAAGTTCTGCGACACTCTGTATAGTAGGCCATTGGGCTAATCTTGTTACCTACAACCACTGATTAGAAACACCTACTGAAGGAATGGAAGGAAGGAAGGAATGGAGCACACTATCCCAATCCCTAGCCCACGCAGATGATCCAAAAGGATAGCATGGTCAACAAAGGGTCTAGTGGTTAAGGCACCAGGCCAGAAAGCAGGAGACCATGAGCTCTAGTCCTGTCTTAGCCATGAAAACCAGCTGGGTGATTTTAGGCTGGTCACTCTCTCTCTCTGAGACCAACAGAGTTGTTGTTGTGGGGGGAAAAAGAAAAAAAAAAAGAGGTGTTCTGGATATGTTTGTCACCTTGAGTTATTTGTAAAAATAACAAGGACAGGAAATCAACAAACTAATGCAACCAGTATAGCTTCCATCCTGTACCCTGACCTGATGCCTGAATGAAATGGACACATCTCCATTTTTTCTTTTCACCACCCTCACATGAGTCAAGTATTTTTTTTTCTTTCCCATTACATCTTGCAATCTACCAAATGAGCCCAAAAGTTCAACAATTCCAGCATTCAGTGTGTTTGAATGCTGGACGGATTATAAAAAATTATGGCAATGTCTTTTTGAAGCATACCTTCCCTGTTAACTAAAAATTCAGGAAGATAAAAAAATTCTGGGATGAGTTCCTTTACATCAGTCATGGATTCGTATGATGAAAGGCGCCAGGTTGTGTTAGTAGAATGGAAAGTTCTGTCTGGAATATCAAAACTCTGATCTGAAAATGATGAAATCATATTAAATTAATTAGAAATTAATATATCACACTTAAATATTTGGAGATCAACAAGGAATATATTTAATTCTCTGTATATTATCTATGTGTATGCACTTTTACTGGTGCAGACACACGATATATTTCAGCACTTCTATTTCTAAGGATTGTAAAAAAAAGAATTAAAATAAATATTTGTTATGGTTTCTTGGTTCTGTATTGCAACTATCCAAATACTGCCTATTCAAAGCTAGTAAATTAAAATTATTTACATCATAGGAAAATGTACCTTGATAAGCTAAAAACATCTTTGTGAAAGGAGGCATTCTAACCAGAAAGTGAAGAACTGTTCCACTATTTGAATAATGAGAACCATAATGATATGGTTGTACAGGAGGCATTGGATCATCTTCTCTAGCTCCTTTACGATATTCTTCTTCTAGGTACTGCAGCAGAAAAAAAACAGAATAAAGAACATGCATTTTTTGGGTATTTTTAAAAAAAATATTTCCAAAGTTAAAATGCAAAATTAAAAAAAATGACATGCATTTCTGGCTAATACAATTAGTGCTTGACTTACAACTGTAATTCAGCCCAAAATTATGGTTGTAAGTCATGCTAGTTGTTAAGTGGATCACCATAGACCATGCCCGATTTTACAAGCTTTTTTTGTTGTGGTCATTTAGTGAACGTTGTGGTTGTTAAGCGAATCCATTCTCTGTCAGAGGTATTTTTTGCTGCAAACTGAAAGTAGACGGAGATTTCTGGCAAGAAAAACATGGTAAACTGTGGTCATGTGACTGTAGGATGCTGCAAAGTGCCGTAAATGGAGGCTGGTTGCCAAGTGCCCCAAATGCAATCAGGTCAGAGGTGGTATTCAGCTGGTTCGGACCAGTTATTTAAACCTGCTATTTAAATTGGCAATATAGTGAACTGATTACTTAATCTTATCTTCAGACTGATAATTTAAAAGTCAATTTATCAATCACCATGATAAAAATGAAAATTTAAAAATGTAATTGCCTTTGTATAAAAAAGATTAAAACTTCAGATATTAAAATTGGATGTCATCAGGACTAAAGAGACCATCAGCAGTGTCAGTGAAGACATCATGCAATGAATATTTCATTCAAGACAGTCACAAAGAGGAAATCTGAAAAGGTTTTCTTCAGCTGCTAAGTACATAAATCATTTATATTCTCATAGATTACTTAGTAATATTACTACCAAAACAGCAATTAATTGAAACTAACTCATCAGCCTCAAAATTGGCTGGACTCTAAGCTGTAGCAACAAAGAAAAGTGGCTCCCACAACAAGCTCGTGATCACTTGAGAAGACAATTATCTCTTATCAAAAACTAGAATGAGGAGAAATATTGAATATTTTATTTTATTTTTCTCATTTGAATAATCAGGCAGGCAGTTAGCAGAACACAAGATAAACTTCAAGATTTAATACTGTTCTCTCTCTCTCTCTCTCTCTCTCATACCTGTTTGATTCTAAATATGAATATGAACTGAAATATTTCAGTACCTTGTAAGTGTCCACATAACGATCTTCCTTTTCTTTTGACTGTACAGCTATTGGCTTGATCAAATTTCTGAAATTACACCAATATTACAATTTGTCAATTCCAGAACTTAAGGAACACAACAATGCAATCTAATCATTTTTTTTTCCACTACCATAAGTGAATTTTACAGAAAGTGATATAGCTAGTAAATCATTTTAAAAGGCAAACCATTATATTTTTACCTATAAACAGATGGGTCATTTAAGTCCAATGTTTCACTAGTATAGTCGGAAAGTATAAAGGGAAATACTGGATACTGCATGAGATCGTTGAAGGAACGGCCAGCATGTTTATTTAAATGAGTGAGGTATTCAAAATTAGTGATCTGTCCAGTATACCACAGATGGGTTAATGCAGTAATGTTGCCATACTCCAAGAGATTAGGAAGATTGTTTGTTAGGATATTGTGGTACACATCATCCCGCACCTAAAAAGAAACAAAGAAAATGATTGCAATTAAAACAGAAAAAGTCATTTACAGGTAAAACATTACTATGTATAATTTTGTATGCAACACCTAGGTCTGATAGCAAGCGATGCAAACCGTTATCCAAACCAAGAATTTCAAGCCTAGTTTTAGAACTGTAGCCAGAGTAATACATTCATATCTTCATGCTTCATTCACCTCTTGATATGTAGTCTCATGAATAGATACTTGTCTTCTTTCCAAAATAAGTTGCACACAGGTAAGTCCTCTACTTACAATGGCAATTGGGAACAGAATTTCTGTCACTAAGCAATGCAGCTGTAAAAGGGAAGGAAGGTGTGGCACGACTTCAGGACGATGCACAAGACTGCACAACGATGTGTGAGCGACCAGTGTGGCACAAGCACAAAGGGGTCAGGGAAGGGTGCGCAGGTGGGGGAGACTGATCTCAGCGACTTGCAACCTTCTCTGTCAGCTTCCCTATTGACGTTCTGGGAAGGCTGCAAATGACAATTCTGATTGTGGAGAACTGCAAACAGTTCTAAGAGTGAGTTGGTTGTCAAATGCCCAGATCATGATCACATGACTATGGGGTTACTAGGGTGGCTGGAAGGTTGAGGACGTGTCATAACCACCATCTGTTTAGTCCTGTTGTTATTTATGTACAGTTGCTGAATGAATGGTTATAGGTTGGGGACTACCTATACATGCACACTTGCCCACAAACCTGTTCATGCTATATGTCTATGGAGATTCTCAGTCATCCAGGTCATGGTTGTCCCAAAGGTGCTTTTTCAAAAGGCAACTGAATTTTCTGGTTTTTCTTTGAAGACATTTCACTTCTCATTCAAGAAGCTTCTTCAGCTCTGACTGGAAGGTGGGAAATGGAAGGATTTATAATCCTTGCAGACAGCTGATCATTTGCATTCTTTTAGCGAGGCATTGAGGCATTTAGTGACTCGCTAAAAGAATGCAAATGACCAGCTGTCTGCAAGGAATATAAATCTTTCCACTCCCCACCATCTAGTCAGAGCTGAAGAAGCTTCTTGGATGAGAAGTGAAACGTCTTCGAATAAAAAACAGAAAGTCCAGTTTCCTCTTGAAAAAGCACCTTTGGGATTGTTCATGCTATCAAATAAAATGCCATCACTATGACATCTATGGAACTTTTGCACTCTAATCTCTCAATATACAGAATCTCTCTCAAGAGAGAGAGATTCTGATCAATTATCTGAATTTAACCGTGATTATTTCTTTATACTTCTTTAAATACTTCTTGCTATAATTGGGATGGATAACCTTGGGGGCAGAATATAACCTCCTAACTTTCTGGAGGTAGACAGGGGAGATCTTCTATGATACACAGTATATCTATGATCAAAAATGAAACTTTCCATCTACTGGATTCCAGTACTTCCTTCAGGATGCCTGGGTTTTAGCAAAGAATTGTTCCTTTCCAGACATACATGGAAACCAGCAAAACTTGGAATTCAGAGATGGCTCTACTGCTCAGTTTTTCTCTGCCTGGACTCCTTTTGATTTCCTTTGTAAATGTTCATGCATATGAAACAAAATTACACAAAGTTCCATCCAACATTCATGTATAGTCATCCACCATACCTACCTTTGTGTTGTCAAATGCTAATAGTAACGTTCTGCCATTTGTTAAAAATATTTCTACAGCATTATCTCTTAACTGCCACCAACGCTTGTGCACTTCTTTGATTTCTTCAAATATCCAAGAAAATGATGCCGGCTCAGTTTCTCCCTGAAAATTCTAGAGAAAATTCAGCATGTTAAAGCAATTAGCTTCTTCACAATAATAATAATAGAAGCCAGAATGTACTTCTCTGACATGAACATATTTTAATGCTTTTGATATTTTTCCTACAGGATGCATAAATTCTTATTGTTATTGTTTTATTTTGATATTTTATGGCAAATGTCAGTGTTAATAAATATACCTATTCAATGTGTTTTAAATAAGTAATAAACACAAACGTTTCTAACTAATTTAAATACTTTCAGATGCCAGAGAAAGTCTACTTATGAAATTTACCTAACTAATGTTATAAATTTTCTTTCAACAAATCACATAAAAATGGATGTCTAAATTCCTAGGATTCTTACATATTATAGATTTTACTTGAATTATAATAACTAAATTTACATAAACATATTTAAAAGTATGATTTAAAAACAATTCAAAATTGTTACTTACTGAATTTTCAATAATTTCAGAAGCATTGTCTTCCACAAAATACATTCCACATTTGCCTGCAAAGTGAAAAATATTTAAAAAATATTTTTAATTTATACATTGAGAGTTATCATGGTTTATATTTAACCTATATATGGTATCAAAAGACTGACATAAAAATAAGTTTAATTTAATTTATTAAACTTAGGTATTGCCCATTTCCAAACTGACCCTGGGCTGTGTACAACAATAAAAGCTAATAATATAGAAAATACAATATATAAAAGAGAAAAAGAACCAATGGCAAATGGCTAACAACCCAACACGTTTTTAACGTTTTAATTTGTTTAGTTTTATAGTTTCAATATTTTATAGTTTAATTTTTGATTAAGAGCTGCCTAGATTTGGTTAGTAGATGGGCAGCAATATAAATATTTTGAATGAATTAATGAATGAATGAATCAATCAATCAATCAATCAACCAATCAATCAATCCAAAAGGTGCTCCAACCACCTTAACCCAAGGCTTGGGAGAAAAGTCATATTTTTAAGGCTTTCTGGAATGCTAGCAGGGTAGGAGATATTTGGGGGGTGGGGGTGGGGATCTCATTCAAAGTGGAAGGGGACAAGTCACCACAGCCAACTTGATGCAGCCCACTCACCATGGCCAACTTGCCATGGTCAACATGCCACAGGACAATTTAACAATTTAATTTAATTATTTAAAATAAATAAAAAGTTTTAATTTTTGTCATTCACATTTCATTCTGTCCCTCCTTTTGCTTCCTTTCTTTAATGATTCTATTCCACCATTTCTAGTGTAACTCTTGTCCTCTAGCAAGTTGTCCCATCGCGAGCTGGCCACAGCAAGTTGTCCTGCAGCGAGTTGGCTGTACAAGTTGGCTGTGGCGACTTGGACATGGTGAGTTGGCTGCGGCAAGTTGGCCACAGCGAATTGTCATAGACCCTTCCTACTTTGTAAGCTGCACTAGTTTACCAGTATCCTTTCAGGATCATTTCAGCTCATTCCAGCTTGGCAGACACCATACCAGTACCTTGAATCACACTTGAAAGGGTAGTGGTATACTAGTGCAGCTTGCAAAGCAGGAATGTCACATTGGCATACTCACTACCACTGCATTTTGGACTAATGGATGATAAAACCACTGTTAGCAGTTTTTTAATACTGTGTATATTGTCTTTTCTTTTGTAAGCTGCCAAGAGTTATTAAGGAGTCAGTCAGCCTTGAAGTATGATAAATAAAAATGAAATATAGTGATAACAAGTTTAAAACTGATATTTGTAAAATATAATTCTGCTATAGCAGAATTCAAAAATGAAAAGAAGGAATTAACTCTACCAGAAATGGAGTTTTATCCTTTAGCTTTTGGACAGAGAATCTAGTTCAGTTATTGTTACCCATAAGCAAAGAAACAGGCAACAAACAAGATAAAACAGCCTAGCCTTAGGTAGTAAAAGAGTGGAAAATAAAAAGAAAATGATCACCCAAATCTAATCTAAAAACAAGTCTTACTTAAGCAGTTTGTACTTATTCCTTTGCCAACTATTCTCAGCCTCAATGACAAGTCTGAAGTTTCAAAGTTGCTCATGTATAAGAAAAAGCATTGGTTAGCATCTAGAAATAAAGTTATTCAGTAAGTGCCAAATATGCCCCAACATTAAAAGCATTTTCCCTTCTGATCAACAGCAACCCAATCAGAAGTGAGACTATAGCTCACCTTGAAAAGGTCATCATCATCCCACTTTGATCCTATTAATATTCCTTTCTTCTAAAACCGCTTTTAAGACTTCTTTTTTTTTTAATTTGATTTATATGCCGCCCTTCTCCGGAGACTCAGGGCGGCTTACAATGCGCTAAGCAATAGCCTTCATTCTTTTGTATATTTATACAAAGTCAGCTTATTGCCCTCACAACTGGGTCCTCAATTTACCTACCTTAGAAAGGATGGAAGGCTGAGTCAACCTTGAGCCTTGGCGAGATTCGAACCTGCAGTAATTGCAGGCAGCTGGTCTTAATAACCAGCTTAATAACAGGGTGCCTTAGACCACTGTACTACCAAGGCTCTTCCATACTTTTGAAAGTATGGAAAAATTCCTACAGGTTAAATTATATCTTTGGACTAAATCACCTTTCCCATGCACTGCAGTATGTATCCCCGGCTGTTATTCAGAATAAAACAACTAGATTTGCTATTTTTTGCAGGTATCAAAAGTACTCATCTCAAAATTGCTGCCTGTATATAAGAACCAAATTGCTTAGTCAAATACAGAGTTAAAGGGAAAAAAGATTTACCTAGTAACAATTCACCAGGGGTCTCTCTAGATGGGGCCACATTTATACACCTTCGATTAACTCTGCAAAGAGATACAGTAAAATATGACAAATTCAAATACTATGGCAATATAAAATCAAGAATGGTAGATCCTAGTTATCACATGGGAAATTTACAGGCAGAATATATGTCTTTCTTCCCCCTTCTTCTACCACCTCCTTTCTTCTGAGATTTAGAGACTGGCTGATGGGAGCCATGCATCCCATAGTTTGGGCTCAAACCTAATAGATTTATTATGGTAAATGGTCTTTTGCATTATAATCTATTCCCTGGATTTTAGCAGGATATACATACACACACACACACACACACACACACACACACACAGACAGAGGGGGGGGGACAGGGAGAGTACACACACAGTGCATACCTGCATAAATACAGGTGGAGGGACTTAAACAGTTAAGTCCAATGAATTGCATTACTAACACAGGCTAAATACATAAAAAATATTTGTATGTGGTAATAACTGAGCCCTCCTCTTGTTAATTAAGTTAGACCTCCCCCCTACTTGCTTCTCCATTTACTTGTTCAACATGCACTCATATTTCTATAACTCAGGCCTAATTTGTGAGAAGTTTTCTAGTTAAACAGATGATTCTTAAGCATCCTGTGTATAAATAATGACCCTGCTTTATGTTACTTTTTTCACAACCCCCCTGACCCTTTTAAGCTTTTGACCTTTCCGTAGAACTGACCTTATATGCTCACTGGCAGCTTTGTCTTTCACTGTAGAAGAGTGAGATGAATGTGTTTTGTCTTCAAACAGATAGGCCAGAGGGGGCTTAAGAACCTCTATTAAGAAACAAAAACAAAACTTTACGTTTTAAATTTTTTTAGAGAAAGTAACTGGACTCATAAAGAATACTATAACCTACCTTCCGATTTTTGCCTGTCTTTGAGGAGGTATTTATTTGGAATTGTTAAGTAGCACCTCTGCAAGCGGCGTCTCTCTCTGTTAGGTCCTTCAGTTGGGTCCAGCTGCCAAGATGTTGGGTAGGAGGCAGGGTCATACCAAAGAGCCCTGCAGAAATCAACCCATAAAGTGTGGCTGTAGTATTATTATTTATTTATTATCTTCTTTAATTTTTATTGGTATTATTATTATTTTCTCTTTTATTGGTATTATTATTATTTTCTCTTTTATTGGTATTATTATTATTTTCTCTGTTGTCTTGCAAGTACATTTCTGTACCGGAAAGAAACTCCTTCTGTGTCTAATCACATTTGGCCAAATAAAGTATTCAATTCAATCCCACTCAAGTAGAAGCACTGGAGTAAGGCTGATACCTTATCCTGTGGCAGGTGCAGTATGCAGAGGGTCTGTACCTTCCCAATTTCACTTTATACATCAACTATTCCATTCTGATGAGCTTCAAAATATTACATATATAATATGCAATTTTGCTAAGCAGGGATAAGAAACAGCCAATCCCTCAGGACAGAGAAAGCTAGAGATTATAATTTTGAAGGCCAAATAAATCAGCTTGATCTGCTGCTTCAGTGATACACTAATTTGGAATGTAAATAGATTAGATCCCCACCCCCCACCCCACATTTTACATTACTATAACTTGACCAGATTTTTAGGTTGTAACAGAGAAAAGGTTATTTGGTTCATAGCAGTCTCACCCTATTCTGATTCTGAAGAATTGCAGAGTTTGCTTCTTTTAAGGGAAATAAAGGCAGCATTTCAAGGGAATGTTTGCAACTGCCCTTCCAAAATACAAATCTGAATGTGAATCAAATTCTATTTCACAAATGGGAACAGCTATCTCAGATTTTTTTCTCATTAAGCAATAACAGCAGCCATTATTTTTTTGAAAAGTAGAAAGGTAGCTGCTTACCTATCATGTGTAAACTGCTGAATGAGCTCCTGCCAGTGTCTGCTGGCACTTAAGTCTGTTTTATACATCCCCCTGATGTGCTGAATCACCTTCTTTCTTTCCATTCCCTGGGACAGAGAGGCAGCCTGAGTGATGTCCCCTGCAATTTTAGAAATCTCCTTTGACTTTGCATCCAAGCGCTGAAACAGACTAAATGGAAATAACCAATTTAAAAGGACAGCATCATTTACATTAAGGAACAAACAAAGCAAGCACTGTATCAATTTGTAGCTGGGATTTTCCATTTATTTTCTGTTCCTCTCTTGTAGTTTAACCAATCCCCTTCATCCAAAATGTCTCCTCTAAAGTTAAAAGATTTTTTTCCAAATTAGGATTCAATATGAGTTGTAGGATTCAGAAGAAACTTCTCAAATCACTAACTTCTAAGATAATGCTGGGTATAACCATATTTTAATTCCATAGCATGACACTGAAGCTATCCTACTGTGAAAAGACATGGATAAAAAGAGAAGACCTTTGATGCTAGAAAGAGGAATTTTATGCTGTTTTGACTTTCCCATCCCACACTGTACAATAATGAAGCACATGGCATTTTGTATGCTTTTTTTCTATTCCATGCTTTTGCCAAGATGCACATAGATAATAATAATATAAAAAAAGCACAGTGCAATAATATCTTCAGAGGGAAGTAAACTAGACTGGTGCCTGTCTAGAAGGCTCAATGGTTGAGACAACATCTATTTTTATTCTTAGTAAAAGCAATAGCAACTTACGTTTGCCAGTTGTTGGCCATTATCTTTTCCCAAGCAGCTTTATTCACCTCTTCTTCACCCATGTATTTCTTATGGTCCTGATAAGCAGTTTTAAAAAAAGTTATTCACTTTTTCATCTATTTTCTTAATATTACTGCAATATCAAGTACAGTGGTTTGGTACAGCAACCAACTAGGGCAGGTACAGACTTCAACAGATAGTTAAGACTGCTGAAAGAAAAATTGCAACCAGCCTGCCTTCCTTGGAAGATCTGTATATTGTGTGGGTCAGAAGGAAGGCTGACCTCTCACATCCTGGACATAAACTGTTCCAACTCCTTTCCGTGGGACACTGCTATAGGGCATTGCATGCCAAAACAACTAAACAGATAGTTTTTTCCCTCAAGAAATATATTTACTGAGACAAAGAAGCTCCATATTACAGTGACGACATTACACACATATACATTTATCATCATTTTTGCATATCTGCATGCAATTTTCCTACAGCAGTATATGTACTTTTTGCAAACAATTTTCTTCAATTAATTTCCCTCCCTTATTTTTCCAAAACTATGGGGTTTTCTTCAAATCTTTTCCTAGTATGTTCATTTTTACAAATATTTCTTTTTGAGACAACTGTACCACATAATTTGGAGAAAAACGTGTCTTTGAATGTATCTCGCTGTTCATATTGATTTGAAAATGCAGAATTGTTTAACTTTCCATTGAAATGGGAATTTCAATAGATGCCCCGTATCTAATTTTGCAAATATGTTAATGGTATAAATGAAACAAAGTGATACGGTATATTTTATAGATTTACATACCTCTTCCATTGCTTTTATGAGGTCAGGTTTCGGTGGAGCATTGAGAGGAATGTATTTGTACCCACAAAGCTTTAATGTGTTCATGAATGCTCCGACCGATAGCTGTTCTTCTTTGGTTAATTCATCTTTATGATCATGCATTAATTCAAATAAATAGAGTGACAACTTAGGCCCATGCTGCAATAATAATAATAATAATATATAATAATAGAACAGTTACAAATTAAGGACTATAGAAAAAAAATCAGATAAAAATACTCATTTACATATTTTATAATTATTCAAAGCATATTCAACATGTTTATGCACACAAATAGATTTTAGAGTTTGTGCCGTTTGAATAACCGTTCCTTGTGTAACATGGTTAAAGCCTTTTAAAGTTGAAGGAACATAGATGGCTGATTTATTATATACTGTACCTTAATACAGGTAGTCCTCGATTTACGACCACACTTGAACCTAACATTTCTGTTGCTCAGGGAGACAGTTAAGTGAGTTTTGCCCCATTTTATGACCTTTCTTGCCACAATTAAGTGAATCACTGCAGTTGTTAACAACATGGTGGTTGAGTGAATCTGGTTTCCCCATTGACTTTGCTTGTCAGAAGGTCACAAAAGGTGATCACATCCCTGTCCCTTTTGTGTCGGAGGCACCATTTAAGGCACTTCCGGGTTGAAAGGATTGGCCAGGAACATCACTGTTGCCTGGGGAACGCCCATGGGGCCTCTTTTCATGTCCCTATCAAGGAACTGAAGTGACACACCCTGCCACACTGCAGCACTCGGGTCTTGAACGCGAGCTTGCTAACCTCTGATCCAGCATCCTAACCACCTGAGTCACTGTGCTCTGGGTGATCACATGATACTGTCATCAATCTGAGTCACTTGACAAGTGTTTGACTTTTGATCATGTGACCATGGAGATGCTGCAATTATTGTGTGGAAAGTGGTCATAAGTCACTTTTTAGAGTACCATTGTAACTTTGGACGGTCACTAAACAAACTGTTGTAAATCAAGGATTACCTGTATCTACTATTCATAAAACCAGTATCAAAAATTCCATTGAGAATGCATAACTCTTTGGCATACCTATAGGTCTTTACAAGCTATTATATAAAGATACTTTCAAGAGGTCCATATCACCATTGATGCAAGATGACAAAAAAACATGGGCCAGGGCCTTTTCTTAACATGAATTGGTTCCTTTACCAAATGTAACTACTAAAACACTTACTAAACAAAAGACCAAAGCTCAATAGCACAGCCCTGCTTTACAACTAACTTCAGATACAGAAAAAGAGCTTCCAGTGCACTTCAGGGTCAACAAAAATGAGCTAAATGGATCTACAGTCTAACAGAGTGACGCTCTCTATTGCTATTGAAAGCTGAAGTGCTCTCAATTTACCTTGATTTTCCATATCATATTCCCATTGACAATCCTGTTAAGAACGACTTAAAGGCATGTCATGGAGACTTGGTAGGGGGAAAAATGTCATAATTAGTTGTAAGAGGGGAAAAGCCCTCATAGGTGCCTCAGCTATACCACATTTTGATCTGAAAAATAAGTAGCTGATATAGAACACTGTTACTTATTTACTGATAACACAGTATAGATCAAAAAGAATACTTTTTGATTTTTGTTTGCCTCCAGGTACAATCCAAGGCACAATCCAAGGCAATAATTTCAACCACAAATGAACTTCATATTTTAAACCCTATTTTCTCAGGCAATAATTTATCCCATGTGACTTCCTACTTCTCCCAAATTTTGACAATGTGGCTTTGGTTCAAAGTCTGTCTGTTCACAGGATAAAACTATCATCTATTAAGACCACATTTTTTCCATATAAATTCCTCTTATCAAGATTATGTTGAATAAATAAAAACCTAAAGAAAGGTACGACTAGAAATCTAAAATATCATGTCCCATACATACAACAGGCTATTAACAAATGATACCTCTCTCTATGGAGCTTGGACATTTTAACCATTTTAACCTCTCTATGGAGCTTGGACATTTTAGAGCTTAAATATCTGAATTCTTCAAAAAGCATTAGAGCAATCTCCCTTCAAGCTTTTAAAAGCACTACAATTCTTACCTGCAAAGTTGCGCTTAAACACTCTCGCAAAATCTCCTGGTGGTTAATTTCATGTAAAAATTCCAAAGTGTGCTTTCGTTCTTGCAAAGAGCGTCTTGGAGACAAAGCATGCACAAGCAGTCGCCCAAGTTGCACTCGAAAAGTATCCTTACAAGACAAGAGAATTTTCTTCCACTGTTGCTTGGGGGTGCTTAATCTGGAAGTGCCCTAGGCATGAGAAAAGTCAAGTTATCTCCCAATATTCTTCTTTCTCATCTAAGAACAAAACACATGACTAACACAATATAAGCATTTGACTAAAATGAAGTACTCTTAAAGGGTTTTTTTTTTACGAAGATACGTATCACACCTTTGTTGGTAGACATAAACCATAAACTTTACTAAAACATCCAGAAGGACTCCAACCAACAAAACATTGATTCTAGTTAGATTGAAAACTTAGAAAGTTGTAATTCTGTACAGTCTGTACTGAAATAATGTGCAACATGTAAACTGTTATTTACCTGCTTATTACCATTCAAAGTCTAGTGCACTTTAGGCAGATATACTGACACATTCTAACAGGTACTCTATAGCAGAGGTCCCCAATGCCAAGATCGTGAACCGGTACCGATCTATGGCCTGTTGGGAACAGGGTGCAAAGCAGCAGGCGAGCATGCAAAGCTTTATTTGCACATGTGCGGGATTAGGTTGCACGCGTGAAACCATCCCCCCCTCCCTGCTGCCAGTTCATGGAGCCTAAAGGGATGGGTACCATTGTTTGGTTAAAAGTGATGTGGGGAAATCAAAAAGGAAGAAATGTCTGTCTACAAAGGGGATGAGGAATTAATTTTCCCAAGTAACTTGGACTTTTATGGAGAGGTGCTATCACTCTCTCAACCGCCATTCCCTGCCACCGTGGACCAGACAAGGATAGTCAAAGGGCTGAATGTGGCCTTGGCTACAATAAGCAGTAAGATTGGATCAGAGGAATTGATGAACTTTAAGAGGTAATACATAGCACAACCACTTACAATAGATAATCCGATTCCTTCAATCATTATTTTAAACATTTCTCTCAAGAAAGTGTTTCTTGGAATAAGTTCTTTCTGTTCATCCTCCTTTTCAGTCTTGTCCTGTTGGGAAACTATTCTGGAAGATCTATTCTGGAATGGGATCTCAATCATTTCAGGGCAATTTTCAGAAAGCTCTGCAAATGTGAAAAAGGATTATATGGTCAATGTTAACCCAGATTGTCTTGATCCTATGGCCACAGTCATTTCACTGTCCAAGCTGCAAGACCAAGGTGTAATCGGGATCCCCAAAACCATTTCTTCTAGACCTCTCCCATATAAATGCTCATCCTCCCTTCCTCCCTCCCTCAAGCAAGACATGGCATAGTCTACCACATTTTGCCATTGATCTTTCCAATTGAGTCTTAATGTTTCTAGTTTCCTCCTACTCTGAGGCCTGTATTCCCCACCATTATCCAAATATCTCCTCCATTTATTCTCAGTCTTTCCTTAGTTGCTCCAAATCTTACTAAATTATAAAAGTGGAATTTGATCTACCTTATATTCCCTAAGAATGAATCCATATGGGATGTGGAGATATGCTGAAAAATTTAATGATAGGCAATTCAAAGCCGACACTTTAAATCACTTTTGCCTCTATTATTATTTTTTTAATTAAAAGCAATAGCCAGGACATGCAAAATACTCTGTCACACAACTTCCAACATTATAAGGGACCATAATCTGCATTATCCTTCTTTAGGGCTACTTTTAATATATTATTTAGTAAATAATTACAATATATAATTCTTTCTGCTGTAGTTTGACATATTGCTCAAGTGATGCGCCTTAATGGATTCTAAAAATTCCTTAAGAAAGCTGATATTAGCACTGTGGATTAATTTTCATAAAAATGTTGGAAAAATATTATTACCTTGATACATGAATCTATTGGTGGTTAGTACAGTAATCCTCTGTAACCTCTGTATAAGCTCTGCTTCAGTGGCACAAAGAGAACTGTCTTGATTCATTCTACGCAGCATCATAAAATCCAGTGCCTCGTTTGCAATTGTATGCATTTTCATTAGGAATGTCTCAGGCTGAGCAATAGAAAATTTTCTTGGCGCTTCAAAAATGAAAAGGAAATGCCAATAAAACTTCACTGATAAAATTCCTTGATGAAATTTTAAATTGTAAATAACAAGTGTCCACAGTATTAATGGTGATAGCAGGGGGAAAAGTTTTTTTTTCTTTTGACAAGGATCTTTATATAAGGCAGAATGATATAGCAAAATGAATTAAAGGTTAAAAACAGGTAATGAAATTCTGCTCGTAAACCTAACTAACATAATAACAAACATTTTGATAATACTTTGTTATAGAAATATATCTTCTTTTAATGTTTACTCAGCTTCAATAAGTAAAACTTTAAAAAACACTGTACACTTCACCACAGAACAGTGAGTAACCAAATTATAGTTGAAGATTGTTCAGTTAAATATCTTACCAGCGATGCTTTTATGTTTTTGAAATATAGCATGATGATCTTCAAATGATAAAGGGAGTGAATGGCTTAAATGCTCTGAATCTGGATTTCCTACAGTTTTTATATACTTTACAGCTGACTGCAAGACTGTGAATTGCAAATTAACTGCCATTTCTGAAAGCAATAGAGATTAAATGAACAAGCAGTCATTTCTTCTGATTATTTCAAAGATTAAATAATTCAAACAGGTTATTCACACAAAGGAATTTGGAGCTTACTCTGTGTTCTGTCATTCTTGCTCATTTGCAGATGTCCAAGTAACACCATAAGATCTTCAATAATCCGAAAATATTGTGTTCCTGAACAGCTGCAAGCATGGATTGTCACTGCTGCAAGTAACTGCTGAATATCATACACAAGTAATCTGGAGTCATTTGAGAGAATGCTATGGAAAAGATGAAATCAGTTATTTAAATCCCATATTTTAGTCCCACATCCAAGTTCAACTGATCCAGCTCCACTTCATTCCAATGGCTTACTGGGCAATTCTGAATATTTTGTTTAAAACTACATATGTCGTCAAAGTTGTAAATTTTCTAAAAAGGGTGCATGAACCTGCCTAACTTCAAGCTATTTTTAGTGACCACATTCAAAATTACATAATATGTAACATGGTAATTAATCAGTGCCCCCATGTTCATACTTGTGATTGAAAGTCAAAAGTTATTTCTTTATATATTTATATAAAATATATAAGAAATGTATATATTTCTTTTTCCTTTACTATATTTATTTTTTTCCTCTTTTTCTTTTCTATTTTTTTCTTTATATTCTTTTATTTTTTTGGTTTCTATAAGTTTTTATTGTTGTAATTGTAATATCTAATTTACAATTAGAATTAACTCTAAGTTTCTATAAAAAAGATGACATTTAATTGATGGGACTTGGAGTACACCTATTCTGCCTGGACATACCTAAGACAGACAGCCCCTCAAATAACCAGAGTCTATGACATAAATGTCTTTATGTCTTCTTCCAATTCATGCTATTCCATGCAAGCCTGTATCTTACATGAATATCTCAAAAGTAATCTAAATCATCTCATGTTCTACAACAGAAGAAAAGTAACACTGCCACTTACTTGGCTTCAAGTCCATTAAGTGTTGCTAAAGTATTACAGAGCACATACAACAAGCCATTATCCAACAGCATGTCTGCCATTTTAGGACAAGAATTTATGATTTGCAGCAGGAAACAAAAGGAGTTATGTAACAGGATGCAATCATGGAGGGAATTCTCAATAAGGCCCAGAACAGGAATGACACACCACTTTTGAAAATGCCCAGCTTTTTTCACATCTTCTAGATCAAAGCTATAAAAACAATAATAATGCAATCTTAAACTCAAAGCAGCAAGAAGGCTTACATTTTTAAAAAATAGAAATATTACGTATTGCTATTGGCAGTAAGAAATAGAAATATAATATGAATTTATCAATTTACACGTAACAACTTTAATTCAGTGATAAATTGTATGGATAAGTGGAACTTTTAGTGGTGAATAACTACACAACATGAGTCACTACATTACCTTTAATTACTTATTTAGCTACCACAACAATTTTTAGGATTTAATTCAGCTTCCATATTATTATAAGCAATACAATGACTACTAGCCTGACATGGCTAATGAAAGTGCTATTAACATAATAATGAATTTTCCTGGATTCTTCCTTTAGGGTACAAAATCAAGAATGTTACATATTTTCATATTATTTGCAAGATCTCAAAGATTACTTCTCTGTCTCTTAATATGAAAGCCACTAAGGAAAAGTATCACCTCTCAATCACCTTCAAAAAGGAATTTGAAGAAAAGTAAGGGTAACACACTAAGTCTTTATAATAACTGTACTAATTAGTTTAACTAATCATTAAATTACTCAGAATCTCTAGAAATAGAGTGGCATAAACATAATATGCTCACAACAATTTACCAAATCTTTATTTTCCTGAAAATGCATTATTGATCAAAAGAGGGGAAAAGGCTATAGTTACTCTTCATCCAGGCCAACCGATCGACCAAAAAGCATTTCTAGAAAGCATTCCATAACTTCCTGTGTTCCTTGGTGAAGATACAGCTGATTAGCTAACAAGGAGAAACCTCGGTTCTTCAAAAATTTCTCTTTTTGTTCTCTAGTTGCTCTGCTGAAATAGGTGTTCAAAAGCTAGAGAGAAAAAAATAAATAAGTACATTGTTACTATACATTATTTGTAAAGCTCTCAAGCATTACTTAGCTTTCATAAAATAAATTAATAAAATGAAATGCTCAAATGGGGGGTGGGGGGAAAATCCCATCCTAAACTGTTTTATATTTCATTAGTAATAGGAGATCTTATCATGGACCCTGAACAGGTTTATCTTGTTAGATTAACGTGCAGTCTGATCTTTTAAAATATTGTACATTGTCTTCCCCAGATACGAAATGGATACAACACTGTGAAAACTGTAACTTTATAAAAGAAAAATTTCTCTCAAGTATTTTTAAACAATAGTAGGTAATTGTGGAGAAGTAATTAGTAGAATAGTTCCAGGAAATTAAATTTAATTTGTTCTTAGCAAACAAGTACCTACTTTCAATTAAAGTAACATACATGGGTTTTTTCAGTCTATGTCAAATTAAGACTAGTCCGGTGTGACAATATCCCATTTCCACATAACAAATACAACTTTTTTGCTTGTTAACTTTCCCCAATGAAAAATAATATAGTAATTCCAAAGCACAAGATGGTTATTTAAGATGAAGAATTAAATCTAAAATCAAAAAACTGAAAAGGTTCACAAAGCAGATCATTGCTGTAAGAGAAACAAATTAACAATAGTATTCACTCGTATTCACTCTCACCAAAAGGAATGTTCTACTAATTAAAGGAATATAAACGCCACAGAAAGAGATGTTTGGAAAGATACATAATTCAGTTCATGTCGGATGTTATTTTGATATTTCAAAATACAGGCAGTCCTTGTTTACCAATGGTAATTGTGACTGAAATTTTCATTGCTAAGCTATGTAGTTCTAAAGCACAATGTCATATGACTTAGGGCTGCTTAGGGATGGCAGTTTCAGCAGTCCCCAATTACTGTTAAGCAAGGACTATGCAAGTCAACGAGAACTTCACATGATTGCAAATTCTGAAATCCTGCTAGCTTCCCCATTCACTTTGCTAGGTGGGAAGCAGCAGTGAAATCCACTTACCTTCGCTACCAGTTCGGAAACAGGAGCACACGGGAGGGTGCGCATGCGCTACGCTCACATGCACCTCTTCTGCACATGCACAGAGGGTAAAAAACGGGATGTAATGACGTCCCAGCGGGTGGGCGGAGCCAGTTCGTGTGAGCCAGATAGATCTGGCCGGATTTCACCACTGGTGGGAAGCTGACAGGGAAGGTTGCAAATTGTGATCTTGTGACCATGGGATGCTGCAATGGTTGGAAAACAGGGCCAGGTGCCAAGCACATGAATCACATGTGCTACAATGGACACAACTTCAAAGACTGATCTTAACTACCACTTATTCAAACAGTTGCTGAATAATAGTTGTTAAAGAAGTGTGACTTGTAATCTAATTCAAATAAAGTTGTTTTATTGAATGAAACATATAACATATTTCAGGCTCTGCTTATTGTAAACAGTTTTGGTGAAGCAGACAGTCCCTGCTGTAAAGATCCTGTCCTCTCATTTCAAGGCTGTAAGGATCAGACAAACAGATTCTGGCTCCACCCTACCAAGATTCAGTGGTTGTGGATATTTAGCTACCCGATCCCAAGGAATCTTCACCTTTAGTTCTGGATAAGATAGCACTCAGAACTGGTGTACAATCTGGACATAGCTCCTAATTGAAGAGAAAGTGGCAGTTGTGGCTCAAAAGGTCATTGCACAACACAAAAACTTTAGCTGATCCAATTTGTGATTCCAGTTACACCTACTTTCATGACTTAGGAACTGGATATCTGAGGTAGCTTCTGCCTATCTTATTCAATCAGACATAGTTGGCATTCTGTACGTTCCATCAAACAAACATTGTTATTTGATAGGACTCAAAAAGCAGGCCTTCTCTATCACTGTGTCTGCCCTCTGAAAGAGCACTTTACCCAGAGATTCATATGTCTCTTACCCCATTTTCCTTTAAAAAGTTTATAGAAATATGGCTTTTCCCCAGATCCTGCTTAATGTGGATAGTGAGGCTCTCATAGGATTTTCTCTGTTGTGTTGGATGGCTATCTCTTATGGATCTTTCGTATGTTTTCTGCTTCATTTATGGTTTTTGCATTATTTTTATTGTTGTAGGACACCCAGATTCATCATGATGGTCTTCTCAATCTTAGAAAGGGGGGAAGAGGGGAAGGACATATTTTCTGGACCAAGGCATTTTATAAATATTTCTTTTTATATATATATGATTAACTTCAGTGGATGTTCTTAATTTCTATTTCAATGGGATATCCTTGCTTCTTAATTATTTTAACACATAATTTTTTTCTCTCTAGCTATTTCTCTCATTCATACGCTCACTCTCACACACACACAGGTCCTTACTTTAATGACTCCTTGCTGAATGAGAGTAGATGGATGGTTTACAAGAACTATGAGAATGTCTGGCTGAATCAGCTTGTCCAATACATCTGGGAGCATCACATCTGGCAAAATTAAAAGAATTCTTCGCAGAAGATGATAAAGACCATGGCATATGAGTACGAGACAATCTTCTGTTGATCTGATGAAAATAAAACCCTGTATTTTTATGATATCCTATACTGGTATATAATGAAAGGAGATTGCATCTACCAGACAGATTTGGGAAAGGGGAGAATGCTACAGTCTGAACCAGGCCATTTCCTCCATATTTTTACCATAACACAAGTTTTTAATAACACATGGCATGCCAATGATTACATTATAGTCCATCAGTCAGCCTTTATTACCATCAGCAAAAATTAAATAACAGATGTACAGTAAAACACTAAACACTGATGCCATTTTAAAGAAGAGTTATTGTACTGCTTAATCAAATTAAATAGTTACTGAATAAAAGTAAGAATTCAATTTGAAGTATATTCTAACACTGTCTCACAATATACAGTAATTTCACAGTATGATACATTACAATCCTAACTGTAACTAGGCAAGATACTAGAAATATTCTTACTAAGTAGATATTTTTTTTACTGGCTTATGTAGAGAAGAATAATTTAGGCTCCATTTGGTTTAACATAGGTAGCATTTGTTATTAATATATAATTTATATTTATGTACCACTCCCAATAGGAACCAGTTTGGTGCAGTAGTTATGGCATTAGGCTAGAAACCAGGAGATAGAGTTTTATTCCTGCCTAATGCACAAAAACAGCTCAGTGACCTAGTCATTCTCTTTCAGCCCTAGGATGCAGGCAATGGCATATCACTTCCAAAATCTTGCCAAGAAAACTGCAGGGACTTGTTCAGGCAGTTGCCAAGAGTCAAGACTGACTCCAAGTCACATAACACACACACACCCAAAAAAACCACTGTGCTCCCAATGCAATTTTCACCAGTTAGCTAAAATTAAATAGCATGAACGAACAGATTATTCCAAAACATACCAGTCACCACTTACCTATTGGATATGCTTTCAAATTTTTGTGGAGCCCATTCGTTAGCTGAAGACAAGGTGAGATGTTCCCAATCTTCTGAAGGAACATTCTTATAGCTTGGCCAGCGATGTACAGTAGCTCCAGTGTGAATGGAGAAGGCTAACCCCAAGCCTGCAAAATTGCCATGGCTTTTCTGTATAGGAGACAATCCCTTCAGATTATCAGGCCGCTTCAGAGATAACTCAGGAATAACATTATATTCACTGGGTTTCACTCCTGGGACTGTTTCATGATTCTCAGAGGTTTTATCTAATGAGTCTATCTCTTCTCTTGAAATACCCAGTGTTTCCGCAGGGGTTACTTCTCCCAATCCTACAATTGTTTTTGCAGATTCACAACTACTAAGGAAATGTTCTTCCTCATTTCTTTTGAAGGCATCTGTATGCTTTATCAAATTGTTTTTCTGGAGTGGCTCAACTTTTTTAAGCTGTGTAACTGCATGAAGATTCTCAGCACTCCAGCCTATATTCCTAAAAAAACTTCGATGCATTCCTGGGGATGATATAGGAGATGATGGTAAGCTTTTACAGAGCCTTTCGGGTGCTTGATGAACTGTGTTTTGAGAGTTGCTTGCTTCGGAAGAATCATTTCCTGAGAAAACAGATATGCCTAATATCATTCACATGTCTTCCAATGGTCCATAACAAAAATGAAACCAGTACATTTATTAATTCTGTTCTTGCATTTAATCTGTAAAGCACTCCTGGGGAAACTTTATTTATTTTTATTTTTTTATAATTTTTTTTATTTGAAAATACAAACTAAACAAAACAAATCGC
This sequence comes from Arizona elegans, assembly GCA_022577455.1. NCBI lineage: Eukaryota > Metazoa > Chordata > Lepidosauria > Squamata > Colubridae > Arizona > Arizona elegans. Next base: position 266,443,931 of record JAKOOJ010000001.1, read on the forward strand.
GACAAAACATACAAAACATGTAAACATATAAACAAAAATTCAAATATACATCAAGTTTATCGTAACTGTACTGTATGTTCATATTTGTGCTTTTGACTCCTTAATATTATTAGTCTATCTCTTATGTCTATTTTGGTGGTTCATTGTTAACCTATATTTGTCCTAATTTTTCTTTCTCTGCCTTCCAACCACGTGTACCACTTTTCCCATACTAAATAGTAATCGTGCTCTTCTCTATTTTGTAATTCGTTTGTGAATCTGTCCATTTCTGCACATTCCATGATTTTATTGATTACTTTTCCTTCAATTGGTATGTCGCTGCTTTTCCATTGTTGTGCAAAAACTATTCGCACTGCTGTCATTATGTGAATAATTAAGTATTTGATTTCCTTTTCATATTGTCCATTGATTATACCTAATAGAAAGGTTTCTGGCCTCATCTCTATTCTTTGCTGGGTTATTTCTTCTATTTGTTTTCTGATCATTAGCCAATATTGTTTTGCCATTGGGCAGGTCCACCACATGTGATAATATGTCCCTTTGTAGAGTTTACATTTCCAACATGTTGAGGGAGTGTTGGGGAACATTCTTGCCAATCTACCAGGTGGGAGGTGCCACCTATAAAACATTTTGTATAAATTTTCTTTATAGGGACTCCTGGGGAAACTTTAAACACACTTTGATAGTCTTCTTCATCAAGAAATATTTCCATATGGTTCATTCATCACCTTGCTTTCAATTTATTAAAAGCAGAGTGATGAATCCAGCCCTTACAAGGGCAAAATACCACAAGACAATAAAAAACAATGCCCTAATCCAGTTATTTATTAGGAGCTTCATGTCAGCATGTTCCCAAGTGAAGCCAGTTCTGACCCTACGTAATTTACGCTCCAATTATGACCCTGTTTCTCCCCTCCTCCCAGGGTGTGTCATCAATCACATTCCCAACGCAGCAATTTCAGGGGTTGTAGAGGTCACTCCCCTCCGCCTGCTGTAGGTAACCCTTGGATACAGCCTTGAGAGAGACAAACGTGGAATGTGCATCTGTCTTTGGCTGCTGTGCCATTTTGCTGGTTTCCCATCCCCCCTGGCCTATGGCAACTCAAGAGCAGGCTAGGGATGCTTTGCGAGTTGACACAATGTACATCTCTGATTTGATGACAAGAGTTCCTATGACTCCTGAAGTCTACTTCCCGTTTTTTCTGCTGCCAGTTTCCACAAAGAGCCTAGATACTATTTTTGACAACAGTAGAGCTATATCCTGTAAAGAGCTAAGATGTACTGTCAACTACAGCCCTTGATAGATGCTTTCTGCTCTATACTTGCTTCATAACATACAGTAAATCAGGAGGGTAAATGTATTGATTTCACCAATACAAATTGGTTCAATGTGCATGTCGCCTTTCAAATCTGTATTTACTTTAACAACTCTAATACAAATAATGTTCCAACAATTAACACATCTGCAGCCTTTTTAGGAATGCATATTATTATTTTGATTACTTACCTTGCTGGACAGCAGAAAATCTAGCTGGGCTCATCATAGCTAAAACTGGACTGTCAACAGATTTTCCACCACTACTGGAATTTCTCATATACATGATGGATTGAACCTTCTCTTGAAAAATATTGCCATCTAGAAAAAGTACACACAGTGAGTTAACACCTCAAGATGATTTCACTCTTAAAGATAAAATTAAAAACTTAGAAGCTTAGACTATGAACTACACTGTACATCTACTATGATCTTAAGTCAACATTGTTATCCATCAAAGCCCTCCTGAACAAACATTCAATATTTCTTTACTTCTGTTGACACTAATCCTAAAAAGGAACAAAACATATGTGTCCTTTGCTCTAAGAGATGGGAAGAAGCCAGAAATGTGCAAGGCAACCATATGCATATTTGCTCAGAAGTACGAGTTCAGCGATGCATATTAGCTATGGAAAGAATTGCATCACAATATCTGTTTGCATAGTAAAGAGTTTTAATTTTCAAAATTGAATTTACAAAATTCAAAAGGTGAACGCTACAAATAAGCTGCTGGTCTCACTGAGCTTTTTAATAAATATGTTTAGCTATTTAAGGCTGTAAAAAAGAGGAGCTATGTGCAGTGGTTCATTATTTTTCCACTTGAAATTAAAGGTAAAACATTGAGGATAGAAAGACACCCATTGGCATTTTACTATTTATTTCAAGAGCAATAACAAGTTGCCACCTGCAATATGTACATGGGGGCTATGATGTTTCTGTTTAATCAGAAAGCTTTGCAAATTCCTTCTATACACTGAAGACCTAACAAGAGTCTTTTGAGTTAATGATTAAGTAAACATTTTTGAGAAGATGAAAATGAGCAACTTTCTAGCAGAATTTCACATGAACATAAGTGCTCTCACACAATAATCTATCAAAAAGCTTTATAATCATATTAAGGCTACAAGAAGGTCATTCTTTATAGAAAATTGCAGCTCATATCAGCTAGGTGTGACATTAATCCAAACTTTTACTGAAAAGATTCTTGGTGATAAAATGTCATGTCACAGCTACTCTTCACCTTTACACTGCAATGTTGCATTTTCACTAAATCACTCCTTTTAGCTTTTTCAAATTAAGTACCTTTTTTCCTAATACAATGAATTCAATATTGTAAGATAGAGACCACTAACATTTAACATAATAGAACTAATTATAGATATAATGAAGTTTGGGAGGAATAAATCAAATCAGAGGTTATAGAATGACTGAGATGGGGAAGTAGAATAAAATATTATTGGTAATAGTTCTACTACTTAGAATGGGAACGTACTAGTGTCTTCCTCAATGGAACGGCATGCTTTTATACAATAGATTCTCGCAGACCTTTCTATTTCAAAAATGCCTTGCAGCAGTGGTGAAATGTAAAATTTGTTACTATCGGTTCTGTGGGCATGGCTTGGTGGGGGGGGTAATGTGACCGGGTGGGCATGGCCAACTTTTTTTAAAAAAAACTTTTAAAAGCATTTCTTTTTCTACCTCTTCGGTAGAAAAAATGCTTTTAAAAGGCTCTGACAATCCCAGTGAGCCGTGCGATCATCAGAGGCTTTTTTTACTTTTAAAAGCATTTTTTCAGCTGAAGTGGTTGTAGAAAAAATGCTTTTAAAAGTTAAAAAAACAGCCTCTGATGATTGTGCGGCTCAGCTGGGCATGGGGGGGGGGGGCGCGCAGGGATTTTTGCTACCGGTTCTCCGAACCACCCGCTGCCATCATTACCGGTTCGGGCAATCCGGTCTAAACCAGGAGCATTTCATTCTTGCCTTGCAGGGCTAGAAGACTTGACAGATCAGATCTTGTAAAGGAAGGAGGGCAAAAGTTATGTTGGGTGTCTAAAAGCCTCTACTGCAAAATTGTCATTTCCTGATTCATATCAAATGTAATATTTCATCTACCTATATGCAAGGAAAAATAGAAATCTCTGGGATTGTGACAAACATATGTATTAGTAGCAGGGTGAACTGCTACAAGGAAATTGAAGATCAGGGTCAGCAGTTCCAGATCTGGTGGAGATCCAAGCACTTCTTCAATTATTTTCACAAATGAAGTAGAAACTTCTGAAGGAATAGATGTGAAATGTTCTTCTTTGTGCTCCTGAGAAAGAGAGAAATATAGGGAAAAAACTGAAAATAGTTTCCTACAAAATTAGTATTGCATTTTATAGTTTATCCAAGGGTAAACTCAGAGTAAAATATTGTACCTGATGACAGTGTTTTCCTTAAATTTATGTTTTACTCATATTCCTTGAAAATATGTAGGTAGAGAACAAAACGTTACATCATGCCCAGCTATTGTTACAATACATTTTTCCTTGAAAAGGATGCAAAACTTTAAAGTTTTCTCTCTAGTATATTAGATTAGATCCTCATGTCAATTAAAAATCTAGATATATAAGGTAATTTATAAGTAATTTGATAGTAATCCCAATTCTCAACAATTATGGTCAATATTACCTGCACAAGTGTAGCAATAAACTCTATCTAAATCTTTTCTTTTCTTTTTCCCTGTTCCAAAGAATTGGATATAAATGTCAACTAGTATTAGTGGGCTCTTTTGAGGCTGATTCCAAGATCTGAGGGACCAAAGGACTTTCAAAACTAACAGCCTTTCATGATTCTTGCCCTCCATCCTCATGAATGAGGGCAGGGAGAGGGAACCAACCAAATGGTTCCGTCCCAGGCGCCTGATGGACCCCGAAAGGTTCCTGATGGAGCTTGGGCCATTTCCTGAGACTCTGGCTCACGACTCGACTGAGGACCTTGTGGTCGCCTGGGACAGGGCGGCTACTGCGGCCTTGGACCGCGTCATGCCTTTGCGGCCTCTGACCCGATGCCGATCTCGTCTAGCTCCTTGGTTTTCCGAGGAGCTGAGAGAGATGAAGCGTCAGAAAAGACACCTGGAGAGCGATTGGAGGACAAGCCAATTTGAATCTGACCGAACACAGGTGAGATCTTATATTAAGACCTACCTAGTGGCGATAAGAGCGGCGAAGTCTAGCTACTTCTCCGCTCTTATTGCATCTGCAGAGAACCGCCCAGCTGCGCTGTTTAGGGTGACCCGCTCCCTACTTCAGGTGGGGGTACAGGAAGATCCCTTAAAAGGTCGAGCTGAGGATTTTGTACAATTCCTGCATGATAAAGTTGCTCAGATTCGGGAAGGCCTGAACTCCGATTGGGTAGATCCAGGGGAGGAGACAGGGGCAGGTCTTGAGAGCGTTATCTGGGAAGAGTTTGACTCTGTGACTCCTGAGGACGTGGACAGGATTCTGGGCAAGCTTAATGCTGCCACATGTTTATTGGACCCGTGTCCCTCCTGGTTGGTACTGGCCTCCCGGGAGGTTACACGAGGCTGGCTCCAGGGGATTATAAATGCTTCTCTGAGTGAGGGTGTCTTTCCCACTGCCTTGAAAGAGGCAGTTGTGAAGCCCCTCCTCAAGAAGCCTTCCCTGGACCCGGCTATATTATCAAATTATCGTCCAGTCTCCAATCTTCGCTTTGTTGCAAAGGTTGTTGAGAGTGTGGTGGCGCGACAACTACCCCGATACCTGGATGAAGTTGTCTATCTGGATCCGTTCCAGTCGGGCTTCAGGTCACGATACAGCACGGAAACGGCATTGGTCGCGTTGGTGGATGATCTTTGGAGGGCTCGGGACAGAGGTTGCTCCTCTATCCTGGTCCTATTAGATCTCTCAGCGGCTTTTGATACCATCGACCATGGTATCTTACAGCGCCGGCTGGAGGGGTTAGGAATAGGGGGCACCGTACTTCCGTGGTTTTCCTCCTTCCTCTCTGACCGTTCGCAGTTTGTGTTGGCAGGGGGGCAGAGGTCGACCTCGAGGCACCTTATTTGTGGGTGCCGCAAGGGTCAGTCCTCTCACCCCTTCTGTTCAACATTTATGTAAAACCGCTAGGCGAGATCATCCGTGGTTTTGGGGTGAGTGTTCATCAGTATGCTGATGACACACAGCTGTACATCTCCACCCCAGACCACCCCAATGATGCCCTTGCTGTGATGTCCCGTTGCCTGGAGGCCGTGCGGATCTGGATGGGGAGAAACAAGCTCAGACTCAACCCCTCCAAGACCGAGTGGCTGTGGCTTCTGGCGTCCCGGTATAGTCAGCTGGTACCATCACTGACAATAGGGGATGAGATCTTGCTCCCCACAGAGGGGGCCCGCAACTTGGGTGTCCTCCTGGATTCACAGCTATCTTTAGAAGATCATTTGACGGCCGTGGCCAGGGGTGCCTTTTATCAGGTTCGCCTGATCTGCCAGTTGCGTCCCTTTCTGGATCGGGATGCCTTGCGCACGGTCACTCATGCCCTAGTTACCTCCCGTATGGACTACTGTAATGCTCTCTACATGGAGCTCCCCTTGAAAAGCACCCGGAGGCTTCAACTGGTCCAGAATGTAGCCGCGCAGGTGATTATGGGCGCAGCTCGTTACGCCCATGTAACACCTCTCCTACGCGAGCTGCACTGGCTCCCGGTGGTCTTCCGGGTGCGATTCAAGGTGTTAGTTATCACCTTTAAAGCGCTCCATGGCTTAGGACCTGGGTACCTACGAGACCGTCTTTTGCCACCAATAGCCTCCCACCGACCAGTTCGTTCTCACAGGGAGGGACTACTCAGGGTGCCATCAGTCAAATTATGCCGACTGGCGACTCCCAGGGGGAGGGCCTTCTCTGTGAGGGCTCCAACCCTTTGGAATGAACTGCCCCCGGAGATACGGAATATCCCTGATCTCCGTGCTTTCCGCCGTACCCTCAAGACCCTGATGTTTCAACAGGCGGGGCTAAACATATGAACATGTGAATGTTTTTTTTTAAAAAATGTTATCTAATTCTGGGTTTTATTTAATTGACCAAACTAAGTAGTAATTTTAATTAGCAATTTTATGATGTTTGTGTGTCTATATTTTTCTTGACTGTACACCGCCTTGAGTCCTACGGGAGAAAGGCGGTATAGAAATATAATAAATAAATGAATAATAAATAAATGAAGATGTGCCAGTGGCAAAGCAACAGCATACAAGGTATTTGCCACATAGACTAGCAGTAATAAAGTGAGTTGGAAAATAAGGATATATTTCAATAGTCAACAACTTCTGCTTATAATGGCATTCTAGCTACTAGAATGTTATGAAATATATAGTTCATAACATTCTAGTTATAGTTAAGAGTAATATAGTTATGAAAAGGACAGAAAGAGATTTGGGGGTAAAAAATAGAAAAGCATTATCAAAAGCTGAGACAGAGAGGGAGAGAGAGAGGGAGGGAGAGAAAGAGAGAGAGAGAGAAATTTCAGAGTTTATAAATTATATTCAAATTAAAAATGGCACGGTACCTGCAGAACTTGACATGTCCTCAAGAAATGATGCACAACTCGAGCTTTAAGAAGTTGTTTAATGTTAAATTGCTGTTGCCAGTGATTATCTTGGATAAGTGTTTCTAAAGCTGATAACAGTGTTTTCCACACACCTTGCTAAACAAAGCAAAAGAGCAATAACATAAGCAGACAGACAAATCAATTAAGTTAAAAGCAAGTTACCATAAAAACTGTATTGAAAATGCAGATTTCACTTTGTTGCAAAAAAAACCCCTATATACAACTGTGTGCAATTTTATGATCATGGAGCTGCTTTTCATAATTTGATGTGCTGGAATTAGGACAATATTTAGAAATATCCTTATTGCCAATTGGCAACAATTTTTGGAGAGGCTGCATACAAGGCCTCAAGGGATGCCTGCATTCTACACACAAAGAACTTTTTCTCTTTGTCATTTGTCTACTATTAATGAAGAAACAGATAATGCATTTCTCCCATCTCCTGACAAATGCACAATTTACTATTGCAACATTTATAAGAGGATGGAAAACCTCAGCCAATTATGTCTATAGATATTCTCAATCATCGATGTCATAATTGTCCCATATGTGCTTTTCCAAAAGGCAACTGGACTCTCTTGGGGTTTTTTTCCTTTGAAAACGTTTTGCTTCTCATCCTTCAGTTCTTCATGGACTCTTCATGGACTTTGAAATGTTTTCAAAAAAAAAAAAAAGAACCAAGAAAATCCAGTTGCCTTTTGGAAAAGCACCTTTGGCTCAGCCAATTATTTCTGTTTTTTAGATGTTTAAGCTGTGGACTCCCAATATGCTTATCTGCCCTGCAAAACTGAATTTGGTTCCTAGCAGGTTAAGGGTGTAAATGGGGCCTGATACATGGGTTGTTTCAAGAAGCCAAACCCTTGAAGTACTGGGGTATCAAGTGATGGATACCTTTACAAAAAGCCTTTCCATTCCATTACAAAATTGCATCCTGTGACTCTAAAGGCAGATGGCACTGAAATAGCTAACATAGCCAAGAAGTAGCAGGGAAACAAATACACCATAGAAGGGTTTTCTCAACTGGAATTTATGTCTACTTCTGTATAAATTAAGTTTCCATGGGCAATTATAGTTTTAAGAAATTGATTAAATATTGACAACAAGAGGAATGACCAACAGAAAGTCATCTTTCTTTCTAAAAATTATTTTCTGTGGACAGAGTAAAGAGATATTTTATCTTAGGCACAGTAATATTTTACCATTAGTTACAAAGCAGTTGTTTTCTGATTAGTGCAACCTACCTGGGCTTTAGACCATATCTTCCAATCAAACAGTAGCTCTTCCAACAATTTTACATCCTGGATTATTGCTCTGGATTCCACATCAAACATGAATTGTCCATTGTCATCTTGATGAATCATTTTCTCATTACAGCATCCTTCGAGAAGAGTCTTTCAAAGTATAAAAACATTTTAAATTGAAAACATTTTAAAAACATCTTTCAAAATTTGTGCATACCCTATACTGCATCGCTAGCACTCGAGATATTTCCTTTCAAAGAATACAAGCTCAAAACACAAATTATAGTAATTGTTGGCTATTGAACTTATATTATAGTTTTCGCTCTAAACCTAATATGATGTTTGTCTGGCTGAATAATTTATTTTAGTGATAAAACAGATTGATATAATATACTATAGGTTTAATATAATATATTTGTGTCTTTGCTGATACAAATCCCAAGAGTTCAAAAGTCAAGAGTTTTGAAGAGTTCAAAAATCAAAAAACATAGTTTATGAAAACTGTATTATTATTACTGGTTTAACTAGCTGACTCTATCTTCCCCTCCCCCGCGCTTTCTGCTCCTCCTCCGCCCATCTTTTTAATTTCATATTATTGTACTTCTGCTCTTTTTTAATTATTTTGTTCCCTTGCTATTATTATGTTTACATTTTTTTTATCATTTTATTGTTTTAAGATGCCCAGAATAGCCCCAAAGCAAGATGGCCAACAAATAAATTTAACAAATAAATAAATAAACTATCTTGCTAACTGGAAAAGGGAATGTTTCAGTATCAATTCTTACCTGCAAAATGTGAAATCCAACAATACACTTTGACTTTATCAACACCTGATGAATCATTGAATAACCATTGCAGTTTTCTAACTCGTGTATTCTCTGCTGATTGTGTTTTGTTAAAACAAGGATAATTTTCAGAGCTAAAGCTTGTGTTTCTTCACAAGTGCTGATCTCTACAACCTAAAAATAAACCAGTGTGTCATTGAAGAAAAGAAGTGTTTTTGAGAAACTGCGATTTGCCGTACCAGTTGCAGCTAATTTTATTGACTAAAAATTTATGCTAGATCTTTTATTTGCAAACATTCATTTTGTCAAAAGAAGTGATGCATGAATAACTTCATCAGATGGATTGTTTTGTAATGAAATCTGCACAATGCACTCTTGAAATGGGGCATTTAACATAAGAAATAATACTTAAATAGCCATCATTTACAGAGCTGTTCAGAGAATTCCAAGAGCTTCAAATAAATTACAAAGACTTTAAAACAGGTACTCCAGGGGTGAAATGTTCCCGGTTCAGACCGGATAACCCGATGATGGTTTGGAGAACTGGTAGCAAAAATCCCTTGCCCCCCATGCCCAACTGAGCCACGCGATCATCAGAGGCTTTTTTTCTTTTAAATGCCTCTGACGATCCAAGTTCTGACGATCCAAGCTGAGTTGCCTGATTGGCAGAGGGTTTTAAAAAGCTGGGATCATCAGAGCCTTTTGAAAGCATTTTTCGCCGAAGAGGTTGTAGAAAAAATGGTTTTAAAAGTAAAAAAAAATTGGCCACGCCCACCCAGTCACATTACCCCCCCCCCCACCAAGCCACGCCCACAGAACCGGTAGTAACAAATTTTAGATTTCACCACTGAGGTACTCCTATTATTAACTTTATTGTGGTTACTGACTAACATGTCTAGGAACAGAGAGACCCAATTTCAAGTCCACTCTCAGTGCTGCAAACTCGGTGGGTTATTTTGGGTTGTCTCAGTCTCGTAGGCCAAGTCTAATGTTCTAAGGGGGGTAAAAAAGGAGGAAGTACTATGTGTACCATTGCAATGCTTACAAGGAAGGTGGGATAGAAATCTAACATGTACATAATACTGTTTTATTTTTTAAAGGGTTGCTTGGGGTTTTTTTGTTTAAATTAATGCTCTGACAAATTGGTCATTCCTCTTCCATACTTATTACAGTGATGTTACACCCATTATCATGATAGATCACAGCAGGATAAATACACAAAAGTGGAACCCACAATGTGAAGATTCAACGTCATTTTTACCTTACGGCAAAAGAGCAATGTTAAGCATAATTTCTGGAAGTCACCTCTTCTTATGGAATACTCTTTTTATACTGATTCCCATACCCTAGTTACAACAATAATAGCAAAAACCCTGAAAGCCTACTATAAATATACTATATAATGTTTTTAACATCTTACTCTGGCAAAAAGGAAGACAAATGACCCAATTCCACCAATCTCATGAAGAATGCCTTGGAGACCTTTGTATTTGGCAGGCTGCAGCATTTTCAGATAATGAGGATCTGATAAATTGCTTTGTACTTCTTTTGAACTGAAAGGTCGTTGAGAAGGAATGGTTTTCGCTTGACCTTTAAGTCTGATTACTGGCTCATAGATTGTGTAGTAACCAGGGCAGCAAGTGGTGTATACTGTAGCAAGGTTTTCCTGAAATATAATAGACAACATTTAAGAAAGAGAAAACCTGTGGGAGATTAATAGGATTAAGTTGTCAGAAAAATGCATGCAACATTTCATTTTACCACCCTTTTTCATTTACACAGGTTTTTGGTTCTTCAGATCTGGGACCAGAGTAGGTAATGTCCAAGATGGGAAATCAGGACTTCTTCTGAAAAATATAGACCTTCTCACAACCAGATTGCTTGATGATAGTTAAGAGATTTAAGGAGTTCTTTTTTCTCTACGCTATCTAAAATTTCATTCTGACACATATTCTAAATTGAGGTATTTAGATGTCTGAAATCAAGCAAAATAAATTAACCCAAAACAGGCAATAAAGTGTATTTGCTGTTTCATAAATACATATTCCACTTGATTCAACTTCATTTCTCACGATGGATTTTTTGTGGTGGTGCCTTAACCTAAATTGCCATAAGAAAGATAACAAGTACCAGGATTACAAACTTACAATTAAAGGCCCAGTGTCTACTTCTTTTTTTGTCAACAGAAGTTCTTTGATTTGTTCACACTGTAGAATCTCTTTATCTATATATTTGGAGTAATTAGGTATTGACTTGCCATATTTACATGGCATTACAGACGTGAAATCTGGCCCACAAGCATACAGATAAAATGCCTCTTCAGGACCAACTGTTGCACCTACAGAAAGACAAACACATCACACATTGTGTTTTAATACATGTTGCTTCATATACATAAATTATATTTATATTAATGTGGAATTAATACTACTGAAAATTTAATTGAGTTACTAATTCAGCATAGAAGATTATATAAACTTCCTACATAGGCAATATAAGATGAATTTAAGAAAGTAAAGTGGCTTAGCCACAGCACACTCCCAAGGCATGGAGTGTTCAAAATAAGTCTATTTGTAAGACATACAGGGGTTGAAATCCATCTGTTACAGGCTAATAATTACGTTGCTTCTTATATTATTCCAGCTGAATAAATATAATGCATAATGTAATATGAACACGAGCCTGAATTATAATTGAAGTTTTTTATCAACGATGTAAAAGTACAAGTTCAAGCTTCATTGAAGAAAGATAATGAGGAATTAAACACTGAATAGAAGCAGCTCTCAAATGCTTGCAAAACTCCCTATAATAAAATTATAAGAACAAAAACATTACATTTACTCTCTAATGCCATGGTGACCCTGGGAGAAATTCATGACCTCCCCCTGAAGCTTTCCCTGATGATTTTCTTTGGTATCACTGTTTGTCTGCCTTTTTCTTAAGAAAACTCGTATCTTGCTGCTTTTCTATTTCTAGGATGAATAAAAGCTTTTGAGGTGATTCATTGAAATATATAAGATTTTTTTTAAAAAACCTAAATGAACTGCAGCTAATTCTTTACAGATATATGCAGGAGCATAATATGTTAAGCACTCATGAGGCTAAATGCTAAAAAGTTTTAATAAAGTAATAGAAAATCTTCACAGAACAGGAAGGATGACTCCCATTTAAAAAATGTCATAGCCTAAGCAAATTATGTAGTTATCTTGCATGTTGTAATAAATCTTATACCTGACACTGGGGCATGGAGGAGAGCTGATCTTAGTACTTTTTCAGGTTGAGAAGCAGTCCTTCAAATATTTTCTTACAAGCAGAGTTCTGCCTTGTACCTTTTGGGAAATTTCCAAGTGCTTTTCAAAGGGCTATATTACAATGCTAGATTTCCTTTCTCTAGAAATAAAGTGCAGTTGCTGACATAACCAGTGCTGGTAAAACATTTCAGATGACCTGATATCCAAAAGTGTTTTCTTACACTGAAAACCTGAGTCTCAATATGGGGTGTTATTCTGTCTTGCAAAGATGCTTTTATATTTTTCTTATACATATTTCTACCCACTTTGACTTAACTTAAACTTTCATTGGTTGATTCCCATTCATTGCAACACCTATTTTAAGTATTAATTCCAAATAGCTCCCCTGGATTGTAAGAAAGTGTTACGCTGACTGTGTATGGATGATACCATCATTCAGATCCTCGGAAGACTTCTCCCAGCAATATCAGGTAGATATTCACAAGTATTGGGAACTCCACAGTCCTTTACTGCTGCTTAAATGCTGCTTAGTACCATTTTCTACAACTATTGCTCCAGGAAAATCAGAACATGAAAACACTATATGCCTACAGTTTCTTCCCATCAAGTGGTGCAGAACATTTCCATGGGTGATATATTTAAAGATGTCTAAGGAAAGGGAATAGGATTGAGAAGCTTGAACATTCTTGGACAAGGGATGAGAAGTCAAAACATTCAAGGGAGCCCTGTTTTCTTGCCAAAGAAAACAGAGCTCTAAATGAATAGCTATAAATTTATTTCCTTAACATCTGCTGCTATAAAAGGCTATTCTACTTTTTTTTAAACCATGGCTAAAATTAACTGGTCTGCATTTATAACTTCTTGTATCTTTATTATGACTATTTGATAAATCAAGTTCTTAAGATTTCTAGGACATCTAATAGTAACAGAATCACAGAACAGAATAATAGAGTTGGAAGGGACCGTGGAGGTCTTCTAGACCAACCCTCTGCTCAGACAGGAAACCCTATACCAGGGGTGGGCAAATGTGGCCCTTTACAAGCTGTCTCAGGAATTCTGGGAATTGAAATCCACAGGTTGTAAAAGGGCCACATTTGCCCACCCCTGCCCTATACCATTGCAGATAAACTATTGTCCAATCTCTTCTTAAAAACTTCCGATGGTGGAGCCCTAATAATCTTTGTTGCTCTTCTCTGTATTCTTTCTTTTTTTTAATGGCTTGCCTGACTTTATACAATCTAAATTTATAATAAAGCAAGATATAAGTACTTGTAAATAAGCCTTAAAACCAATTCCAATATAAGGCAGAAATTCAGGACAAGATAAGAAGCAGTTTATAAAGAGCAAAAATTATAACATACCATTGAAGAGAAGCAAATTTCCAAGGCTCCACCTTCCAGTCAACTGCAAAAAATCATCTTGGGATGATGTATAATGGCCTGTCATGCAGAAGGTCTTATTAGAGTCGGATGACAAACTCATTTTTCTTGGAAGTGTATAATCTAAACAAATGTCAGGTTTTCTAAAAGCAATAAAGAGATAAATAAATAAATGTAGCTTTTTACATGTCCTAAACATTTTTACTGAGGAAAAAAGGTAGTAAGAACTTTATGTTATTTGTTCTCTATCATGTGACATTATGTCCAATTTCTTTTTTTCCTTCCTTTTTTGGTTTTGTTCCAATACACACAAAGGGAATAAACATGTGTATAGCAAAACATGTGTTACTGCAGTACTTTTCTGTGAGAAATACTTCATTTTCTGAAAAAAATTCAGGGGTGCAACATTTACGGCCATGACTGTATACTGAAGCCCTGTAAAATTATAAACCATTTGAAAAGTTGTCCATGGAGATCCTCAATCATCCAGGTCATGGTTGTCCCAAAGGTGCTTTTCCCAAAAGGCCACTAGACTTTCTTGGTGTTTCTTTGAAAACATTTTGCTTCTCATCCATGAAGCTTCTTCAGTTCTTTTTTTTTTTTTTTAATTTGATTTATATGCCGCCCATCTCTGGAGACTCAGGACGGCTTACAGTACGTTAAGCAATAGCCTAATAGTTCTTCAAAGCTTTTTGAATGACAAGCAAAACCTTTTCAAAGAAAATGTTATTTTTTAAATCAGATCTTAAAAGAATAGACAAGGCTTCCCATGACCTCCTTAGTTATATGTATACAGGTAGTCCTTGACTTACAATAGTTCATTTAGTGACAGTTCTAAGATACAACTGCACTGGAAAAAGTGACTTAGGACCATTTTTCACACTTACGACCATTGAAGCACGCCCATAGTTACATGATTTACATTGCTTGGCAATTGGTTCATACTTATGACAGTTGCAGTGTCCCGGAGTCATGTGATCTCCTTTTGTGACCTTCTGACAAGCGAAGTCAATGGGGAAGCCAGATTCGCTTAATAACCATGTTACTAATTTAAGAACTACAATGATTCACTTAACAAATGTGGCAAAAAGTCAAGGGGCAAAACTGACTTCACAAATTTTTCACTTAGCAACATAAATTTTGGGCTCAATTGTAATCATAAAGTGAGGACTACCTGTATATTATTTATAATCTTGGAAAAGCATACCTCTGACCACAAATCCATAAAGAGAGAGTTCCATGGATATTTTTCTTGTTTTCTGGTTGTTCAGTGTAGGTTAGGGCCAAATGCTGCCATTTGCCTACAAGGAAGGTATTCTCTGGTGTTTCAGCTTGTGCTAATAATCCAGCTTTCATTTCATCATTTGGATCCATACACATACTATGAAAATAAAAAAGAGGAAAATCACTAAAAAGTTATCAAAATATCTTTCAAAATATATATTACCCCTTTCCCAGTACTACTTTGCTTATGTTATTCTATCATGTGCTTTATTGATCCAAGGCGTAACACAGGAATCTGATATACACTTTTAACAATGGACCAACTTATTTTTCTAGAAGCTGCAACTCTATTGTATATGCCACTTTATTAATGTTATAAAGCACTATTTTCATCCAACTGGTTTCTAGGATTAGTAAAACACAAATGCAACCAGTTAAATTGATTAAGCAGAAATATCATTTTACCCATTGTGTTTGACTCATTGTTTGAACTCGATGCAATATGATAAAATCAGGGTATATAAAAGTACAGAACATGGCATCATATCATTGGATGTTATAGCAAATCCCTGATGATAAATGGCATAAATAAACTGTTCAAATGCATGTTTTTCATCTCTAAAATAAGATAATGGTACCGAAATGTGAAAGCTCCTGAGTTCACATTAGCCCAGACTTGTATCATCAATGCTTTGGAGCCCAGTGAAAATATATGAAGGTTGCCATCTTCAAGAAGTCTGTCTCCCAAATTGAGGTAATCAAGTCCAGGTTTGCTTTCTTCTGTAACACATAACAATTATAAAACCAGCATATCATTAATCAGAATATTATTCCAGAAAAGAGAAGAATCTGGAACTTTGGTTTATTTTGAAATTTAACATATAGACATGCGTATTATGCCCAGGAGCATTTCATTTTGTATTTCTCATAATTTGGAAAAAATTAAGCCAAGTTTAGAACAGCTGTATAAGTAGCAAAGTAACAATTGTATAAATAACAAAGAATGAAATTGTTGCAGTGGTGTTTTTTTTACTAAGGATTAAAAACAATATTAATATAAATATTAATATAGGAGCCAATTAAAAGAAAAATGAGAATGCCTCCAAAGGAAGGTGATTATGCTTCTACATCCTCATCCAAACTGATTTAGAAAGAGTACATAAAATGAAAATTGTGAAAAGTATTAAAGACCATGCAGATCAAACTGCAGTCATATATGAAGTATTAACTTAAAGCTATGATTAACAGGTTTCAAGCAAAAATGCAATGTTTTGTTTTCTGTACCAATAATTTAAATCTTTATAGCACTAAGTACAAATATATCAAAAAAACTGATAAAAAAGACTAACCATGCCAAAATTAGCTTCCTCAAAGCTAATAATATTAAGTAACAGAACTTAATCTCAGCCCTCATCAAAATTAATAAGCAATATATAAAATTAAGCAAAAGTCCCTGTTATTTTGTGGGACCCTTTTGTATGGTACCTGCCCTATGAAATACCTTACCCCCTGAGAATGGCTTGATACCAAGCCTGTTGGCCTTCCAGAAGGTGCTTAAGATCTGACTGTCTGCCCAAGGATGAGATCAGGAAGTATGGAAGGTGTAGATACTTGTCACTGTTTTGATTTTTTTCATATTTGGTGCTGTTTCTTTTTCTTTTAGTACAGGTTGTGTTTTTTGCAGTTTATAATCGTTTTAATGTTTAATTCTCTTCAACACTCAGAGGAACAGTCATATAGATATTTTTAATAATTTCCACAGCTTTACATGTGTGACTTACCTGCTTCATCAAAACTGCTTTCATGTGATATTAGTGACTTGCTCCTTCTTTTCATTTTTTTGCCTTTCTCCAAGGAACTGCTTCCTCTGAGAATACATTCAGCACTAAACCACAACGAAATACTGAATCCTTCAGACATATGTGGCCAACAGTTTTGTCCCACCAGAGGTAAATGGACTGGAGCCACATGCCATGGAGAGAGAAGATGGTGTGGCAAACTCTCACCCTCTGGTTCTTTCTTTGACTGGACTAATTTTGCTCGCCTTAGTAATGCTACAGTTTTGCTGCCGAATGTAGGGGCTGATTTCTGGCAAGGGCTGCTTCCTAAACTTGGAATTTGATGCAAAGGAAATACAATATGCTGTAAAGGCCTCATCCTGGTATTTGCCTCCAAAATCTTTAGGATTCCTTTAAGGAGGATACCCTAAAAGAAATGAACAAAATAATTAACAAATGGTCATCATACCACATATTTGGTTCCCTAACGCAACACTTATAAGTGTCAATGTGTCTGCTGAAAGCTCCTGCTCACTTTCTAAAAAGTTTTTTTAAACAAATTAATAGATGCATACTACAAAATTAAGCACAACCCTGAAGCATAATCTATTTCTAACAGAGTTTCTGAACTTCAGACAGAATACAGAGGCATTCTGAGAAAATAAAACAATAGATCAGTGGTTCTCAACCTGTTGTCCGCGGACCTCTGGAGGGCCATGTTGTCATCACAGGGAATCCACTAAGGCTTGAAAAAATGTTATTATTTAAATATTGAATTAAGTCTTGTGGCCCATGGCCATGGCCTATGACCACAAAAGGTATTTAAAGGGAGTCTGTGATGAAGAAAAGATTAAGAACCACTGCAATAGATGAATATTGCCATATAAACCCTATATGGACTGTCCTGTCCAGAAGAAAAGCAGGGCAGGATAAACAGAGGATATCCTGGAAATTTATATTGTTGAAACTATTTTTAACCAGAAGTGTTATTTCCCCCTATGATGAAAGGAACAAACATAAACTATAATAATAATCTTTAAAAAGCACTATTTTCAAGCCATCAAATTATCTTCCCTTGCTACTTTTCCCTAAATTTCTAACAAAAAAAAATTACTCAAATCTATACAAACTGTTAATATATTTCAGTTACAGGAGCGGTCTCCAACCTTTCTCGCTTGGCAAACTGATGGTGGGGGGGAGAGGGGATGGTTTGTGCGAGTGGCAGGTGTGCATGTGCAGCTCCATTTGTGCAAGTGGCAAGCACATGCACAAATGGAGCTGTGCACGCAAGCATGCTGCTTGCACAAGTGCGCACACATGTACTTGCCTGCCGCTGCACGGTTTGGTTCCGAATGGGCAGCGGCCTGGCACCAGGCCACGGCCCAGGGGTTAGGGACTCCCGAATTAAAGGATAAAATGTTAATTTGACAATCTTAGTAATAAAACACAAATATTAAATCAATAATTAACTTTAATTCAAAGTGCTTCTCTTTTACTGTTATAATCTTACCGTAGCAGGTGTTTTTTCTAAAAAGATCCTTAGAAGAAGTGTGAGCTCTTCTGAAGTTGTGCTTGAGCTCATCAGAGAAACCAGCAGATCCACTAATATTTTCTGACATTCTGAAAAGCAGAATCATGGTTTTAAAATTATTCCCTATTAAACTCTGTTGAATCTGTTAAAAAATAGGATGCAATCCAACGAATTTAATCTAATAAACCACTCAGTATGGCTTCTAGGCTTCTTTTCTTATTTGTCCCAGAATCTCTACAATTGCTGGATTTTTTTTTTCTTAAAAAAAAAAATAGGAAGGAAATAACTGAAAACAACTACATAGACTTGTGATTAGGAAGAAGTATCTTGCTTCATATCCATCTGCTCTTTGTTGACTGCTACAATTTCTGGTGAGTAATCACGAGCACAAAGACTTGCTGCTCTAGAACAGGAGTGGGCAAATGTGGCCCTTTTACAACCTGTGGACTTCAACTCCCAGAATTCCTGAGACAGCCAAGCCAACTGTCTCAGGAATTCTGGGAGTTGAAGTCCACAGGTTGTAAAAGGGCCATATTGGTTACATTAGGAATAACAAAGGCAAAGCAACTTCCAATAGCTACAAATAATACTATATATTATATTCAGCATCTTTTGCTTGTGGGAACTCTATAACTGATATTAGTTTTCACCTCATATGTGATATAGATTGAGATATAGCTTCCCCCCTGAGGGAGATACTAGACCCTCTATCTTAAACAACATTGTGAGGAAAGCCAGACTGCTTTCATACCTATACTCTACCCAAACCTATGGTAAAATAAGTAGAACTGAAGCAAAATCAAAACTTTACAGAGAATAAGTAAAATAATCTATACAAAATGTAATTTCTCAGTCAAGACAGGCAATTGAAGCCACATGATTGTACAGTAAATAATATATTATGAAGACAATATATATGAAAATCAATTTTTCTTGAATTAATGTCATTTATTTCATTGTCCTTATATGAGTTTTGAAATATCTACCTATTTATCTGAAGAGATTTATCAAACCAGAAAAAAAATCAATACAGAATGTTATCGATTCTGTATCTAATATAACAGAGGCTATTACCTAAGAGTGATGATTCCCCTCCCATGGTTATATATCTTTCTTAAAATTGAAGATTAAAACTGGTTCTCTTCTGAAACCCATTAGAATATGAAATAGGATGGAGAGAGTTTGAACAAATAGTTTACGAATTGAGTAATTTCTTTCACACCTAATCTAATCATTATCCTGGAACAAATATGAAGTTAAATGCTCATTTACAGACAAAAGCTATATTTAATCCAACAGAACAAAGTACATTTAAATCTCAGTATTTCATTAGGAATTTACCTTATTACTGTAATGCTCTCTCACATAACCCAATAAAATGCTTAGCTTTGTACACTGTTGCTCATATTAGAAGAATATACTGAAAATATGTAACTGAGTAAGAACATCTAGCATTTCAAAATGCAGGTCTATTCATTTGTATCAGAAGTGTAGCTGCCAAGTGTTAAAGCAAATCAAAAGGAAATATCCATTTTTATATACAACTCACCATGAAAACAGGAATCTGTTTGTGTCAATACATGGAGGAATCCTCCCAGAAGGCTCTTTACAGCTCCCTATAAACCAACCAAGATAAAAAAGAATTATACTCATCATGAATTAATAAAATATCCAGCAGTGATGGGGAAGCACTGTCCAGCAATATTTTACAGTTAAATGAGTAACAACCCCAGCCCCAATGTTCCAATGTATTTTTAACTAAACCCTTGTATTGCCCTCTTTTTCCTCAAGTTCATAATTATGTTTTCACATTATCAAGCTCATTGCCAAGTTATAAGATGCATAGACTGTAGTCTAGATATATAAACATCTAACATGTGAAACAATTTGCTCTTGTTCACACCTCTTCTCTAAATTCTAAATTTTCCATCAACACAGTGTTTTCATAGCAAATGGTCTCATCCATTATTCCCACATTTATTCCCAATCTTTTGTTTCCATGCCTGTTAAGAATGTCTGTGTCTCTATTTAATGTAAGGTTGATGGGTATATGAATAGACATGATATAAGCCTGGACAGTGACCTCCCAAAGGTACTTTTTCAAAGGGCAACTGGACTTAGTTTGTTTTTCCTTGAAGATGTTTTGAAAAAGCACCTTTGGAAACCATGACCTGGATGACTGAGAATCTCCATATAGACATGCAGTGACTTCGTTTACCCAACATAATAAAGCCATCCAAATGAACAATAGGACAATGTGCATTGTCATTTGACTCCTTATCCAACAAAGTCCTTTAAATGTGCTTTAAGTCCTCCCTAAGGTCAGGTGTGTCAGTTATTTTTATTTCAGCAAGCCGGCCTGGCCTGAATAGGTTTTAGGGGTCTTTTAATTGTATTTCTAGGGGTTTTAAATTGGGGTGGCCGTTTAATTTAATTTATTTTTAATTATTTTAACTTTTATATTGCATGTTATTTTAATTCTCGGCTGTTCACCGCCCTGAGTCCCTTCGGGGAGAAGGGCGGGATATAAATTTAATAAATAAATAAATAAATAAACTAGGCGTAGCAATCGTTTCTAGTTAGCAGGAGGAGGAATTTGAAACCAAATATTAACCTGGTATTTGAATGACATTCCACTGTTTGATGGAATATTTCAGTTCTGGAACAGCCTGATTTCAGAGATGGCTTCTCTATTTTTGGAAGTGAACTCTACAAAAAAGAGTCATCTGTGAACTGGAACCCAATGGATTAACATTATGAACATTTAGAACACAATGGATTACTTAGTGTTCCAGAAGACTCACTTCCAGAAACAAACCATTCTTGGAATGCTTTGATTAGCACATTCCTTCCTTGTCATAG
The DNA here is from genome assembly GCA_022577455.1 of Arizona elegans. NCBI lineage: Eukaryota > Metazoa > Chordata > Lepidosauria > Squamata > Colubridae > Arizona > Arizona elegans. The sequence goes on from JAKOOJ010000001.1 coordinate 266,464,897, forward strand.
GAACATATTTACTAATTATTCTCCTAAAGCAGAAAATGACAATTGCATGAGATATGGGAGCCTTAGGATAAGGATTCCTTGAAGGCTGAAATGCTGAAGGTTTCTCAAATTGTCAATTGATTCCCCTTTTTTCTAGGCTTTGTAGAAATATCTCTCTTGCATCTTCTGTCCAAGCAATTCATGAACAACAGAAATATGAATATAAAAGCAATATATGGGTCATCTTCTATTCTAACGGTGTCCACAACTTTACACTACATAACCCACAACTAAAATCATGTATAAAATAATAAACAAAAATTATCCACATCATCTGGTAAAACAGGAGATACAATGGAAAACAGAACCTCAACTCAAATTTATATTCCCTGTGAAGTGAACATCTTTTGCAAATAGAAAGTCAGACAATGAAAACCAATGTCTGATATCCCAAGGCAGAACATTTTTAAAGCTTAAATATGGTTACTGAAGGGCTATTTTTTGTTCCCATCAACACAAGAATATTTCTCCATCAACTCTTACAGCATGAAAAACCTAGTGCCAGTCAAGTTTTAAGCTCTTCATCACTAACATGTTGAATTATGTCCTCAAATGAAACAAAATGTATGCTAGATAAAAACCTTAATTCATTGGCTGGGTTGGCATAACACCATATATGGATTAAAATGGATTGAACAGTTTCTGATCAGAATGTTGTGAGAAGCCAATCATTGTTTTAATAGTGGGCTTCTGAAATTTTGCTATGAGGTGACCCCTTTAATTAGTAAATTTGTGTGACTTCCCAAAATAAAACTCTAGGCTTAGAGTTGGGCAAGAAATATACTTTTAATAATTAAATTTTAATTTAGCAAACAAAATAATGATAGGATCTTCCCACTTCATAAAATAAAACAATTCATTGAAAATAAACAATAAAAGAACCAAATTTTAAACCATATTTCTAATAGGAAAAATGTTGAGTTTTACATTATTTCTAAAATCTATTGATGGTTGAGATAGCTACTCATACTTTTAATTCTAGTATTTTGGAATGGTGCCTGCTCTTTACAGCAGCATGAGAAAGTACTGCCAGTGATCCAGCTTAGCATCTGTAAACCAATGCTCCAGATTCACCCCTTGATTTGCTTGGACAAGCCAAGCAAAATGGGAACAAACGTGACAGTGATTCAGCTTTGGCTGTCCAAATCATAAAGGGTAAACCTATAAAATCAGAACTCACTTGGCAGCTGGCTTATTCAAACAAAGTAGAGAGAAAAACCAGAGCCCTGCCAGACAACAGCAGAAGCTTTCCTTCCCATTTTGCTTGGACAAGCCAACAGACAGCTTGTCTAGGAAAATAGGTGCAAGTTATGAGAGCAATGCTGAATTTCAAACACAAATCCCCCAAATTTGCATTGTAGCACGCTGTGAGAACTAGGACATCATATTCAGCCATTACACTTTTTCTTTGGGCAACTAGATTTTGTAAAGTTGATTTTAATGCTTAAGAGACTCTGAACCAGAGGACCATAATGTGGTTTCTTTGATTGGGACAGATGGATTTTGTCAAGCTGTATCTGTGCCTAGTAGGTTGTGTGAATCCAGCCACAAGGACATATACCTGTTCCATTAGTAATGTTGCATTTTTTTCTTTCAGCCTGACTACTTTCAAGAAGCTGTGGAAAACATGAGTGAGCACATCTAGGCTCGGACTGCCAACGGAAAGTAAATGTAATTCCAGCATACATAGTTCAGGATATATCAATTCTCCTTGAATAATATTTTCAGCAAGATCACTAGGAACACTGCAATAGCCAAAACATACTTGCTCTCTTTTAATGTCTGTTCCTGGGGGGAGAAAAAGAGATACATCATTATATATGGAAATTCCATTATTCAGAGGCTGTTTGCCCTACCCACCTTTTTGTGTGTGTGTGTGTGTGTGTGTGTGTGTGAGTCTTATCCTGCTACCCAACAATAAAGTTCATTACTTGACAATAGAATGGATGACTAGAAATCAAATTGAGGAGTTTGATCTGGTGGCTCCCGAGGACGTGGACAGGATTCTGGGCAGGCTTAGCACGGCCACATGTTTATTGGACCCGTGTCCCTCCTGGTTGGTGCTGGCCTCCGGGAGGTTACACGAGACTGGCTCCAGGGTATTATTAACACTTCTTTGAGTGTTACTTTCCCGCCGCCTTGAAGGAGGCGGTGGTGAGGCCCCTCCTTAAGAAGCCTTCCCTGGACCCGGCTGTATTAGCAAATTATCGTCCAGTCTCCAACCTTCACTTTGTGGCAAAGGTTGTTGAGAGTATGGTGGCGCGACAGCTCCCCCGGTACCTGGAGGAAATGATCTATCTAAATCCATTCCAGTGGGGCTTCAGGCCTAGGTACAGCATTGGTCGCATTGGTTGATGATCTCTGGAGGGCTTGGGACAGGGGCTGTTCCTCTGTCCTGGTCCGATTAGATCTCTCAGCGGCTTTTGATACCATCGACCATGGTATCATGCTGCGCCAATTGGAGGGGTTGGGGGTAGGGGGCATCGTGTTATGGTGGTTCTCCTCCTTCCTCTCTGACCGGTCGCAGTTCGTGTTGACAGGGGGACAGAGATCAACCTCGAGGCGCCTTGTGCGTGGGGTACCGCAAGGGTGAGTTCTCTCGCCCCTTTTGTTCAACATTTATGAGAAGCCGCTGGGTGAGATCATCCGTGGTTTCGGGGTGAAGTACCATCTGTATGCTGATGACATTCAGCTGTACATCTCCACCCCGGACCACCCCAACGATGCCCTTGATGTGATGTCCCGGTGCCTGGAGGCCGTGCAGATCTGGATGGGGAGAAACAGGCTCAGGCTCAAACCGTCCAAGACCGAGTGGCTGTGGCTTCCGGCATCCCGATATAGTCAGTTGGTCATCGCTGACTATTGGGGGCGAGTCATTGGCCCCCACAGAGAGGGCTCACAACTTGGGCGTCCTCCTGGATACACGGCTGTCTTTAGAAGAGCATATGACGGCTGTGGCCGGGGGGTATTTTATCAGGTTCGCCTAATCCGCCAGTTGCGTCCCTTTCTGGATCAGGATGCCTTACGCACGGTCACTCATGCTCTCGTCACGTCACGTCTGGACTACTGTAATGCTCTCTACATTGGGCTCCCCTTGAAGAGCACCCAGAGGCTCCAACTGGTCCAGAATGCGGCCGCGCAGGTGGTTATGGGGGCGACTAGGCACTCCCATGTAACACCTCCCCTACGTGAGCTGCACTGGTTCCCGGTGGTCTTCCGGGTGCGCTTCAAGGTATTGGTTACCACCTTTAGAGCGCTCCATGGCTTAGGACCCGGGTATTTATGAGACCACCTTCTGCCATCGATTGCCTCCCACCAACCAGTACGCTCCCACAGAGAGGGGCTCCTCAGGGTGCCGTTGGTCAAACAATGCCGACTGGCGGCCCCCGGGGGAGAGCCTTCTCTGTGGGGGCACCTACCCTCTGGAATTAGCTGCCCCCGGAGATATGGAGGATCCCGGATCTACGCACCTTTCGCCATGCCCTAAAGACGTTTTTATTCCAACTAGCCAGGCTGGCCTAACTCTTTTAAATTGTTTTAATTTTTAAACAACTGTTTAATTATGGGTTTTAATACAGGGGTGCTTTTAATTGTGGGCCAAATTAATTTAATCGGATTTTAATACTGTTTTTAAATTTTGTGTTTCTTGTGTTTTATCTGTTGGCTGTTCACTGCCCCGAGTCCTTCGGGAGAAGGGCGGTATATAAATATAAACAATAAATAAATAAATAAATATTCTACACAGTCCCAAGTCCCAAATCAACTGGAAAGCTTGGGGACCACTGGTTTATAAGATGGAGCTCCCATAAACAAAAAATAAAAACTCAAGTTATATTCTTGAATGACAAAATTATGAAGCAAACAAGAACGGAAGAAATAATGTAGCTGGTTCTGTTTTTTCATAATAATGCTATTACAGAATTTTCCAGGACTCTGGTGTAGTTGTCTTTATATTCCTCTCAATTTCTGACTCAGAGAGCAAACTATAATGATGAACTAGGATGGGGGTGGTGGTGGTGAAAGTCTAATATGGTCAGTTTTAAAAAACTATTACACAAGGTTTGAACAGGTCTGTATCCTAAAGGACCTTAGGATTATCAACTATGGAAAAATACAATTGCTATTTCAGTGCAAATCAGAGCTCAAGTACTTGCCTTCATCCTTGCTTTCATTGTCATCTGAATTACTTTCACTATCAGCATCATAGCCTTTTTCTTCAGCAAAAAATTTAAAGCAATAGCATTGTGATTCATCAGCTTCTTCAGATATTTCATCAGGCCGAGACACAGGCTCCTTTTCAGACTGATGGGTCTGACATGATATTACAGAAGTTTAAAATGTGCAATTAGAAATTCAACTATCATCTATTTTCATAGATTCTAGACTTCATAGCACTGAGAACTATGCTGAAACATTGACAGGTAAAATAGGATAGTAAATATCTGTCTAAATATACTAACCCCCACTTCCAATTAGGTACCTACCTTATTTCCCCAAAAATAAGACAATCTTAATAAGCTCAATCGGGCTTTTGAGCGCATGTGCTAAAATAAGCCTCCCCCTGAAAATAAGCCCTCCCCGAAAATATTTAAATGCAGATCTGGAAATCAGGTAAGATGGTAAGAGGAGCCCCATCTTACGCGCCTCAGAATAATAAGACCTCCCTGAAAATAAGGCCAAGCGCTTATTTTTAGGTTCAAAAAAATATATGACAGGGTCTTATTTTTAGGGAAACACAGTACATTCCTTAATATTTTAAATTCAATATATGCAGAACATAGCAGACAAAACAGAAATACAGGGACTCTGAATTCATACTAGGCAGAACAAGTACATGAGAAGGCAGCATTTAGACTAGTATGTTTTTGAAATTCACATTCACATTCTGGCTTAGTCTTTCAGTTCACCATGCATCCTACCTTGCCCAGTTGTTTTGCACACTTAACCAAAAAAAAAAAAAAAAAAAAAACCATTCTAGATCAGACTAAAAATCCTATCTACTCCAGTATTCTGGTCCAGCTACTGGTATTTACAAAACTGAAAAATGAGACTGTATTTAAAAAGAACACGAAAGAGGAATCAAATTGTTGCAGATATCTTGGAAGTTACTCAAAGTTACCACAATAGTAGCTCAGCTAGAATATGTATGCTACCCATTTCAAGAGGATGCCAACATGCCTAAGAGCAACCCCGTAACTGCAGGGTTTGGGACAAGTAAGCGAACAATGAGAAACGTGCAATTTGAGCGAGTTATACCTTTTCTTTCTTTTCTTCTGAACGATCCAGATCAGTAAAATATGTTCCCAATGCAACTCGAAGCAAAGAATCAAATAAAGGCTTCACCAACTCTGTTTCCATTACTCTAGCTTTAGTAAGCTGTTCCCTCATTTCAAGTAATATATCTTCCACACAAATGTTCTAAATTTAAGCACAAATAATTATTCACTTTTAATTCATGGAAATGCTATCAAAACCAACTATAGTTTCTGCTCTCATTTGTATTCTACGGTAAACTGTTGCTGAAAACAAGAATCAACATTCATTTCTCAAAGGGCTTTTTTTGTGTGCTGTGCTCCAACTAAATGTATCTATTCTAGCAATCTAATATAATATGCATGGTTTAATTTTTTTTAAAAACCTATGAAGTTAGTAAAAACACTCTTGCATTACTTTGGGGTAAGGGATACTACAATTTCCACTACATCAGAAATTGAAAAGTACACTGTGAGTAAGAATTCGTGCTGATTATTCCTTGGCAGTTTTTATTTTGCTCTCATAGACTTCTTTATGGAAATACATTTCTATCTATTTTCAATGCAGTTATTTGTATTAGTCCTATTTTATATTATTATTTGCTTTCTCCTCAGAATTACCTTATTAAAAGGAATTACACTCCCTTTTAAATGCTGGTTCTCAGCTGTCCATTTGCAATTATATTCTTGCAAAGGGCTCATCCAAATTACTTGCATTTATTATTCACACAGGATTTCCCATTGGTTTTATCTTTGCCACAAACCCTGCACTATACTCAGCCCACCCACCACAAAGCTGTTCAAGAATATGGAGAACTCACAGCACAATAGATGGCATGGGTTGAGGGTTTTGGGGGGGGGGGGGGGGTTGACAAATGCCATTCTGATACATTTGGTAAACTTCATTAAACTTATAAATTCTGCTTGTCATGAGATACTTGTTTCAACATGCCAAACAACCGGCTTTTTTGATCTACTTTCTAAAGCATCTGTCAATTAGAACCGGGAATATCAATATTTAATGAGGTTTTAAATGGCACAATACCTGAAGAGACTCCATTTCAGCCTTCTGCTGGAAATTAGTTGCACTGTGTAAACAAATTGCCAGCAGAGCTTCCAAGAGTCTTATACCTTGCAGCGACCAGTCATTTTCTTGCATTAAGACATGTTTTGATTTTGCAGTGCCATCAGTCAAAGCTTGCTCTGCATCTGAATGCTGATAAGAGATTGATTTCTGTTGATCTATATTGTTAAGATTTCCATCAGTATTACTGTCCGACTGCCCTTTCCCATTGTTTATTATCAACTGCGATGAGCCATTTTTGAAAAGAAATTCAGTAGGTTTCTCCTGCATTCCTTCTTCCTTTTCTTCTTTCACGCCAAGTTTCTCAATAATCATGGCTATTAATCTGTGACATACCTCAAAACCGCCAAGTCTATGGAATTGTCTTTGGAATATTGCATTACACAAATAGATCGAACGACACATTGACCAAGTATCTGCTGCCCTGTGTATATGTTCCAAAGATGGTAGAGTCAAACTTTCAAATGACAGACATGGAAGCTTATGGCTGAAAGGTTCACTAGCAGTACTATCATAACCTGAGGTATCTTCAGAATCATTTGTTGAATCTCGGTCAGCCTCTGCTTCCTTACTTACGCATAAAAAAGTAACACAGAGAAATAGATTTATCATATTGAGGTGAACATCTTGACTGACTGATTTCTTCCTTTTCGGATTCACTTCTTTGAGCCCGGCATAAAATTTACTTAGGCTCTGAGGCACATCGGAAACCATTTGCTGTCTGTGAACAGAAACATCCAAGTCTAAGGCAGGCACTTTTTCTTCACTGTCCAAACCATCCACATCTGGCATCAATTGATCTGTCTGCTGATCTCCAAGGGAAAATATTAATGTTTCAAATACTTTCAATGAGTATGCTCTCACACTGTCCAAGTAATTTAATTCAGTTATTTGATTTATTCCATTACAGCTTAAAAATAATTCTTGTATTATTCTGTGGAGAAAAAAATATTTTAAACTGTTATCAACTAAATGAAAGAGAGAGAGGGAGAGAGAGGGGGGGAGGGAGAGAGAGACAGGGGGAGAGAGGGAGAGAGAGGGAGAGAGAGAAAGAAAGAAAGAAAAAGAGAGAAATAATTTACTATAATGCCATATGTTATTGGGGGTTGGCTTATTAACGCTAAACTTCTAAATTACTTTACAAACTTTTTTTCATTAATAAATAGTTTCTTGTAGCTAGTACATGATGATCTAGTGGGAAGAAGAAGAGGATTCAGTCAGCAGCTTTCCCACACTTGGAGATGACAAGAACTGAATTTACTCTTCTAATCCAAAGCATGTGCTATGCTGCCAAGTTATGCTATGCTATGCTATGCTATGCTATGCTATGCTATGCTATGCTATGCTATGCTATGCTATGCTATGCATATTTCAAAGCACAGCTTCAGTAACTAATTGCTTCATTTACATAAATGAAGAAAGCAACTGAGAAGTAGAATGTAATAAGCATACAAGCTTTTATCGGAATACTAGACTTTGGCCTTGAACATATACTATGGGAATTATGGAATATGGGCTTATATATTTCCAAACAATACAAGAGCTGATTTTTCTATGAAGCAATAGTTTTTCAGAGCATTCAGGAGGTCTTTTGGTAGGACCTTAACCGTCTGGAAATATATGTGCTTATTTATTTTTAAAGATGCAAGATTTGTCAAGAGGGAAGAAAATAAATGTGGCCTCATATAGATTTAGTGTAAAAATAAATTCCAAAATTGGGCATTTATGTAAATCTAGTATGGAATATAATTTTGTTAATACTACACCAATATAATTTGCTTAGTAAGACCATAAAGAAGTTTAATCCAAGGCCAGTTTAAAATGGGAGCTGGTCCAGGAGTAGGAATTTATGACTTTGGTGATCTTTACTCATCTTCCTTTACTATCACCAGTGACATTCTTAGCTTCCAATTTTATGATGCCAAGAAGAGGTATGGAAGTAACTGGCAAATATATTTGTTCCCCCCAGTGAACAAAATGAACAAACCTGGATTTAAACAGTATTGGTAGAGTCTGTAAATAGATCTGAAGGACTTCCTGAGGCAGACATCTTTTTTGATAGCCACTTGTTTGACTAAAAGCAGTAGTTGCACCAGCTTGTTGGGAGTAATGAGCCAACTCAACACCTCTCTGGAGCACTGGGCTGAATATATAATTGTATAGTTTCCACTGAATAATCTCATTGCCTTTTTGGATCAAACTGCAAATATGACTAGCAATCTGCATGCAACGCAGTTTGTCATCATCCTCAAAAACAAGGCTCTGATATGCCTCCAAGGCATCCCATTTCAGAAACATATTTTCAGATCCTCTGCTAGGCAAAATTCCTTGAAACCTGTATGGAGCTGATGAACTTGACGCTGATACTTCAGCAGCATTCCCATGTAGAAAGTCATCAAGTTCTGCAAGTTGATCACAGTCAATGCTACAGATGTTGCAAGAGGCATGTGTCACTCTCTGAGAAATTTGTAATCCTCCAAGTTGTTCTAAAATAAACTTATTAAGAATGCTTAATATATGCGGCTGAAAATTCTTGAATGTTTGAGATCTGAAGGAATGAAGCAAGGGGCTAATTACTGATTTAGGATCCATGCAACAACATATGCCTACATTATGGATTCCAGTTAAGATCTGAAAACATGTACTGTTCAGAGAAAGTTTTTGCAGCAACCTCAGACACTGGTGAGCACAAACAGCAACGCAGCAACACCGGTCAGGATAATGAACTTCCCCATCAGCTGTTTCTTCAAAAGGATTCTTAGAATCTTGATTTTTAAAAGTAGAAACTGGCAATCCTGAGAGATCTCTGTGGTGATGCATGAAGTGAGAATACTCACATCGCCTGTGCCGTTTTCTCGTACACACAGACTGATGAAGTTGTTCCGATTTCACCTTTTTGATAGTGCTGATTATTTTCATAATGCTGTTGATGAGGGCTTTGAGATACTCTGACGCTTCTGTGTTGACCTCTGGGCCTCTGGCGCATAATCCTTCCATCTGGAGTGCTGTGGTTTCAAACAGTTTGAAACCCTGCTGCTGTATGAATTCGTGAACCAGATCCATTGCTTGGCTAAAATAAATTGGATTAGAGGCTGCACTCTGAAGGCAGCAGATTAGAATTTGCAGAACTCCTTCTATGAACTCGGGCAAAAGAAGGAATCTGTGGCGATTCTGTGAGAAAAGATTAACCTGCAATACGTTTTGTAAAGTTTCTTGTGATCTTGAAGGAAAAGGACTAAATAGTGCATCTAGAATACATTTCACTTTTAAGGCTGCTTTAAGTAAATCAATAAGATTTTTTCTCAAATTTCCGGGCATAGTATCAGCATTATTAACATCCACTGCCATAAGATGCAGCACCGTCCTAAAGAGCATTCTCTGAACCAGAGCAACTGATTCTTCTGTCCAACTTGATGAAACAGCTTCATTTTCAGCAGCACTATTTATATTGTAACAATCTCCAAGTTTAGACAAGAATTCAGTTAGAGTGCCTATCACACTGGCTGCCAATGCAGACTTGTGGTTCAATGCAATGTCAAATTTACATATTTTTTCCAGCAAGGACAGTAAGACATGACACAAATCAAAAGGAGAGTTGTCTAGATAACTGGCAGATGGTGTAACTGACTCATCTGAAGCCTGAACAATATTTTCTTGAGCTGGAATGAACTGTTGAGAGTTCTCCCTTCCATAATTACAGCTCTGGACCATTTCAGATTCTAGAAAGTTACATCCACTTGTTACAGATTGCTCTTTAGACTGGTTTGCTGGAAAAGGCTGCAGAAGCTGCGGTCTCCTGTGCCTTATCATAGCGCTAGTCTTCTCATCTGAATTGCCTTCTGAATCAGAGGTGGAGATTTGGGATTTCCTTGCATCCCTCACAGAATATCGATGAGTAGTTTTGCGCTGACGTCTGTTCTTCCAAGAAGAATTTAGCTTTCCAGAAGCCTGAGCAGGCAGATGAACATTTTCTCCTATATTTTGTTTTTCCTGAGTAGGTTTCAGAGAACTTGTCTCTCTGGTCAAACATATTTCAACAGAGAAGGGCAGATTAAAATCTGTTGGAAAACAGGAAGATTATTTCAATTGATACTATAATCTCACAGCTTGAGATACAAATGTGTCATCATACATATCTAGATGCAAATTTATATGGCCAACCTATTACTTAAAAGATCTTTAAAGACTTGCCACGCAGAAGGCAAGACCTAACTGTGTAATATATGCACCTAAATGATTTTAGTATGATCTAAATGTATGTTATTAAGATTCGCCTTGTAATAAATATAATCTATCTAGTAAATTCAAATGTGTCCTGACCAAATCCATTTTCTTCTTTTCTCTTTGGTTACATATAACAGGAACTATAGTTTTTAAATATGAAGTGCTACAGATAATTTGTTTTGGGAAAAGGATTTAATGAAATTAGCTGTAATACACAAATTAGCCCTTGAACACAAAAACCAATACCAAACTTTGAATAGAAACTCTTTAAATCAAAGCTAAAAAAAACCCTCAGTTTAATTTCAGACACAACTCAGTTCTGTACACTGCCTACAATATATGACTCTTCATTTTTCCAAGTTGTCATGAATATTTATGAAGCACTTTAAAAAGTACATTTTATAAGGTAATTGAAAGATATAGAATACGATTGTAAAAAAGCTCTACGATACCTATTAAACAACCTTGCTTTTATACAGTTATATGCACAGAAATTTTAGATGTTCACTTAGCTGGAAAAATGTATTTCAACTTATAATTATAAAATATATTTTAAACTTATGCATCAAGATTACAGAGAACTTACCTATGGCCTTTTCTTTCTCCACAGGTATTTTCCATACTAGCGGCAGAAGTGATAGGAGGAGAGTAAGGAGGTCTTCTCGACAGGTAAGCTCCTATTAAAGAAACAAAAACTCATGTTTTTATGATAATTCAGAAAAATAATTTACCATACATTCATAATTAAACCTGGGTTAAAGATTTATTATTTTTATTTCTTTTCAAAGCTTCTAATACCAATTTACAGCATTCTGTATTAACATTTTAACCATTTAACCTGAAGTGAAAAAAGTTACAGGTAATCCTCAAAGTAATGACTGTAATGGAGCCTCATCAGTCCCCTTTTTCAGGTCACAGTAACTTGAAACAGTTATTAAGTGACAAATCATAAATTGAGGACTACCTGTAATTCAATTGAGCTCTAATCCTGAGAAATTTTCTTTTTTCCATCTGTCAAGATTTTCTCTAATTCTTTCAATTTAACCTAAGGTTTGGTTTAAAGACTGGAAATGCCTTACATAATCGGTGCGTTCCTAAGACTTCCCCTTAGATTTCAACACAGCTAAATTTACAATAACATTTTAGAACAGCTGGCAGAAGTTTAGAGTACTGTTTCATAACATTTTTAAGACTACCGTATTTTACTATGGCAATTGCTTCACAGATTTCAGTTTTATTGCACATTCTTTTTAACCTGTACATTAGTAATTTGGGGGTGCCCTCCTTTAACTTTCTATTTAATCCAGGTGAGAGAACAGATACTGTGATCATTTTTACCAGTTATTTTTAGATGATACTGAAGCCTACATCAATTTCAATCAGGTTTTTCTTTGATCTCTAGATAGGTTGGCCCCCGGATAGATTTTTCTTTTTACTAGCTTGATCGATTCCAGAAAATACTAGGAGTATAAAGGGTTCTTGCCTTGTCTCCAAATACTGTTTAATATTCACATTAAAATGGTAAATGAAATAACTGATTTGGAAAAGAAATACCATTAGTGTGACAACAACCAGGTTGCAGACATACAACTGCAAAAAATATTGTATAGCCACAAAAATAAAACAATAAAAAATAGAAGTAATATTGTCTAAGACAGTAATGGCTTAATCGGGCTATTAAATTTGTACTGGCTGCATTTCCACACCAGGTTAACTTGATAAATTGCAACTCTGGTTTATTTTTAAATAGCAATATATTTAAATCTACCTATTTACTTGATTTATGATTCAATGTATTATGAATACTTTGAAAAAATTACGAAGTTTAGTTAACCTACGAGTGAACTGGCTGGAAAGAGATCCTGTCCTTCAAGTCATTCATATCTGATTACTTCATGTAAAAAACTCCACCATGTCCTACATTATTAGTACAGTGACTAAAAGCTACAGCACTGGCTCCCATATTACAATATTAGCCTAATGATGATTCTTGATGAACGTATCTTTCTTTTATATACACTAAGAGCATATGTACCAAGACCAATTCCTTGTGTGTCCAATCACACCTGGCCAATAAAAAAAAAATTCTAATGCAGGGGAGTCAAACTCATGTTGTCACGGCGTCGTCATGTGTCGGGACTTTAATCTCCTTTGCTAAACTGGGCATGGGCATGGCCAGCCTGTGACACATCCGGCCAATGGGCCGGGAGTTTGACAGCCCTGGCCTAATGGAAAGCTTTTGCGTGAACCCTACAATGCAACCAATAAAGCTGATTGTCAAATGCATCTGTCATCCTGATCCTGGCTGATGTAAAAATCCAATTTCCAAACAGAATATGAAAGTGATCCCAATTAGTTAGTCTTCTTTAGTTAGTCTAAGCACAATGAAGGATATGCATCATATTTTTTCATTCAAATATTGTTCCAGCTAAATACAATACAAATGTGAAAACAACATTTACCTGGTCAATGATGGAATTAAGTTTAGTAAGCAAAATGAATCCATGACCTTGAATAAGATATTGTGCAAGGGCAGCTATATGTGTTTTCTCTTCCTCTTCCTCCCTGGCTTCCACCCTTTGGTCCACTGCATTGCAAAGATGGCTGACATCGGACAAAAACTCTCGTGCCAGAGAGTTACTCGCACTGCTCATGTCTGAGCTGTCACAAATAAACAAAGGATTTTCAACATTAATAAAAAACATGATTTCCAAAGATGTAAGGAAGTTAGAATAGTTTATATAGTTTGCAGAGGTATCATTTTTTAAAATTTGTCCCTTTGAGTCAGTTTTTGACTCCTGGTAACTGCCTCGGCTAGTCCTTGCAAATTTCTTGGCAAGGTTTCATTGGAAGTTGTTTGCCATTGTATCCTTTCTATTGTATAATTTAGCAACCTAAAATAGCGACAACATTTGTCAGCTAACTGGCTGCTACTATAATCTATATTATAGTACTAAATATTTTGTTTCCTAGATTTGAATACTTTTCCCATATATAAGAAAATATAAGTGAGAAATCACCTTACATTACAAGCCTATCAGTATTTAATGATGTTTATAATTAACAATATGCATATTATTGGCATACATGCAGGACAGATACTGATTTTTAAAAAATAAATAATTTATACAATAAGCTAACATTTCTTTAAAAAATGATAGAAGCATTCTCGACTCTTTAAATCTTTGCAAAACTTCAGTTTCAAATAAATGGACATTAAAACATTTTAAAAAGCTATTAAGAGAATTGGCTTTGAAAAAGCTACAGCATAATACATTCTGTTTTCATCTGAGCTGAGGAAAAGAGGAGAATAATAAGATTAAAACAGGAGTACCTTAGAGAAAATATGAAAGCATGTATTAAAATTTATGCACAAATTTAAAATTTTTAATAAGCTACATAAAAATTAGGATGGTTTTCATATCCATTCCCTGACAAGAAAGCAAAATAAGAATTTATGTAAGGATTGCTACATTTAGCTGTTTATAACAGTTTTCCAAAATCTTTTCTAGGAAATTACTTCTAATGCATTACACACAACGAAAAATAAGTGGAGAGGAAAAAAGAATCTCTTATATCTCTTCAAATTTACGTGATGGACAGGAGTAAGTGTCCATACATGGAAACACTGTAAACGTTGGAAGCTATCTTGAAGTTTCATTATCCATTTTATTCACAATTAAATTATAGTACTAATGAAATATGATGTAAGGTACACACATATTTATTTTTTCTTAAAGGTCAAGTGGGATTCATGTCAGCAATACTCCAGACTATTTATTAACTAATATTAGTCTGTAAAGTATCCCAAGTTTACTTAAGACACATGAAAACCTATACAAGATTTAGGATCATAAAAATCATCCTGCATCACAGGAAGACCTACTATTTAACTTCTAAATTTATAATTTCTTTGTTATCGCAGCCAGTAGAATTGTAATGGAATTATCCTGTTTTCTACAATCTTCAACATGATCTTGATTCAGTTCACTTTCATGCTTATTTAAATATCTTAAAATACGCTCAGTCCCCAAAACTCACCAGATTATACTTCCTCTCTCATTGATAGTAATTATCAAGCGTTAAATGGATATATTCTCAGTATGTCTGCTAGCAACTGACCTGTAAAACAAGGCATATATGAAATAAATAAAATGCATACTATAGCTAATAAAAAATGTGCCTAAAAATAATTGTTAGAATCCTTCACAAATTAAAGGCTTGCTTAAAAAACACAAACTAATTCCTAATGGCTGCATACTGCATGCTATATGTTTAATCTATGCTGCTCCCATTTTCCTCCAAATAGGATCTGTATGCCAGAAATCAGCAGAATACAGAACATAATTAATTAAATTAAATTAAATTAAATTAAAGACAGGCTGTGTTCAAAGTGAATAAGTGAAAAGGTAATGAGAAAATGACTCAAAATGAACATTACAACTATTCAAGACTCGTGCGTTTTTTAAAGCAATTTCTATTGAAAATTTTAATTATAATAGTTAAAGCAAATACAAACTAAACAATTTAGTTCCCATGAAAATCTTCTTATTTATATAATTATTTCCTGGACTCATGTGTTTTTGACCTTAAGACTTTTAATTTATTAAGAAATAGAAAAGGAAATTAATAAAGGTTATGTTTAAAAATGTGCTCTAATTTCTTGAAAATTTAAATATTCTTTCAAAGAAAACTGATTTAGAATGAAACAGTTTGAACAGACTGGTAGAAAGTAGCTTCCTGCTACAGCATCTCTCCCAAATTATCTCTTCCAAATTCACCTTTGCAAAATATTCAAATGTGACCAAAACCTTTAAAGTGCTATATAAACTAAATAGTGTAATAAAAAGATGTAATAAAAATCACTTAAATATGAGCCAGCAGTATGCAGCAGCTGCCCAAAAAAAATTAATACAGTTTTAGGCTGCATCAACAAAGGGATAGAATCAAGCTCACGTGAAGTGCTAATACCACTTTATAATGCCTTGGTAAGGCCACACTTGGAAAACTGCATCCAGTTTTGGTTGCCATGATGTAAAAAAGATCTTGAGACTCTAGAAAGAGTGCAACAAAGATAATTAGGGGACTGGAGGCTAAAACATATAAAGATCAGTTGCTGGAATTGGGTATGTCTAGTTTAATGAAGAGAAGGACTAGGGGTGACATGATAGTAGTGTTCCAATATCTCAGGGGCTGCCACAAAAAAGAGGGAGTCAAGCTATTCTTCAAAGCACCGAAGGTGGGACAAAAAGCAATGGATGGAAACTAATCAAGGAGCAAAGCAACCTAGAACTAAGGAGAAATTTCCCGATAGTTAGACCAATTAATTAGTGGAACAACTTGCCTCCAGAAGCTCTGAATGCTCCAACAGTGGAAGTTTTTAAGAAGAGATTGGACAACCATTTATCTGAAATTGCATAGGGCAGTGATGGTAAACCTTTTTGGCACTGAGTGCCCAAATTGGAACATGTGTGCGTGCACACGCTGGAAACCCGAATACCAGCCGGCCAATGCGCATGCCTGTTTTTGGGGCATTTTTGGCCGGTTTTTTTTGGCTGTTTTCAGGCTGTTTTTTTGGGCCATTTTTGGCCTGGAAAGGGCCTGAAAATGGCTTGGAAAATGGCCTGTTTTTTGGCCATTTTTTTGGCCGTTTTCTGGCGCTCCAGCACCCGTGAAGAGCAGCTGAGAAGAGCAGAAGAGCAGCTGGCGATGGCACATGTGCCTACAGGGAGGGCTCTGCGTGCCACCTCTGGCACGCATGCCATAGGTTCGCCATCATGGGTATAGGGTTTCCTGCCTGAGAAGGGGGTTGGACTAGAAGACTCCAAGGTCCCTTCCAACTCTGTTATTCTGTTATGTAACAAATGTTTATTGTACAAGGATTTTTCTGAACAAAATTTAATTAATAAGCCAACAACACACATTATGAAGTAGTATGAATGGAAAGTGTACATTAACTAATTACTGTGTTTTGTTTATATTCTTATCTCACATCTGAGGACTAAAAATAATCCATTTATATCTAACTAAAATGGCATAGGAGCTTTTTTTCCTTCCTTCAATTTAAACGTTGAGATGGCATAAGAAGCACAGAAGTAATTGTACAAAACAAATTGCATGAATTATTTTAATTGGGTATCAATCTGGAAAGTCAAGCACTTTGTCCACTGATATAATTGCAACCTTCTTTATAAGAGCAATAATAACATTGGAAGAATCCACAACAATTGAACTGTTTGCCAGAAATGCTTTTCTCTAATTGATGCATGCATTTCTATGGACACTCAATTCGAGGTGTGTGACTAATAATAAACCTTCTTGGCTGCACTGCTTGTACAACAGTGGACCTGACTAGTGCCCCAAGGCGTCACATGCTAATGAGAGCTGTTCTCCAGAATTCTGGATCTGCGCTTGCAATTGATTGTGGTCATTGTTTTTGGGAACTTAGAGCAAAGGGGCAATGAACAAGCAAGGCTTAACCAGCTTTGATGGTGGCATGGCAACCATGGGTTTAATAACAACAACTTAGCAAAGCTTGTCTTTTTTGCCTCATAGTGAACTTGGAACAATAATAATTCTATATCAGAATGTGTGCACACACAGAGTGTAAAAGAGAGGAAGAGAGAGGAAGAGAAAAAAATAACCCAAACTGGAATCAGTACCTCTTGAACCAATTCATACTTCTATAATTAGAATGCCTTCACATAACAAAGCATTTCTGGACTAAGTTGGTTTTACATTTGTTTGAAAAATCACCAGCCTCTAGCTAGAAAAGCAATATTTCTTTGATTCATACCCCATGTTCTACAGCTTATCTGTATCCCTTTAACCTTGCCATATGAATTCTTACTCTTGGTTTTTGTATCTGTCTCTCTGGAAATTCAGATGCACAAGATTCCATGAGATAGCACTGATTTGCAAATAACTGATTTTTTTTTTTAAGAAACCTGTGCTTGTATCAGAACTACAATGTTCAATCAAAAATATTTAATGAATTAAAAAAATGCCTTAATGAACTTGACAGCAGATTTTGAATTTGTAATAGAAGTCCTTAGAAAATGCATATAGTAATCATTTTAAAGAAGGCAAAAAAGGAAGACCTTTCCTACGATAGTTCTGCGTTTCTTTAGCCTATTTTTTTTCTTCAGATCTATTTATATTTTGGAGAAGCTGGAAATCTGGAAACAGGTGAGTTTTGTAACTCACCTGTCATTTAACTCACCTGTCACCTCATTTAAGAATTCCTTAACCTTATCTAAGTTCTGCTTCTTTTTATAATATATAAATTATAATTATAATATTATTATACAATATTATATATAATACAACTTCAAATATATGCTTTTGGAATATGTATACTCCAAAAGCATATATTTGAGGTTATATTATAGCAGACAGCAATATACTCATATTTCTATTAATTAAAAAGAAGTCTCCTGCCTTCTATTCCATTTACCTAATTAAATACTTATCCAACAAAACTAATATTTAGGGACCATTTTTAAAAATATTTAAATTACTGACACATTTAATTATACATATCACAGAAGTATGTGCAAAAATAATTCTATCATCTATTTTCTTAATAGCTTCAAATATCTACTAAATTTAATTTGCACATATCATTTTTTAAATCATTATAAATCCAAGGTTGTAATGTTGGCCAGGGATGGAAAATGTATCCATAGTCTCTTCAAATGTTATATATAATCCACCAGCCTGATATGCAAATATTGAGAAATGGTTATTTGTTTAGAAAGTGTTTAATACATTTTCATGATAACATCTGCTTATCTCTACCAGAACTCAGATAAGAAAACAAAGAACTATTTTAAATTTGAATTTGCTGAGAAGATATGTTTCCCACTGAACTACTAGAAGTGCAGGTTAAAAGGATTCTAGCCCAACTTTGATAGAAATATAGCGAACATTTACTGTCTTTGAATAAGTTCACTTCTCCTGGGCAGGACTGAGTACATCCCAACTAATAAAGAAACTTGTGATAAGATTCTGAAGTATTTTTTCTGAAAAATCTTGAAGAATGTGTGAAGAAAGTTTCAAAATGAAGAATAGTGAATTTGGGTTGTCAGTCTGATAACAAAAAGCAGATTGTAAAATTGCTAATCCATAAGCATTTTGAAAATAATGTAGTAGTATTTCATTGTAAAATTAATTATATTTTAAAAATTGGATAACAATGTATCGAGATTGTAGAAATGTTGTGGACAGAATTATTTTGACTTCAACAAATATGACATGCCAATACATATATATAAACCCAATAATTAAGGGGTTAAATTTGGGCAAGGTGGATGACGGATCTTTTTATGGCAAAGTAATAAATCTAGTAGACCAAGGGAATGCTGTGAATGACATATATCTTGATTTCACTGAATTGTGTTATAGATTCTTTCATGATACCCTTGTGGACAGATGGATAAATATGAAGTAGAAGATACAGCAACACAGTATATTTCAAACTAAATGAATAAGCACACTCAGAAGATGTTTTGCATCATCCTAAAAAGAAGTAACTGTGGGGCTTTCCCAGAATTTTCTCTGTCCTTGACCCAGGATTATCAAATTATCAAATTTGTTAAGATATTTGTTTTTGTGCTTTTATACTTTTGCTTTTTGATGATGGCTTTAGCTTGCTGTTAGAGTATTATGTATGTTACCATGCATGTGTTCATGTACAACATAGGGAACCATACTCTAAATAATTAATATCCATAAGTACAGTCACCCAGAAATCAGAATAAATGAGTTTCGGGATATAAAAATCAAGCAGCACAGTGTAAAAATGGGACTAAAATTAAATATAAAGAAATCTTGTTAATGACAATAGATACAACAACTAGACTTAGAACTGACAATTAGATATTGAAGTGGTAGGTAACTTCTGTCTTTTAGGATCAACAAGCAATCAAGAAATAATTGCAGACTATTACTTCACAGAATAGTAATCAAGGCCATGGACATGATATATTCAGATGCTATGTCTACCTACAAAGATCACTCATGCAGGCAATGGTTTTCCCAATGACAGTCTATAGCCGTGATGGCGAACCTATGGCACACGTGCCACAGGTGGCACGCGGAGCCATATTAATGGGCATGCCAGCTCAGCTCTGGGGCGCATGCGCGCACCAGCCAGCTGATTTTCGGGCCTTCTGGGCCCACCAGAAGTAGGGAAACAGGCTGTTTCCTGCCTCTGGAGGGCCTGGGAGCGGGGTGGAGAAGGCCCGTTTTTCTTTCTTACCTGGCTCCAGATCCTCTCTATGTATCTGGGAAGGGCGAAAACAGCCTTTCCCACCCCCTTGGAGGCCCTACAGAGGCTGAAAGGGCCCATTTCCCGACTCCCGGTGGGACAGGAAGTGACTTTTTTCCTGTCCCCAGCCTCCAGAGACTCCTAGAGAGGCTCCTAGAGACTCCTAGAGAGGCTCCTAGAGACTCCTAGAGAGGTTCTGGAGGCTAGGGACAGCAAAAAATGTCACTTCCTGTCCCACCGAGAGTTGGGAAATGGGCCCTTTCAGCCTCTGTAGGGCCTCCAAGGGAGTGGGAAAGGCTGTTTTCGCCCTTCCCAGATACACAGAGAGGATCTAGAACCAGGTAAGAAAGAAAAACGGGCCTACTAGGCCATCATGTGCCAGGAGCGGGGGGGAGAGGGGGGAGGGGGTTGCGCATGCATGTGCGTGGGCACGTGCATGCACGACCCTCCCCCGCCCCCCCCCCTCTCCTGGCACGTGATGGCAAAAAGGTCAGCCATCACTGGTCTATAGAAATGAAAGTTGACCGTTCAGGAAGCAAGATGGAAATTATATTGATGCTTTTGAACTTTGGTGTTGGAGAAGACTCTTGAGAATACCATGGGCCGCTAAGAAAAGAAATGGATTATTCAATAGATCAACCCAGAATTCGCATATGCAAATGACCAGGCTCAAGTTTTCCAACTTTGCTCACAATACACAAAGACTCTCTGTAGAAGGCTGTAATCCTGGGAAAGATGGAAGGAAAGAGAAGAAGAGGATGATCAGCAGCAAGGTGGATGATCCAAGCTACAGTGGCCATGGATGCATCACTGGAAGATCTGAAATACCAGATTAGGGATAGGTTGCATTGGAGAAAATCTACCTATGTGGCCACTGTCGACAGTGACTTGGTGACATATAATCAATAGGAATGAATAATAGAAAGCAAAGCACAAGCCCAGTTCCAGTAAATTGCTTGGTAAATATGTCTAGCTCGTGGTAATTAACACCATTTGCTCAGACCATTTAAAACATTTGGTCCTTCCATGAACACACCATTGTACTGCTTTAGAGAAAGCTACAAATATTTTGTGGTTGTTTCATTTGTTAAGTATAAAGTGATTCTTCAACTGGCTTATCACTTGACTTCTTAAAATTTTAAAATACAATGGATACATATCTGTTTGAAAAGCTAATGTATCATTAATCTTGTTTTGAAAGTAATAATACAATACTGATACATTGGCTTTTCAAATAGATATTTAAGAGTACATTTCAAATACCCTTAAACAAAAAAAAAAACTGTATTAGCCCATGAAACTACCACTACTACTGTATTATTAGTCAATAATTTCTCATAACAGTCTCTGTTCTAAAGATAAGCTTGAAGCTTTCTCAAAGGCAAGCTTTTGTCTTTGTTTTTCTATGTCAACTCTAAACCAAGTCAAAATCAGCATTGCAAGATACCCATTATTAAGTTACACAACATGTACCATATTTCACTGCTTTTCACTTTAGACTTTCAGTGAAAATAACAATTTACTTCCACTTTTAGAACTCTTCGTGAGAAGGGATTAGATGAGCTACATTCCACTACACATGTGATACATGGCATTAAAAGCAAATTTTATTTCTGCAAAAAGTGGAAATGTTCTTCCAGAGAGTGAATTCAGAGTAAATTGATTTTGTACACTGTAATACTAGAACAGCATTCCTGAATCCAAAACAAGGCAGTCCCAATAGGAGCAATAATGACAAACTACAATTCTCTACACAAAACCAGAGAAGCCAAAATTATCTTGCATTCATCTCGCATTATCATACAAAAAACAATATGACACATAAATGGAAGGAGGGGAAACGATTTTAAGTCAGCAGATAGACATATTGCAGAGCTTCTGACTCAGCCTCACAACAAACAGCTCCATCCAAAGCAATTACCGGTATACAGAAGCGAAGGTCAGAAAAGTTCTAGGGCAGCTGTTCTTTAATTAAAAGGACCAATCTAATAATAATCTAATGTTAGCAAAGACTTATCTAACAAACTTTCCTGAAGGATATTACTATCAAATTTTTCCAGTAATATCTAGTTAGTGTTGTACATTCAGCTGAAGCAGAATAGCAACCATTGTAATTATGGTATCTCACACAAAATTAGAATGGTGTATCTTCTGGTATGCAAATCTGAGTGAAGAGGCAGTGTGTGTAACAATTAAAATGTTGAACACAGGTTCAAATCCAGCCTCAGCCATGGAAGCTCATGAGGTGACTTTGGATCAGCCATCTCTTAAAGGGTGTACTATGTATGCCATCTTGTGCTTCCAAAGGAAAGGAAAGACATATAGCTAATCAACAAGCAAATGAATAAAAATCCTTAATAACACAAACAACATAAAAGAAACTAGTTGAAAGCAAAAGATTTGCAAAGAATCTTTCAATACTGTATTGAGAGATCAGGAAAAGGACTTCCTTTTCTGAAAAGGAAGTAGGCACATCCTAAAACTGTGGGTTAACTGACCACAATACCAACAAGAAATGAAACTTAACACCATAAAAACTGGCTCATCAGGCTAAAATATAAACAAACTACGAATTCCACCATCGTGTTTCAGAAATAGACATTCCAGATATTTAAGATTAGCCACCCTAAGATAACAATCTTTTATTTTAGGGTGGCTAATCTTTAACATCTAGAATGTCTATTTCTGAAACACGATGGTGGAACTTGTAGTTTGTTTATATTTTAGCCTGATGAGCCAGTTTTATGGTGTTATCTTTTGTCATTTAATAGAAAAGGTTGAGGTTGTTGAAAATGCATATCCATCTGGATGCATCTCTACCCATATTAAGCTGTCTGGACATAAAATATATCCTAAATTATACATAAAGATGTGCAATAAAGAAGGAACCGTAAGTATTTCATTATGCAACAATGAAGGTAGAGCATGGCTATTTTTAATAAACATCCTTATATTCCTAATTACTGCACTTCACAAAGAAATTTGACAATTATGCAGTCTTTAGGTACAGGTGGAACTCAAAAAATTAGAATATCGTGCAAAAGTTCATTTATTTCAGTAATGCAACTTAAAAGGTGAAACTAATATATGAGATAGACTCATTACATACAAAGCGAGATAGTTCAAGCCTTGATTTGTCATAATTTTGATGATTATGGCTTACAGCTCATGAAAACCCCAAATTCACAATCTCAGAAAATTAGAATATTACATGAAATCAATAAAACAAGGATTGTACATAGAACAGTATCGGACCTCTGAAAAGTATAAGCATGCATATGTACTCAGTACTTGGTTTGGGCCCCTTTTGCATCAATTACTGCCTCAATGCAGCGTGGCATGGATGCTATCAACCTGTGGCACTGCTGAGGTGTTATGGAAGACCAGGATGCTTCAAAAGTGGCCTTCAGCTCTTCTGCATTGTTCAGTCTCATGTCTCTCATCTTTCTCTTGGCAATGCCCCATAAGATTCTCTATGGGGTTCAGGTCAGGCATGTTTGCTGGCCAATCAAGCACAATAATCCCATGGTCATTGAACCAGGTTTTGGTACTTTCGGCAGTGTGGGCAGGTGCCAAGTCCTGCTGGAAAATGAAGTCAACATCCCCATAAAGCTCGTCTGCGGAAGGAAGCATGAAGTGCTCCAAAATCTCCTGGTAGACGGCTGCCATGGACTTAATGAAGCACAGTGGACCAACACCAGCAGATGACATGGCTCCCCAAATCAACACAGACTGTGGAAACTTCACACTGGATTTCAAGCATCTTGCAGTGTGTGCCTCTCCAGTCTTCCTCCAGACTCTGGGTCTTTGGTTTCCAAATGAGATGCAAAAGTTGTTCTCATCAGAAAAGAGGACTTTGGACCACTGAGCAACAGACCAGTTATTTTTTTCTTTAGCCCAGGTAAGACGTTTCTGACGTTGTTTGTTGTTCAGGAGCGGCTTGACAAGAGGAATACGACATTTGAAGCCATATCCAGGATCCGTCTGTGTGTGGTGGCTCTTGATGCACTGACTCCAGCCTCAGTCCACTCCTTGTGACAGTCCCCAACACTTTTGAATGGCCTTTTCCTGAATTCCTCTCCAGGCTGCGGTCATTCCTGCTGCTTGTGCACCTTTTTCTTCCACACTTTTCCCTTCCACATAACTTTCTATTAATGTGCTTTGATACAGAACTTTGGGAACATCCAACTTCTTTTGCAATTACCTTTTGAGGCTTTCCCTCTTTATGGAGGGTGTCAATGATGGTTTTCTGCACAACTGTCAGGTCAGCAGTCTTTCCCATGATTGTGATTCCTACTGAACCAGACTGAGAGACCATTTAAAGGCTCAGGAACCTTTGCAGGTGTTATGGCTTAATTAGCTGATTAGAGTGGGACACTTTGAGCCTAGAATATTGAACCTTTTCACAATATTCTAATTTTCTGAGATTGTGAATTTGGGGTTTTCATGAGCTGTAAGCCATAATCATCAAAAGTATGACAAATCAAGGCTTGAACTATCTCGCTTTGCATGTAATGAGTCTATCTCATATATTAGTTTCACCTTTTAAGTTGCATTACTGAAATAAATGAACTTTTGCACGATATTCTAATTGTTCGAGTTTCACCTGTAGTCATGTTTTAGCAGCTAATTCTATCCAGCTAAACTTTTCCAGCATAAAACATTAGGGCGTTAACTGACTTTTTTTGGCTTTTTTAGTACAAAACAAAGCCTGATGAAGGCAAATATATTTCTATATCAAAAAAGCTTTATTTGACATATATATAGTATCACTTGATTACAGCCTGTGTAGCTTTACTGTAAAAGAGGACCAATTGTAACCATATCTTCTGTAATCAAAGTGATCAAAGGTGATCAAAGTTTAGACAAAACAGCCAGTGGCAATCTGTTATGACAACAGGAGTGCTTTCTTTGCATAATATCTCATTTCAATCCCATACATCTTTCTATAAAAGCTCTTGGTAACAGAGAATGAGAATCGTCTTTGCTTGACATTCTATTTATTTTATTCTAACAATAAATAAAGTATAGCTGCCAGTTATAGTTATATTGAATCAGAAAGGCCAATGATCCAACTCAATAGAAAGCTATTCTAAGTGCTAATTTCTTCATTCACAACTACATTACAAGCACAGATATTTAGCCTTAGGCATTTTGCTACATTAAAAAACTGAATTAAATCCACAATATGCAGGCATCAGCTAGTTCTAGAAGACAGAGAAGAGTGTCCCAATGCCGTGAAACTTCAGATTAGAGGTTTTACTTCCACATACATAAAAATAACAATATATTAATGCTATCACTATGATCACAGGAGTACATAATGTAATTTGATCTGACAAATGAGCTGGGATTATATGTGTTTTTCTAGAATTATGTGAGTTTGAATTATTTCATTCCTTCATTTCAATATTAAATTGTGTTCTAAAATAGTTTTGCAAGTAAATCTATAGAACGATAGCCTAAATAGATGATTATACCCTTTCACACACTGATATCATGAGCCAATCATCCTTTCGGAAGACTGAACTTTATAATTCTTTTCTTGCCTTGTTGACATATTGTTGATTTGTCACAGGGAATGAAGCAAATTATTATTTACTCTTCATATTTGTATGTATTAAATGTACATGCTGTCCATCTCACTGTTAAGCAACTCTGGGTGGTTTACACATCATGAAACAATATAAAACAATTTAAATGTTTAAAACGTTAAACCTTAAAAATTAAAAAGTGGATAAAAAAGGACCAGTATGCAAAGAGGCTGGAGATGGGATCTTCTCCTAATCTACTAGCTTCCTCCAAAGTAGGAGACACCCCCCCATCAGAGCCCCAAGCTGTTTGCAGAGCCAGGTTTTCAGAAGGCCAACGGGTTTATCTAGTGTCCATGTGAACAAAAGTTCTTGCTTACAATAAACAATCTACACGTTTCAGTTGCACATTTATTTGGCTGGTATATGTGTGTGTTTCATTCTTTCAATATCCAGAATTACATGTTACCATCCATTATCCAGCTAGAAAGGCATTTGACTGGACTTCCAGCATTTGTTGAATGATCTAACAACTTTTACATCAAGGAAGAGAGAGAGAAGGAATAATAAAGCATATATTTGTTACATAATTACTATTAGGAATAAGAAATTTACTTTGATGCTCAGAACTGAAGCACCCGAGTATAATTACTCTTTTGTAAATTCATAATGTATTTAATGTGTTAACGTACTGTTTTGCACTTCTAGCCATTAGCTTTTATTCCAAATCTGAATCTACATTCCAGATCTTTCATAAATTTTCTAGATGTGAATGTAGTTTGCAATCATGTTTGTATCTTATTCAGTTATCTTCCTCCAGAGTTCAACACAAACTTACTAAAGGATAACCTTGTAATTAGTATTCACATAGAATCCATAAGGTTTTTGATAGCACACATTAGGGGTTTTATTTTTAAACTCTGTTTTATATTTATGAATAGGCTCATTTTCATCATGGCACTGAAATGTCATGTGTGAAATGTAACAATAAAATATACACATCCGTATTTGGTTGGAATTGCTGCAGGGCCCTCAAATGTAATAATTTGTTATTAAGTTAGAAAATCCAGTTAAAATTATCAGATAAGAACTGCCTTGCAACTGCATGAGATTTGGTCTCTATACAGAGAAAAAGTTTGTGGTGCCTAACATGTTTTTACAAGCAACCCATTCAATGCTGTCTTCAGAAATGATCACTGGTAACATGCAAAGAATTATATTGTTTAACTGTTTGTTTAGTATAAGAAATGACATGTCATGCAATCTAACAGAGATTAAGTTATCTAAATTACTGGATAAATTCTTCATAGAACGCATAATGGCTGAAAAGATAACAAATTGAGATTATGCTTAAGTGACCATAATGAAGAAGATAAAACTTTGGGCGGATATATAAAATAACAGGTTCTAGTATCCATCTGGCTAGCAATTCGTTGAATTCATTACATTCATTACTAATTATTTCTCAATCTAACCTATTTCAATTTTATATTCTACAAATAAAAAGAATCAAGCCCTCCTCAAAATATGATATATAACCATCACAGCTTTTCAAAGATTAAAATACATAGATTATCTTCAGTATTTTTAAGCAGTGAGATATCTTTGCTATAACGTATAATACAAAGCAAATTTCCTAAATCCCCATTAATCTTAGAATGTATCATCCTTGTGTTATATCATAGTGACCATTATATTAAAGTAAGCCATAGTAACATTATAAACCTTCTTTATAAAACAATTTAGGATTGTACTAAAATTCACACAAAAAATTATCAAGTGAAGAAGAAATACAATCTATTGCTTGCTTATCCCAATTTAATTTTTCTAGGCTCAGATCAAGTCTGGATATAGCATTAACCAGTTATGAGGGCTTGGCATTTAATGCTGAGAGGCAACTCCCAAATAATGAAGATTTTTCTTCTTTTTTGGAGATTCTGATGTGAGTAAAGCATTCTTTAACTCTTGTGTTTCCTTCCCTTTATTCCAAATTTGCTGTTACTCTTAAAGCAGCAGTCATAGAACATGTTTAACCAGATCAGATAGCTTAATAGATGCATCTGAACAAAACATTAAGCCTGATTAGTGCTAACATTGGTTTGGTTATTTAAGTTGATTTTTAAAATTGTCCAACTCTGAAGAGAGTCTGGGCAGCTTTCAATATTTGAAACACATAATTTACATCTTACGTTTTGTATTAACCCTATCTATTTTGACAGTTTATAGGTCAATGGGTTGTGCAAATCCCCCCCCCAAAAAAAGATATTGTCCATAACCAAGTTATGTGTTTACACAAATTGGCCCAAGTCTATTATGTGACCTGCCCGACTCTTGGGTTTTCTACAGCACAAAACAAAACACTGGGGAATCATAAATTTAACCAAGGCAATTAGAGACAATCTGCGGAAATTATCCAAGGCCGTACAGGAAAGGAAAAGCCCTAAGTGTATTTCATATTCAAGATTTCCAGCAAGGCTTGTGGTTTATCCTCTGCTATAATGAAGTTCTCACCTTCACCTGGCAACAGCACTGTGCTGCTGCTGAGTTAATGAGAACTGGTGCCCAGGATTAACAGTGCATTGTTTTCTTTCTACATCCAACTCGAGCTGCTACAGCTAATTAACCATCCCTGCTTCCCTACCATTTTCTTGCAGCCAGTCTGATGATCACAGACAGACATTGGGGGGGGGGGGGGAGTTAAGCGGGAGGGCGGTGTTAAACCGAGTATCGGCCTCCTGACAAGAACAAGTCCTGCATTCTCGTCGAAGCTGCTAATGTATCAGAGATGGTGATGATGATGATGATGATGATGCAGAGGCAGCAGGAGAGAGCCCAAGAGGCAGAAAGGAGAGGCAGAACCTATTCTCACCCCCATGAAACAGCAATCTGCACTTGACAGGATGGAGGCAGGACCCTCTTCAGGGATAGCAAACTCCATTTGATTGTTGGTTTAAAAACAAACAAACAAACAAACGCAAAAGTTACTAACTGTCCCAAAAGGTTGCCAAATCTGAACGTGCCCCTCCTTTCCTCTACCGGCGGATAAAAGGTAGAGCAAAAGGGTGGTCGTTGAAATGATGATCCCCATTCATGAAGAAATGCCCATGGGAGCAGAAAAGACTGGGGGGGGGGGGAAGAAAGTGCCTGCAAGTTTTAAGCTCACCCTTCTTCCCTCCCTTTTGCCCCCCCCGCCCCCCCCCCGCCCCCCAGCAGCCCCGACAGTGTCCCGCGAACCCAAAGGAAAGCGGCCCAACGGGAAGGTTGGCAAAACCCGGCAGGATGCAATCTTAGCCTGCCCAGAGCAAGTGCGGCATCGAGAGCCGCTCTTTAAGGGGCGGAGAGAGGCAGCTCAAGAAGCGAGGCGGTGCAAGCCTGTCCGTGCCAACCAAGCAGCCAAGGAGAGATGCCCCATTCGCTCGCTCCCTTTGCTTTGCCTTTTAGGCCCCGGCTCAGACTCGAATTCCCTTCACTTCCTTCGCGGCCGCTTACCTGCTCCCGCCGCCCGCGGAAAAACCGCCTTGTTCAGCCCGGCCTTCCGCCAGCCTCGTCCTCCTCCTCCCTTTGACAGCGGAGCCGGCGGCGGCCAACTACCGCTGCCCATGGCAGAGCAGAATCCGGCCTCCTCAAAGCCCTCCCTTTCCCCACTTCCCGTCGCCAGGGAAACCCGAGAGCCCGCCCACTCCAGCAGTTGCAACAGCGACAGAGGCGGCGGCGGCGGCAGCAGCAGCAACAGCAACTCCCTGAACCTAAACCACCCGCCAGGCCACGCAAGGAAGGTTCCCGCCCCCTCCCGTCCGAAACGCCGCCCCCCCGCCCGCCACCTCAGGCCTCACGTGCAGCCGAAGGGCCAATAGGAAAGTAGCTCTAAATCTTGACCTCATTGAATGAACGCCCGTTTCTTACGCAGCGGCTGGAAAAGCCTGCGTTCTTTTGGGGGCGGGGGGGGGAGCTTGGATTCTCTTTCTCGGCTTCTTGAATTCGTGGCTTCCGAGATCTCGATTTCGTGTGACCTCGTTTTTGGATTTTTTTTTTTTTTTTTACTATTCCGGTGTTATTTCGATCTGGGATCTCTCAGCTTTAATCTGATTTCTCGGTGACTTTTTTTTTTCCTTCTCAAAGATTTCAAACGCAGGTCCCATATTCAGATTCGGTAGCCAAGCACGCTATAGATTCAGAATCAGAATAGAGCTGGAAGGGACCTTGGAGGTCTTCTAGTCCAACCCTCTGTTCAAGCAGGAGATCCTATACCATTTCACACAAGTGACTCTCCAGCCTCTCCTTAAAAACCTCCAGTGATGAAGCACCCACAACTTCTGAAGGCAACCTATTCCACTGGTTAATTGTCCTCACTGTTAGGAAATTTCTCCTCAATTCCAGGTTGTTTCTCCTGATTAGTTTCCATCCATTCCTGTCCTGCCTTCAGGTGCTTTGGAGAATAAGTTGACCTCCTCTGCTTTGTGGCAGCCTCTCAAATACTATAATAGTGCTGTCATGTCTCCCCTAGTCCTTCTTTTCTGTAGGCTAAAGTAAAGGTAAAGGTTCCCCTCACACATATGTGGTAGTCGTTCCCGACTCTAGGGGGCGGTGTTCATCTCCGTTTCAAAGCCGAAGAGCCAGTGCTATCCAAAGACATCTCTGTGGTCATGTGGCCGGCATGACTAAACACCAAAGGTGCATGGAACACTTACCTTCCCACCAAAGATGGTCCCTATTTTTCTACTTGCATTTTTTATGTGCTTTCGAACTGCTAGGTTGGCAGAAGCTGGGACAAGTAACGGGAGCTCACCCCGTTACGTGACACTAGGGATTCGAACCACTGAACTGCCAACCTTTCGATCGACAAGCTCAGTGTCTTAGCCACTGAGCCACCGCGTCCCATGACTAGGCTAGCCAAACCCAAATCCTGCAACTGTTCTTCATATGTTTTAGTTTCCAGGCTTTTAATCATCTTATTTTTTCTTCTTTGGACTTGTTCCAAAGTCTCAACATCTTTTTTGCAATGTGACCAAAACTGGATGCAGTATTCTACGTGTGGTCTTACTAAGGCTTTATAAAGCAGCACTATAGCTTAGGATATTTTCAGAATACTGCTGTGGTTCAAGGTGTTATGCAAACTCGGACAATTGGTTTGAGTAAATCATGGATCAGTTAATAATAGGAAAACAGTGAGAACCCATTCAGTAATACTTAAGAGATTGGACAACCATTTGTCTGAAATAGTATGGGGTTTCCTGCTTGAGCAGATGGTTGGACTGGAAGTCCTCCAAGGTCCCTTCTCCACTCTGTTACTCTGTTACTCTGTCATACTTAATTTACAATGCAGTATATTGTTCAAGAAGTTAGAGTCATTCAGTAAAACAGTCATCCACAGCAGGGGTCTCCAACCATGGCAACTTTAAGACTTGTGGACTTCAACTCTGGGAGTTGAAGTCCACAAGTCTTAAAGTTGCTAAGGTTGGAGACTCCTGATCCACAGGATCACAAGCTCTGTCAAAATGATGAAAACTGAAGAGTTTGCTTTGATGCAAACACTGCCCCTTTGGCAGACATAGATTATACACTGTTGCGGATATAAACGCAGTGGAGCTTGTCTTGCAATACTCTTTCATCAATAGTAAGCAGTAAGCTCTGCAGTAAGCAGGAGGGGCAAATGACGAATCGTGCGTTGTGATATTATGATGCAAACTATGTGCCTTCCCAAGCTGTTAAGATACAAATAAGAAAGGCTCGGATCTGTATTTTGATACTGCAGTGCAGTTTGTCAGTTTTTATCACAATTTGTATCAGATGCCTTTGTGTTGCCAATTATGAAATATATGGCTTATAAAAAATACTAGCAATTCTATAGTACTATTGTCAGGTGCAAACTTGTATCATCACCTTGTAAATTAGTGTAGCCATATAAAGAACAGCATTTATACTATTAAAGTGGTATAATTATCCATGGTGGCCCCCTCTCTCTGGAACATCATCCCCCCAGAAATTAGAATGGCCCTCACTCTAGTACTCTTCCGGAAGGCACTGAAGACAGCGGGCCTGGGGAACCCAGAACGGGATGGAACCCATTAAATGGCTCGTGTGAGGTGTTGTTGCCGGGGCAGGGGATGGGGGTGATTTTATTATATTAATTTATTACATGACTCTTTTTAAATTAGTTTTATTGTTTTTATGTGAAGTTTTATATTCTGTAAGCCGCAGAATTCACAGGATTTAGTTACTTTCTAAACCAACCAAGACGATCTTATGAAGATTAAACAGTGTGAATTAGTTAAATTCTACTGTACTAAAGGAGAAGTTTCACCTTTGACTTCAAGTAAAATACAAACATCTGTATACACAGAACTGTTGCAGATAAGACACACATTTTATGAACTTGCAGTTAAGAAAAGGGATTGATGTTCTGAGTTACATTACTGATAGGCTTAACAATTGGAACATGTCAGTGTCAATTTCTTAATAGCCCAATACAAACCTAAACTTAAACATTGAAAGTCCTCTCTAAATAGTTGAGTAATAATAAATATACTTATTTGCAGTCTAGAGCTAAAATCCTAAGCACAATTACCAGGAAATAAGTTCTTTTGAACTAAGTGGAACATTTTATTAATAAATGTGCATATAACTGCTATAAATGTAGTCATTTATAAGTATTCATACTTTATAAGTATGCGCAAAATGTAAGAATTTACAATTTTCTGAAATACTTAATTCCATCTTAAAGATTACATTTGTATCTGTATGCATTTAATAAACATTCTGGCCACCAGCACTCTTCAAATAATGTGCTTCTTGTTTTCTACTTAAGGCAGATTTTTCAGGACAAACTCTAAATTTATCTAAATATAAAATACAATCATTGTGCAGTATAATTGCATACTGTACTAATTTACTGAGAAGGTCCACTTTTTTTAGCTTTCACTAAGTGTATGTAGGACTGTATCCCTGAAAAAAAATTTCTGCCCCTTTAAATTACTTTTTCCCCCTCGTGCACATTAACCATGGATAAAACATATAATACAAAGGGAGGAGGTTCAGCTCAGTATATAACAAAATAGCCGTAATACCTGTATAAACATATTTTAAATATTCTTCACCATGTGACAAGTGAGCAACTAGCTACTCAGTGCACAAACTAGTCTGTTCACTAATTTATATAACCACACGTGTGAGCAAAACTTTATTTTCATTTTTAAAACAATGTTATGTAAAACATAGAACAAATGTGCACTGAATTAAGATTCATACTGATGGATGAGGCTAAAATGCCCTACCCTTTAAAGTTATTATTTGTTGCAGAGCAGGAGTGTCAAATTCAATTTCATTGAAGGCCACATCAGGGTTGTGTTTGACCTCGGGGCTGGAGTGGGTGTGGCCAGGGTGTGCGTGGCCATCTGGACGTCACTTGTGTCGGGGGCTCCCAAGTTCTGTTTCTGGCTGTGACGGCCTCCTGCAACCCTTTGCCAGCAAAAATGGAGCTCAGGAGGGCTGCATGTGGCCCTCGTGAGCTCCGTTTCTGGCTGTGACAGCCTCCTGCAAACCTCTGCCAGTGAAAACAGAGCTTGGGAGGGCCGGGTGTGGTCCTCCGGAACTCAGTGTTTGTGGGCAGAGGGAGGCACCATGGGCCAGTCCTTCACTGTTTCTACGATGGCCCTGCGGGGCAGATATAGCAACTTGTGGGGCGGATCTGGCCTGCGGGCCTTGAATTTGACACTCCTGTTGCAGAGAATTAAAAGATTATGGTATTATACCTGTCTCTTTATTTGGTAAAACTGTGTATATAACTGTAACGTAACCTGATTGTATGAGTTTATATGAAAAATAGAACCATAAGCTGATTATTTGGGCTGATTGTCTAGAACAGCGGTCTCCAAACTTTGTGGCTTGGCTGCCCGGGTTGGGGGAGGAGGGAGAGTGGAATTGGACCGCATGAGCGGTGGGCCGGCTTGCATGTGTTTGTGTGCCGGCCCACCACTTGCATGACTGGAGCTGCTTGGACTCAGGCACACTGGCCCACCTCTCACATGGCCTGGTTTCAAATAGGCCACAGTCTGATACTGGGCCACAGCCAGGGGTTGGGGAACCCTGGTCTAGAATATGATAGCCTAAAGTGCATTTTCAAGCTGCTTTGCTGCCTTTTCTCCCTTGTATTTCCCCCACTGCAGCTAGTTCTAGAGTTTCCATCATAGGGTAAGGAGAAGAAGATAGATTGTCATTAAACCCATCCACCTTTTCCACCACAATATGGCTGTCACAGGAGAAATCAGCCATTACTATTGCTCTTTTTCCCATATTCTTGTGCTGCTTTTCTTAGAATGTGTGTTTTTCCACATTTGCAAGAACAAACCATTTACCTTGCCTATCTTGTATGACTGAGCAAGGTTACCCATCTTCTTTAGATAATCTGTGACGTTATTCCACTGCAATGATAAGCAATCTTGTTTACCTTTAAATCGGAATAATCCATGACTTTTACACAGATGTCACCTCTGAAACATAGGTCTTTATGACTCAGCAGTTTCAGTCAAGATTCAGAAAACATACATTTTAAGGTTTATATTTCTTTCACATCTCAACCAACAAAATCTGAATTATTGCAAGTGAACCAAAAGCATAGATTTTATAGAGAAATAGAGTCTTACAATCTTACTACGATTGATTAACTATTATACCAATAGCCTTGGTATTTTGAGTAGATAAATTATACGCTTGCTTAATTTTTCTGTCCCTTAGAATTTCTGTCTAATCTCTCTCCATTTTATGTTTTCTATATATGTAGTACTTATTTTTGAGATTTGTTGTCATTGTATCTAGACATTGCCTTCCATAATCAGAGTATCCTCTCTACAATGGATCAGTAATTCCCCTCTCTTCATTTTCTCTTTTACTTCCTTGAATTAGGAGTTTAATGTAGCAAATTTTGCTCCAGGCCATCTTGTATGAAAGACATACATTAGCTGAGATTTTACAACATACTCGTCTAAATTATATTGTGGATGGTGGCTAATTTATGGTTCAATGAACTAAGGAAACACAACCACTTTGATTCATTTTTGCTTTGATGCATTAAAGGTAGTCCTCGACTTACAAAAGTTCATTTAGTGACTTTTCATAGTTACAAGGGCACTGAAAAAAGTGAGTTATGACCATTTTTCACACTTAACGACCTTTGCAGCATCCCCATGGTCACATGATCAAAATTCAGGTGCTTGGCAAGTGCTGCATATGATGGTTGCAGTATCCCAGGACCATGTGATCACCTTTTGAGATTTTCTGGGAAGCGAAGTCAATGGGGAATCCAGATTCACTTAACAACCATGTTACTAATTTAATAAATGAAAGTATTCGCTTAACAATAGTGGCAAGAAAAGTCATAAAGTGGGGCAAACTCACTTAACCAATGTTTCCCTTAGCAACATAAATTTTGGGATCAATTATGGCTGCAACTCGAGGACTACCTGTATAGAAGTCCAAGAAATGGGCTTAGTTGAGATAACTATAAGTAAGCCAATAATAATTCAACACACACTAAACTACAGCGAGACAGAGTAATTTCATCCAGGGTGTCATGTCTACATAGCCAGAAATATGCAGCAACTGAATTCATGCATTATGCTCTTAAGCCATAATTTGCTGAATTAAGTACAATTGTTAAATTCATACTTTAACTAACCAAAATCTTGGTTGATACCCCACAAAAGTGTGGTTCACACAGCACACTAAGGCAGCGGTCACCAACTGGTGATCCGTGGATCACTGGTGGTCTGCGAGAAAATTTTGGTGGTCCACAGAAAAATTATTTGCATTTTTTATATTCCACTAAATCAGGGGTCCTCAAACTACAGCCCCTGGGACAGATACATGCAATTAACGTTTGTGTTGCTGCAGAATCTCCCCCTTTGGGGTCTTTTTGTGTAGGTTGGAGGGGGACAGAAATTCCAACTTGGGGTTTGCTTCAGCCTCCTGGTGCAGGGCTTTGGGCGAAGGCTGGCAAAAAGCCAGAAGGCCTTGTTCCAGTGGGACTGAATCATGGCCAGAAACTGGCTGACCATCTCAACCGGCTGAGCCTCCAGGTGCCAGTACCTGGCCTTGTACTCCCGCAGGTCTTCTCTCTGCTTGGAAAGCCTATGCTCGTAGTCCTCAGTGAGGTGCTTCTGCTGGGCCTCCTTCTTGGTCAGATCCAATTTGAACTGAGCCAGCTGTTTGCCAACTCTTTTTCATGGTGGCTGCTTAACTCCAACAACTGCTTCCTGTTGGGGCCCTAAGGAGCCCGGGCGGGCAGGCGAGGAGTGGCTGGGAGGGGAGGGGCAAGTAGAGGCCGGCGAAACGCCCCTCGATCTGAGTGACATTGAGTTGGCCACACCCACCCAGTCACATGACCACCTAGCCACGCCCACCCAGCCGGTCATTAGGCAGATCATATTATTAGTGGTCCACAAGATTTAAAATTATGAATTTAGTGGTCCCCGAGGTCCGAAAGGTTGGGTACCCCTGCACTAAGGCATAGTGCAAAAGAAGAGAAGACTGGAAGAGAAATGATTCGTTTGAATTTGATTTGATTCAGTTCTTTCCATCTAAGATACAAGAAGCATACACTGGAAAAGCTGCACTACATGTTCTTGGCTTTGTTTATTAGAACAACGATAGGCTGTTGTAGAACAGCTTATTTATGGCAAAGGCTTTCAGCAACAATTGTTTCATGATGACCCAGAATCTGCATACTTACATCATCTTCATTTTGGGAGGTAACCCCAGCTAAATTGTTCCATGCTTAATGGAACAAATACTGGTATTTATTAAACTCAAAAAATAACAAGTTTTAAGAAGAGTATACAAAAACAATAATTCAAGTAAAATGAAAGAAGGTTATTACTGAAATCAGCTCTACTCATGAGAATTTATTTAAGGCAAGGTTCTTCAAACTTGGCAACTTTAAGATGTGTGGACTTCAATTCCCAGAATTCTCCAGCCAGCACTGAATTATATCATGTAGACCCAGTTAATTACAAAGAAAGCTCCATAATCAGAACCACTCTATTACATCTTTCAAAAATCCTGGAGCACCGGAGAACTACCAGCGAACTGGAAAAGAGCTGATGTGGTTCCCATCTTCAAAAAAAGAAAAAAAAACCCAGAGCAATCAGCCTAACATCAATACCCGGGGAGATACTGGAAAAGATAATTAAAAAAAAAAACAACAGATCTGCCAACATCTAGAAATGAGTAAAGTAATAACTAGAAATCAGCATGGGTTTATTAAAAACAAATTATGCCAAACCAGGGTGTCAAACTCAAGGCCCGTGAGCCAGATCTGACCCACCGGGCCATCCTGAAAACAGTGAAGGATTGGCCTGCAGTGCCTCTGCCAGCAAAAACAGGCTCCCAATCTCCATTTTTGGATGGGGCAGCCTCATGCAACCCTCTGCCAGCGAAAACGGATTACTGGTATAGGGTCTCCTGCTTGGGCGGGGGGTTGGACTAGATGACCCACAAGGTCCCTTCCAACTCTGGTAATCTGTAATCGTAGAATGAAATGATTCCAAGCAGCTCAAGGTTTTTGTCCATCCTAAAAGCATTACAGCTCTTATTCTTTCATCCCCGCCTTCCCTCTAAGTACTGCAGCATTGGTACTCTTAAGAGGGTTTAATCATGTCATTGATACAACCCTGCAACATCTGATTTATTTGGAACCTTTTATACAAAAAGTTAGGAACTGATGAACCTTAGCAAGCTGTGTGACAGTAGCATTATATGGTACTTTTCCATTTTTCCCCCTTTGTTACATGTTGGATTTCTGCGGTAGCATTTCCCTCCCATTATACACAATTTGCTTTTCAGTGTCTCCCACCTCTTGTGTAATTTTTTGCAAAACCATGAAAGCTTCAGGCAATTTACACATCTGGAGGGTGGAGTAGGGTTTTGGTTTTTGTTTGTTAAAAAGCAACTCATCCTTTTATTCGTACTATGACTCTCCAAATTTGGAAGCTGCTCAATGACTATTCCAAGGGTGAAAGAGAGCAAATCTGAAGAGGCCAAATATATATGCTTAAGAAAAGAACTAGTATATCTGTTTACCTAGAAGTATCATGTTACAGAATCCATAATCTATTAACCATATGATTTTATTTTCAAGAAGAATATTGACAGACTCTACTTTGGGTGGGAGAAGATGCAAAGATTAAAAAAAAAGACAAGGCAAAGCCATAAAACTGTATCAAATTCACAAGAACTATTAAGCAGTTCTACAGTACAAACATTGCATATATTTTTATTGATAGGTCCTGTATATATTTGTGGGTGTGAAACCTTTACTGTAAAATATGCATACAAATGTGTACTCATACTGTCCAATGTTTCCCTAGCAACAAGTAAAACGTTTTGAGCCCTTGTGTTTGGGAAAGGAGGCCCACAAAGTGGATGCTGTTGTAGCCCACCAGTGACCAGCAGAGCTAGCAGCAGATTCGGGCAGTGAGGAGGTTGGGGAGGAACGTGGGCCGGTCCTGGAGTCTGGGGAAGGCTCAGACGAGGGCTCTGAGTCGGAGGCAGAGAGTGGGCCAAGGCCATCTGGTAGTTCTTTGCTGCCTTTGGAGGCTGACATCAGCAAGGCAGAAGAACAGCAGGAGCCTGTTCCCAATGTGTGCATGCACAGAGCTGCCAGAAGACAGGAACAATTAAGAAAACAGCATTGACTTGGGAGTAAGGCTTGGAGATGATTGGTCCCTCCCATAAGATATAAAAGAGGAGCGAACAGGATGTGAACGTTTTCAGGAAGCAATTAGTTCATCTGGTCGGTAAAAGCTTTGGGAAAGTTCTGTTTGATTCTGTGCTAAGTTTGGCCTTGCCCTGCGTTTGGCAATTAATTCTCTGGCAGAGTTCCAAGGGAGATAAAGTGGGTGTTTGTAAACACTCCCCTGAAAGACTGATTGAGAAGCCTTTTGGACTGGGAATGACAATAATTCACATCCGTAAGAATAAAAGAGGTTTGCCGGGACTAAAATTGTGCTGTATATTTTCTAAGGAAGCCTAGGTCAGAATAGATGCCACCTTTGAAATAATCCATTTGCTCATGGGGCTGTTGTGGTTGTGGTTGTGTTAAAGAGCTTTCCTCCAGGCTTTCAGTCAAAATAAAAGTAGGAATTGCACTGCTCAAGCTGCCAAATAGTTGGGCTACTGGTTGTGCTCCTGTCATGAACCCAAAGAACAAGGCTGCCCTTACAGCTTTGTCACACTGGTTTTGTGTATGCACATTTAAAGAAAGCCTGAGTTTCAGTTGATATTATGCTGTATCCTTTGGACATGGTATAATACAGCAGTGAAATCCAATTTTTTTTACTACCATTTCTGTGGGCGTGGCTTGGTGGGCGTGGCAGAGGAAGGATATTGCAAAATCTCCATTCCCAAACCACTCTGGGGCCAGCCAGAGGTGGTGTTTGCCAGTTCTCTGAACTACTTAAAATTTCTGCTACCGGTTCTCCAGAACATGTCAGAATCTGCTAGATTACACCCCTGGTATAGTACCATTGAAATCCAGTTTGGTCTGGTGGTTAATGTGCTGGCCTAGGCCCAGAAGACCATGAATTAAATGGGTGATTTTGGACCAGGCACTCTCTCTGTCCAACCCGCCTCACAAAGTTGTGGTGGTGGTGAAAACAGGAGGAAGAAGGAGTATTAGGTATATTTGCTGTCTTGAGTTATTTATAAATGATTATAAAGGCGGGATAAAGTCAACTAAATACATTCCAAAATAGCTATCACTGTTCTGGAAGAGTGCTAAACTCATGCATAAAAGAAAACTGATGCATGTGGGATGCTGCAGTTACAAGATGAAATGAGAATTACCGGATATTGAGAACAGATATGAATATGTGTATGCATTAATTCATTCTTCCTGTCCATTTAAACGTAATTGGTTCTTCCTTTCCCTTTTAAAGCTAAAGGTAATCAGTATAGAATTCAGTAATGGATTTCAACTTTGGAGAGGAAATGAGCCCCAGGAAAAAAAAGAACAGACCAGCAATCAGAGAAGTGTCTTCTCTCCCACCAGCATAGACACTGCAGTTCTGGCCAATTTCTCTGCCTTATTATGGCCATTTCAGTATTAGCATTTTGTAGTGCCTTCTAGAGTTATCCAACAGTCATTGTGCCAATATAACATTAATGCAAACAGGTTTTCCCTGGCTGGGTAATCTTAAAATGCTACATGCATACATTTACTCGCATCCAAGATAGCTATAATAACCCCATTGCTTAATAAGATATGTCTGCCACACTTTCAGAACAGCTATAAACCTGGTTTTATAAGGAGTCCATGTAAATACCCAACACGTATTTCAGAAAGCAGCTGGGAAGGCATGACATGGGCAAGTGCAGGAGCCAGGTGTCAGATCTCTCTTGCAGCCCAAATGGCCTTGTGGGGGACATGCTAAACAAGTTCTGGGAAATGCCTGTACCAATAGATGGTGCAGGCTTATCTAATGCCTTCACCAGAGGTGGTTTTCAGCAGATTCTGACCAGTTCTGGAGAACCGGTAGCAGAAATTTTGAGTAGTTCGGAGAACTGGTAGTAAAAATTCTGACTGGTCCCGCCCTCACGTATTCTCTGCCTCCCAAGTCCCAGCTGATCGGGAGGAAATGGGGATTTTGCAGTATCCTTCCCCTGAAGTGGGGTGGGAATGGAGATTTTACAGTATCCTTCTCCTGCCACACCAACCAAGCCACGCCCACCAAGCTACACCCATAGAACCGGTAGTAAAAAAATTTTGAAACCCACCACTGGCCTTCACCTATGCATTTCTAGCACTGCTGAAGAAGCATCATAGATGACATTGCAGTGGAAATTGTGTGTGGAGAAAAAAGAAACTGGAACAGTTAAAGATAAATGTAAACTGCCTCTACGGTAGATTGAAGATGAGATGAATGGCAGTATCATGAGGATCTATCCTTCAAAATTGCTTAAGGAATCAGTTTTAGGCAGAGTGCTAACTTTTAGGCTGTTCTTTCCAAGACGGGTTTACTGAGGGAACCACAGGGAGATCAAAAAAGTCAGAATGGCAATCCTGCAGTTGAAGTTCTGCTCCTTTTTAATGTGTGTCATTGACATGTTCAGAAAGACAAGGCTTCAATTGCACGGTTGTTAGCTACTGTCTTGACTTTTTTTTTTTATTACCCTACGCACACCTCAAAGTAACAAACAGATAGAAGGAAGTAGTTTCTGACAGGCACTATTAACTCCTGAAAAACAAAACAGATTATTTGACGGTCATTTTTACTTGTGTAGTCCTTTTTTTTTTTAACCTCATTTAGATGCTAAGAAGGAATAGAATCCCCAAAGCGAAGAACCAGGATAATGAAATGGGAGGCTTAAAGGATTTAGGAATACAGATATTATGCAATTTTCTTCTCACTTTGTTTATCACTTATGCTTATGGCGTTTTATACTAATTAAATTTAGGTGCGCATGTCCAGACTGAGTATAATTGGAGACAGAGTTAAATATCCAATAGCCCATATAAAATCTCTAATGAAAAACAACCCCGTAACACAGTTATCTAATCTAACCATTTCTGATTTGCATAAGCATTGCTCTGGCTTTCTTTTCCTGTGATCCATGAAGGCACAAGAAAACAGAGGAATAAGCCCTTCAGCAGTTTCTCCTTTGCATCCTGGCTGAGCATCTGCAGCACATTGACATCTGCTTACGCTCTATTGCGTCTACAGAATTCAAGGCTACAATAAAAGTGGTGCAAAAATACTTTTAGAAATTCCCATTAGGCTTGTCACTGCCAGCAAGCAAAGTTATAATACATGCCTAAGACACTACATATGGATAAACAATTAAAGTGCTCCCCAAAGTTTGTTAGGTTCTAGTGAGCCCAGGTTCATAATAAACCCAAACTATAAACAAGCCTTTCAGGGGTCTCTTTTGGTTTTAAAATTTAGGTAAAAGATGCTTAGTCTCGTTTGTTTTCACCGTATACAGGACTGGTCCTGCAACTGTGCAGCTCTTGTGCAAAATTAAAAAGCAGAAAACTTTGTGATTTGTAATTGGGTCAAATTGAAAAGGGCAGAAAAACCACACCAGGCCAGCTGACTACAAGTTCTGAGGTTGGAGAGAATTGGACGCAGTTCCTGCAGGAAATTAGAAGGAGACAAAATTAATCACTTGATGAAGAGGCATGAGACTGGGTATCATGTGGTAGCTAAACCTCTAAGCTCCAATCTCAGGCATTCATTGGTACAGAAGAATGTGAATAGACAGATGGCAGAAATGAGCAAGCTTTCTATGATTATGTACAAAAACAGTTTGTGTCAATTATCCATGGAATGCACAACATTCAGGCATTTATATAAACTGTTTTAACATGTTTCTGAAAATCTAAAACACTCTACAGTATAGTTCTATGTCCAAAGCTGCAGCATTTTTAAAAGTTCCCAAAGGGTCTCATTTGAGCAGAATAACATGAAGTTTGTTGGTTTGAACTAGTTGTTCAATAACAGCTACTGATATTTGCCTTTTGTCATATATTATTTTTACTCTCTGAGCAGCCTATGAAAACTAAAAAGTCTGCTTGCAAATGGAATGTCAGTGGCATTTCTCTCCCAGTCTTCTCTTCTTTTGCACGGCATCATATGACATGGAGTTTGATTCTCAGATGCAATCCCTACTCCAGTGATGGAGAACCTTTTCGGCACCGAGTGCCCAAACTGGAACGCATGTGTGTGTGCGCATGTGTGCACACGTGATGAAGCACCAGAAACCCAAAGACCAGCTGGTCGGTGCACATGCGTGCTCCGGCCACCTGGCCTTCAGGTTTCCGGTGTACACATGCACGCCACCCAGCTGGTCTTCACACGCACCAGAGTGCTGGAAACCCAAAGATCAGCTAGTGATGGCACGCGTGCCCACAGAGAAGGCTGTACATGCCACCTCTGACACGCGTGCCATAGGTTTGCCATCACAGCCCTACTCTATCCCTCCACTGCTGTTCTCTGGTTTTTTTAAAGGAGACATATCAAAAACGAAACATGATCTTTATCAAAGAACAATGGTCTCTTCCCCCAAATGAAACAGGACTTGATGTGACTGGGATCACATTAATGTCCATTCACCTTTTCAATCAATGGTAATAAGCTGCAAGATGAATCAGATCTCATGATCGAAGTAAAACCAGAGACTGAAAGATCAACAGAGGGGGATTCATGTTGCGATGAAATACCAGAGTGTTTTAATAGGCTGTGCATCCCCTTACATTAGGTCTTTGAGGTGGAGCTGATCAGGAAACCAACTCCATAGAAAGAACTACGGTATACTTTATTATTATACCGAGAGGCTGTAAGAACAAAATTTTGCAAGTCTGATTGCACTTCTGCTTCCTTTCCTCAAAGGAAAGAAGAGTCATCTTGAATCTATTCATAATACTATCTTCCATTCCTGGACTTCGCTTTGCCTAATAGTTTTTGAATATTTGCTTCAGGGCCATCTGTCTGGCTCTCTACACCTTAACAGAGAAATCAATGATTCAAAAGGCAAACAGCAACAGCAGTTGCTTCTGGATCAACGGTGAGAAGTGGCATTGAAACTGTTCATATTTTGAAAATGTTTTGGAACGTGTGCTTTGAACCACAAGTAAGCACAACGCTACTTAGTTGTGCATTAACAATGCACCTTTTTTTCTGCCTTGTGCAGAAGGTAGGGGAAAAAAAAACATGACTTGCTTTACTAAAAACAAAAAGCTGCTTTGCTGTAACAAGGTCTAATGGACTTCTTCTTTCACCCAAATCACTTCAAAGCAGGGACTGCCCTAATTAAAAACCTTCTTCCTAGGCTTGAGCAGCAAATGCCATTTGAAAAGGATAACTTATTTAAGGGCAGGTTTAAATGTTTCCTCCTGGTGATTTCATTGCAGTTTTCTTGGAAATGGTATGGAAGTGACTTGTTTTGCCTTCTTGCAATCTTTTGATTTCCCAGCTCTAGGATTTCCTGTAGGCCTCTCATCTGAGTATTAATCAAGCTTGATTCTGCTTGATTCAAGCAGATTGATTGCCTGATAAGGTCAGCCAGGAGGCAGTCTGAGTATGAAATTTTTAAAAAACTACAGATATTGGGGAAAAAATTCTATGTGACCTGAGTCACATTGGCAAGGCAGAGATCAAGCAGAGTCCATTTATTGCACAATTAACACAGCACCAGATGACCCACCAATGTTGCTGGTGAAGTGCCACCCCCAGTTTTCCCTCAGTCTGAATTCCCTGGTTCCACAAACTATGTCCTAGCCAATCCACAAGGCAAAGAGGGAAGTCCCAATACCCATACAAGTACCAAGTCCACAGCACAAAGTCCAGGGTTGCAAAAATCAAAGCACAGTCCAAGAGCCTGAAGTCAAAAAGCCAAGTCCAAAATCCACAAATAATGTCCAAAATTCAGGATCACGAAACATGATCCAATATTCACAATGCAGCGTCTACGTAAGCTGGGAAGATACACATCAAAGCAAACAGATATTCCTGACAAACGCTTCTTCCCTAGTGTCCAGCTAAATTACCCCATCCCAGGTGTTCCTTGTGAGGAAGGGTGGGGCTGCTTCCTCACGAGCAACCTCACTAACCTCTGTTCATCCAACCCTCTCCAGACCCACCATGGGTCTGCTTTCCATGCCCAC
The DNA here is from genome assembly GCA_022577455.1 of Arizona elegans. Classification (NCBI taxonomy): domain Eukaryota; kingdom Metazoa; phylum Chordata; class Lepidosauria; order Squamata; family Colubridae; genus Arizona; species Arizona elegans. Next base: position 266,508,953 of record JAKOOJ010000001.1, read on the forward strand.
AGATCAGGCGAGGAGCAGCAGGTGTTCCTCAATGGAGACGATCTGTGTAGCCTGTTGTCACTGCTGACCCTCCATAGATGATCCTCTCCGTGTGGATCCCCATCCACTTGGCCACCCCTGCCAATGCTGGGGCTGAATGGCCCCAGACTACATCATCCTCAGCCCCTTCAGGGGGGGACGGTTCCAACTTCTCCTCCTCCTCCAAATGAGGATTCAACAGGGAAATTACACTATCAATGTGGAATAGAATAGAACATAATATTTATTGTAGTCAATGACCAGTCAATTTGGTCACACTTAAAGAAATAAAATCATTTGAATCTAAAAAGTTTAAATAGATCTAAACAGAGTGACCAGGATAATACCAAATCTGGAATTAGCAGTTCATAGAGCATGTTGGGATAAAATGAACAGTATGTTTTAGATAGTTCTTGATTTACAACCAGTTGCATAGTGACCAAAGTTCCAACGGACCTATCTTATGACCAGATTTGAACTTGTGGTTGTTCCTTCCTGCCCCCATCACATGACTGCACTTTGGACACTCAGTGACTGGATCGTGTTCACATAACCACGTTTTACAAAACAATCATTTTGCAGTAAACTGGCATTTTTCCCTCAGTTTTTGGCAAACTCTCTCACCGATAGCAATCCATTGGTTCACTTAAAACTGGCATTTGCTTAACAACCAGCAAATGTGTTCTATAAGCTTAATGGTTCGCTTAACAACCACTGCAAAAAAGGTTGTAAAATAAAGGACTATCCTCTAAGACCGTGATGGCGAACCTATGGCACTCTTGCCAGAGGTGGCACACAGAAACCTCTCTGTGGGCATGTGCAACATCGCTAGCTGCTCTTCCGGTTTCTGGCGTGCACATGCTGGTCTTCATGGGCCCCGGAGCACCTGAAAACGGCCTGAAAACGACCCAAAAAACAGGCCATTTTTGGGTCATTTACCAGGCTATTTCCAGGCCATTTTGGGGCTGTTTTCTGGCCTGTTTTCAGGCCGCTTTCAGGCCATTTTCTGGGCTGTTTTCAGGCCAAAAAAATGGCTTGGAAATGTCCTGAAAGCAGCCCAGAAAATGACCTGAAAACAGCCACACTGGCCAGCTGGACTTCGGGTTTCCGGCGCTCCGGTGTGTACACATGCACACACATACACATGTGTTCCGGTTTGGGCACTCGGTGCCAAAAAGGTTCACCATCACTGAACTATACTATTTAGATTTATAATTATGAATAGAAAAGAGGTGAAGAAGCAAAAGAGTTGCTAAAAACCTCTCCAGGATTAAAGGTGTAAACCTCTGAATTACATAATGCAGCTATGATGGAGCTTTATGTGGAAAAGATAAACAATAATATATATGTGGAAAAGATAAACAATAATATATATGTGGAAAAGATAAACAATAATACATATGTGGAAAAGATAAACAATAATACATATGTGGAAAAGATAAACAATAATACATATGTGGAAAAGATAAACAATAATATATATGTGGAAAAGATAAACAATAATATATATGTGGAAAAGATAAACAATAATGTATCTCCTGCTCTGCTTGCTCTAATTCTGTAAGCATATCAAGAAACAAATGGTATACTAAGCTAAATCTTCTGTTTGAGACAGGCATATATACCTTTAACTTGTATTAAGTGGGGCCTGATAGTTTCTTGATGTCTGTTACCCTTCGATATCTCTGAGTTGTAATTTGAACTACAGTGCGGAAATAATGATAGAATAGCTCTTCCACTAATTAGGCTTTCACTTAGTTTGGTTATCTAGATTCAGTTTCTGAACTTTCCAATGCAACCTCTGCATTGGATGTCGCAAGAATTGCATCTACTTTCAAAAGGCATTAAATAGTGAAAGTGAGAAAGAAACTCAATTGGCAAGCGAGCAGACATTAGTAATCTGATATCAGCCACACTTGAATACAGTTGATATCTACTACATTGTAAATGCTATTTGCAATAGAGTCTGACAATCATTCTAACATTACTCCAGAGGATGTTTTTAATGGCTGTGGGTTTTTTTTTAGGAAATTGCCTTAATTTGTTTTCAGATTGTATGTAGATTAGTGTCCAGTATTTTTAATGAACAGGATGTAAGAGCAGCCAATTATTAATTGCAATTAATGATTCACCTTTTAGAAAAACAACTAGGTTATGTATATAGCTGAAAAGGACACATGCGAGGTACAAATACCCATTTCCTAATTGCAAATACACCTACATTGATATATCTAATGTGTTAAGAATCCTACACATTCCAAAGATTTTGGATTCTGGAAGTTGTTTTATCGCAAAAGAAAATGTCAAGCCATCACTTCCATCTCTTTGATCCTCCTCATCTATCAGTTCTTATTTTATGATTTTTTTAAAAGTTGTATTATTTATTGCTTAACAAGTTTACAGAAGAGATAGAAAAATTAGAAAATAGCAATAATAATAGTAATAGCACTTAGACTTATATACTGCTTCACAGTGCTTTACAGCCCTCTCCAAATAAAAGAAAGAAAGAAAGAAAGAAAGAAAGAAAGAAAGAAAGAAAGAAAGAAAGAAAGAAAGAAATGCATTCATAAGTGCAAAAAGAAAGAACAGAGAAGGAGGAAACTATTGATATGTCATAAAGTAATCAAATGTCAAATAGATTGCTAAATTTACCTTTGGAAATAAATAATTATTGATTTTCTAGTATTACAAAATATTGTAATATCTATACCATAAAAAACAAGCTAAGTTATTTTTTGATTAGTAGCTCAAAATGTCTTTCGCCACAAGAAAGGGAGATGATCTGCACCCACAAAGAATTACAGGTAGTCCTCAACTTACAACAGTTCATTTAATGACCATTTGACATTACAACGGCACTGAAAAAAGTGACTTATGACCATTTTTCCTACTTGTAACTGTTGCAGCATCCCACAGTCACATGATCAAAATTCGGATACTTGACAAGTGGTTACTATTTATGATGGTTGTAGGGTACCAGGGTCATGTGATCAGCATTTGCAAGCTTCTGACAAGCAAAGTCTATTAAGAACCCAGATTCGCTTAACAACTGTGTTACTAACTTAGCAGCTACAGTGATTCACTTAACATCTGTGGTAAGAAAACTCATCAAATGAGGCAAAATTCTCTTAACAAATGTCTCACTTAGTGACATAAAGTTAGGGCTCAGTTGTGGTCTACCTGTACTGAAAGTTTTGGAAATACTACAGAAATATTCTGATCATTCTGAACTGCTCTGATTGTTATGAAATAAAACATCCTTTAACACTTCAGAACAATCTAACATCTTAATAAATGCCAGTTCATTGAAGTTAAAAGCAAGTATCTTATGGATGTATTATTCAATTGGATTATTTAAAAAAAATTATATATCAAAACAATCTGTGAAATTGAACAAATTTCATCTCTTTTTTTTTCCCCCAGTATTCCTGGAAATTTTATTCCAATTTATTATTTTTTTAAAAAATTATAACCAAGATTACTACCAAATGAGTCTAAGGCACCCTGTTATTAAGACCAGCTGCCTGCAATTATTGCAGGTTCAAATCTCGCCAAGGCTCAAGGTTGACTCAGCCTTCCATCCTTTCTAAGGTAGGTAAATTGAGGATCCAGTTGTGGGGGCAATAAGCTGACTTTGTATAAATATACAAAAGAATGAAGGCTATTGCTTAGCACATTGTAAGCCGCCCTGAGTCTCCGGAGAAGGGCGGCATATAAATCAAAATTAAAAAAAAAAAAAGATTAGGCAATTCCCTCCACCTCCATATTATCCAATAAGAGAACAGAGTTCATGATTCATGCTTCATAATCAGGAATGAATAGGCCTAGGGCAAACCCAGGTGGGAAGGGCTGTTTCCTAAATATTAGAGCCAGCCTTGAAGCAAATTAGAGGTATCTACGCAGCCATTTTAACCAGTGTCAAAGCTCAGATAATCCAGATAGTAAAGGTGTTTTTGACAATGCTATGATCCAGGAAGGACGCAGTTCCCAAAAGCATGTGATGAGTCTCCAACTAGTTAGTACACATCATAAGACTGTGTAAAACACAAACTAAAACAATTATGACTGATGAAATCCTGGCTGAGTCATCTAGCTGTCAACACAATGGCATACAAGTCAGAAGAATTGCAAACAATTTTGTTTGCAAAATGTAATCCAAATTGACTAGAGAATGAGAAACCCCAATGAGCCTTAAATTTCCATCTGTAAGTAATGAATATATTAATAATATATTTAATTAATAGTAAATGAAGAGTATATAAGTTTTATTTTGAATTATATTCTATCTTAATAACAGGTAAAATAGATGGTGTGTACAAAATGGGGTTGAGGAGGGGAGTGTCTCTTAGTCTACAACAAGAGTAACATCAACAATGGCACTAATAAACACACCTTTTAGAGGAAAAATTAAGGTATTTGTTGTGGGACCACCTATTACCAAAAGATTTAGGAAACTGACATTGGAAGAATAAGCAATAAAGTAAGCAGTCACCATTTTTTAACATTAATGTCAGTGGTGGGTTTCAAAATTTTTTACTGCCGGTTCTGTGGGTGTGGCTTGGTGGGCGTGGCAGGGGAAGGATACTGTAAAATCTCCATTCCCTCCCCACTCCAGGGGAAGGTTACTGCAAAATCTCCATTTCCTCTCGATCAGCTGGGACTTGGGAGGCAGAGAATAGATGGGGGCGGGGCCAGTCAGAATTTTTACTACCTGTTCTCCAAACTACTCAAAATTTCCACTACCGATTCTCCAGAACTGGTCAGAACCTGCTGGAACCCACCTCTGATTAATGTCAAACAGCTTTTTTGTATCGTATCCAAAAATGTACTTTTTCTAACATGATATCATTTGTGGGAATACAACTCTCATTATACCCAGCCAGCATAACCATCTGAAAAATTAAAAGTTAAGTTCTAAATACAGTTCAGCAGGTAGAATAGTTGATCCAATAAGAATTCACTGCATATCTATTTTCTATTCAGTGCGTTTATGGGATTTAAGAACATGGATAAATCTTAGCAATTCTAACACAGGCTCTTTCTTTGTGTGAAAAATAGTCTTGTTAAGCCTTGTACATTAATGAGTTCTGTGCAGTTCATACAGATATTCATCTGATTTGGAATAATGCATATATATTTTAGCTAACTGAAGTTCATTCTCCCTGCTTCAACTAAGCTCAGTTTGTCATGGTCCAAAGAGACTGTCCTGATGAAGCCAAGAGAATATAGCAGACTTATGTTTGAGGTTTTACATTATTCAGTGTGCCGGTTTCCATGCTCATCATAATGAAAAGAATGCCTGTGTCAATTATTTATGGAAGACAGCTTAGTTACGATCATTCACATGGAACATAAAATTAATTCCTTCAAACAGCAAGCTTCATTATCCAAAGCTGCCTGTGGCTAACTCAAGGCATTCAAAATATGTTCCATTTTTGTGCAATGGACACAAAAAGGAAATCACAGAGGAACTTTTAAAAGAATTATAGCAATTACTGATTCCCGCAGATGCCCAGAGATTGTATTTCTAACCAGCTTTTTTTTTTTGTTGCAATTGGCATGAATAAATGGTTGTTTACTATTAACTGTACAAAAGAGATAAGGCAAGGAATTGTTTCTATTGATAGAAACAATTCAAAACAAATCAACTTTCCCTCAAGAAGGATTCTTTATAATTAATTCCAAAGTATTATTTCAAACTTACCTGATTTGAATCTAATCTGTTTATAACTTTCTAGAACTAAAATCTTAATTAGCATTTTGCTGTTTACTAAAAAAAAATTAAGTTCTTAAGCTTGTAATTAAGGCAGACTGACCCAGTCTTTTCAGACATATGGATCCAAGGGTTTTTAACAGCTGAAAAGTAATTAATAAGCATTTTGTGAATGTAGTTAGAAACGGAAGTATGCAAACATGGGAGTTCGTTTAGATGCCAAACATGATTTGATCAAGATTGCTATGTCTTCATTTCCCAGTACTCAAATGTACTGCCTACTGTCTTGTGGTCTCCTCATGAGAAGCAACTGTTGGAATCACTTGTTAGCAATCTCCCATCTTCTCTTTGTCCAGAGAGGTTTGCAGAGCCAGTCTACTTGCCGATTCTTTGTTTTTCACTGTGGTTTCAGTTCTGCTTTTCTCAGCACCATTTTCAGTTGCCATTTCTTCCTCTGAAAGCTGTAACCCAACTTCATAACATAAATCCCCTTCAATTGTTTTAAAATCAGTACAAAAAGTGGAGAAATGTAATAGCTACCATACTGTACCTGGTTTTCATAAAATTTACAAATAATACATTTGCATCTGAATTTGCGGACTGCAGTAGTTCATGCTATGGTAGGGGTTTAGTTTAGGGATAGGGAACTTGTACACTTCCAAATGTTGATAAATTCCCAATGTTGTTCTTTTACCATTACAGATAGTCCTTACTTACAGCTATTTGTTTGGTGATCAATCAATGTTACGATAGTGCTGAAAAATTATTTATGCCCTGACTTCAGATTTAAAACTGTTGCAGTGTCCCTGCAGTCATATGATCAAAATTCGGGTGCTTGGCAACCAGTATCTTTTTATGACAGAATCTTGGAGTTATATGATTCCCATTTGCAACTTCCAGAGGGCTTCTGATGAGCAAAGACAATGGGGGAAGCTGAATTCGGTCCATAACTACTGTGTTTTGCTTAATGACAATGGCAAAAAAGGTCATAAAATCAGATGCAGCTCACTGAACAACTATTTTACTTAGGGATGAAAGGTTTGGTCCCAATTGTAGTCAAAAGTCAAGAATTATCTGTAGTCATTCTGGCTGGAATTGATAGTGGTTGGAGTCCATCAGTAATTGGAGGATAGTTTTTCTATCCTAGATTTATCTAGGATAGATTTTCCACCCAAGTAATTGGAAATGTTCTTCTCTTCAACATATCATTTCACACAGAACAGTTACAGGTATGGGGAAGATATTTAGTGTATAATAATTTATTCATGTTATACTAGTTTTGTGCACATAGGATGTATTATTTTCCTTGTATTGTTTTTCAACATTCATGCCTTGTATCCATGAATGAATCACGTGCATTCTGTTGTAGATGAGAAGTCTTCAAAGAAACATGGAACCAATGAAGTACATATTAGTTTAGTCATATGGAAACTACTGAAAATTTGTCCCTGTTTGAACTTAGAGTACTAGCCATCAGTCAGCTTAGCACAGAGAAATGCAATTGTTGCATTTCCATGTCCCAAAGGGTAATATTGCAGAATTTTTCACTTCAAGGGAGCAAGATGGTATGAAGACATTAATTAAGGCTTTCCCAGAAAAATCTCTGGAAAGGTCTAGTTCCAAGTTCTAGTATACTTGAAAAGATGGTATTCCATGGAGAAATACCCCTAGATTTTGAAACATCATATACATCTGATATGGCTAGCTCCTATCTGACAGTTTTCCCAGTTTACCCAAGAATTTGTTTTCAGACAAATATGAGATATGAGTTGGATTGATGTGAAGATTGGTGAAATATCAGACAATGGTTAAAAGCTTCTTTAATACTTGTTCAGTTGAACATGATGCTTCTAAGGCAACCTTGCCCAGTGGTCATACTGTACTGCAACTCTCAGAAGGTACAAGAGTGCAAAGTCTGTGCTGAAAATGCCATCATCATATTATTTAGAAAAGCTCTGTCATTCAAGACAGGTAGATCAGCAACATTAATAACAACAATATTGATAATAAAAATTGACAACAATTTTTATTATCAATATTGTTGTTATTAATGTTGCTGATGGCAACATTAGTATTTGGGAATCAACAAAACATAGTAAAAATTATTCAAGAACAACTATTTACTAATTTTGAAAAAATTATAATTTCAGATTGTAAAATGAAAAAGTCAAACTTGTCCTGGTTATGAAGAACATAAACAGTGAAAATAAATATTCTACCAGGGACCAGGTTTCTATTTCAAATGATTCCAATGACAATTGAAGAAAAGCTATTGAATGAGTGGTAGAGATTAATAACTAACTTTGTTTTGGTTTCATTTGTAGATGGGGATTAAGAATAAGATTACCATATTTGGACTACAAAAATCTGTGTTAAAGTTTTCTGCATCTCTGTATATCGTGGTCCCCCAGATTTTTACATCCTGACTGTAGAAATTCTAATCAGGTATAACACAAAATGGATGTCTTAGGCCTAGCAGAAATTTAAGGCACCAATTTCCCCATTAAAACTTCTGAAATCCCACTCTAAAATGGATCCTATCTCTGCCTTCAGGTCTCCACAAGTCATGTATGGCATGACAGAGCATGCCAAGCCAAGCCCTTTGACTTTAGACTCTTATTTGGTTACAGAAAAATGAAATTAGCTCTGTCATCTCTTGAGAATGGTTTGCTTTATTGTGATGGAATAGTATTTATTTCTTCATGTCAGCCTTTTGCAAAACACACCATACTCACAAGGAAGTACTTTCTTTTATTTTTTTAGAAGCAGGATTTTCTACAAGTGATTGAAAGAAAATAAATAGGTTAAGCTGAAGAGTATAAGCAATGATCTTTATTCTTACAATATTTCCTGAAAAACTGGAAATTCCATATGAAGTTTAATGTTCCACCAGAGTGATGGGGCTGTTTTATGTCCTCACCCTTTCTTTCACACAACAAAAGCATAGAAAGAGCAGAGGGTTTTTCTTGTGCAAACTTGTATGTTAAAAGTGAAAAGGGGCAATTTATTGGTTGCCAGGTGTCAACTATTTGAGCGGACAGTCCGCTTTTTTCACATTATGTTCACTATTTTTTTTCACAAAATAGTGGACATTTTTTTTATTCAAAAGCTTTATGATGAAATGGTACGTAATCTAAAGCTGTACAGTCTAAGAGAATAAGGATAGGAGAATCGTGTTTTATCTTTTTTTTCATAAGTTAGAATGAGACAAAGATCAAATATCCATTGAACTCAATTCTCCAAAAAAATTAATGATGAGATTAAAATAAAAATATATTATAAAATTATGTACAGTTCACATTTTTAAAATGTATTGTAGCTTTTGTCAACTAACCTAAAATGGTGTGTTAAAATGTTTGTAAGAAAATATATAATTTAATTGTAAAAATCTTTTTTATTTTTTTACTACTTAACACACACACACACACCCGCTTGTGTGTGTCCGCTATTTTTTTGGAAGCAGACCTGGCAACCCTAACAAATTAAGACATTATTTATATGAGAAGAGTAATTATAGAAAAAGTGGATAGAAAACAGAGGATGTTTTAATTTCTAGAACTACAGTGCCCTCTAATGGTAGATGTGATGAAGCCTCAGCAAATAATAGGCTGCAGGCAAGTGTACATTAGCTTTTAGAAATACTAGTATCACTGAAGAGCAATAGACAGGAGCAAAATAATAATAATAAAAAGAAATGCCTCATTTCTCTGCAAAAGAGATGCAGGTTATGCATGTGTGTATAAATATTTGTTTATAAATGAGACATGAAAGAGTTAGAACAAAAGTAAAATGAAAGATTAAGTGAAGAAGACTATTCAACAGCAGCAATCATTTCATCTAAGTTAATAGCTAGAAGAGCAAGTCTTAAAAACATGGGAGACAAGCAGGAAGGTTTTACATGGACTACTGCAATGCGTCTTACAAGGGGCTTGCCTTGAAGAGAACACCGAAGGTACAAATGCTATAGAATGTAGTAGTTATATGCACTCCTGCGTGTGCACCTTACACCTCTGGTCCGTGAACTGCTTTGGTTACCAGTTTGCTTCTGCATGCAGGTCAAGATCTTGGCTGTAACTTTAAAAGTCGTTCATTGCATGAGACCAGATTATTTGATTTATTGCCTCTCCCCAGCTATACTTACCCATCCCATCAAGTCTAGCAGAGTGCAGAGAAGAGCAACAAAGATGTTTAGGGGACTGGAGGCTAAAACATATAAAAAATGGTTGCTGGAATTGGGTATGTCTAGTAGTTTAATAAAAAGAAGGACTCAGGGTGACATGATAGCAGTGTTCTGATATCTCAGGAGTTACCACAAAGAAGAGGGAGTCAAACTATTCTCCAAAGCACCTGAAGGCAGGACAAGAAGCAATGGATAAACACTAATCAAGGAGAGAAACAACCTAGAACTAAGAAGAAATTTCCTGACAGAACAATTAACCAGTGAAACAACTTGCTTCCAGAAGTTGTGAATTCTCCAACACTGGGAGTTTTTAAGAAGAGATTGGACAACAATTTGTCTGAAAGGATATAGGGTTTCCTGCCTGAGTGGGGGTGAGGGTTGAATTAGAAGACCTTCCAACTCTGCTGTTCTATTCTATTCTATTCTATTCTATTCTATTCTATTCTATTCTATTCTATTCTATTCTATTCTATTCTATTCTATTCTATTCTATTCTATTCTATTCTATTCTATTCTATGGAACACTCATTTTGATCCATCTGACCCAAGGTAGAGAGCTTTTTTCTGTCATTGTGCCTGTCCTTTGGAACATCTACCTGGATATTAGATTTGACTGGAGACTGGAGAACCCTGGAGACATGGTTTTGTCATCAGGTTTGGGGATCTAGATATATGGCAGTGATTGTGAGAAATTGTTCTTTGATTTGTTGGTGATGACTCTGTTCTATTTTTATTTTGGCTATTGATTCTGTTCAGCTTTATAGTTATGTGTTTTGTGATTTCCCCCCCCCCCCCCATTGTTGTTACCCATTTAGAGTTGTGAATGTGAGGTGGGTGGCTATATAAATTGAAATCATAAAGTCGTTTTATACAAAAGGGATGTTTCCTATCAAAAATATTTGTGTCTTTTTGTGTCTTACTGTCAGCGTTCCAGAAAAACCCCAACTCCAAGTAAAGACTCTGAAGCAAGCATTTTTCAAAGTTCTATTTACTCGAATAGATAAACTGGCACATCTGGGAAAACCCAAAACTGAGAGGTCCGGGTTTTCCCTCAGTAAATCAAAACCCTCAAAACCATTCCCTCACTCCTCAGTCGATCACATGCTCCAATCAACCGCCGTCCCATCTTGAGACATCACTCCAACTCCTTCTCCAGATGCAGGATCGCCCTGACCTTGACCGACAGGAAGAATGCTATTATGTCTACAGACAACCCCTCTACTAAATCCCCCCTCCTACTTTCCTACACATGAGAAGGTGGCAGCATGGAAGCTTCCGGCCTAATATGGCTTCCAAAACTGACACTTACAACACAAAACTTTAGTCTTACACTAAAGTTGAGTCTAGTTCCCTTTCTCTTTGTACGTGTTGTACACAAATTGTACAATCTATAATGCAGGAACTTTTAAAGAAGATAAGGTATAGCAATGGAGATTCCAGGCAGACAAAAACATTGATAATCTATTCTGGATACAAGGCAGGTTATCTTCGAATATACCACATACAATCCTAGATTAAACCTGAACCTGGTTAAGTATTACTGTATACTCTATTGGAAATATTTTTTACAACACTGGCTCCCTTGGCTAAGAAATGAAGACAAGCACCGTCCCCTAGAGCCAGACACAACTGGACAGGGGAACCCTTTATCTTTAGACTCTTATTGAGAGACAATTTTATTTTTTTATCGTTTAATAATCTCTTGTCATTCTATCAAGTTGATGTCAAATGTATTGGGGCAAAATTGTACAATCAGAGAAATCCCAAGCAAGCAGATTTCCTACGTTAGGATAGTTCTACAAAGGAAATTGAGATTCTTCATGATCTTGAACTCTGTGACAAGATGGTTTGTACTTCTCCAATTGTAAGAGGTGTCCTGTGGTTTAGAGCAAAGGCCAGTCTACTGCACCATCATGTTCTCACTAGCCAAGTAAATGCTTCTGGAAAGCCTATAAGCAGTGGTGGGCTGCTGGTGGTTTAACAACCAGTTCACCCAGCACCAAAAATCTGAGTGGGTGCATCCTTCCGTGCAACACGGCAATATAGGATGGGATAGCACCATGGCGGGCGGGGGCAGGCCCACCCGCAGGTCACAACTACCGGTTTGCCCGAACTAGCAGCAGCCCACTTCTGCCTATAAGTAAGATACTCAGCCCACCTCTGCCTATAAGTAAGATACTGTGCAATAGCACCGGCTGCACCTCCCACCAACTGGTAGTAAGAACTCACCTTTTCAGCTTTTTGTTATTTTATTTCCTCAGGGGGATCCCATTTCAAAAACTGAGGGAGACATGAATTCTCACAGAGCTCAAGGAAACAGCTTTATTTTTACTCCCTGCTGATGAAGCAGACTTGGAACTTCTTTTCACTGTTTTACAGCTAATGCTCTCTGTCAGAGGAGCAATAGGTGCTCGCAAACCCTTTGTAAGGTTTTAATGTGATCAATAAACCTTGATGAACATCCACTATTAGACGATTTAAGACTTTCCTTTCCCTGTGTAGAATTGCTTGGAAAGCTACTTTTTGTAGCACAACCATAATCTATAATAGCAAAGTTGTGAGAGTTTCTGAGAAATTGCCCTCCAGTAACCTACCTTAAAAGGCCTTGGGAAGGCCATATGGGATAGATAGCGCTTTAATTCAATCCCACAGCATCTTCTGCCTGAATTATCTGCCTTATTAGACCTACCAGTAAGGCCAGATCTGCTCATAGATCAACCTTACACATGGTTTAAAAGAACAATTAAAGACAGGAGGAATATATTTATTGCTGTTTCTCTACAGCAGGGGTGTCAAACTGGCGGCCTGCGGGCCAGATGCGTCACGCACAGGCCACGCTCCCGCCAGCTCCATGAAGGGAAAAAACACCGCAAAATTTCATGTGATGGCAATGTGATGCCACAAGTTTAAGTCTACAGCTTAACTGTTTGCATGTCTTGTCAACTATATGTTAAAACCCATATTTTATGAGCAATTGATTTTTTTGCCTCCATCTCTCTACTGTATATATCTGTTATACTTGATGACAAAGTAAACTACACCAAAAAGTAGCTGCCAGAAGTACCCGCAACAAATATTTTATAAACCAGGTGACACTTTCAAACAGCATACATATAGTCCTCAACTTACAACCACAATTGAGCCCAACACTCCTGTTGCTAAGTGAGATTTTGCCCATTTATGATCTTTCTTGCCACTGTTAAGTGAATTGCTGCAGTTGTTAAATTAGTGACACAGTTGTTAAGTGAATTTGGCTTTCCCATTGACTTGCATGTCAGAAGGTCACAAAATGTGATCATATGACCCTGGGACACTGCAACCATCATAAATATGAGACAGTTGCAAAATGTCTGAATTTTGATCATGTGACTATGGGGATGCTGCAATGTAGGTAAGCATGAAAAATGGTCATAAGTCACATTTTTCTGTGCTGTTGTAACTTTGAACAGTCACTAAGGAGAACTGCTGTAAATTGAGGACTACCTGTAGTGTACAAATCTCTTGTTGAAGAAACTTTCTGTTTGTAAATAGGATTGGTAGAAAATTATAAACAGAGACAGAGATCTCAACTATATGGAAACAAAAGTAATAGATGATTTGAAAAAAATAAATCTAAATCTTTCTTATAAAAAAGAATACCCAGACATAGTGTTGTATTTCAAAGGCAATGTTTTTTTACAAAAATTATTTTATTGGCAGTGTAAAAATTATTTGAGTACAGTGTAAACTTTTTTGTCACCTGAACTTGAAATAACACTGGTTACTGTTTTTTAAGAAGCACCTTTTGTTTGTTTCAGCAGTTGTTGTTTTTTGATTTACAGTTTCAGATATTTGTAACAGAATGAAAAAAAATTAAATGTATTAAAGTTATACAAAAGTTATATCAAATTTAAACATTTAATATAGTATTTTATATTTCAATGATAAATATAACATGAAAATGTAATCAGAGACTTAATATCGGCTCTGCTTTCCTTACATGGAAGTCTGGTGGGCTATGATTTCTGATGCATATTTTATTTTCTTAAAAAAATAAATTGCTGTCTTTTAGAACAGCTATCTTGACAAATTTGATTTGCTTGTTGGATTGTAGATATATTTTACCGCAGCAGCAAACCTTCCTAAACCATTTGGAAATATTGTTATTAACCCACAGATTGTGGGATATAAGAGTCTATTTTGTTAATCTGAATGCTAGCAAGAGACACAGAAAATCTACTCCTTTTTTTCTTAATATCAAGGAAACCATAGAATAAACACAATGACTAAAGAAAATAAGTAATCTACCTAGTGGGTTGTTTCACAATAGCAATTGCTCTTGCCATATGTAATTAAAAAGCACATCTAAATTGGACACAAAGAAACTACAAGTAGTCCTCATTTAGTGACTACAATTGGTTCCAACGATTCAGTTGTTAAGTGAAATAAACAACAAGTGGACATATGAAAGAAGAGAGAGACACTGCAAAGTTCGCAGCCTTCTCCTTCAGAAAGGCTGCCTCATACAGTGCCCTGTGCCTGACCTTCTTCTTTTTCCCTCTTGCAGAGAGATTGCTTAAATGAGTTATTATTGAGTTGCTTTTCTCCACAGTCCAGCACTTCCCTAAAAAGTGTTAACCCCAAGTTAACATTCCATCCAATGCTGGCAGTTGCTGCCTGAAACTGACTAGACTTTAATCAGTTTCTAGAGTAAAGGGGTTTTTTTTTGTCATATATGCATGCATTGGTTGGAAAATGATTTTTAATTACCATTTATTACAATCATATTTATGAACAATCGCCAAACATTGTTTAGCAACCAAGACAGTTGCTAAACAATGACTACCTCTACTAGAAAAAATGGATATAAAATTTATTAAGTATATTTGACAAATTTTCACCTGAAACCATTTTTCCCACTGTTTAAATTTTTTGCTGTTCAATGTAGACATCCACAAGGCCATACCAAAGAGCAAAGGAATTCTGCAATCATTTGCTAAACGTTTTTTATTCTTCTACTGAAATTAGACAAATAACTCATATATATCTTTTTACTTCCCCTATTGCATTCTGGAAAATTAAGTTGGGGAAAAGATAGCATTAAGAGATGTTGTCAATTTTTAATATCACCCTGCTTTAATCCTTCTTAATAGAGCATCTAATATTATTTTTATTCTCAAGGTTTCTGTGGAAAAGTGATTGTACTTAAGATATTTGGCATAAAAATATGAGATTCTCTTTGGCTTAGGTAGCTGATTATCATTACAAATAAACTCCTACATTTTGGGCTTCAAGTCATTTCATTAAATTCCTTCTTGGTGTTTTACTGCCCAGCATTCAGTTGTATTAGTTATACATGAATTGCCAAAATATGATTCCATACTAAATAAACATGGATATTTAATATTTGATTCTCTTGCCTTTTGTAACAGCCTGTTACCATAATTCATACAATAACTGGTTTAGACGGTTTTATTTAACTGGCACAGTTACAGGTAGTTGTTATATTTTGTGTTCTTCTGTTTCTTTTAAAAAAGGAATGTATAACAAGTGGCTGCAGAGACGTGCCAATATTCGATTGCAATGTGCTTCCAGCTCCAAGAAAGAGCAGTGATTATCTTAGGAATCTTTCCATTATCTTAAGGAAACTTGCTGCTTACTTAGTGGCAGTGTAGTTCCTCGGGGTGGGAGCTACAGTTTTCAGTTCCTTTCTATACAATCCACTCCAATGATGTTATCTGGGCATCGGCAAGAACGGCCTCCTGGGGTAGCCAGACATAGATGAGTACAGCCTCCATTATTCACGGAACAGTAGTTATGTCCTGCAAAATATATATGCCAGCTTAATGAATCCAAGTGCTTTATTTATTAAATAAAACATTTTTACAATGGTGGCAAATATCTGTAGCTCAGGTGGAGGATGAGGGTGGAGGTTCATTCTCCAAGCTTGTGGATTTGTTTCGAAACGTTTCATTAACAGGCAAGATAACAACTTCAGTGGAGTTTAGACCTTATAAACAAACTGACACTGACATCCCCTAAACTCAGGGGTGCTATTCAGCAGGTTCTGACAGGTTTTGGAGAACCAGTAGCGGAAATTTTGAGTGGTTCGGAGAACCGGCAAATACCATCTCTGGCTGGCCCATGAGAGGGATGGGAATGGAGATTTTGCAATATCCTTTCCCCATGAGTGGGGAGGGAATGGGGATTTTGCAGTATCCTTCCCCTGCCACGCCCACAGAGCCAATAGTAAAAAAAAATTGAATTCCACCACTGCCTAAACTCTACTGAAGTTGTGACCTAGCCTGGTAAGAAAACATTTGGAAACCAACCCACAATCTTGGAGAACAAACCTCCACCCTTTAAACGGTTTTTGGCAAAACAAATATTAAACCAGCTTGGATATGTAAGCCACAATGTACCTTAGGATGAATTATGCATTTCCTTTACTGTCTACCTTTTGCATACAAAAGTAAGGAACTTGGTTCTTTCAGAGAATCCAGTCTAAATATCTCATAAACTGTGTGACAAACTATAATAATAATGAATTGGAAAATCTGTGCATTTGTTAGTGAGTCACATATCACAGGGAAGGATAACTAACTTGGGTAGTTCCTTCCTAGAATTCTTTTCAGTGGTCTTGAATAATACTTGCCAAAACATTTCAGCTCTGAAATGGCATTTTTGTCACACAAGCTGTAACCAATACTCAAATTTCCCAAATATTAACTGTGAGCTTTGTATTTGCTTCTATAATAATTTACTTCATTCAACCCACCTTCTATTTTAGCTCTTTTGCCTGTTTAACAATTGCACAAAGGTAAGAAATGCCATGTTTCCCCGAAAAATAAGACCCAACTGGAAAATAAGCTCTAGCATGATTTTTCAGGATGCTCGTAATCCTGAACCCTACCCCCAAAATAAACCCCAGTTAAGATCGTCAGTCAGACAGACAGATTTTACTACAGCATTTCTCCAAAAATAAGGCCTAACCAGAAAATAAACATTAATGTGTCTTTTGCAGCACAAATTAATATAAGACCCAGTCTTAGTTTTGGGGAAACACAGTAAGATAAGCAAGGAATATGTTAAGATCTTTCTTTATTTCTAATTTCAGCAGAAAGCATGCCAAACGCTTTTTATTCTTGATAGTGCTAAATTCTTGATGGCACTGATCCGTCATGAAAACTGACTGAATTGAAAAAGGATACTCTACTAAAATATATTACCAAGCAGGAAAAGATAATATTTTCTGTTTGTTTTAACTCTTCTAAAGCAATCAAAAGAAAGAAATGCAATAAGTTAATTAAATTTGTACTATTAGGAATTAGGCTGATTTTTATTGGTAGTGGAATTTCTCCAGAGAATTTTCTGAAATCCATGGTGTATCTTCTTTCCTATTTCAGCCTCTAGTTCATTATAAATTTGCACCTTTACCTGCTGGGCATTGAGCCAAGGCTGTCGTTATTCCATAAAGACGAGTGCGCTTATAGGGTTGGAAGTTGTCATTCTCTTTAGAGATTGTGCGATCCACTGCTACCACAGCATCTCTATGGCACACAAAATAGTGACATAAATAAAATACGAGATAATGGAGAAAGAAAGAGAGAGAAAAAATTAGACCTTAATACACCAAAACTTGTTGGTGTGCATGCAAGCACCCACACATAGACCTCAGGAAATTTATCTAAGTTATCTGCCTGCAGTGGATGTAGCAGTTTTTAATATACAGATTTTCCCTAACAATATTTGAAGTCTTTACCACTTATATGAGGCTTGGGGGTAGGGGAGTGGAGACTATGAGTAAAGCACAAGCTTTTTTGTAAATAATATAAAACAAACAAAAAATAGGTAAATCATACCTTCTCCAGTCAGTGTAAAATAAATTCTTCCCATAGCTTGTAATGCTAAAAGGATATTGAATTCCTTCAAGGATCTTTCGACGGCTATGCTGGTTGAGATCCATACATTCTACTCTTTTGGTCCCTGCGTGTGAAAAAAATAAGCTGGACTTTACAAAAAACTGATGACCCTTTTCTTAGTAAGAAAATTTAGTATTTACTAAATTAGTATTAATTTAATATATATTCTCGGTTAAAGAAAATAACTTCTCCACATATAATTTGGACATGATTATTTGAGGATTTTTTTCCCTTTTGGATAAATACAGTGTATATACTATTGTGGCTTCCTTTTCCATTCTTCTGTATTAGCCCATATCAAAACCTGTCCACATCTTTTTCAGATATTCATTTTGAAAATATTAATTACAAAGTTTCCTTGCTGCCACCAAACAGTTTTGTCTTAGACACCCAAAGATCAATGTAAATAAAACAACAATTCTAAACATTTGCTTTCCTTGCCCCTTTTTGTATGCTTGAGCTATTCTAGAGCTAACCATTACCCATTGCCCATCATGGGTAATTTAACATAATACTTTTTGTAATGACTGACAGTCCTGAGAATTTCAGATAGCAGACTTCCACAGCTGTGCCTTCAGACCTGAGAAATTAAAACTGGACTATGATGAAAGGTTAGGGGCCACTTCTAAACCACTGCTATTTTGAAACAGAAAAGAAAAAGACAAATGGCATAATTGTTGAGTACTGAGAAGTAGCACCATCATGATTACACCTTAATATTTTTAGCATCCAGCTGCTCATTTATTTCATCAGTTTCGTTTATTCTACAGTGTAAGGCTTTACCTGCATCTACCCAGCACAGCAATGAAGAATAGGCGTCAAATGTCAGCCCATTTGGCAGTCCCAAATCATCCTTAACAAGAATTCTTCTATTGGTGCCATCCATATAGGAGGTTTCAATTTTAGGAGCTTCTCTGTTCCAGTCTGTCCAGTAAAGGTTTCTGAGTGTATTGATAAAGACACATACACAAATAAATAAATAAATATAATTGTGCATAAGGAGGGTATTGGTATTATGTAGTATTATTTCTAATAAAATTACATGGATATTTCCATTAAGGCACCAGGAGTCAAGCTTGACTTGGGGAAGATGTACCTTTGCACAGTATTCCCCTCTTCATTTTAGTTTGATAATAATTTGATCACTGATATTATAAAATTCAAGATTTACCTGCTATTTACATAACATAGTGAACCTCCAATCACTTTTTAATCTAAGGCACTGTGCAAACTCAAGTCAGGTAGTTAGTTTATACACTGAACCTGAATGAAGTTGGGTAATTTATAGTTCAGCATCACCTAAGGAAACAACTATTATGTCAGCATACTGAGTGAACAACTTAAGCCATCACAGGTTTTTTGAAAAGAAAAATAGGACATAGCATATTATATTTAGCCAGTTGTGTGATATTAATTCATGTTTAAATTTTAGCCTGTTTAGTATGTTGCATGATCTCAGCCAGTATGTTGTGGGAAACTAAAATTTGGGGTAAACCCATGGCTCAGTGAATGGTCAGTGAGCTTTTCGTGTGAATACAGCTTTTCTTCCCAAGGAAAAAAGGTCAGACCTTTTAAAAAAATCACTCGTTACTAAAACACATGGAAAGTTTTTGCAGTAGCTATAAAATTCTAGGCACTATCTACCAAGCAGTAAAAATATTATACTGCTTCTTATTTGTTAATTTAGCATACTGCTTCCATTCTACATTTTTTTTCCAGTTTTATAGCTTAATCCTCTTTTTTTTTTGCACCAGAATTACAGTTAGGTTTGTAGCATGCTATGGGATTAAGACTGTCGCCCCTGTTTTCAATTTAGGCTTTCATTTGAATTCATGAATTCAGAATATTTTACTGGTGTGCTGTATAAGGTAGGTTGTGATTAGTGTGAGTTCAAGTACTGTTGTGTGATATTCAATTTAGTGCAATTTATAAATTGATATTAGGTATGTTTAACATGAGCCAAAATTCAGTTAGTGTGAGGCTGGCACATGCACAGTTAATATTAGTGTATGCACAGCCTCCCTTAATATATATTTAGCATATAGTTTGAATGAATAAAGACAAGTCTCATCCCTTCGCTGATCTGGAGCCAGTCTGTTTTCTCATGTTTCATCCTGTCCTGTATATAGGTTCCACCTGGGATTCCTATTTTCCTAAGGACATTCCACTGTTTGGCATAGTCCACACAACTGAATGCCTTTCTATAACCAATGTTTCTTAAATATCTCTCAGAGGGTTTTTGTTGTTGTTGTTATTGTTAAATTCCTTCTTTAAATCATTATTTCTCAACATTGGCTTTTCTTCTCTTGGCAAACTCCATCATCTGTTCTGACATTCTCTTTAAATTCTTGTTTTTCTTAGTCTTTGGCAGTTGTTTTTCACATTCATCCTTAACGACTTATTCTATTTCATTACACAGTTCATTTGGTTCTCTCTCAATGAGGTTTGGGACTTTGAAGCAATTCCTGATCTTCTTGAAAATGCTGCAAGTGGGGTCAAGATTGTGGAAACTACTTGGCTTTGTTCTTCCACTTTAGCTTGAATTGGCGCTTGCACATGAGCAGTTTGTGATCTGTTCCCCTATCAGCCCCTGGCCATGCCTTTGTTATTATAACTGAGCTCTTCCACTTCTTGTACCATTAATATAGTCAATTTGATTTCTATATTGTTCCATGCAACACTAGTTCAGTTTCATCAGTTTGTACCTGATGTGAGATACCCTTCCCACCTTTTCTAGTCTTGAGTTACTGCTGGATTCCAAATAAAGATTATTTGCAAAGAATTACATAATTAAAATAAAAGAATATAACAGGAAATCTCCAAGCTGCTGTCTAAACTGAAAGAAATTCAACATTCAGAGGCTGGATTCACACAACATATTAGACTAAACTATAATGGATTGGATAATTTGTAGTCAGGTTGTTATCAGATCTTACCCTTGTCTTACTAGGTTGTGTGATTCATGCATCATATTAAGCTGCAATACAGTTTATGTCATGCCTGGAAGCCATATTACCTGTGTGCAGTGGTGGCATTCAGCCAGTTCGCACCAGTTCGGGAGAACCGGTTGTTAACTTTCTGAGCAGTTTGGCAAACTGGTTTTTGGAAGAAATCATTAGGGCAGAGAACCGGTTGTTAAATTACTTGAATCCCACCACTGCCTGTGTGCCTTGAGGATCCAGGCCTGCCACAATCATACCGTGGGAAGTTGGGAGGGGAGATTGCATGAGTGGAGTAGAGATAGTCATAACAAACTTCTCTAAGAGAAGTTCAAGGCCATGGTGTCTGGCAGCTGTGCAAAGAAGAAATTGGAGAATGTCTGTTTGGAAGAGAACTGATTGGAGCTGTGTGACATGTGGGAGATGTGGGCAAGGTCTTGAACTTTCTTGTGGGTGGAAGCTTTCAGATTCGGGTTTTCCCAGATTTGCCAATATGACATCTCTAATAAAAGTTAATAAAAAAGCTAATAAAAGTTAGCTTTGAGGAACTTCAAACCTTGGAATTTGATTTCGTTGGGGGTGTTACTTGGAACCCTGACAGTTTATTTATTTGGCTATAACATGTTATGGACTGATAGTTTTAGCATGGGAAAAGAACCTGATATAGGTACTGAAACAGCATGGGCTATAGGAATAGGAAATAGATGAGAAATAAAATAACAGGATATTTATACATCCCTACCCCCTCACAGGATCTGCAACAATGGCTCGAGGATTCACCAGCTCAGTATCAAACAACACACGCCGATGGGTGCCATCTACTTTGGCTACCTCTATTCTGTCAAGCTGAGAATCAGTCCAGAAGATGGTACGACCAAGGTGATCCAGTGCTATTCCTTCAGGACTTTCCAAATCTTGAAGAAAGAGATATAAAGAGAAAACATCAATCAAAGGGCATGACTATCAATCAAAGCTATGCCTGAGTTTTGAGGACGTTTATTTTGTTCAGGAGATCTCCCTTCCACATTTGATCTCAAACTTCTAAAAAGGGCTTGAGGCATCTAATGTTACAATGGTAATACAGTACCTCAAACACCAAAAATGCAGGGGTCCCTAATAAGCAAAATGCTGAGACCTAGTGCCATATTTTTATGTATATCCAGTGTGGGTATTGAGGATTTTGAACCAATTTCCTCTGGAGTGGAATATCTCATCTTGCTCCAGGCAAATTCAAGGAAAGTATATGTTGGTTGTGAATAGGATTTGCTAAAAATCACAGTAATAACTCTTTAGTGGTAAGACAAAGGCAGACGATATGCTTAAAGATATCAAGAAACTACATGGGAGAAATTATGAAACAAAAATATCCATTCTGTTGAAGAGAAGGTAAAAGTTAACTAGCACTGGTGGATTTCAACTGTTATTTCAATATAAAATTTCTTAGTTATGGATTTACAATAATTGTTGGAACACTTGCCCTAATCTTCAAGTTAATTACTATAAGTACCGTGTTTCCCCAAAAATAAGACCCTGTCTTATATTTTTTTGAGCCCCGAAATAAGCGCTTGGCCTTATTTTCGGGGAGGTCTTATTATTTTGGATCATGTGGAGCAAGACGGGGCTCCTCTTGCCGTCTTACCTGATTTCCAGCTCTGTCTCCCTAACCCTAACCAGAGGAAATGACAGGGAGCAGCTGCGGATGCATTTAAATGTTTTTGGGGAGGGCTTATTTTCAGAGGGGGCTTATTTTAGTGCATGTGCTCAAAAGCCCGATTGGGCTTATTGTCAGGGATGTCTTATTTTCGGGGAAACAGAGTAGTATAAATACAATGTTGAGAAGAATGTTTCTTTTGTTAATTGACTGATACAATTTTGTTCTGCATTTCCTCAGGAGCTCATGGTAGTGAATAACACAATTGCTCTCTCAAAACTTCCCTGTTGAATAGGTTGAACTAAAGAGTATCACTGGCCCAAAGTTACCTAGTAAACTCCAAGGTTCAGTGAGGCTTTAAATGTAGGTCTCCCCTAACCCTAAATTATAGGGGTATAATATATTGTGGTACAGTATAAGTCACTATACACATTAGTACTTATCATATTGTGACTTTTAACATTCTAATTAAAACAAATACCATAGGTTGATTCCATATAGACATCTACAAGGAAATATCTACACTGGGTGACTGTATAATTCACAAATATGACAAAGTCTGTATTGTTTTTTAGTAAAAGAAACAAAATTGGGGCAAATTTATAAATACTTAAGTATTGTCAATAAAAGATACACACTTTTCTGATAGAGATACAATACCATGATGTTAAATTATTGACTGAAAAACAAATAGAGAAGTACCTATTTTGAGAACTTTTTAAAATCAATTGGTTTTTAGTCATTAGAGGAAAATTTAGAGCTCTAAACAGCTAATTGTTTTGGAAAAGAGATTTCAGCTTTAGAAGAACTCCTAAAAATGTATGCAACTAGTTTTTCTTGGACAGCGACCAGGCCCAAGGCAACAGGAAATAGCAGATGATAACCTCTTCACTGGTTCCAAGGACTGATCACAAACACAGATTGAGTATAGACATCTTTTTAAAAGTTCAACATTCATTCAATTCTGCTGGGTTTTTTTCTGCTCAAAAAGGGTTTTGTTCTATTCAAGAGAGACTGACGATAATTCAGGCAAAGACTATAAGCACGTTCTGTTTTTAAATTAATGTTATACAACTTTTGTTTTTTTTTTTAAAAAAAAAGTATACTGCATTCTGCCTGTTAAAAATGTTAACACTATCCTTTATGTATAAACCCCCAGGACACTCCCGCTCCCTATTCCATTTCTTATTTTAAATAAGATAAAAAGAGTACTGAACTTTTTCTTTTCTTTTCTTTTTTCAGATTTTCAAACCTATGTTTTGTGATGAAAAGTTTCTAGTTGATTCAAGCGAGTAAAAGCCACTAAGTTATTTGACTCTGCCCACATAGGTAGTGAAATGGATGTAACCATTTTAAAATACTTATTACAGTATGTAACTCTTCAAATACTGTTACAAAATTGGATTGCTGTTTGATTATCAGACCACCTCACAATCAGTCAGGCATAATCCAAGAATGGAAAGGAGTTGAAGGTTCAGGGCACGATGCCGCATTTCTCCCCATGTGGTAGCTTCTGCAGCTGATAACTTGAGCAGATGATTATAAAGGTCATAGGCTACTCAGCTGACATGGAATATAGGTTTTAATGGGATTTCACGTATGCAAAGCCACTTCTACTCATTAGGAAGGGGTTAATGCAGACTTCCCTGTGAAAACTCTTTCACAGAGACAGCTGTGCTATTGCTCTGTGGCCTTGAGAGATATAAGCAGCCAGAAGAGTTCCATCCAAGTTGGCACACGTCCCTTACATACATTTTAAAGAATTCTTCTAAACAAGTCAGTAGGTTATTTGTTCTTATTGAGATGGAAACCTCCATTCTAGGCAATAACTCTCACTGGGCTCGGGGATATTTACTTCTGAGTTATATATAAAGGGACTGCACTGTACATACAAATTAGGGATACTAAAATAAGCCCCTGTAGGAATAGATGCAATCAAAATGACATGCAAAATATTATAACAAAATTAGCTTAATACACATCACTTTAAAGAAATAAATTACATATAATTATACGATATGTTAAAAATGCAATACATAATAGTGTTTTATTCCAAAACATTTTTAAAAATAGCAAATCAAATCAGTATTTACTGATTTGGGAACAAAGTTATCCCAACATTAATCGGTACCATCAGTCTGGTTTATCAACATTATCAACATGTCAATTCAAATCTACACAATTTTTCAAAGTTCTTGGCTGTACCCAATAAATATAACAATCAATGGATTCTTTGAACAGAGTAGAATTAGTACCATTCTACACTAAAGTATCTTTGTTAAGTTTCCTGGATCTGGTTGCTTTTATGAGAACTTGGATAGTAGTAGTAATAGTAATAGACCAAGTGAATCTAGAGTTTCGAAATAATTGATTAGGTATTTTTCTGCAACTAAAAAGCTTTTTGATGTAGCAGAACGTTGAGCAATTTGTCAGCAAAAAAAGACAAGTATTGCAATTCTCTATCTGTGCATTAATTTCAAACTTATCCCATAGGGTTAAATCAGTGGTGGGTTGCCCCCGGTTCGGACCGGTTCGCAAGAACTGGTAGTAAAACCGATGGGAAAACCCACCATCCCAGATGTCGTCATCAGTGATCTGAGCATGCCCAGAAGCAAGGTGCATGTGCAGAAGCAAGGCGCTTGCATGAGGGAAGCGTGATCCCATTGCGAACTGGTAGTAAAGGTAAGTAGAACCCACCCCTGGGCTAAATGTTTTATCAAGATATTGTGAGAGGTTATGCTGAGGACTTCAGTGCTAGCTGCAGAAAATCATCTTCCATCTTTGAAAATATACATTGGGTTCAGTTTGATATGGTGAGGAAGGAAATCTATAATTCCTACCTGTCTTTATGATGGATACGGGCTCTCCTCCACCAAGGCTTGCTCTACTGATAGATGGGCTGCTGATATCTGTCCAATAAACCATCTTCTCCAAGCAGTCATAAGCAACTCCAATAACAACTTTATCCTGCATTTTAGACAAACCATTATAAACCATTATATCACATTTGTAATGCTAAAGAAATGGATAAGAATTTAGTGGCTTGAAAATTCCACAATGAATAGTAAGAGACTAATGAGGAAATTCAAAGGTTAAAGCCTTATATCCTAGTTCTAATCAAATTTAGAAATCAGTCCAGGTGGGTTAAGTGCTGCCTTCTGGCTTAAGGCAATACCCAAGATCAGAAACAAATTGTATTGCAGGAATAGAAAAGGAATAGGTTGTGTCACCTAAATCTTGAGACCCCTGTAAGCCCAGCTAAAAAACTGAGGTGACAGAACAGTAGGACTACTCTACCTTATTATTTCAGTCTTTCCCAATTTGATAATTGCAAATAAAAAATCTCATGATGAGACCTTAGGATGTTGCCATCTGCCAGAATGTGTGAAGTCAATTGTCTGACCTTCTATAAGGCAGGTTCCTATATTTAAGTGCCAAATACCAATTATAGATAGATTAGGCTTCTGGAAGAATCAGAATAGATTACACAGTCACGAAAGAATAACTATTCTAATTAATATTAATTTGAGCATAAAAATCGATTCCCCTCAATCTTTGTGCTTGATAAAATTCTAGTTTCCCTTTATCCTTTATCTGCCCGGAAGTTACTATCTTTATATTGCTTGTCTTCTCTTCTCCATATTCAAATTTATCATTCTAACACCTGTTGTCATTGAAACAATATTGCAATCAACTAAATTTCCTGGCACTGTTTAATTAGCCTCTCAACTTTGGGGAAAAAAAAGATACATACAAATATGGCATGAGTACTGGGAATGAAGGAAAAATGCATCTTTGGTTGAACGTGCAGAATCAATGGTTTCTATTACCTTTTCAAAAAAAATATAATGCTAGCATTTTTCAAGGCATAGAAATAGAGAAATGGATAACAAAGATGATAGAACTTGCTGAGATGACTGCTTTAATTAGAGATAGGACTGTCTAAATTTAAGGATGATGGGAAACTCATTGATTTTTTGTGGAAAACGGGAAAAAAGGATATATGGTTTTAAAAATTAGAATAAAAACAATAGATTATAGAGAATTTTTTTAAAAAAGAAAAGAAATTGTATTTCAAACATCAATACATTAGAGAGGGTTCAGGGACATTTTACTAGAAGAGTACTTAAATCTTCTGCTCGAAATAAAATTCCCTATACCACCAGGCTTGATATAAAATTCCCTATACCAGCAGGCTCCGACCTAGGCTTAGTTCATAAGATTATTTACCAAAAAGTCCTACCTTTAAATGAGTACTTTCATTTCAACCATAATAACACAAGGGCTATCAATAGATTCAAACTCAATGTAATTCGCTCTACCCTGTTTTCCTGAAAATAAGACATCCCCTGATAATAAGCCCAATCGGGCTTTTGAGCGCATGCGCTAAAATAAGCCTCCCACCGAAAATAAGCCCTCCCCAAAAATATTTAAACACAGAGCTGGAAATCAGGTAAGATGGCAAGAGGAGCCCCATCTTGCTCCACACACCCCAAAATAATAAGACCTCCCCAAAAATAAGGCCAAGTGCTTATTTCGGGGTTAAAAAAATATAAGACAGGGTCTTATTTTTTGGGAAACACGGTAATCTTGATTGTAGGAAATATGATTTCTGCAATGGAGTAGTAAATGTCTGGAACATTCTACCTGATCCTGTTGTTAGTCTCTCTAATCCCCATACCTTTCACCGTAAACTGTCTACCGTGGACCTTTCATGTTTCTTAAGAGGTCCCTAAGGGGGCGTGCAGAAGCGCACCAGCGTGCCTACCGTCCCTGTCCTACTGCCCCCATTTATATGTAACCATTCTATGTGTTTATGGCTATATTTTGCCTATTTATACCCTTTTGTTTGTGCCAATTTTTTTCATGTGTCCATGTCTATGTCTATACTGTTGTTTCCTTGTACTTGTTGATAAACAAATAAAGATAGATAGATAGATAGATAGATAGATAGATAGATAGATAGAAAGATAGATAGATGTATCATGTTCATGGTATACTTACTGGCACGTACAACAAAGCTTTTGCATCTGATTTCTTCATAACATTCCCCTCCAGAGGGACATGGTCAATCTTCCCACTCTGTGCAATGAGTAAGTGGCTTCCTGGAGGCAGGGGAATTGCATCTGGTTTTACTGAAGGTCCAATTGTAACAGGAGGAGCAACTGTGCCCAGACCTTATTGACCAATAATATAAAACACATATTACTCAAAGACAAGACTTGCCATATCTACAAGGCCAGGTAAACTTACTGATACTACACAAGCCTGGCAATTTAGCACATTTAAGCTATTGCTACAATACATGCATAGGAGATTGCAATTTGGTGCATTGTTATTTGAGATTTAGGTCCAATGACCTTAGCTGCCCTAGTCTCAGATTACAATGCATGTCTCTACCACAAAAAGTGATCAAGTTCTAAATGCAAAACTTAATCATGATTACACCATTGTATGCATGCATCATCAAACTTGCACACATACAAACCTATAGCATATAAATGTTCATTGCATGCTACACTTCTTGCTTAAGAGATGTAGCCATTAAAAAACAAAGGTAGCCAATCCACACATTAATGTGCAATACTGAAAACTTATTTTATTTCTCCTACGGTTGATGATTTATTTATACATATTTATATATATATATATATACATACATACATACATACATATATACATACATATACGTACGTACATACGTACATATGTAATACGTACATACATACACACAGCAATAAACTTTAGGTCTGAAGTTACATTACTGTGATCCCAATCATGCATTACTAACAATATTAAAAACATTGGACAATCCAGAAAAACCAAGAAGGATGCTCTTCCCCAACCAATGTCCACTCCTCAGACATCCATGGGAGAAACACAGGAATCAACTGATGAAATGTGCATTATGATACCTCAATACAAACCACATGAGTTACATGTTTATGTCTGACATCAGGAAGCAAATCCAAAGTATCGAAGCTTGATATGTGATGTGTCAATATATGTTTCATCATTGTACCAGGGACCTATGATTTAACTTTCTGTTACCTACTACGGCAGTGTTTTTCAACCTTGGCAACTTTCAGATATGTGGACTTTGACTCCAAGAGGAATTCTGATAGTTGAAGTCCACGCATCTTAAAGTTGCTAAGGTTGAGAAACACTGAACCAAGGTAAAATGCAGTATTGACTGGAAAACTTATCCAAAACGTTTCATGCTAACAATATTTTACATTTTCTTCTGCAGTTTCTATTATTGGAAATACAAATCTAATTATAAAATACAACCAAATAATTCAAATCACATATATAGTATAAATGTACCTTTCACTTAATCACAGAACTTTGATATACAAATAACTGCAAATATCTCGAATTCATACATATCAATCTTCTTAGTTAAATTGAAAGTAAGAATAGGCAAAATCTAAATGAAGAAAATTATTGCACTAACTTATTAACTTAGAAGCAACTTACATGGAGGTTGGATACCTGGGCCACTTCTAGTACCATCCATCTCATTACCATCTCTGTCCACACACCAGCAGTAACCAGTGCTAGGATGGCACTGGGTTGGCAAGTAATTCCCATAGATATCACACTGGGGAATAAATTGGCCAATTGGCCTAGGTCCTCTTGGGCCCAAAGCCAGAATTTGTTCTTGTTCTCTTTGACATTTGGTCTTCTCTACTTCTGTAATAAAAAGAAGAAGAAAATGTAAAAATTCTTTTAATTTTATTTCTATTAGGTGGGTTACCTAAGCCCATACTCTACCCACACGGGTTCTTCAAAGTCAGCTGGAATCCATATAGATCACATCAGAAATGGCTGATGATCTGTCATTTAGACTACTCGCTGTTTATAATTGCAGGGAAAAGATACAAACTTATTTTTTTTCTTTACACAATATGCATTTAAACTTTGGATTCACTACACTAGGAAGTCATGGGGGGGGTCAATGGTTATTAGCTTTCGTTGTAGTGTGACGGTTTCTGAAGGCCATCTGCTGGCTTACTTATGGAGTTATTTGGCCACTGTAAGAATAGACTGCTGGGCTAAATGGGCCAAGATCCAATCCAGCAGTACCTTACTTATGTCTTTATTCTTTCTCTTTTTCTGGAGGAATAGTGTTTCTAAGTAGCTATAATTGTTTTCTTTTGGATTTTAGGGGAGCAGAGCAGAATCAAACCAATTGTTATTTTTTCCACAGCTGTAAATAATGTATTTGAATAAATTAAATGCAGAAAACATCTGAGTATTAGACTACAAAGATACTCAAGAGAGATAGAGATCCAGTAAGGCTGTTCCTATGTTCTTAACTATGTGTGCCCTAAAGGTATTTAGATGAAAAGATCCTAGCAGGATAGCTGTATATTCTACAGATGTAGTCCAACCCTTCTGGAGGATATCAAGTTGAGGTAGATTGGTGTAAAATGAGTCATCCTTCTCATGATAGCTCTGGGAAGCAACATGTCATTTTAAAGTGATATTCTTAAGAGAAGTTCAAAGAAAAATTATTTTAACACTTCAATATTAGGAGGTTATAATTGAAATCCATTCAGTTTTACCTCTGTTATAAAGAATTACCAATTTGATGCAATTTTTTAATCAACAATTCATTTCCTTTGTGAAGGATAACACACTTTACAGTTGATGAATGGTACTTAGTGATAATAGCCTCTAGCCAGTGTCTGGATTTGTTTCTGTATGGTAAATAAAGTCTATGAAGAAAAAGAGGTGACAGAATTCAGACAGCTGTTTCTTTTTGAAATCAAACAATGGAGTGTGAGGGTATAATGAATTATAGACACGCTTAGTACGTAGTACTTTTTAGAGCGCTACTCTTACATCAGTACCTCTTTTATTGGCAAGCTGGATATGTCCTGAAGAGATGCAAAATTCTGCAACTTCTTTAAAGAATGAATTTGTTAAATGAAAACAATTTCTGCATTGTAGAATAAATACTTTTGTTTAAGTTTAAAGATGCAGAAAGCTGTGTTAAAATATTTCAGCTATAATACTGTTGAAAAACTGTAAAAAATATTGGTAATAGCAGTATTGAATATGACCTTGTAGTTCTAATTTACAGCTATATATATCAGAACTGGATGGCTGTTTTTTCACTTCCTTAACTACAAGGAACAATGATCAAACAACAACAGATGGAACAAACAACAGATCTGAAGAAAGAGCAAAAAACAGTATCAAATAACTATACCTTAATCAAAGCTTGATTAATCACAGTATGCAAAACATAATTGCTGCCCATCTACTATTCCATGGAACTCAGTGATGAAATGTAAAATGTTACTACCAGTTCTGTGGGCGTGGCTTGGTGGGGGGGATAATGTGACTGAGTGGGCATGGCCAATTT
The DNA here is from genome assembly GCA_022577455.1 of Arizona elegans. NCBI lineage: Eukaryota > Metazoa > Chordata > Lepidosauria > Squamata > Colubridae > Arizona > Arizona elegans. The sequence continues at coordinate 266,539,732 of JAKOOJ010000001.1, forward strand.
TTTTTTAACTTTTAAAACCATTTTTTCTACAAGCTCTTCGGCTGAAGAGGTTGTAAAAAAAAATACTTTTAAAAGCCTCTGACGATCCCAGCTGAGTTGCCTGATCGTCAGAGGCTTTTTTTTCTTTTAAAAGCCTCTGATGATCCCAGCTGAGTTGCCTCAAAAAAAAACAACACATTTTTTTCTACAACCTCTTCAGCAGGGATTTTTGCTACCGGTTCTCTGAACCACCCACAGCCATCGCTACTGGATTGGGTGATCTGGTCCGAACCGGGAGCATTTCACCGCTGATGGAACTACTCTTTAGCGCTTGCACTCTAAGAAAGTTTTACATATTATTTCAAAAGTTTACCTTGTGGTGCACAGTGGAAGCCATCTCCATGATAACCTGCTTTGCATTGGCAGCTAAAGGACCCTGGGCTGTTGTAGCAGACAGCATCTGGATGGCAACGGTTCGATTGACATTCATCTACATCTATTTTTTTTTAAAGAGAAGAATAATACAGGATTTACTGTAAGGCTCTTCCATGCAATATCTTATTGTAAATCCTCTGCAAAATATTTGAGTCTGCAATCCCATGGACTTTTCTGTGCAGTGAATCAAGGCACAGTGCCTACTGAGTCAAATAATATCAAACTATTTGTTTGATAATTCAGAAACAACATTTATGCACATAGGTTTTGGGCAAGCTAAACGGCTCCAAGATAGTTGTAACTATCTTAATCAACAATTAAGATACTTTAAAGAGGAAAAAAAGTACAAAATTGAATATGCCAGTATCCTGTGCATCTCCTATACAAATAAATAAATTGTTAATGGCACAGTAAATTCAATGGGAATCAAATACTGGAGAAACATTTAATTTCCCCCATTAGCATAAAATAATGCATTTGTAGTAATATCACAATATTCACAATCAGATTATTTTATAACTGTTAATATTGAAATTAACAATTGCTATTTGCCTGCAAAGCCTGAGTATTCTAGATGGAATCTGTGAACTTTTGATAAGTGCAACTGTTAATAATTGGTTATTTCTGCCTTTTTAGAATTTCTGAAGATATATTTGTAATTAATAACATTTTCATATAAACTGTCATTGCACAGCACTGCCTCACATTTGCTTTCAAAAAATTAATATAAAAATAACTTTTAAAAAATATGGATTGTAGAATACTTGACCCCAGCAATAAAAAAAGCTTCTTTTGGTCCATTTCGGTTATTTTCTTCAGCACATAAAAAATATTATGATAAAAGGATTGAACACAATTACCATACAACAGAATTGCATAAAGACCAAAAAAAGACAAAGAGGAAAGGGAACAATGCTATCCCTCACCTTTGCAGAAACGTCCATCTCCAGAAAATCCCTGAATACATGCACAGATATAAGAAGATCCACCGGAGTAGATGCAGCGGGCACGTTGGGGGATATCACATGTATGTGAACCTCTCAAACAATGATTCACTACATGGTCAACAGCTGTAAATCAGATATGCATATGTAAAGAAGATTAAAGTTGAAGTTTTTTCTTTAAAAAAAAAGTTCAGAAGATGATGAAAACTGAGAAAAAAATGAGTACTGTAGAATTTTTTAAAGTAATCTTTCCAAACTGGGATTTCAAGGTATTGTTAACTTTATAGCTTAGATGTTGCAAAATTTGGGAGAAATAATAAAAGCACTGGGTATCCAAATTCTTAATAGAAGTGTAAAGTGTGTTATGGCATCTAGCTAGTACCCATGTCACCAGTACTCTGTATTTATTTATTTGCTAGTGTTTATCAGATATATTTTGGTTTCCTTCCTGTCAGTCTTGCAGTTTATATATAGATGCTAGAGTCATCTTTTGGTTTAGCTGCTTCTTTTTACCAAACCCTTGCCACATTTCCTGCATTCTGCTTTTTCTCAAGCACAGATTCTCACATTCCTGGTAGCTTTTTCCATCATTTAGTTCATTATGTTATACAAATTTATTTGATGTTTCCCTTCTCTACAATTCAACACAATTCCATACATTTTGCTGTTTGAGACAGTAGTCAAGGTGACAATCTCCAGACATAGAGAAAAAGAAGCGTGGCAAACTTCGTTTGTCCCATACTTCTAGCCTGCTGATTTGTCATTAACAGGGCTAGGAGATCTCAGAGAATCCAACATTTGCTATTCATAATGTGTTATGAAGAATTTTTCACCTTACTTTCTAAATTATCTCTCCCACCTTCCTTTTCCCATGGCATCTAGACATGAATTTTCAGACAGTATTCTATTCCTGTTTGAAAATGAATGGGAAAAAAGGAGAATGTCGGCTGTACCTTACATAATAATCTGTATCTTGAACAAGAGAAAAAACACCAAAGATGATAGCCATTAGAAAGAGAGAGAAAGAGAGAGAGAGAGTCTGTCTGTCTGTACCAGTACTAGCATTTATTCAAAATCATTCCAGTAGAGTTTACCACCAGTTACTGTTTTGCACCTGGGGAAGACAGACAGATACTGTAGATATGCACACAATATATAGCACAATATTATAACCTACTTTTGTTCAAATATATTTTGTGACAGCAGCTACAGGGTAGAATATGTTTTTGAAATTCTGCAGTATTGCGTGCAACATTAAGATCCTGGAAATTAATCAACTATGCATAATTCAATACATAATCAAAACCTCAAATGCAGCATTTTCTTTACATAATTGCTGAGTAGCAATGGCTCCATGTGGAGAAACAATAAAACCATGAAAGGGCTCTTTGCAAACTCTGGTTGCTTATACAAAGAATGATTTACCCTCTTACGAAAATTTAAGCCACCGATGACCCAGAATTAGAATTTGGCAATTGACTATAGCTGCAACTCAGTGAGATATAAAAATGTTGGCAGATTAATGAGTTTTAAACAAATCCAGAACATTTCCAAACTGAATAGTCATCAGTCATTTGGGAATTAAATTGTCTCTAAAATCTGAGAGAAACTATACTGTTCATAAAACGATACATTTAAGGAGCATGTCATTAACATTCTTTTTAAACTCTGAAAATCTTCATCTATACTGTAAAATATCCAAAGGCACATTGAACCTTACTTAATTTTTTCTACTATGAAAACAATTTTCCATTTAAAATAATTAAGTAATGAAATAAGTATATTCTATAATTAATTAATTAAATCAATTATTATTTCCAAAATATTTTGTATGACACTGGCAACAAATAAGGCTATGTCCAATATTGGCTATACACAAGGAAAATATATAGTGCATATATAACACAGATTTCTCTCCTTCTGCAATTCTCCATGACTTCTGGTAAAACCTGACATATTTTCCAAATAAGACAAAATTGTCTGAGTTTCCTATACAATACTGCAAAGCATATCTAACTGTTTTCCTTTCCTTCAGAGCTATGTATCTATTGGGCCTGATACCTGGTAACTAGATGGACAAATGATACAATCTCTACTTGTATCGAGCTATAGCCCACAGTATTTCCAAGATCATCTGAGGATCTTCCTCATCCTTTAATCTATGTGATTCTTTTCCTCTATTTCCCTCAACTTGAGCAAGCATAATAATTTGTTATGTCAATCAGCTCAAATCATACTCCCAAAATCTGTGAGTTTCTGCTTGAAGCAGTCAGTTTTATTTAGTCTAAGACCATTTGATTGGCTACTTTTGGTAGCCAATGGTAATAACCTTAGGGACATAATTCAAAGATATCCATCTTCCTTCTTTACTACTCAAAAAACACTGCTTCAGAGTTTGGGGTTGTTGTTTTTGTTGCTTTCTTAAAATATCTTTACTTTTCATATCTTCTTATAATTAATCTCACTTTACTTCGGGATGCTATCTATCAATATTCTCATTCTTTATTGTTGCTAAGTATAAAGATTAAATCATTTCGCTTATATTCTCTATTCTCTATTTTATTTTAACTATCCAATATGAGGTCAGAGGTAAGTAGTTCTACACATGGTTCTATTTCAGGGATGAAATGCTACCGGTTTGGGGCGGTTCGCCGGTAGCATTTCATCGGTAGTGAAAATGCTACTGATTCGCCCAAAGCAGTAGTAAAAAAATGCTTTAAAAAAATAAAAAAAGTAAAAAGTAAAAAAAAAAAAAGTTCCAAGGACCACAGCTGATCTTTGGAACTTTTTTTAACTTTTTTAAAGCATTTTTTTATTACTGGTTTGGGCAATAGGTAGTAAAAAAATGCTTTAAAAAAGTTTTTTAAAAAGGTTCCAACAATCAGCTGTAATAATCAGCTGTGCCCTCGGAACTTTTCTTTTACTTTTTAGAGCATTTTTTTTATACCTATTGCCTGAACCGATATTTTTGGGTAAAGTGTGATAGTTTGTTTTTGAGCTCTCTGTGACTCTGTGAGGTTCCTGCTTGTTGCAGGGGCCATTTTGGGTGAAGTCCAGCTGCTTTTGCATTTTGTGTGAGTCAGTTGTGTTATTTTTGTGTAAAGTGTGATAGTTGGTTTTCTCAGCCACGGCCACCAAGCCACATGGCCACCAAGCCATGCACACAGAACCGGTAGGGAAAATTTTTGAATTTCACCACTGTTCTATTTCCCTTTTTAAGATCTTAAGCAAAATGTTGCTTGTATGTACACTGAGAGCTTATGCACTGGAAACAAATTCCTTGTGTGTCCAATCACACTTGGCCAATAAAGAATTCTAAATTGTAAAAAATTCTAATTTGCACATTCTCTTGCAGGTTCTTACTTTCAATCTCAGAGCCATCCAGTTTTTTCTGAAATCTTTTGACACAGTTATCTCTTTAACTGCCTTTTCTCTTGCAGCTTTAATGGTTCAATGGGCATTTTCACTTGCACCATAGGTTTTCCTATATGATAGTAGGTACTGCCTCTGCCTCTGATTAAATCACTTTGTAGTGGAATAGGTTCTGAACTCTCACACACTGTCTCTTGAAATGTTTTTGTCATTCTGTAAAGCTATTTCTAAATGGCTTCAGTATTGTCCGTCTACTTTTTCTGCATTCATCTGCCTCTTTTTCATTTCTTCTGTGCTTTCTCTTTAATAAACCTATCTTAGTTGTAAATTTTCTTCTGATTTTGTTATAAGACAGCTCTCTATCTCTTTAGCTATTTTCTTTTATTCCTTTGAGTTCTGAACTGAGGTGTATTATCTTGTGCTTTCTAGTTTATACTTTAAAATGCTACATTCAGTCATTGAACAGCTTTCGTCCTCTTTTTCTTCCCTGACTATAACAATAGCGTCTTTTGATGGGTACTTGGATCCTTTCCTCTTCAAATATTTTTCCCTCTTTGGTTTTTTCATTATTTGACGCAGCTGCTCAGATTCACTTTTGCATAAAGTAAGGATAGCAGATCTGTTCCTTATACTGATCTTATCTTTTGACTGTAGAGCAGGGGTGTCAATCTTGATTTCATTGAGGGCTGCATCAGGGTTGTGTTTGACCTCAGGGGGCTGGAGTAGATGTGGCCACAGTGGGCATGGCCAGCTTGGGATCACTCACGTTGGGGGCACCTATGGTAGTCCGAGCACTCTGCCAGAGAAAACGGGCTCCTGAGCTCCATTTTCACCTGCGACAGCCTTCTGCAACTCTCTGCCAGTGAAAACGGAGCTTGGGAGGGCCTCCATTTTCACTGGCAAATGCACCTTAGGCCAGTCCTTTGCTGTTTCCAGGGTGGCCCTGAGGGCCAAATCTCCATGGGCTGGATCTGCCCCCCAGGACCTTGAGTTTGGCACCCCTGCTGTAGAGTCTTGAGGTCATACTTTTCTGGTATAACTGCTGAAAAAACTGAAAACATTTTTTTTTCCATTAGAGAATAGATAACTATAACTCTGGGAACAATGCAAATCAACTTTAAAAGAAAAGGGAAAAACTATGTGTGAAGAGAGGAGGCTGAATAAGAAGTGGAAGGAACTCTGTACATCAGTAACTAATAGATAATGAGTTGTAATAGAGGTTTATCTAATTAATGACAGTTCAGTCCAGGGTACAGGAAGAAATGATTCAAAATATTCAAAGGAGAGGATTTACTTTAACAAGTAGTGTTACCTTCTACCTTAGTGGTAGAAGAGGGCTGGAAGTTCCTGTTGCATTTCTAGGAGTCTGTATCAAATTCCTAATTCCTATACTAAACTTCCTGATTGGTAATTCTTGATCATATCCTTCTGAATGGGGCTTGACAGAATAAAACACTTCAATTTACAAGAAGTATTTTGTAAACTATTGCAATTATTTGTTGCTCCTCAAAACCCATCATAACAAAAGTTGAGCTATTTTAAGACCCAAATTATTTGGGGTTGTGTGAGGCATAAATGTGGCTGATTGTCTAGGGTATTATATCCCTTTCTACCTCCTTAAATATATACATGGAGTCCTCAATTTATGACTGGCCACTTAGCAATTGTTCAAAGTTACAATGGATTCTTACAACCCAATTTTGAAGTGCTGACATCTGCAAACACAGATCACATGGTTCCATTTTGGGCACTGGGCAACCAGTTCATCTTTATGGCTCTTTGGATCATCCCATGGTCACAGGACAATATCTTCCTACACTTCCTGCTAGTTCCCAGCATTTAGTCCCAGTTTTTGGCAAAAAACTGTCATTAGATAAGATGGATTCACTTAACAGCCACTCCGAAAAAGGTTGTAAAATCAGGCAAGGCCAGTTGTTACTTGACAACTGCAATGACTTATGACTGTAATTAAGGCTCAATTAAGGTCTTTAAGTCAAGGACTATGTATATACAAAATACAAGTTGTTTTATACTGCATCTAGCTCAGTATAGTCTGCCCTAAAGCCCAAAGCTATCTCCAGATTTCAGAGGATATTTTTTTACTTCCTTCCCCTTTACTAAAGATACAGTTAACTAAACAATTGTATTTGATAGGGAGAAAGAAAAAAAATAATTAAAGACATGCCTAACTACAGCCAAGCACTAAACTTTCTTCCAAACAGATGTTGAAGCTACTAAAATATAAGAAAGGAAATGTTTAATATAGCTGCTTGGCAGACAATAAAAAATTTATCAGACTAAAACTTTAGAAACCTTATCACATTACATGCCTTCACTATAAACTATCCAGTCTCCCTTTATTCAAAGTTTAATCTTAACTCAGCCACAGTTTTATGTCTCCTCTTTCCTCAATACGGTTCTTTAGGACATTTTTAATATAGCAAATGATTTATTCAGTAAAGGTTAAAAAGACACTTCACCACAAATTCTGCTGGGATCACTTTGTATATTTCTCTACTAGAGGATCCATGATAGAACAAATGTTATTAGTTATGAAATCTGAGACTGTATTAATTTTTCCTCCTTAATTTTTTTTTAAAAAAGGAGCACAGGTATTGGTTCTACTTTTTTACATGCATTTGTTGATTGAGCACCTTCCATTTTCCATTATTTAGCTGTTAAAATCTCCCAGGTGCTCTTTGCTAAGTGTCTTCATCTTCTCTAGCAATACCGGAATGACCCAGAATCACACAGCAGAATGGGATATTTTTACACATAAACAACAGCAGAACAAAGACCATAGTCATCCACAAGAGGAATAAGGGGAATGTAATTGTCATAAAATGTTTTGCAATACAATTTCTGCCCCTTATCTACCTGTGTAAATGGAAGCGCGGCGGGATGGAAATTGTATCATGAAAGGTACAAGGTACACCAGATTAATAAACCAATGACATAGAGGTGAGGGCTACTTTTATTGTACAGGTAGTCCTCACTTAATAGGGACTAAAATTTTCATTGCTAAGCAAAGTGGACATTAGGCAAAATGTCAATTGACTGCACTGCCTAGCAACAGCTATTCCACTAGTCCCTGTTTTAGCCAATAGGCTGGGATTGCACACAGTTGTTAATCCCAAAGGTGCTTTTTCAAAAGGCAACTGGACTTTCTGGTTTTTCTTTGAAGATGTTTCGCTCTCAGCTTCTTGGATAAGAAGCAAAAAATATTCAAAGAAAAACCAGAAAGTCCAGTTGCCTCTTGAAAAAGCACCTTTGGGGCAACCATGACTCCTGGATGACTGAGAACCTCCATAGACTTACACCATTGTTAGGTGAGGACCTCATGCTTCTCCTACCCTGCAGTAGTCCCCTCCACTTCAATTTCCCCATCTCCCATCTCATCCTCTTCTGTCCTTTTGGTCATCCTACACTCCACTACCTACCCCTACCATCACCCACCACTTCCAGCCGACCTTCGGTATCTTCTCCCTCTCATTGGAGGAGCCTCTGGCTGTAGCAGCTGCTGGACCTGTCTGAAACCTCGCAAGCACATTTCATCAGCAGCAGAAGATGGTGGTCAGGTGGAGTGGCAGGATTAGGCAGCAGCAGAGTGCCTGGTGGCCAAAAGGGCAGAAATGGAGGGTGCTGGGGAGAGTTGAAGTGCATGCTACTGTTGTAAATGCCAAGTGACTACAATTGGGACCAGAGTTTCTATTGTACGTCGTTGAACCCAATTTTTACAGCAGTTGTTTTGCATGAATCAGGTAGTCAACTGGATTAAGTGAATCCAGTTTTCCCAGTGGATGTTTTTCTGCTGACCATCAGCAAAAAGTTTGCAAATCAGAATCATGTGATCACCGGATGCTGCAACCAGTTGCAATAAATTGCAATTATGTGACCATAAGCACCATAAATGCAACTTCAAGTCATGAGTCCCTTTTTCTGCGGCATCATAACTTCAAACAGTCATTAAACTAATGGTTGTAAGTCATGGACTGCCTGTAGTACTTTCTTAAACTAGTCTGGATTTCCCAAAACAACAAAGGAGGTTTTAAAATAAACTTACCTATGCATGTTCGCCCATCATCTGAAAACTGATAACCCTCTAAACATTCACATCGGAAAGTTCCCGGCTGATTATTACACACAGCATTACTGCCACACACTGTTGGCTGCTCCTGGCATTCATCTACATCTGTGTAGAAAAGTAACATTATTATCCAACTGCCACTCATAATTCTTTAAAGGAAGAGCACGATGTATCTGTGTTTAGCTTTAGTTCAGCTGAAAGGCCATCTCTGTTTTCCGAGCAAACCTGTTACAACAGAGATTAGAAGCACCAGCCAAATGACTTGTCAAGACATAAGTGATGAAGAACGTAGTATCTGATTTTGTCAGATTAGAATATCAGTCTGTTTTTATTCCATCTGATTCTTACAGCACAATAATTTAATATCATGACAACATCAAGGTGTGCACAAGAGGGGATGGGTATTTATCTTTAAACCCAAAGTACCTCAGAAGATTGCAGCCTTGCAGAAGATGAATAAATTGTGGAGGGATATGGCTAATCCATCCTTTTTCTCCTAGTCACCATGCTGTTCAAAATTATCTTCAGGTTGCTGTGTAGCTGCTGTGAAAAATTCTAAACATAACTCAAGCAGGACAGCAGCAATTCTGTACTGCCACTCCTCAGCTCTGATACACAATCTCCCAAGAAAGCATTTTTGTTTTCTTAAAACAACAATTGGCGCAATAGCTATTATTGCAAATCACCTTTAGTTTGGCCCTGAGAAACCACGAGCAAAAGTCAAGGCAGTATTAATTGTATGGATTGACTCGGGTTCCCCCCTCCCCCACCCCTCATTTTTGCAGATGATAAGTAGGAATTGAATTTTATCTTCAGCATTTTTACTGTGGCTCCCATTTGGATTGCATTCCTTATGGATATGGGCAAAAGACCATTTCCAATCGGAACAAAGGATTAAACATTCTTCCTTGGTTCTACATTCCCAATCTGGGTCTACTTTAAAAAAAAACTCCCAGCAGGAACAGGTCAGATTATACAAATAACCTCTATGTGTATACTTCACACATAGTTCTGCCCTAATTTGCAGGACTTCAGGATAAGCAGAAATGCTGTAAAAAGATATTGTATAGAGTACAATTTGATCATATTGCTATTTCTGTTGAGGAAATCAGGGGTCTTTCTGTTGGCACACATATACAAGGGGGAAATATATCAGAATTTGTCATGTATAGCAACTTTATAACAAATAGCAAAACCTAGATTCTGAAAGTGAATACAGTGATGAAAAATCACATTGATTTTACATATGTCCTATTAAAAATAAAATTCCTACCGTAACATGTCCGTCCATCTCCTCGGAACCCCACTGAGCATTCACAGATAAACTGATTGCCTGTTCCTGGACGACAAACTGCATTAATGTCACAACCATGGGTGCCTATGTAACAAGGATTGCGGCTTACATCACCCGAACCATCTGCCAAGAGACCATAGAAGATAATTTTAAAGAAGATTATCTGAAAAAATAATCTTTCTACATTTGTGCTCTTGAAAAAGTGGTTTAAGTTAACATTGAACAGTTTCCAGGTCAATAAGATGCCGATGGGTGTAAAATCTGGACAGCATAGCTTTTAAATGCTCAGCAAAAAAAAAAATTATACTCCTCAGGTTTGTAAAGGTTAAGACAAACTATGGAAATGTATCTTAAAGGTAATGAACAGAAGCTCTAAGTTCTTCTAGGCCCATGATGGCAAACCTATGGCATGCGTGCCAGAGGTGGCATTCAGAGCCCTCTCTGTGGGAACGTGTGTCATTGCCGCAGCTCAGCCAGCTGGTTGTCGGGTTTCCGACATGCGCATGCGCACCCGCCAGCTGGTCATTGGGTTTCTGCCATCACTGTTCTAGGCCCATATATTATTTCTACATATAGAAACTCTAAGCATTTCTCTCAGTTCAGAATAACTATAAATATAAGTTTAATAAACAATAACTATGACTTAATAGAGTGAATTATAGCTGTATTCACAAACAGCATGCTGCATTTCTACTCAGTTTTTCTACAGTCCAATTTTGTTACCTATCCCATATGGATGGTTTATCAAATCCAGCTTTTAGAATGCTGTCTGTCCGTCCGTCTGTCTGTCTGTCTATCTATCTATCTATCTATCTATCTATCTATCTATCTATCTATCTATCTATCTATCTATCTATCTTCCAGTCATAACTCAGCCTGGCTTCTGAACAATTTTAATCATTTTAAAATGCAATCATTTTAATAATAATATATCATTGTAGTCAAATTGCATTATGCGATGACTTCATAAGTGATCTTAAGCACTGACATCTAATAAATGAGTTATCTTACTTATGAAATTTCATGGTAGAATGTTAAAAAATCAGATAGTGAATATTCAGAAAGAAAATATTCTTTAGCTATACCCAAATAGTAAGGTATTTCTCATTTAAAGAAGTAATCCATATGCACTTACATGGAAATAAGCCTTACTGAAATCACTGAAGCTTACTTTAGAATAGCCATATATAGGTTTGTATTATTGTCAGTGTAATAGGTCCTTTAAAAAACAAACTGCTTTTATGTCTGTTCTTAGAAGATCAGAAAATCAATAGCGCTGTTCATGAATCAACCTATTCTGAAGTGAATATCAGAGAGCAGAAGAAAAAACATTCTTCGTTTGAAGAAAGGTTGAATGTTTGGGTTTTCTAACTAGCAAAAATATCACTAAAGGAGCAAATAACAACAATTTATGAATTTATATAAGGGGGGTGGATAGTGAATACTTTTTTTCTTATATTACTAGCACTCAGGGACTTTCATTGATACTGGATGGCACAGGTAGTTCAAGGCAGGCACAAGAAAGTAATTCTTCACTAAAATATATATGGAATTCATTGGCACACTATACAGTGATGGTCACTAGCTTAAGTTACTTTAAGCAAAGATCTGTGAAACTCGTAAAGAATAGAACTGTTAATGGAACTTCTAGGATCAAAGGCAATATGTCCAAAACTAATTTTAGAAATGAACAGCAGGAGGCTGACTGTTGCCTTCAGTTATTACATCCTGGAGATGTTTGATTTGACTCTGTGGGAAGCAGGATGGTGGATTAGCAAAGAGAAGGGCTCTTTCATATGGACTGTTGCATCTGAAAACCCACAAGTATAAAATCAAAGACAGGCTTCTATGCAAAGGCAGTGGAAGCGAACCAGGCTAACTGTCACCAAACGTACCAATTGGGCCAATTGAATTGCTCATTGCATATCGCAAAATCTGTTCCTCTTTGTTATATAAGACAAAGACACTGTCCACTGATAGCTGCTGAGTGGCTGAACCAGAATGATGGGAATCATCATGGATGCATTCATCAAACGAAATAGTTTGTCGCCATTGATAAGAAACTGTGTATGTTGGCGATACTCCATTTCTTTCTGGCTCCGTCACGGTATACTCTCTGGTAGAAGAGGATGTGGTAACTGAAAATAAATTCATATTAATAAAAATTAGAGATACTTGAATATATTTCATTTAACATAAGAGTATTAAACTATGACAAACAATCTAGCTCTACAATGATGGGGCTGACTCTTGATAATTCATTCACAGAAGACTCCAAAAGACATCTTGTTCCTACTGACAGAGGAAATGGGGTGGGGGACTTATTTATTTTCTTGTGTCTCCGCACTCTTTTGTCACATTTCATGCTGCTTTATTGCTATTTTGCTTCTTCAGAACAGTTTTTCAGACTCACAGGGAGGAATGTGAAAAACAGAAATTTGTTTCACTGTTTCTTTCTCTACTATGAATTGTGGGGGGTGGGGGGCCGGTTGTCCCAATTCATTCCTTTATAAAAGGCTAATGTTTATTTTATCTTTTTTATATATTTATGCAATAGTTTAAGCCAAGGCTCAACAATATCAATCAGCTTGTGTTTAATTTATATTCAGTTCACTTTTATTCAACTAAAGACATTAACTTTGCAGTGTTGCAAAATGTAACTTTTTATATTGCGCAACTAAAGACTACAGCTGACTTGTTCAAAATGTTGAACTGGGTTAAAGAAAAGCAGTAGATCTCCTGAGATAAGTGTTTCCCAACCTCAGCATCTTTGTGCAGATTTCAGTAGAATCTTCTTAAAATAATCCATTTTTCCCATCAGGTTTCATAATAACGCAGAAATATTTCCCATTGCATCACACAATTCAATTTTTGTACTATGTCTTGTTTTGCAATCTTAAATTCCATCCATCAAACAAATGGATGTTTTTGAGAGCAAGCTCTTAAAATCTATGAAATGGTAAACAGCACTGATCATAGGTCTTACAGATCTGGACTATAAAAATCTGGACAATTACTAGCTGTCAGCTAAGAGGCACAGAGAACTCAACACTCTCCTGTCATCTAGTGGTCATCTGGATTTTTGCAGCCCACATCTGGTCAGTCTAGCACAGTGATGGCTAACCTTATCTGGACTGAGTGCCCAAAGTGTGTGCATGCGAATGCAATGCGTGCACGGCCCTAACACATGTGCCCCACCCTCTGCACATGTACACGCAGCCCCTGCACATGCCCTGTGCATGCACCATGGCCCCCCGTGCATGCCCCACCCCCACATAGGCCCCCGCATACGCCCCACCTCCCGGTGTGTGCGTGGCAGAGACGTGATGACCAGCTGGCTGGCGGGAGGTGCGCGCACTTGTGGGCAGAGCTGAACTGGGGCAATGGCTCGTGTGCCCACAGAGAGGGCACTGCGTGCCATCTGTGGCACACGTGCCATAGGTTCGCAATCATGGGTCTAGCAGGTCACATCCTCAGTTACATGAGTGCAAATTGATAAGACTTGAGTAGTGAACAATTTCATTACAGAAAGGTTTGTCTGGTAAAGTCTTTTCAATAAAGCATGTTCCACACAATGGATGTTTACATTTAAATATAGTAAGAACAATGTGAAGTATCTTTTTTATTGGTAATTATAAATGATCACATAAGGTTTCCTGGAATATAAATTGGGGAAATAAAAAAAACTGTGGCTCTCCCAAAGCTTTGATTGAAGAGTTCCTGGGGGGGGGGGGATGATTAAATACAAACTGTGTCGAAATAAACTGTATTTGTGGAGTGTAGTTCTTAGCATGTCCCTCAAAATTCCCAATCAAGATAATCCTTTATTTTGAGCATATGGCTGGAAACTAATCATTTTGATCAAAATTTTTGTTACCAAATATAAAGGTAATTTGTTGGCTAAAACACTGCAATAAATTAGATAACTTCAATGTCTTGCTACAAATCAAAGATACACGATACCAATTATATAATTATACATGATGCATTGTGCTAGCCTGCAGATATAATACATATATATGGGGGGGGGGGAAATAATGGAACAAAATACATGTTTAGCAGAATTAGCAGAAACTGACTTATCTACCCCCTTTTCTCTCAGCAACCCCCTAGCTCCCCCGATCCAACAACTCTGCCAAGAATTCTGAAACTAGTAAATGCCTGACTAGTTAGGAAAATCTTTGAATTTAAAATGGTTGTCATTAATCAATATCAGTTATCTCCTTTCTTCAATAGTCCTTAAGACTATTTGAAGGAAAAACTTGCTTTGAAGAGGGAAGAGATGAGAAGTTAGCTTTGAACACATGTATTTTGCATATGTTGATTTGGGTTCCAGCCACTTAATGTCAATTAGTTTCATAAATGGTGTGATATACCTCCTGTGGTTAAAAAGAGTTCCAGTCTGGAGAGACCAGAGACTGAATAGATGATTTCATCCTGCATTAATAGATTTGGCTGCAAGCTTTCCAAGCAACAAGCCTGCAAATGTATTTAACTTACCCGAACTAGAAGAGTGATATAGCTCAGTGTAAGGTTCTATATGGACAGATGAGCCGAATGGGATCTCAGGTACTTTGCCTTCAAGTTCCGTGCTGATTGTAAGATGCCCATGTTCATCAATCCCACTGAACTTCTGCTTAATGATCAGCTTTTCATTGTTGCTGAGGAATGTAACTTCTGCTTGCCTTGTAAACTCGCCACCTAGAAGATAAATTACATTATGTTTTATTTATCTGTTGGAAGAGCCACTCTCTATGTTGAAATATTAACCTTTAGTCTTGGTTCATCTAACCAGCTAAACCTTAAGTGGATTGTTTGCTTTTGGTTTAGTATCAGGGGTGGGATTCAGCCAGTTCTCACCGGTTTGGGCGTACTAGTAGCTCCAATGATCAGCAGAGAGCGAAGCGGTTTGCTCCGATGATCAGATGGGCCCACCCACCTGCCACTGCGCTATCACCTACCTATATTTCTTTTGTTTAAAGCCCAGCTGATAGATGCGGCAGAGCGGATTGCCATGTCTCAGCTATTTTACTGACTCTGAATTCAGTAGAAGGTAACTTTCGGTCATAATGTGCATGCGCGGAAGTGCAAGTTTGGTGCGTATGTGAGTGAAGCCCACATGCAGCAAACCAGTTGTTACAACTGGTGAATCCCACCACTGTTTAGTCTTATGTATATACACCGCTAACTGTGACTTTGTTAACAAGCTGTAGTTTATATGTCTGAATTCTAAGAAAATTTAACAATTGTTTAAACAAATCATGTTTTAATGTGATTATGGAATTAGATTCTGCCTACACAACCCAAGATCTATTTTTCTTGCCCATCTTTGGACCCACATTCTCGCTTTCTGCTTTTGGTGTCTCCTTGCTTTTATTATTATAATGGCTTGTTGCACAGTCAGCCAGATGTTTAGACTGGATTTGGCATTTTATCTACCTATTGAGTCCTTCCCAAGGACCTGGGATAGGCAGAGGTTGGTTATTAAAGGTATTCATCACAGGCTGTAAGCTGTTCCAAAGTAAAGCTGTCTTTTGTAATTGACTGATGGTGATTTTGTCAGTCTGATGGAGTTTAAGTAGTGCTCCTGATGTTTTTGGGCTGCAGCCAAAAGGCCTGTTACAATTGACAGTGTTTTTTTCTTTCTTTTGCTACAGTTGTTTCACTTTAATTTGAAAGTTTTTGAATTTTATGATTTTTTTTAGTATGTTATGATGATGATGATTATATTTTTATTAATAGGATGGGGGAAATGATGAAAAAATAGTTCATGAAAGAAAAAACAGTATATTATGGTGTGGTTTTGCTGCTTGCCTTCTTCTGAAAATAGTTATAACGACCTTACAAAGTCTCCCCTATGAGAATGTAGAAATCATCACAAATATTAAAACCTAAATATAAATATAATTTTGAGAACAAATGTTAGAAATTACCAGTAACGCTGAATCCATTTTGGTAACCTTCCTGTTCCACGGCAAACATCCATCCAATGATACCCCCAATGGAAGCAAGAGGAAGCAAGGAAAAACCCAGAGTTTCTGGAATTGTGCTAATGGCCGTGTATGCACGGCCATGGTTCATCACAACGTATGAGTGGAGGTCGGTGTTCTCAAATACAACTGGTACTGGGTTGTTTCCAACAAAGATCCGTCCTTTGACTTTTCCGTTGACTCGCTGAGGAGAACCTGGTAAAATAAAATAGAAAACTGTAAGTATTGTATTCCTGTAATATTGTAGATCTTGGTTAATGTGATGGGGCTCAAGGTTGACTCAGCCTTCTATCCTTCTGAAATCAATAAAATGAGAATACAGAATGTTGGGGGCAACATGTTGACATTGTAAATATTGTAAACATTGTAAAACACTGTAAAGAGTGCTGTAAAGTACTATGAAGTGATATGTCAGAGGTCTTCAAACTTGGCAGCTTTAAGACTTGTGGACTTCAACTCCCAGAGTTGTCGTATCTAAGTCTATATACCACTAATTGCTATTGCTATTAACCAACTAGCAAGTTGTGTTCTTTTAATAATAACTTTAAGAACACCAGGAAAATGTGGAGTTAATCCCTTTTTCAGATTAACAATTTTAAAAATAATTATGCATTAATTGAAATCCTGTAGTAACATTTTCTTTAATCATTTCAGAAAGTTAAGTATGTCAGAGTTCTCTACTATATCCTGGACTGGATATTGTACAAGATCTTGCACAGTGCCTAGTCTGCTCTAAGAGAATAACATTTACATTCGCCAAAGAAAAGACACTTCAGAAAAATGCTGTGCAATATTTTAGATATTTAACTTGGAAACCAACATTTACCTTCAGCTACACATTGCCTGCCATTTCCTTTGTAGCCAACAATGCAACTGCAACAAAAGCCACTTGGGTAGTCTTTGCAAACAGCATGAACTGAACACTGATGGCGGTTGTTTGTACAGCTTTGCTGGACATCTGTATTGTAACGGAACACTGTAGATAGAGGAAAAAATACAGTGATTTCTGTGGAAGACTGGTTAAGTTTGCAGAATTTTAAGAGTTATGGTGTCTTTTATCTCCACATTTTTTAGCTATAAAATGTACAGAATGCAGAACCACATAATATAGGAGTATGTTTCTTATTGCAGAAGTAATGTCTCCTGAATTACTATTGGCCACATTTAGTTCTTCAGCACCCAAACCTCTGCCGGTTGTGAAACAGAATAGAAATTCAGCCTAGTAGAGCCAGAAGAAACAGATCCATGGCAAGGTCCAATTTTACAATTTTTCACTTACTGATAGCAAGATGCTTTTTTTAAATCTCTGGCACCAGACTTTCTCTTGCATTGTTCCCAGACTGTCCTCCCTCAGCAGCTGCCTCTAGCCTCCACTCTCCAAGCTTTTAAAAATGTTTTGCAATACTTTGAGTTGTTAGGTGGTGCTGGTATTTTTTACTATGAATTTTAATCTTCATTGAGCAATGAGATATAATCCAAAATTAGAAGATATATGTTTGACAAGAATACATCTCTATAATGTGCCTCAATTCACGTCAGGATTGTTTCAATGGACTTTGATAACAAAGAAGTATACAAGTTATTCACAGTGCACTACTAAATAGTCCAGCTCTTTCCCTTCAGTTAGTTAACAATGCTATTTTCTCTATCTAATACCAGGATTGCAAAGCTTTTATAAGCTCTACAAGGTAGACTAAACTAAAAAACCAAAACCATATAGGGCAGGAGTACTTTTATTGAAAAAGCCTTAGTAACAGAATCTTGCAAATCTGAATGTGCTTCCCCCTCCTCCACTTTATATTCTTGTGAACTAGAGAGGGGCCTCTCTGAAACATTTACTCAAACTGATTTCTTGGAATGGGTTCAAGCAGGTCTGATCATTGCCTTGGTAGCAGTTCTTCATCCCGTCCTTCAAAACCATTCCCTATATCCTGAACAACTTTTGAATTTGCAATGTTGGGAGAAGGGTTATTTTCTTAGGCAGCTAAGGGCCACAAGAGGCAAGTCAAGGGCAACATAGCATTGCATAAATTCCTAATGTTTAGGAGGAAGAATTTTGAACTGCAGGTTGCCTCTCCTAGCCGAATTAGTAAATGGTATATTAAAGGCAGCTCACATTGGAGACATGTTTTGTTCATCAACAACCCCCAAATGAGGACTTTTTTATATGATGCAAAGTTAGCAAGTGAAAGACATATGCTGTGAGACTTTTAACACTTCCTATGCCCATGCATATTTAGAAACTGTTGGGGGGAGGCGGATTCTTTCCTATTTGTTGTTCATCATACAATGGACAAATAAATACTTCTGTATCTCATGAAACAGCCTATAATACTGTATTTATGTAAGATAATCAATAGAGATTTTTCTAGGTGATCTTACCAATTCCAGTTTCATCTTCTTCTTCTACTTCAATAATCTGAGCATGCTGGTTTGGAAATTGGTGGATTGGAAACTGTAGAGGTGGATTTTTCCCTGTTGGGAGTGGAAGTTTAACTGGAGGCTGATCAGTTAAAGTTTGGTATGGAAGCTGCAAATCATCTTCTATTGCTGGCTGAGGTAAGCTGTATCCAGTCTCAAAATTATCTCCTCTATCAGAAACATCATAGGAGACTTCTGGATGGCTTATTTCAATGGGATCTTGTTGAAGAATAGAAGGGTCTAGGGTCACCTCCTGGAATTGCTCATAGTCACTGTATTCTACACTGGCAGGAGACTGAGTACCTTTGGCCGATAGGATATCATTTGAGCCACCAATCTCAAATGCCCAAACTCCAGGTTGTCCCAAATTACTGGCCCTAAAAACAAAACAAAACAAAAAATCTAACTATACATTAACTAAAGCATGCTCAAGCATTGTAATTTTTTTTTTATATTTTAGAAAAATAAGTTCCACACCACAAATTACAAATATAGCTGGGGTAAGATAATCCTCATGAATTGTTTTGTTCAACTCTAAATGGGGAGGCCTGAGCGTAAAAATTATTGGACAAGACTAAATAATATTTAAGGGGTACTTATGACCTTAGAGAAAGTAAATATATAAATACAGTAAACACAAATATAGAGAGCACACCACAGACCTGAATTTTAGAGAGATAGGAAATTCATTTCTGTTTAATATATATTTTTATTTCAAAGTCATGCCTTCCAAGCTGCAGAATAAAAGCTGGAAACTTACAATTGTTATCTATTTCTTGGAACTGGTATTGTCTAAGGAAGTTCAACTGAAGTTCCCAGAAAGATAATGAGCATTTGGACTGGGAAATGTTATAAGCCTTTCTCTCTTTGAATAAAGAAAAACTATGCATTGCTTTATTATTTAAAAAAATAGTAGTGGTATAAAGTTTCTAACTAAATATATTTTGTTCTCTTGTAACTTTTATCCCAATAAACGTGCATAAGGTCCACACTGGCATTTATTATAGCAACACATTTCTTCAGGTTAGCTCTGAATACACCCTTGCAGTTTCCAATATGAAATGCTACTCACATGTTATTAACTTTGAACAGGTTCTGTAACTTCTACGTAATGTATGTAGGGACATCTAATATGTTCACACACACTGATACCACCATACCTCTTCCTCCTCTATCCTCTTTTTGTCTTAGTTGTCCATTAGGCTATTCTTTTAAAAAAACCTGTCTCTTACAATAGGAAAAGGATTATAAATTCTTAGCTACCGGTATCTCTCCACCTACAATTTTGGAGTCCTTCATGTGATGCAACTTAAAGAGTAAAATTTTATTCATAAAAGAACACTGTCAAGATTTATAGAATTACTAGAAAATAGAAAATTATTTTGGAAAAAATAATGAAAACCACATACTTGCACAGGTTCCTAAGGATCTCTTCATCATTAGCAATTATATTGTATGATCCAGCTTTTTCCCATAAGAAGTAATATGTAGAAGGTTGGCTGAAGCCAACAGTTGCTGGGACAAGTATGTTATCATTTTTGGAATGTGTACTATAGAACTGCAGACCATCTTCTGGATAAAGGAAAACTGCATAGGAACTAGAATCAGAAGACGCTAAAACAGCCTGGAATGTGTTTCTCTGTGGGGAAGATTTAAATTTCATTTGCAAAAAATTAAAAAATAATAATTAAACACCTGAATGATATACATTTCATAAAACAAGCCAGCTTAAGTATTTATTGCAGAAGGCAATAATAAGCTTACCCATCTTAGCATGCTCCAGTTCCACTTAATTTCAAGTTCCCAGAATTCCTAGCTAGCATAGAATTCCATATTACGATGCAGGCTAGAAATTCTGGGAGTATCTGAAAGTTCCAAATTAAGAAAAGCTGGAATACAGAATCAACACTTTAAAGAAAGAAAGCTAGAAAATTTAGAATTTTTATAAGAAACATTAAATTGTTCATGCCAAAGCAAGTTTTTCTCTAAGCACTGAACATCACAAAGTTGTATAATTCAAAAATGAGCAAACTCCCTTTCATAAGTCATTATTTATTAAACTGTTTTATTCTATTTCCAAAATATCTCAAGGCAATGAAGAAATAATAAACAGTATTCAAGTGCAAAAACAAAATGTAATTGAAATTAAATTAATTAAAACACATTTAGATGAAGAGAGCCTTTTTTTCCTGAGAGATATATATTAAATTCCACTTTAAGGTTGTACTCCTAAATTTCTAGGAGATAAAACCTAGGTAGTTTCAGTGAGAATTAATTCTCAGTAAACATGAACAGAATCATCTACATTTTCAGCATTAAAAAATAGTCAGTGAATGAATTTTTTTCAGTGGTAGGCTGTCACCTGCTTACCTTCACTTCTAAAGTAGCATCTTGTCCAGATCCTACATAAGGAGCCACAGAATCCCAGGTAACAATTACAACACTCTCTGGATCAAAGGTAGTATTTGGAAAGCCCCTTTTGATGTACGTGGCAGCAAGTTGGAGGATCTCAGGGGAAGAATCTTCCCTGTAATACACATTTCCACGTCCACCTGTAGTATCCAAGTCAGCATAAAAGGGAGCAAGACCTCCAAAACTAAGAGGAAATTGACCAAGATATTCATCTTCTCTTGATGGCTTACTCACTGCTATGATGCCATTAGTAAGAACCTAGTTAGAAGAAAAAGTATGTGTTGCAAATGCTCAGATATAATGCAATCAAACAATGCTTACCTCCCTTTTTGAAAATATAAAATATCTAAGAAAATTGTGTATTTGCTTATCTGAATAATAGGCAGATTGTGTATTTTCCAAAATGAAGGAATCAGCCATTGGTGCAGGACTGCTAAAGGCAGTCCAAGATACAACCTGAAACCATCACAGCACTGGCAGAGCCTAACTTGAATATTTGCAATCCTTATTGAAACTTAAGGTCATAACAAATGTTACTCAAGCAACATTCTTTTTATCATCTAGCTTGATGAAGGAGTCAAAAGCATAAATCTTAATGTATTCTTCAGGTTGGCCTAAAGATATAAGGTTATCATAATATGGATTTAATTTAGTTCATTCGACACTCAACACTTTTATTTTTTGTATGATACTATCTTGGGTAGCAACTTCACTTACAGCATTAAATGTATAAAACAGTCAGGAAATATATAACTAGACTCAAATAATAGAAACCAGTATTCCACAACTCCAAGTCAAATTAAATAAACTTGTTTAATATAATTGCAATTAAGAGTAGAATTTCATAATTGTATTCCGCAAAGTTCAGCATTGATCTGATCAGAGTGGAACTACAGCTCTTTTCAGACATATAGTCTATATGTTAAGAAATTCTAACTTGATTTTTTTAGGCATTCATGACATGGACACTATGTTTCTGTTAACAAAGCCTAAAATATTTTTAATTTCTTTTTAAGCAACTGCATGACACAACTGGCACTTTATTTGACCTACCATTGAGAACCTTTTGACACATCCTGACAGGGTGGATAAAAATCGATGATCTTTTTTAAAAAATCAAAAAAATCAGATTTTTTTGATTTAAATTGGATTTTTTTGATTTAAATCGGATTTTTTTGATTTTTATCAAATTTATTTTAATAAGAAACTTTTGGGGTAAAAATCTATTGTAAGATAGTTTTCTACTTAAGATACATAAATAATTTAGTTTATTCAGCATGAAATGGAGCTTAGTTATGTAGCATGAGGCTGTATATTCTGCAACACTGGGACTATCGGTGAGTCAACAGTGGGTCAAAGGAGTAGCAGAGATGACAGTTGCTCTTTAAAAATTATGATTTCAATCGAGTTGATTTAAATCAAGCCTTTTTACTAGTGATTTAAATCATGATTTAAAATGTGATTTAAATCAACTCGATTTAAATCAAATCCACTCTGCATCCTGCTAAAGCAAATCCTCACCTTCATTTGCTTTGATGTGATGTGATTGTTCCCTTCTCTTCCCAGAAAGCCCTGGTTGTACATTTTTATTTTATATGCTTCCCTGTTGGTTAGAGTGGAATCCTGGTCTCTGATGTGCTACTTTTCTATTTACGAAGAACTGCTTTCATTTAAAAAAATCAATATAGTTATGAATTTAATAAGATTACGTATCATGTTTTCCTTGAAATGTCACTGTCTGCTCCACCACTTCAGTGTTCTAGTACAACTTCATATATATGGGGGGAGGGGTAACTACAGGGTGTGGGATATTTTCCTCCCATGTGCCAGATATAACAGCGATAAGGCCCGTGGGAATCAAGGTCGTCTCAATGAGAGTTCACAATGGCCAGAGGGAGTAGCTGAGCAGACTGCCATCTACCTGGTTGGCTAACGTGACCTGTGACACTAGGGAGATGGGGGGATGTCTATTTCTTCTATTATGACAAAACGCGGGAAATATTTACAGTTGGTTTCACATTTGAACGTGCCAATATGATGTACCCAATAAAATGGAT
This sequence comes from Arizona elegans, assembly GCA_022577455.1. Lineage (NCBI taxonomy): Eukaryota > Metazoa > Chordata > Lepidosauria > Squamata > Colubridae > Arizona > Arizona elegans. Next base: position 266,562,723 of record JAKOOJ010000001.1, read on the forward strand.
CTTTGAGAAAAGCTACAGTCTCAGAGTCCTGAATTGATTGGGAACCATGACATTAAACTAACTAACTTAAATTAACAATGCCAACAACTAAAGATACTTGTTTGTAGTACTCGTTTTAGAATGTGACCTGATATGACATCATTGTACTGGTTGAGTTTCACACCCTATGCTAAACCATAAGTTATGTATGGTTTATTAATAAACTAATAGATGGATTTATACTTCATGCTAAACTACGAAAACAATGATTTGTAGACAATAATGGCTGAATTCATTGCACATGATAAGCCAAGCACAGTCAAATCACATTTTGGCTTAGCATAATAGATCACTATGTCTACCTCCCCCAGCACAATCCATCCTACTATTTTCCTTAGCCTCACATGTATATCGCACTATAGATGCTAATTTAGCAGGCTTGTGTTTTCAATATTCTGCTATTTGACTATGAGGCACAAACCTTATAAGGATGTCAAAAGAAAACAGAACAGATTCCATCTTTGCTATTTACTTTACAACTCTGGCATTTCCTTACCAAGATAAGATAATTGCTATACTCATACTTTCCCAGAAGGACTGAGAAGAACTGTCTCAAACAGATGCAGCTGTAATGCTTCTGGATAAATATATACAGGATGCCAAACAGATAAAAACCAGTTAGGTTGTCTGGTAAGAAAGCCAATGCTACATCTTTCAGAGGCCAGAAGTTTTGATTCAAGAATATTTATTAAAAAATTCTGATATCAGGGATATCACACTAATATCAGTGAGTAGGAATAGTTAGTAAGTAACACAAACATTTGTTGTTAAACATTTCTAGCTGATTTATGATGGGGTCATATTGTTGTAGAAGAAGTGACATCATAAGGGAATTTTGCAATGATTTCTTAACTTCAAACTGAAGATAGGAATAAATAGATCCCTCAACTCCAAAATCAGGTTTGCCCATTATTCATACCACCTCAGAAGATCATATCTTCTCTGAAATATAACTTCCTCAATTTAATCCAAAATCACAAAAATTATTCGAGTTGATTAAATACTAAAAACTTCAAAAATAGAATATTTGATAAGTTATAAAACAGATAGTTTTATGTCACTGAATACACATTTAAGAATTTGCTCTAATTGTATAAACTACTATAGCTAAAAAAAAATGCTATTCATCCATCTCTTCATCAGATATCTTTGATGATATGACTCAAGAGTAACAAAAAATACTAATATAACACTATGTTTTATAAAAGCTAAAGACTTCTGTCTATTCATCATTAGATACTGATTAGCTACAGAAGAATAATTGTGCTTTGAAATGAGATAGCTAATCCAGACTTTGCTTTAGATAAGAAAATAACTATCAAAGTTTTCTATCTGTCTAAATCTAAGTACTGTTGCTGGTCAAATGCCTCCATTTGATTCTTCCATAGACTATTCACTGGTGTGGAAAGAGGTTCCTCTTCACACGGGGAACACAGGAAGGGCCAATTATAATGTTAGAAAGTCACAATGTTATGTGTCATTCCTCTTATTGTATTTTTGAATTTCTGTTGCTGTTATCTGTATTTTGTTTTATATGGTGGTCCACCCAAAATAAATAAGTAAAATTTCTGTGCCCAGGCTACAAATCCAAATTTTGCAGCACAAAAAGAAGTAAGATAATGAAACTTGATTTTACAATCACTAAGATAGAATCATTTGTGATTTTAATAGTTATTACTCATATGCTTACAAACATTGAGTATTTGTATTTTTATAGTATTTTATTTGTTTTGTGTATAGGTTTTATAGTTTTATCTTTTTAACATTGTAAGCTGGCCAAAGTTGTCCTGTAGTGAGATGGGCATCCAATAAATTTAATAAATAAACATATGTTGAAGCCATGGAGGTTCAAAACCAACGCTCTTTAAAATTTTTGAAAGGGATATTTCTTAATAAGTGATAGCCTTCTTTTGAAGCAATAAAGCAGCTGCATCTTTTTCTGGCCTGAACGAACAGATGTGATGAATAATAAATTGGATTTGATCCTAACAGATTTAGATTCGTCTCAATGAACAGCTAATCAATCTACAGATGTTCATATTTCTCTCATTCCATTCTGTGTCATGTTCATAGATGTTAAGCATGTCTCATTTGTTGATGTCTCTGCTTTATGGAACAACATTGCCTCTAATGTCCATATGGCACCAACCCTGTTATTCTTCAACTTGTTTTCTGGATCATTTTCCTCAGTGTTTTAAATGGACAAGTATGATGGGTTTTTTATTTGTTCATTTGGATGCTAGCTTTAGGACTTGTATAGAAAACAGGTCACATTTTAGGTCGAATTTATGCAGAAATATTGAACATCAAAAAGAGTTCATAAACTTTTAAGCACTACTGTAAGTTACGTTTGTAAGTAAAGATTTCTCTTGCATATACTACACATAGTTAGTTAGAGGAATTTATAAAAAGCAGCAAGAGGATAAAGAGAGACTTGAGGAAAATGTCCAGTGTTTCAAACTATGACATTCTTAGTATGAATGTCAATCAATCACATCACACAGTAGAAGGACATTACTATATACATGAGCCACAGCCCATTACTGTAATATCAAGAGGCTATATTTCGGTTGTGACAGAAGGGACACAGCAGAACTCATAATTAAAACTTGGCAATTAAACAGCTTGCAAAAATTAGGGCAGGCAGGATGAGGAGAGGTTTTTATCTTAAATTGTGAGGAGTTACTGCTTACCAGAACAAATAACAGTGACTATATGGGTCAAATATCTCATTCAGGACACAGCAGTTTCCTGTTTGCTTTCACGATGAATGGATTTGTATAAAAATGTTATTGTAGCTGAAAATGCAGGTAACATTTTAAAATATACAAGGCTTTCCAAACCTGTTTAGATGAATATGATGTTCTCCCTCTAACACAGAAATTAACTCCTGCCCAGTGGTGAAATCTAAAATTTGTTACTACCGGTTTTCTGGGCATGGCTTGGTGGGTGGTGGGGTGGGGTAATGTGACTGGGTGGGCATGGCCAATTTTTTTTTTAACTTTTAAAACCATTTTGAAAAATGCTTTCAAAAGGCTCTGACGATCCCAGCTGAGTTGCCTGATTGGCAGAGACTTTTTTCTTTTAAATGCCTCTGCCGATCAGGCAACTCAGCTTGGATCGTCAGAGGCATTTAAAAGAAAAAAAAAGGGTTTTTTCCTTTTAAATACCTCTGATGATCAAGCTGAGTTGCCTGATCGTCAGAGGCATTTAAAAGAAAAAAAGGGGTTTTTTTCTTTTAAAAGGCTTTGAAAATCCCAGCTGAGCCGCACAATCATCAGAGGCTTTTTTTTTTACTTTTAAAAGCATTTTTTCGGCCGAAGAGGTTGTAGAAAAAATGCTTTTAAAAGTAAAAAAAAAGCCTCTGATGATTGTGCAGCTCAGCTGGGCATGGGGAGGGGGCAGGGATTTTTGCTACCGGTTCTCTGAACTACCCGCCTCCATCGCTACCGGATCCGGTCCAAACCGGGAGCATTTCACCCTGCTCCTGCCCCTCCATCTGCATTTTCCATGAACAAGTGCATTTCCAGAGCAGAGGCTTTCCATAAAGATGGGTAGGTGTGGCTTGAACAAGAGACTTTGCTCAGATTTGTACATTGTGCAAACTAACCCATGTTATAACAATCTAAGTGTGAGGTGATCATTATTTTCAAAAATGCAATTGATGACACCCACTTACAAATCTATTAACAAGTAAATGAAATATTTCCATATACTAACAACTCATTCTGCAATGCATGTTTCTTTGTTCTGATATCTATTGTCCCACTCAATTCCAATGACAATGAGAAACAATTACTCTGAATAGATTTTCCAAAATCTATTGTCCCAAAGACCAATTCTAATATACTGTATTACTTTTGTAGAAAATATACCATATTTTTCGGAGTATAAAATGCATCCTTTTCCCCAAAAAAGAGGGTGAAAATCTAGGTGCGTCTTATACTCCAAATGTAGCCCCGCCCAGCTTCTCAAACGGAGGTTTCAGAGGCTGAAAAAAGTATCAGAAATGAAGCTTCAGGAAAAAAGCCTCCAAACAGAGCTTCAGAAAAGAAGCCTCAGAAACAGAGCTTCAGAAGCTTTTTTCTGAAGCTCTATTTCGGAGGCTTTCAGAGACAGAAAAAAAGTTTTTTCTGAAACAGAGTTTCAAAAGTTTCAGAGGGAGAAAAAAAAACAAAAAAAAAAAAAAGCAAGGCACAGAGCTCACAACCAATGAACCTGTTGCTAAAATTCACCTCTGGGAATAGCTGATTGGGGATATTCCGGGAGGCCAACCCACCCGCCAATCAGCTTTTTTCTTATTTTCCTCCCCAAAAACTAAGGTGCGTCTTATACTCTGGTGTGTCTTATACTCCGAAAAATACAGTAAGTGATCCCAAGAAGTTTTCAACAGAGTGATTTCCAAGGAAGGATTCTAGAAAATTGTACTTTACATTAGTGATGCATAGGAATAAAGGAGATTTACTCAGAGCAAATATATTCCATATCTTCCATATCTTATTTTCCTATGTCCCTGTGTAATTTATGATTCCCAACAGTGGTCCACAGAAATGAGCCTCTTCAAAACATCTTAATGTAGGAGGGAGCAGGACAGATATGTGCAGAGAGAGAATTGCACTCTCTCAAGAATCCAGCACATAATTCATGCAGTGCTTTACATGCCATTTGTGAAATCCTGAACTTGCTGCAGTCCTGGCCAAGTCCTTTAGAATTTATGTTTTATGAGTTAATCCTGAGAGTACCCAGCTGCTGTATTCTGCTCTAGCTACTCCTGATGTAATTTTCAAGTGCAGTTTTACATAAAGCACATTCCAATAATCTAGAAGAGAAATTATTGTTAATTTTATTATCACTACTATTAGAATAGAGGCTCTTAATTAGGAAAAATTAGTATAGCCAGATTATTCCTGTCTGGGAACCTCCAATAAAGATGAATCAAGTAAAATTCCCTTGTACTTGTCCTAAATAAGAATGCAATACCATTCAGAGCAGGATATTTACTCAATATCAATACCTGGGAAGCACTAATTCACAGAAACCCTCTTTGCAGGGGTCAGCTCCACATTACTGGTTCAGAGCCAGCTCATAACACACAACAGTGACTCCTGGATCTCTTGGATAGGAAGGGAATTCTGTACTGATGACACCTGATGAACTAAGTGTCATATAGCATTATGGAAGCAGCAACTTAGCAGCCATGGAGCCAAACAAATATTCTCTGAAGATCAGAGCAAAACTACCACAGAAGTGAGGTGGTGAACAGACTCTGGCTAGTTGACTGTTAAGTGGGCATAGACAGATGGTGGTTGTGGCTCTGGCTAGCGAACACAAGGAGAATTAAATGGTGGGCTTCCACAGGTCCTGCAAAGGAGAGATTTCTTTCTTTCTTACATTATCTCCTGCATTATATTCTTGAAGGATCATCCACCAGAGTTGGCCAGATCTTGTTGTTGGACTTTGAGAGACATAGAACAGGATCCTTGATTGGTTACTGTGATTACGGTAATTAGTTCAGCACTGTTCCTCATCTTGCAGTTGTAGCACAGTGATTTTTAAAATGTGGTTTTCAGGCTACAGAGTACTCTAACATGGACAACTAGGTGCTCATTAAATCTAGTTTATAGCACAGGTTATCATCCAATGAATTTTGAGCAATGCTGCACAGACCCTTTCAACATTTTATCCAAGGTAAAGGTAAAAGTTTCCCTGTCAGTCATGTCTGACTCTAGGGCACGATGCCCATCTCTGTTTCTTGGCTGAGGGAATCAGCGTTGCCCGAAGACAATTTCTATGGTCATGTGACCAGTATTGCTATACGCCAAATATACATGGAACTCTATACTTTACCACCAAAGTGATACCTATTAATCTACTTGCATTTGTTAGCTTTCAAACTGCTAGGTAGGCAGGCGCTGAAAGCAGCAGGGTGGGATAAAATTGCCCCATACACCCTAGGTATTTATGCAGTGGTGAGATGAAGCTAGTATGAATGTCTTTGCAATATAGGCACTGGAGAAGCACATGCTCTGTTGTTTCTGTGTGTCCAGAGTCTTAGGGGTATTGTCTCTCTGCATAAGGAAATTTTCTGTATTGGTCTTTGAAAACATCTTGAGGGAAGGGCATGACATCGTGGCAGAGTAAAGGCCCTTCAGTGTTTAGGTATTTTGAGTTCAATCAAGTATGCCATAAAGGAGACATAGTCCTTGTTGGATTAACTGGCAATAACATTTGGGATCCTAACTAGGTCCACTTGGTACACTGTGTCTGCTATACTCTGCTTAATAAATGCTTTGGCCTGATTGTATCACATGCTAAGTAGAACACCCGGAGAGAAACCCAAAGCTGAGATTTTAATTATGGCTGTCTGCTTACATGCGGATTGAAAATCATTACTCACAAACATCAGAAGTATAGTTGACTCAGCCTTCCATCCTTTCGAGGTAGGTAAAATGAGGACCCAGATTGTGGGGGCAATAAGTTGACTTTGTATAAAAAATAACACAACTTGGGGAGGGGGGCGAAAGCCCTATTAAGCAGGTATATACAAAAGTATGAAGGCTATTGCTTAATGCATTGTAAGCCACCCTGAATCTCCGGAGAAGGGCGGCATAAAAATTGAATCAATCAATAAATAAATATTCAATCAGATGACAGGTCTCTCTAGCCCAGCATTGTGTGGCCCAAAATTATCAATCACATGCTATAGAAACTCCCAAGTAGGTCTTACAAGTTCAACAGCATTATCCTGCTTGTGTTTCCCAGTAAACACCAGGAGAACATTTTATGAGACTCCCCAACTAGTATCAACAGTAAATCACACCCCTGATACTTTCAAGATTTAGCTTGTCCACACTCAGCAGAAGACTCTAAAACACAGTTTAGCTAGATTAGAATCTTTGTTGAAACAAGAATGAGGCTGCACACAACAGCTGATACTTTACTATCAGGAAAAATATGTAAATGATTTGTATACCCCTAAACTTGTTATTCCTTCCTTCTGTCTTTTGGAATTAATGGATCTTGGCAAAATGCTCTATGGTCTTAAAGCCAAACAGCTGTTGCATGTGCACATAAGGTCGCTTCTGACCCAGGAACCATTCATTGCAATTTCCAGCAGCTTCATTGTATGTTAATACAGTATTTACATTGTCTAGTAGTTACTGAGAGCTTTACAGCAATGCTGTGACCTGCAATAATTTTATATGATTTTACTAATTTTTCTAGATTAAAAAAAACCAGATTTATAAATGTTCAGCATATTTCATAAAATTAGTAACTCAAATAACCAAGAATAATGTAGGAATATGAGGCAGCACAAAAATATGGAATAACATAAAGCCTCAACAGTTGAAATGTATGGCAAAGAAGAATTTTTCATTTGATGGCATATAAAAGGCAGTAGTGAAGATGACTGATGAGCAAATTCTGGCAGATAATTCTTCAACTGCAATACAACCACTATCATAAACATTAACCTAAAAAACCAAATCTTTTCCGGCTCTTGACTGGTATATATAATATACCAGCCCCTCTTCTACTGGGAAGATTTACAAGAGCTGATACATTGAACTTATATACAGGCATGTTGAATGGAAGACAATCATCCCTTCAATACCTAGGTCTACCAAACTACTTTGAAGAATAATGTAACCAAGGGTGTCTAACCTTGGCAACTTTATGACTTGTGGACTTCAACTTCCAGAATTCCCCAACCAGAATGGAGTTGCTCCCAAAAGACATGGTACTGTCTTTTATATGCCATCAGATGAAGAATTTTTCTTTGCTGTACATTTCAAATGTTGAGGCTTTATGTTATTCCATATTTTCAGGCTGCTTCATATTCCTACATTATTCTTGGTTATTTGAGTCACTAATTTTATGAGATATGCTGAATATTATAAATATTCCATTTATAAATATAAATATACAAATCTTAAAGTTGCCAATGTTGGACACTTCTGGTGTAAACCTTGGATTTCCTGAAGATTTAGTCCAAAAATGAATGAGTGAATGAATGAATGACACAGCTTTATGAAAATGACATACACAACCTCTAAATAAATGCCTTTCATTCCTTGCTACTGTAAGATTTCCTTATCATCAAAGCTGAATTTCTGGTGACTTCAGCAATACATCCATATGGCAGCAATATGGAAAGAGCTTAATTACCTCTACTATTTTTTTTCAGCTCCAGCCTACAAACCGAGGATTTCCTAATGATTTCCCATCCAAATACAAGTAATCCTCAACTTACAACAGTTCATTTAGTGACCGTTCAAAGTTACAACGGCACTGAAAAAAGTGATTTATGACCATTTTTCACACTTCTGACCTTTGTAGCATTCCCATTATCGTGTAATCAAAATTCAGATGCTTGGCAACTGGTTCATACTTATGACAGTTGCTGTGTCCCAAGGTCATGTGATTACCTTTTGCAATCGTTTGACAAATAAAATCAATGTGGAAGACAAATTCACTTAACAACCATGTTACTAACTTATCAACTGCAGTGATTCATTTAACAATCATGGCAAGAAAGCTCGTAAACCGGGACAAAACTTACTTAACAAATGTCTCGCTTAACAACAGAAATTGTGGGATCAATTGTGGTCGTAAGTCAAGGACTACCTGTATTAACCAGGTGCACCTCTGCTTAACTTTTTCAAGAACAGTCACGGTCAACTAGGTGCTACCACACATGTGAAAGCATTTTATGTGGATTTGGCTGTTTGAACAAGATCAGAATGTGCCTGAAGATAACAAACCCACATATTCTGAAAACTTTCAATTTTAAGTACAGGAAGAAAAGCAAGATGACCTAACCCTATCATTGTTCCAATCCTCACCATGCTGAGAAAAACCAAGATCAGATAAATTCAAACCAATAATTAGCGTGAAAGAATAATCATGGATTAGATCTGTGGCTTGAACTGTACTAAGAAAGGAATGTAAATATTTAGAACAGAACAGGGTCTGCTTTTTTGTGCTGACTTGCATGAGCATTATTTTATTTGCATGACCTGCAACTTCAGTGGATTCAACTGCTGAAATGATAGTAACAATGCCTTTTCTAGTTAGTATTGTAAATCTTGAGGAAAAAACAAAGGACATCTGCTTTCTATTTTGTTTGGAATTAGCAAAAGTCTATCCTAATTGCCAAAACAACTCTGAACAAATCCTTCCCACCGCACCCAAAACATCTCCTTGCTTTCCTCCTGCATAATTTCTTCTTCCGATATCCCGTGCAATTTCTCAAGCATTGACATTTTATTGAAAAGATTCTACTTATATCAGATCACCCCAGATTCGCAGAAATTCAAGGGACACCATTCGGTTTAGAATAGCCTGATGGAAGATAGCTACAAAGAACATAGGAGTTTCTTCTTGATTAGGAATGCTGATTTACAAATCTATATTCCAGGTTTTGACCCGGGGAATCAGTTTTTAATTATGAGACTTAACTGCAAGCTACATGGACTCATGTAGAATTACAATCAATTCTAGAGCCTTGGTGGCGCAGCAAACTAAAGTGCTGTTAAGTAGCACCAGCTACTTGCAATTAGTGCAAGTTCAAATCTCACCAGGCTCAAGGTTGACTCAGCCTTCCATCCTTTCGAGGTAAGTAAAATGAGGACGCGGATTGTGGGGGCAATAAGGTGACTTTGTATAAAAAAAAGGGGGGGGGCCAAAAGCCCTACTAAGCAGGTATATACAAAAGTATGAAGGCTATTACTTAATGCATTGTAAGCTGCCCTGAGTCTCCAGAGAAGGTCGGCATATAAATCGAACCACTAAATAAATAAATAAATAAATTCAGACGGAAGGATGTTGCCCTGAACATAGGCATGAGCGGCGCCTTGCCCAAGACACAACCCAACTGTAGTCATGCCTCTGCAATAGGGACAAGAGATTCTCAACTCAAAGAACAAGCCAAGGAAAAGTCTCTCTTGAGTTGAGATAGACATCTACCTAGCTTTATGGATGATTCACATGGAATATTTCAGTTTCCCAGACTTTCCATTTCAAGTCATTTCAAGCCTGGTTAGGTGGCTCAGTGGCTAAGACACTGAGCTTGTCAATCAGAAAGGTCGGGGGAGGGGAGTTTCAAATCCCTAGTATAGGTCTCCTGTGTGAGCAGGGGGGGTGGACTAGATGACCTCCAAGGTCCCTTCCAACTCTGTTACTGTTACAAGTCAGGTTTTTTTTACTCTTGGAAACTTGTCCCTGCTGTTTTCTGAGGAAGGGTTTTTCCCCCCCCAGAAGTGGACATTGTCTGCTTGGTAGGGTTGAGAGAAGGGGACTGGTCCAGGGTCACCCAGTTATCTTCGGGCCTAAAGCCGGGGACAAGAACTCACGATTCCTGGTTTCTACCCTGATGCCTTCACCAAAGCCAGCCATCCTCTCTCTCCCTTTTAGGGATGAAGCAGCCGCTTCATCAGAGCAAACTTCCTCCTCCTTGGCTGGAGGCCCGAGCAGCAGCAGCAGCAGCCTCTTCCACCCGCAGTGACAGCAACCCCGCTTCCCCCTTTCTCCCCCCAACCCCACTTCTCCATCCTCACGCGCTCCTTCTTTGGAAATCGCATTCCGGGACCCTGCCTTCCTCCCCCCTCGCCCCCCCCTCACCGTTCAGGACCTCGTCCTCGGCCCGAATCCACTCGCCACGGCCCCTCCTTCCCTTCCTCTTCCCAGCTCTCTCTCTCTTTCTCTCTCCAGCCCTATCCCCTTCCCTTCCCTTTCGCCTCCCGGGCACTTACATAGAGGGAGTGGACGCTTGAGCCGTAGAAGTGAAGCGGCGTGTCGAGCGAGAGAGGCGCGGAGCTGACATCGTCCCCCGCTTCCAACGCCTCGTCGCCCCGACCCAAGCCGTAAGGGAAGAGGATCCCCTCGCCAGGGGAGCAGCTCCCCAGCGCCAGCAGCAGCAGCAGCGCCCACAAACTCAGCCCCCTCATGGTCCCGCGCTTTTTTCCCCCCCCTTCCAGTCGCCTCCAAGGGCGAGGCGGCGAGACGCGCTACAAGTTTTAAACCCCGCCGGAGCTGCGAAGGAAAAGAGAGGAGGGGGACGCGTTCGCTAGAATGGGGAAGCGACCAATCAATAGATGATTGAGAAAAAAGCTACCCTATCGCAAGGCGAGGACTTGCCTGGGCTTCCCTCCCCCCCACCCCCCCCACCCCACGACTCCCTCCCCCGACCCACCCCACAAGCCATAAAAGAAAGACTCGAAGCGTGGGATCGTTTTGCTTCCTCCCCTTTCCCGCCTTCTTCCACGAGCTCCTATGGTCACTTTCTGTAAGACGAGCTCTTCTGTTTCTTAACTCGCCTACTCGCGTGAATGGTTGCATATTTAAAAAAAAAAAAAAAACTGAACGAGAAATGTGTCATTTTTTTTAATTTTTTTTTTTTTTTTTTTTTTTACCGGAGGAACTGCCCGGCTGGGATTTACGTTAGAGTTGATCAAATTGTAACCAGAAAAACTCCGTTTCGTTTTCGCCGGGCGTTTAGGATTGTTTTGAGCGTACTGAATTTTTGCAGTAACTGTCTGTCCTTATTATGAAGCGTCTTGTCATCATTTAATGGCTTGGGTTAGGAGGATCGCTTATTCTTTGTGGGTTTGCTTCATCTTTCTTTCTTTCTTTCTTTCTTTCTTTCTTTCTTTCTTTCTTTCTTTCTTTCTTTCTTTCTTTCTTTCTTTTTTGGAAAAGCATCTCACAGTAGAAAAAGTGCTCGGGGCCAAATGCTCCTCTTTGACTTGAGGCACTTTGATAACAATACAGTGTTGCATTTGAAAAGTATTTGACAGTATTGTTTGTTTAATTAAGTGCTGTGTATACTCTACACAAAATTACTGTCATCTGACATGGGTTTCATAATAAAGCCTGATCGGTGGTTTGAAGCCAAGGTACAGTCCCCTTTGCCACCAATCTAAAGACAAATGAAAAACAGGACAAGCAAATCCTTTCTTCCTTCCAGCTGACAGACATTCACTTTCTGTTCTCCCCTCAAGCTTCAGTTCATGCAGGCTGCGTATCCGGGTAATTTTCCTCCTTGCACACGTAGCTTTTATTTATAAAGGGGAGAAATGTAAGATGTCAAAGCTCCATGGCAGCTGAATCTCTAAAACCACAGGGAGAAAAATTAGTTATTTAGAACAAAGATGAGGCAACTTCCACTCATAGTGTAAACAGCGTCCATAAACTGCAAAACATTCATCGTACAAGTACTGTAGGAAATTGCTGTCTCTCTGTGTGTACCTCATATAGCCAGAAATGTACTGTATTGGTTCATAGAGAAACAGAGATGACAGGATTTATCCTGTGTCGGTGATTTTTGAATGGTGTAGGAAACTTTCATGAAAGAAGATAAAGGGACTTCCATCATCTTAGATGGCACATATTGGTTAGGTTACTTGAGTCATGAGAGAAATCTACTCTGCTATCTACTAAGACATGCCCTTGAAATTAAAGAATTTCCAGCCCAGGCCTATGTTTTGCATACCAAAAACTGACCAGAGCTTATGACTTTTTTGCAAGAAATATGTAGTAAATTTTATTCCAGTCTTTGTTATTTCAACAGTGTAATTGTTGGAAATCATGTGGTTATTGTCCTTAAAAAAAACTGGGAATCAGAACTCCCTAAATTCAAAGAAAATACTTAAAGTGTTAAGGCTGGAAATACAGTAACTGTTTTGTATGTATTGTACTATATGTACAGGTGAAACTCAAAAAATTAGAATATCGTGCAAAAGTTCATTTATTTCAGTAATGTAACTTAAAAGGTGAAACTAATATATGAGATAGACTCATTACATGCAAAGCAAGATAGTTCAAGCCTTGATTTGTCATAATTTTGATGATTATGGCTTACAGCTCATGAAAACCCCAAATTCACAATCTCAGAAAATTAGAATATTACATGAAATCAATAAAACAAGGATTGTACATAGAACAATATCGGACCACTGAAAAGTATAAGCATGCATATGTACTCAATACTTGGTTTGGGCCCCTTTTGCATCAATTACTGCCTCAATGTGGCGTGGCATGGATGCTATCAACCTGTGGCACTGCTGAGGTGTTATGGAAGACCAGGATGCTTCAATAGCGGCCTTCAGCTCTTCTGCATTGTTCGGTCTCATGTCTCTCATCTTTCTCTTGGCAATGCCCCATAGCTTCTCTATGGGGTTCAGGTCAGGCAAGTTTGCTGACCAATCAAGCACAATAATCCCATGGTCATTGAACCAGGTTTTGGTACTTTTGGAAGTGTGGGTAGGTGCCAAGTCCTGCTGGAAAATGAAGTCAGAATCCCCATAAACCTCGTCTGCAGAAGGAAGCATGAAGTGCTCCAAAATCTCCTGGTAGACAGCTGCATTGACCCTGGACTTAATGAAGCACAGTGGACCAACACCAGCAGATGACATGGCTCCCCAAATCAACACAGTCTGGAAACTTCACATTAGACTTCAAGCATTTTGCAGTGTGTGCCTCTCCATTCTTCCTCCAAACTTTCGATCCTTGGTTTCCAAATGAGATGCAAAAGTTGCTCTCATCAGAAAAGAGGACTTTGGACCACTGAGCAACAGACCAGTTCTTTTTTTCTTTAGCCCAAGTAAGACGTTTCTGACGTTGTTTGTTGTTCAGGAGCGGCTTGACAAGAGGAATACGACATTTGAAGCCCATGTCTAGGATCCGTCTGTTTGTGATAGCTCTTGATGCACTGACTCCAGCCTCAATCCACTCCTTGTGAAAGTCCCCAACACTTTTGAATGGCCTTTTCCAGACAATCCTCTCCAGGCTGTAGTCATCCCTGCTGCTTGTGCACCTTTTTCTTCCACACTTTTCCCTTCCACATAATTTTCTGTTAATGTGCTTTGATACAGCACTTTGGGAACATCCAACTTCTTTTGCAATTACCTTTTGAGGCTTTTCCTCCTTATGGAGGGTGTCAATGATGGTTTTCTGCACAACTGTCAGGTCAGCAGTCTTTCCTATGATTGTGATTCCTACTGAATCAGACTGAGAGACCATTTAAAGGCTCAGGAACCCTTTGCAGGTGTTATGGCTTAATTAGCTGATTAGAGTGGGACACTTTGAGCCTAGAATATTGAATCTTTTCACAATATTCTAATTTTCTGAGATTGTGAATTTGGGGTTTTCATGAGCTGTAAGCCATAATCATCAAAATTATGACAAATCAAAGCTTGAACTATCTCGCTTTGCATGTAATAAGTCTAGCTCATATATTAGTTTCACCTTTTAAGTTGCATTACTGAAATAAATGAACTTTTGCACGATATTCTAATTTTTTGAGTTTCACCTGTATATACACAAAAATAAGCAACAAAATTGAATAGGAAAATAGGATCTAAAAGAAATGTTAGCACTATGTAGTGTTTTTTAATCTTAATAACTAAATCTCAGGACTTCAGCTTCCAGAATTCTCTAACGAGCATCCTGGCTGGGGAATTCTAGCTCCAATAAGACAAATCTGAAAACCATTTCTACCATAAACTACAAAGATCAAGGAAAGAACAACTTTGACTAGGTAACCCTGAGATGCTGTACATTTCTTTGTTATAGTATGACAGTAAACTGTCTTCCCAAAATAACAAAACTCTAAAAAATGCTTTAAACATACAGTTTTAAATACCCTTATATTGTTTATAAAGAGGAAGGAAATCAGTTATTTTATGTGTTTAATCTTTGTGTTTGAATCACATTATTTTAATTTATTAACCACTTTCAGCACCATCCAGTGAAATGAATATACAGTATAAACACCATACAGCAAGTCATTTACTAAATGATTTTATATTCAATACCGTCCTCTATAAATATGTGGAAAGATACATTAATTAAATCAAAACAATTTACATAGCTGCTTATCTGACAATTGTGACTCTGTGCAGCACACATAGGTATAACATTAAACATGCACAACAAAAATTAAAACAGTAATGGTGACAAAAAACAAGCACAACTTAAATAATAAAAGAAAACATTTGATGGGTTTACCTAACCTCCAGACCTGAGAAACAGACACACTATTAGATGTCAGATCATGCTACTATCTAATGGTCATCAATATTTTTGCAAAATTTTGGCACTAGCAGTGGTGGTTGTAACAAGGAGGTTATTATTTCTACAGCTAATCCTAGTATATCAAATCAACTGGATTTGACAATAGTTGTTCATGTTTAGTTGAATCCTATCTTGGTTATTATAGGGTGTTTTCAAGGGTTTCCCCTTGAAAGTGCTTGGAAGTTTCACCTAGTGCAAAGTCTAAGCTTCTAATGAGTTCTAGACAATTAACAGCTTGCCAAATGCTGTTTGAGCATCATAAAGTATTGATCTGACCGCTGAAACCTTAAATAGCTTCATTGTTTGAAGAATCACCACTCCTGTTAGGGATCTCAGGAAGGGAGATCTGCAATAACAGAGAGGCCCTTAAAGATGTCCACTCTCACAAAACCTCATCCAATGCATCTTCTCCTGAGTCTCTCTGATAATTCATTCTCTTTGATACTCTGTACTCTGTCTACTCTTTATCTTTATCTTTATCTTTTATTAGATTTGTATACTGCCCTTCTCCTTTCAGACTCAGGGCGGTGAACAGCCAAAATAAAAACATTTGTACACAAAAGTTAAAATAATTTTTAAAAATAATTAAATGAAATTTGGCCCATAATTTAAAACATTTCAATTAAAAATCAGTATCAAACGTTAAAACCAACATGGAATCAGGCCAGCCCAGCTAACTGGAAAAAGTAGGTTTTTAGGGCCCGATGAAAAGTCTGGAGGTCTGGGATCACTCATATCTCTGGGGGTAGATCGTTCCAGAGGGTAGGTGCTACCACAGAGAAGGCTCTCCCCCTGGGGGTCGCCAGCTGACATTGTCTGGCTGACGGCACTCTGAGGAGGCCCTCTCTGTGGGAGCGAACCGGCTGGTGGGAGGCAATTGGTGGCAGAAGGTGGTCCCGTAAGTACCCCGGCCCTAAGCCATGGAGCGCTTTAAAGGTGGTCACCAACACCTTGAAGCGCACCTGGAAGTCCACCGGAAGCCAATGCAGCTCGCGCAGGAGAGGTGTCATGTGGGAGCACCCCGTCACTCCCATAATCCCCTGTGCGGCCGCATTTTGCACCAGTTGGAGTCTCCGGGTGCACCCCAAAGGGAGCCCCATGTAGAGAGCGTTACAATAGTCCAGACGAGAAGTGACGAGTGCTTGAGTTACCGTGCGTAAGGAGTCCCGATCTAGAAAGGGGCGCAACTGGCGTATCAGGCAAATCTGATAGAAAGCCCCCCTGGCCACGGCCGTCATATGCTCTTCTAAAGACAGCCGTGCATCCAGGAGGACGCCCAAGTTGCGGGCTCTTTCCGTGGGGGCCAGCGATTCGCCCCCAATAACCAGCGATGGCACCACCTAGCTATACCGGGACGCCGGCAGCCACAGCCACTCAGTCTTGAAAGGGTTGAGTCGAAGCCTGTTTCTCCCCATCCAGAACAGAAGACATACCTCTTAAGTTAAGCCTTTAAATAGCAATCATTTTTATTTAAAGATGCTTATTTTAATTATTTTTATCTATATTTTATTTTAAACTGCAACTCACCTTTGGTGTTCATTTCAAATTGAAAAGCCATGTACAGACCAAATAAGCATGTCCATATTTAACAGAATAACAGAGTTGGAAGGGACAGATGGCTGTCCAATCCCTTCTTAAAAACCTCCAGAGCACTCACAACTTCTGAAGGCAACCCATTCTGCTGATTAATTATTCTGTCAGGAAATTTCTCCTTAATTCTAAGGTAAGTTCTCTCCTTGATTAGTTTCTATCCATTGCTTCTTCTCCTGCCTTCAGGTGCTTTGGAGAATAGGTTGACTCCCTCTTCTTTGTGACAACCTTAGATACTCAAACATTGCTATCATGTCACCCAGTGGTGGGATTCAAAATTTTTTACTACTGGTTCTGTGGGCGTGGCTTGGTGGGCATGGCATGGCTTGGTGGACGTGGCAGGGGAAGGATCAGAGGTGAAATGCTCCCGGTTCGGACCAGATCGCCCAATCCGGTAGCAATGGTGGTGGGTGGTTCGGAGAACCGGTAGTAAAAATCCCTGCCCCCTGCCCATGCCCAGTTGAGCTGTGTGATCATCAGAGGCTTTTTTTTTACTTTTAAAAGCAATGCTTTTAAAAGTAAAAAAAACATTGCGGACCACAGCTAATCACCCCCCCCCCCCTTGCGTGCTGTTCTACTTACCACATGCCTCCTTTTGGCGTGCACTGCATGCGCGCACCTCGTATGTGCAGCCAGCAAACCGGTAGTAAACCAGTTCAGATTTCACCACTGGGAAGGATACTGTAAAATCTCCATTCCTTCTCCACTCCAGGGGAAGGATACTGTAAAATCTCCATTCCTTCCCCACTCCAAGGGAAAATTACTGCAAAATCCCAATTTCCTCCCGATCAGCTGGGACTCAGGAGGCAGAGAATAGATGCGGGTGGGGCCAGTCAGAGGTGGTATTTACCGGTTCTCCAAACTACTCAAAATTTCCACTACCAGTTCTCCAAAACTGGTCAGAACTGCTGAATACCACCTCCGATGTCACCCTAAATCCTTCTTTTCACTTACATCCATATTTATTCCTTTAGCTAACTGAAATGATTTAAGTTTAAGATGGAAATATACTTTGATTTACCAACGATTATATACTTAAGAAAAAGTTTCGCAGACAAAATACAGATGCAGTAAAGGATTAAACTTTATCTATTGACTTCAGCAGTCTCCTTTGCCCCCAATTAGTTGTTTATCAGATAATCCCAGGTGGACAGAAGTCTCCTCTGTCTGTCCTACTCCTGTCCTTTTAATTCAGTGAAATGATTCACCTCCTGCACCCATCTTCTGCATGCACAGACATAAATACATGCACTTTTAGTTTTATATATAGTTTAATAAAATGAAGTGGGCGAAAAAACAAAAATACTTCTCAAGTTATTGTATTTAAAATATTTGGCAGGAAATTAGTTTGAGCACATATTTTGACTATTGTTGCGGAGATCAAAAACCAAATTATGATGTTTATTATTTAAAATTGCTAAGTATATTTGCAGCTGTCTCTGCTGGTCAGTAATGGAAACTTCTCTTGAGAATGGGAAAGGCGTTTATTTTTGAGCTGACTGAAAAATATAAATGTTGCAAAAATAAATCCAGCTATCTCCCTCTCTTCCTTTCTCCCTCCCCACTCCCAGCTTTAAAGTATTTAATTAAATATAATACTTGGACAAAGTAAAAAAGCTTGCATAGAACTGGGCATCAACTCACTGAAAGAGGAATTGTGTTTGATGCATAGAACACAGCTCATTATAAACTGAGCAGGAAACAGTCACCACATTCCATTGCCTCTTATTAATTCACTGGTTTTCAGGCCAGAGCCTTTCTTCAAACCAGTGAAAGAAGCTGCCATGGAAGTATTGCCAGGAAATCAAGATCTGAGAACTTACATTGGGATATAAAATTGGGATAATTTTCTGATATTTCCCATTTAGGAGCCTCAGATTCATTGCCTCATTAATTATTTCCTTCTCTTTACAGAGAAAGAAAAGAAGAGGGGAAATACACATTGCTTGTCCTTGTAGCATGTGTGTCATAACTTAATGATTCCTAGAAAAGCTTTCTTCATCCTTTGATGTATTGTGGAGCGTTATTTACATTATGAAAAAATGCAGTCATTATTGAGAGCACATCTCCTTTAGAAAAGTGCATTCCACCCACTCCAATTGTTTGGTTGAGCTTTCTCTTTCTCTCTCTGTCTCTCTGTGTATCTCTCTCTCTTGCATAGTTGAATGAAACAGACCAAGATAAGTGTGAAAAAGGTCATTGCCAGTCAGTAGCCAAAGAGTATGTTGGAATATTCATCAACAGAATTAGCAACTTGCCAGACCTTGTAGGTAATCTCTAAACAAGGGGTGAAATCCAGCAGATTCTGGAGAACTGGTAGCGGAAATTTTGAGTAGTTCAGAGAACCGGCAAATACCACCTCTGGCTGACCCCAGAGTGGGGTGGGAATGGAGATTTTGCAATATTCTTCCCCCAGGAATGGGGAGGGATTAGGGATTTTGCAGTATCCTTCCCCTGCCACATCCACCAAGCCACATCACACCCAAGCCATGCCCATAGAACCGGTAGTATAAAAAAAATTGAATTTCACCATTGCTCTAAACTTCCTGAACTTTAGCAGGAACCACCCTTCCAGAGTAGTTCACACAGACAGACAGACATGGCTTTCAAAGCAACTACCCAAAACTTTCAGAAATAGCTTCTTTTAAGGTGAGTGCCCATTTTTCTGTCACCAGGGACAGTGTGATCCTACCAGAAGGGAGGGGAGGCAAAGTAGAGGGTACAGTGAAGGCAGTGCAATTCAGCCCCAAGCTGTTAGAGTGCCAGAAAGGAAGTGATGATCCACACTCCCACATTCCTGATAGTAGTGGGGTTTTTTTTGCCAACACAAGGCAAGGGTAGCACCAGCTAAAGAACAGAAACCCCAAACTTTGGAAGCCACTAGATTGGGAATACCTATAATATCCTAAAATGATTATTTTTTTCAGAACAAAACATTTAATATCTAACTGTGCAAGCAAATCTTACTAGGAATAATGTTTTCAACTGTATCCCTGAATTTACAGTAGGTTATATTGTATTCCTTCAATTTAGACTGTAGATTTTAAAAAAAACCTGCAAATGATTTTTTATTATATCATATTTTTGTCAATAAGACAGGTTAAATGATCATTTGCTTTTCAATAAAATGCATGCATGCTACTATAGATTAAATACATATACACATAAAATTGTGTATTCTCAAATGTAAACTTTTAAAATTTCTTTTAGTATAACATTATCCAGACTCATGGAATGGGACTATAATTCCATGAATTGCAATTATTTATCCTTCTTGACCTCAGTCTTCTTGGCTATAATGCAGCTCATTCTATTTAGAAGTTACAAATCAAAACAAACACCCACACATTTTTTCCAAATATGGCTTGACATTCTTTTGTACATTATATACAGTGTACATTTGTCTAGAGGCAATGGCCTGCTTTGTAAAGCAATTATTCAACAATCAGCTCCTGAGAAAGTACGCAAGATTTTGCAATAAACAAGACTGAAGCTACGTCCCCCTGTAGGCTTGCTGTTTATTGGTGGGAAAACTACAGAAGCTAGAATTGTGAAAGCCTGACACTCTTATAAATTATACGTTTTTAAATAATGTATGAGCACTGTGCACAGATTGGACTCCCATTTGTCAGAAATGTTGTAGGGTCTCCTGCTTGAGCAGAGAGTTGGACTAGATGACCTATAAGGTCCCTTCCAACTCTGTTAATCTGTTATCCAGATTTCAAAAAGCAGAAATAATGTGTTTGAACAGTCTTTTCCAAGGAAGCATTTTCTATTCTATCTGATCAACACAACAGATTATCCAAAAGCCAATTCTTTCAGCCTCCATAGGGGGTGGGGAGGGCATAGCCAAGAGGAAGTTTTAGTTCAGTACCTTTGAAACATGAGTAATAGATTGAGAAGATGAGAGTGGTTGCACACTTGTGTGATTTTTGTTCTTATATTACTAAAGTAATTCAACTCATTTTAATGCAACTTAACTATGTAGTTCAGCTGTGGGAAGCAACAGCAGAATAGCTTGCAACCCAAGTCATTCTTTGCTCATATTTTTTGGTACTAAAATATATATGCTTTCAGGTATACCAGGGGTGAAATGCTCCCAATTCGGACCGGATCGCCCAACCCGGTAGCAATGGCGGTGGGTGGTTCGGAGAACTGGTAGCAAAAATCCCTGTCCCTGGCCCATGCCCTGCTGAGTTGCGCAATCATCAGAGGCTGGGTTTTTTTTTTTACTTTTAAAGCATTTTTTCTACAATCTCTTCGGCCGAAAAAATGCTTTTAAAAGTAACAAAAAAAGCCTCTGATCAGCTCAGCGCGCAGCTCAGCTGGGATCATCAGAGGCTTTTAAAAGCATTTTTTCTACAACTTCTTCGGCCAAAGAGGTTATAGGAAAAAAATGCCTTTAAAAGCCTCTGACAATCCCAGCTGAGTTGCCTGATCATCAGAGGCTTTTAAAAGCATTTTTTTCTGCAACCTCTTAATGTTGGCCACGCCCACCTAGTCACATTACTCCACACACCAAGCCACAGAACCGGTAGTAACAAATTTTAGATTTCACCCCTGAGGTATACCCTCTGTGTTTCTTGCTTCATAACTACTGTGATTTTTTTTCCAGTTGAAGTCAACAAAACAAAATATTGGATTAAAAATAACATATTGGAAAGAAATAAAACATTCCTGCTAAGAGAGAGGTCTGCTTTTTAAATGAAGTGCTCCTCTAAATTAGGATCACAGATATGTGCAAATAGTGAATTTGTTGAGGAAGGACTGATCTGTGAACAGTATTGCATGCATGTATCTGTGCTTACATATCTGGCTGAACAGACCTACAAAAACAGGTTTCAAAATATAATTGCTCCACAGGTTTTGTGGAAAGTTTACAATTGCCTTTAAACAATTGAATGTTTGGAATTACAAAGTGGCAAAATCTGTGAGGATGGGGGTGGATGGGCATTTAATTAGCAATAGCACTTAGACTTATATACCACTTCGCATTGCTTTCCAGCCCTCTCTAAGCAGTTTACAGAGTCAGCATATTGCCTCCAGCAATCTGGGTCCTCATTTTACCAACCTTGGAAGATGAAAGGCTGAGTCAACCTTGAACCAGTGAGAGTGGAACTGTCAAACTGCTGGCAGCCAGCAGTCAGCAGAATTAGCTGCAGTACTGCATTCTAACCACTGCACCAACGCGGCTCTGTGAGTCAGAGCAATTTACTATTTTTTCATGTCTGGAAGAGATTCATAAAGACTCCCTCATTAGACGGAATTCCTGATGACTACATGTCCATACTGTTTTCTTACAAACAATCTGGAAGGGATTTACTTTATCTTCTTCCAAGAATGTTTTTTCAACTCACCAGTCTGCATCCTTGGAATTTCCTCATGGTCTCCCATCAAATTACAGTATTAGCCAGGTCACTTTGCTTATTTTTCTTTTAAAGTCAACCAAGGTCAACTAGAAGCTGTTATTGACTTGCATTACTGTTAGAAAATAGACGGGGCATTAACAGTAAAGTTGTTGTCATGTTGATTTCTTGGGCAGTCATGTACTGTATATTGATGAGGTTAATTGGGATAATACATAGGATGTCCAGATGATGTCGCCCTTTAGTCATTAACTGATATTTAATATTTTTGTCTGTTCCCCCTTCCCCACAGATGGAGTTCATAGACATACCAAGAATAGAGATGCAGACTTCTGTAAAAGTGTAAATGATTCTTGCATTGCTTTACTTTCATTCATTTTGTCCATACCTATCTTTTCTTCTTTCTTAAATCAAAGTGTGCTTTATTTGACATCAGGATACCCTAAGTGAAAACTATTTGGATAGGTTAGTGAAGCAGACCTGCGTTATGTTTGTTTGTAATGTCCTGAAATGCAAACCTAGATGCCATCCTAAACTTGCTTGTCTTTAGAATTGCATTTATGTATTTATATGCTGCCATTATAATCCTTCAAAAACGTAAGGGCAGCAGAGAGGAATGAAACTGGCACAGAAAAGTGAAATAGGCTGAGCTGAGAGAAAGAAGATCCTTCAGAGGACAATGGATGTCTTTGGAATTCTGAGAGTGTCACAGGTGTTTTCACAAAATATTTATCATGGGAAATAAGGCCATAATGGTAAATGTCCATTTACCGAAAGGCAAACTGCAAAGACCTTTCTTTATTCCGCTTTTTCTTTCCACCAATATATTTTCCTCTATGTTGCAGCATGGGTCATTTTTCTGGGCAAGTGGACAAATCCCAATACCACCTCACCAAGCATGGGTCAACATGCTTTTCATGGTTTATGAAAATAAACTAGCATTTTTAGTTTAAAAGATTTCTTATAAGCCATCTGGGAAATAAAAGTGAAATAAAAGCTTTCCCTTTTGACAAGCTAGCTTTCCATTTATTAATTAGAAAATCTAAAATAAATCAAGTCATGCGGACCAGGGAACTTGAGGAGATCCAAAAGAAACATCAACAAACATTACAAAACCTGAGGCAAGCAGACCAATTAAAGATAAGAATCCAAACACAGGATAAGCAAACTGTGTTTGGATTCATTCAGAAATTTATAAGAGTTACTTAAACGTCTTCCCATTTTTACCTATATATTTGAATTAATCTGATATTGGAACTACGTGCTACATATCACTAAATAGGCAGTATTTAGGTTCAATGTTGTTACACAGGAACTGAAAGCTCTTTACACATCCTGTTTCTGCACAAGACGGAAATATTGAGGCTATTCAGAGTTCTGCTGCATCAGCTGCATCATATCCCTAAAGATCAGAAATTTTAGAATAAAATGTTGGGGAAAAAAACCCTGCTATTCATTTGCAGATTTCTGCAGGACATATTTAAAAAAACTCTATACGTATCACACAATGTCTAAAATGTGAAACATTGTCCTCCCCCGTGGTTTTCCAGTGCAGAAAAAAGAAACTCTAGAGAGACACCTACTGGTTCCTATTATTAAACCACTCTCAATTAATATTAAACCACTTTCAACCGCCCAACCAGACACAGACTTCAGAGGATAATTAAAACTGCAGAAAAAAACAATTGCTACCAACCTGCCTTCCATTGAGGACCTGTATACTGCACGAGTCAAAAAGAGGGCTGTGAAAATATTTACAGACCCCTCGCATCCTGCACATAAACTGTTTCAACTCCTACCCTCGAAACGATGCTATAGAGCACTGCACACCAGAACAACTAGACACAAGAACAGTTTTTTCCCGAACGCCATCACTCTGCTAAACAAATAATTCCCTCAACGCTGTCAAACTATGTGCTAAATCTGCACTACTATTAATCTTCTCATCATTCCCACCACCCATCTCCTTCCACTTATGACTGTATGACTGTAACTTTGTTTCTGTATCCTTACGATTTATACTGATTGTTTCCTGATTGCTTATTTATACCCTATGGCTGTCATTAAGTATTGTACCTTATGATTCTTGATTCTTTTCTTTTATATACACTGAGAGCATATGCACCAAGACAAATTCCTTGTGTGTCCAATCACACTTGGCCAATTTAAAAAAAAATCTATTTTCCAAAAGCCTGCTTGCGGTTAAGAGACAGAAGAGTAGTAACCTGACTGAGAGGAACCAGTTTTGCTTAGGTACACAGTTCTTTTATAAGGATTAGAAAAGTCATTAGAAGCCTTGACTTCTTCTTCTTGTGCCATATCTGTCATCGGATATTGGCAATCATGTTGGCGATTCTATTTTTATCAACAGCCACACAAAAAAGTGCTGCTGAGTTTTGTCCAAACCAGTTCCTTAGATTTTGAAGCCATGATGTTCGCATCACATGTCCAAAATATTCTAACTTTAACTTTTTTATGGTTTTGATGATTTCCCTTGGCTTTCCCAGGTGGCTTATCACCTCCTCATTTCTGATTTTGTCAACCCAGCTTATATGTAACAGGCGTCTGTAAATCCACATTTCAAATGCTTCTAGTCTCTTCAAGTGGCTTTCTGTCAGAGACCAACTCTCCACTCCGTAGAGCAGGATAGGAAAGACGTAGCATCTGACAAGCCTGATATTCAATCTTAGGTTAATGTCGTGACTGCAGAAGACCTTTTTCATTTTGAAGAATGCTGTTCAAGCTTTCTCTATCCTTGTCTTTACTTCAGTGGTTATGTCTCAGCTTTCATGCAAATTAGAACTGAGGTATGTGATTCTTTTGTCTTTTTCTTTTGTCTTTTTCTAGTGGTATTCCTTCCAAAGTTATCGGTGGTAAATTAATGGGTTGTTTGCTGACGACCATGATCTTGATTTTTGAAGTGTTAAGCTTCAAGCCGTATTTTTCAAATATATCTTTGACTCTTTTGATGAGGAGCTGAAGGTCTTCATACTTCCTGGCAAGCAGAACTGTATCATCAGCATATCTTAAATTGTTGATCCAAACACCATTTACTTTGAGGCCAGCATCGATGTTTTCAGTGCTTCATTGAAAATTGACTCAGAGTAGATATTAAACAACAGCAGAGACAGAATACAGCCCTTTCTGACCCCTCTTCGTATTTCTGCATCCTTTGAGTATTTTTGGCCTAGTCTCACATTTGCTACCTGATGCCAATATAGATTCTTTATTATTTGTATGTCTTTGTCATATAATCCCACTTGTTTCAGGGTTTTTAACAATTTGCTGTGTCTTATTTTATCAAATGCTTTTTCAAAATCAATGAAGCACATATAAACACTGTGATTGACATCTCTACAATGCTGTACAAGTACTTGAATGATGAATAGAGCATCTCGTGTACCGAGATTGTTTCTGAAATCAAATTGTGTGTTACTTAGACGCTCCTCAATTTTGTTGTATATTTTTGTGTGAATTACTCTCAGGAATATTTTCAGGGCATGACTCATTAAACATATTGTTTGGTACACTTTTTTGCATTTATTTTTTGGGGGATTGTCACAAAGGTTGACTTTAGCTAATCATTTAGTATATTTCCTGTTTCATATATTCTCAATCTCAGCAACTTTAAGATGTATGAACTTCATCTGAGGCCAGCTGGAGAATTCTGGGAGTTGAAATCCCTACATTTTAAAGTTGTTGAAACTGAGAAATTAAGCATTAAGATGATGTAGTTTGCTAAAAAGATAACCCATGAAACCTGCTACTGTAGAGAACTGCAGGTTCAGACACTGGAGGCATGAAAAGCAAGATTGTTTTGAAAGTAGAAAATATAACCACTGGTTATATTTGGTACCAATTGGTGCAGTTTCAGTACTGCAGGGTGCTAGTACCCTGAGGTTTAATCCTGACACATTTTTGATGTGTGAAAACTTTGAAGATTCATTTTCACTCCCTGTTCACACACACATAAAATAAGAAATGTTTTTAAGATGCTCTGCTTATACATACATGACATTGGAACAAAGTATAAGTAGAATTTCTGACACAGCACCTTACAAAGTTCAGGGGTTGGTTCTTCTCAGTCAGACTACTGCCCTGTTTCTGACATCAAACATGCTGTTGGAAAATTGAAGTCAACCTCCCATTCTTAAGTATTTTGGGATGTTATTTGGAACTTATTCTAGGTGAAAAGGCTGAGTTCACATGATGAGCTTACCTGTGATTAATCTAGCTACAACTTATTCAATTAACCCAACTTTCTAGGCTTATACAGCACAGCATTTATACTTGTTGAGTTCACCCAACACGCTTGGCTAATTTGTGATTATATGTCATGTGAGCATAGCTCAATGTTTACATTAACTTCAGGAACATGTCTAATTATAATTTCACCTCCAAATTTATATAGTCTTCCCATATTGAAAAGAACCCAGCTAATATATTGCATAAGAGATGCAATATATCATATATTAGATAAAAGCAATTGACCCAAAAATAAGAAGCAATCACTTTATCACAAGGATTCTTGGACAGTAAAGGGTTATTGTTGTTGTTTTTTTGCTAATTAACATTCACACATTTCACTAATGCGACATATGATTTGTGCTTCTGGTATATGAACATATAACAGCATACAGTATTGTGTGACCCTAGCCAGTTGTAGTTAAATTAACGAACTACTATTAAACAAATGGTGGCTTAGCTTAAGTAACAAAAGGAAAATGAGATAGCTTAGACTTTGGAATCAATATGTTATGTAAGAATAAAATACACCCAGGATTTTACAATTGGACTGTAATTGAAAAAGCTGAAGCCCTCTGAGGTCTGTTGCGACAATCTTCCAAAATATTTTAAGGGTGAAATCACTGCTATTCTGCAATCTCTGTGAAGGTCCACACTACATTATCTGGTCTAGTTTTAGTTGTTTGGGTATAAAGTGTAGATATCTTGTTTATAGGAGCTCAGACGTTCAATGGCATATTTTAGTCTTTCTTTTTTATCCTTTTACTCTTATCTGCCTTGGTTTTTAACAGCAAGCTAAGGGACCTAATAGGTGGCTTGTATTTTGCCTATGGAGATTTTCACTCATCCAGGTCATGGTTGTCCTAAAGGTACTTTTTCAAAAAGCAACTGGACTTTGTTTTTCCTTGAAGTTGTTTCACTTCTCATCCAAGAAGCTTCTTCAGTTCTGACTGAATAGTGAAGGATGGAAGGATTTATATTCCTTGCAGTCATCCGGTTGTTAGCACTCTTTCTGACAGTCCTTGAGGCTCTTTGGAGGTTTATCTGTGCCTTCAAGGTCACCTGAATAGTGCAAATGGATGTGGAACCTTCTTGGAACTGCTGAAAGGACTGTGTTGTAAACAGGATATAGGTGGTGTTGTATCCCTGTTGAAGACGAATGTTCATTCTTAATGTAGATGGCCTCTTTGATCCTCTTTCAAGCCAGTGGTCCTCTCTGTCCAGAATGTGGACTTTGCTGACTTCAAAATAATGACCTTTGTCTTTCAAATGCAGATGGATTTCTGAATCTTGTCCTGATTGGTTTGTTCTCCTATGTGTTTGTGAAGTGGTTTGTATCAGGGATGAAATGCTCCCGGTTTGGACCGGATCATCCGATCCGGTAGCGATGGCGGCAGGTGATTCGGAGAACCGGTAGCAAAAATCCCTGTGCCCCCCCATGCCCAGCTGAGCCACAAAATCATCATAGGCTGTTTTTTTTTTACTTTTAAAAGCATCTTTTCTATAACTTCTTCGGCCGAAGAGGTTGTAGAAAAAATGCTTTTAAAAGTTTTTTAAAAAAAGGTTGGCCATGCCCATCCAGTCACATTACCCCCACCAAGCCACGCCCACAGAACTGTTAGTAACAAATTTTACATTTCACCACTGGTTTGTATTTTAAGATCTCACTGTCTTTTGATGTCACCAGCAGTGGCATTTTGCTGAAGTGACTCTAAAGATGGACTATTTATTGCATATATACTGTTGGACATAGCGAGTCACATATTATAGTGGAACTTTTATTTTTATCCCATTTTTCTTTTATAAATATACATCCCACATTCCTATCTCATTTTATCCACAGAACAACCCAAGGAAAAAGATTGATCAAAGAGGTTGTTCCAAGCTCATCCTATGACCTTCTGGTTGAATAGAAGACTTAAATCTGGGTCTTCCTGATCCACTCTAGTATATTAGCTATTGAATTATTTACTCACCTTGGGTTTTAGGGCCTTCCAGATCTGGGACTTTACCATCTTTGGTGCTCAAACAAACCCAGTGCATAACGTGTGGGGGGGTTCCTCCGGGATTTGCAACTCCTGCTCAAAGAGCAGAATCCTGACTACATTCCACCACAGGGAGCCAGTGGGACCCAGAAGGCATGCCTTTGCTGCCATAATGCCCACTTTATAGAACATGGATGTCAAACTCATGGTGTCACGTTGCCTTCATGTGATGTTTCATGATTTTTTTTCCCTTCACGGAGCTGGGATGGGCGTGGCCTGCGTGTGACACATCCTGCCCACAAGCTGCCAGTTTGACACCCCTGTTATAGAACATCATCCTGCATGAAGTGAGACTGATTCCATCCCTACTGATTTTTTGAAATCCCTCAAAATCTGGTTATGCCATCAGGCCTGGAGAAACCATGGGCCAGTCAGGTATTGAGGTAGCTCCAATACTGTTGACATCTGCTGTTCTCCCTTAGCCTTTTTTTTTTTAATTTGATTTATATGCCACCCTTCTCCAGAGACTCAGGGCGGCTTACAATGCATTAAGCAATAGCCTTCATACTTTTGTATATTTTATACAAAGTCAGCTTATTGCCCCCACAAACTGGGTCCTCATTTCACCTACCTTAGAAAGGATGGAAGGCTGAGTCAACCTTGAGCCTTGGAGAGATTCGAACCAGCAGAAATTGCAGGCAGCTGTGTTAATAACAGGGTGCATAGACCACTGTACTATCAAGGCTCTGTTTAACCATGATTTTTAAAATTTTATGGAAAATAATTGATTTTTAAAACATATTACTGTTTTATAGTTTTATTGTACACTCATTAGATGGGTGGCCATATGAATCAATAAAAAAAAGTGAGAATTTCCTTATTTGTCCAAGCACTGTAAACTGTAGGCACGCTTCATTGGGTTGCTGTTTTGTTATTCTGACTTATATTTCTTGGAATATTTTGTTGCTTTATATACAATAGTAAAGCTTTGTTTGTTTTTATGCCCCTTGTAACATACCTAGTATTCTGCAATAAATCAGATTAAAAGTAATTTGAATCCCAACAGATAAATTTTTCCCCAGGATTTTCTGACAATTGCATTCCTACCCTTACTTTATCTTTTATCTATTCAGAAACTAAGTGAGGAGGACAATTTGAAACCTACTTTTGGATTTCCCCAAATATGCTTATCAGTCCACTGCCACTAAAATTTCTCCCATTGGTTCTTAGTCTTCTAAAAAATATAATGGGTTTATTTTTCCTTTCTCGTTTCTTGTTTATAAGAAAACATATTTATAAAAACTAGATTCCTTTGGGAGATCTCCTATACTGAAACAAAATTCTATCACTAAAGGTAGATAATATAAAAGGAGGAATTGCTAATCTATTTAAAGTTAATACACTCATCTTTATCTCTGATAACCTGGCTCTAGTTTTAGGTGTTTCTTTCCAGTCTTTGCTGGGAAAAATCTCTGATCTACAATTGTTTTGATATCTTTAAAACGGTATCCCTCCTACTGC
The DNA here is from genome assembly GCA_022577455.1 of Arizona elegans. Lineage (NCBI taxonomy): Eukaryota > Metazoa > Chordata > Lepidosauria > Squamata > Colubridae > Arizona > Arizona elegans. Next base: position 266,592,544 of record JAKOOJ010000001.1, read on the forward strand.
AGCACTTCTCCACCCAAGGCATGAAATTTAAGGGGGTGTAATTTCATCCTCAATTTGATGGGGTTATAGGACAACCACTTTTGTTCTCAGAAGGGTCCTCAGGATCTGAAATATAAACTTTTATTCTATATTTCTCCCATATCCAGTTGACAAATACAACATAACCTCCAGGTTTGTCATAACAGGACTGAAATCCCTACACCGATGTCTCTGGCAGTTCTGACAAAGAACAGATTCCTCCTTAAGGATCTAATTCGGCTTAATACAGGATATTGAAGATAGAAAGTTGTTTTGCCTTCCAGGTTTCCCCAACCAACATCCAACACTCAATCTGTTAGAGACAAATTCATTAACGCAATTAGTAAAGACAAATTGACAGGAACTGCAAATTTAGCAACTAAAAATACATCACAATCAAGGAATAGGTGCAACTATAATGCCCAATGTAATATTTTTACTTGAAAAACGTTCTTTTCTTCAACAAACTGGGGCTCCCAAGTATAGTAACGGGGATTCCCCAAAGTTATTCGATCGAGGCTCTGCCTTGCCTCAGGTGGAAATTCAACACGAACAAGACGAGTCATCCATTTCCCCCTTCAGAACAATTAGCATCCCCAGGAGAGAGAGAGAGAGCGAGAGAGAGCGAGAGCGAGAGAGAGAGAGAGAGCCCCACAACTGAGGAGGAGGATGATTTTTATTTTATTTTATTTATTTCGTCAAGCACGCATTTTATGACAGATACAAGTGTAAACATAATTATAAATACATGTAAAGGATACGAATAAAAGAAAACATTAGGACAGGCACGCCCATTACAGACCTCTTAGGAATGGGGTGAGGTCTAGAGTAGACAGTCTAAGGTTAAAGTTTTGGGGATTTGAGGAAATGTAATGTGATGCTTAAGAAGACCGCCAAATTAAAAGGCGGTCTGGCATCTTGGACTGCGTTGGAATGGGCTGAAAACTCTCGCTCAGCAGGCCCCTTGCTGAAGAACAAAGCTGTGTTGAAAACCGGGGAGCGGCCGGAGACGGAGAGCGGGAGGGGGACGGGACACCCTTCCCTGTCCGAGAGCCAACGAAGGGGGCGTCCCCAAACAGCGGCTCTCTCTCCCCGCGCTGCTCCCGGCCAACTGCTGACGGAGGACGCGCCAATGAATCCCTCCGTCCCGAGATCATGTGCTTCCAGCCACCAGTGCGCTGCCAAAGAGGAAGTGCGGCTTGTTTTCGTTCGCTCGGTTCCTCTCCTGACGAAGATGAAAGGCGGCGGCGGCGGCGGCAGCAGGAGCAACAACAACAGGAGCCGCTGTCGGCAAAGTTAAGCCCGAGCTCCGCCAGCCCGAATCCAGGGCGCCGATGGAGGCCCTGGAATGGGACGCGCTGAGGAACGGCAGCTTCCTGCCTACTCTGAGCCCGGCTGTGCCCCCGTACGTGAAGCTGGGTCTCACCGTCGCCTACACCGTCTTTTATTCGCTCCTCTTCCTGTTCATTTACATCCAGCTCTGGCTGGTCCTGCACTACCGGCACAAGCGGTTTAGCTATCAGACGGTCTTTTTATTTCTGTGCCTGCTCTGGGCTTCTCTTCGGACGGTGCTTTTCTCCTTTTATTTCAAGGACTTTGTCGCCGCCAATTCCCTCAGCCCCTTCGCCTTTTGGCTCCTCTATTGTTTCCCGGTGTGCCTCCAGTTTTTCACCTTGACGCTTATGAACCTTTACTTCACCCAGGTAAGGGAGGGACGGACGGCCGTTCCCGCGCTCGGGTGGCCGGACTGGCGCGGTACTACGGCAACAGATCGCACGGCCGCGATGTTGTGCGAATATGTTACTTTAGACAATGTCAGGCGGATTCGTATGTTACTTAGAACCCCCGTTTATCGAAGCTATGGGGATACCACCGGCCCGTAAAAGTGGACATTTGGAGGAGGAGCCCTAATTTGTAGACAGAGACAGTAGCAATAACAAAAAAACTTCTTACTCAGCCAATTGGACAGACCAGCTGATTTTACAAGGTTTCACAATACAGCATAATGCAGCAGGAAATCTGGATCTCAGTTGTTCTTAGGAGGGAGAGGAAAAATAAAATAAATCCAAGATTTTTGGCCATTTACTTTCAAGCAAGATTTCCATCAAGCTTTGTTTTATCCACTTGGGAATAACTCCTTCCTCTTTCTCCTCACCAAAAATTACATGGTTCACAAATGGATCTCTTTAATTTTATTTTCTTGTTAAGCGAGTAGTGATGATTTTACATGCAAAGCAAATCTTTTCAATGATTTTACATGCAAAGCAAATCTTTTCTTGGACACGGGTGCAAATTTTTTAAATGGGATCAGGGAGATAGGAAGTCTCAAACTATTCTTAAGGATCCTTCAGTTAACAACATGCTCAGAGAGGCAGCAACCCTGTTTTGCAGTGGTGTGTGAATAATTGGAAACATTTCTGAAAGAAATGCATATTATACACTTTTAATGTTTGAAATACATCAAATAAATGTTAAGGAATATTGATGTTAAATTTAGTCTTTAGTAATAAACAGGCTTTACTGAGATTTTTTTTTTAGAAACGAGAAGAAAAAAAGATTTAATGAAATTTTAAAGAAATTAAGCAGAACATTATTTTAAAATAGGAAGTAGGGAGGGGTCTCATTGACTTCAGTGTTTTTTCAGCTTAATAGAAGGTTGATTGAAGTTTAGCTTCAGTGCTTCATATTATAATGATTTATAACTTTTATTGTGATTGTGAACTTGGACCAGAACCACTCATTAAAAATGCTTTAATATTCACAGATATATCAGTCTTTCATTACATGCAATTGAGATAAAGTTTTACTACTACTTTAATACTATTGTATTGAAATAGTAAACAAGGACTTGCAAAAGTATTACATAGAAACCAATTAAGTTTTGGCATATTTTATTTCTTAGAGGCTAAATTGAAAGAATATAGTCAGGTTCACACATTGCATTAACAAATAGTTTGGCTACTGTTTAGTGAATAAGTAACAAGTATTTAAGGTAGAACAATTGCCAAAATCTATAGTACTATGTCCAACTGCTGTTCTTGCATGTTTATTTCACTCTAAATAATTCCCACTGAATAATGGGAATTGATTCAGAGAAGCACATTTAAAATTGTGATTCAAGGTAAACATGTTTAAGATTGCATTCCACTTAACTATAGTCAAGAGATTCAGATAAACATCAGGTGACAAGTTTGGCTTGTAAATCTGCCTGTTGCCACAGAGTACCCCTTTAACTATTTACACCTACATTGTCACATCAGACATGCATGGGCAAGTGTAAAAGGCAGGCGAGGAACACACACTCAGTCCAGAGGCAATCTTTATCCAAATGGAAAGACAGGTTGTGCCTCAGTGTGCCTTAAATCCAGCCTGCTTGGTGTGAACAAGTTACTAAATGTTAATAAAACTTAGGAAATACTTGCAAAACTGCTAAGAATTCCCTCTATACACACTGTTCGTTAATATGACAGAAGAAATACTTTAAAAGAGTCACTGAAATTATGCTAAGAAAGATGAATAATTAACAAATAGTTAATTGGCAGAAAAAGAGGCTGAGTCTTTCTTTCAATCTATAGTACTATGGACTATCTATAGACTTTTCCAATGTGGTGCTCCTGATGTGTTGGATTTCAAATCCCATAATTATTATACAAGTTTAAAATGGAATATTAGTCATTCTTGATTGACTCCTGTGACTTTATGGACACATCTATGTACGGTACTTTTCTTGGCAATGATATTGGAAATGGTTTGCCATCTCATTCTTTCACAGCACTTTTCAACTTCCCATTCTAGCCTACAGTTTCTGGGCTGCCGTGATAGTCTTCCCTTCCGATACTAACTAGGGCTGACCTGCTTAGCCCCCATGTCTAGACAAGGTTGGTGAAGTGCTATAACCTATTGAAACAATGGTAATGGAAGTGTGGTAAGGAAGGAATGAATGAAGAAAGGCTTTAATATGTTCTTGCCTTTCAACTCTTTCTTGCAATCTCTGCCTCTATGACTGTTTATCTTAGTTGGGTTTATTTTTAGATTTTGAGCCATGATGGGCAAAGCTTAGGAGGAAGAAGTTGTAGGAAAAAAGTAGTGGAAGACTGAATTGTATCCTTTTTGAATCTTGCTCTTTACTCATAATAACAGATTAACAGAATAATAGAAGGAAGGGGCCTTGGAGGTTTTCTAGTCCTAGCTCAAGCAGGGGATTCTATACCATTTCAGGCAAACAGACAAAACTGACTGACTGAAGAAGTGGACAATATATTGAAAAATCCTGTGTGTATTACACTTGGAAGCATTGTATTTTAAATAAATTCAATAAAGTCCCTCACCAACAAAATACTGAGAAAGCATAAACCTGTTTTCAAAACACTGGCTCAGTTCACTTCTGTATTCATACCCATATCTGTTCTACTTTAGGACTAGAATTTAGTTTACATGTTTTTCCACCTATATCAGGATTTCTGTTATCCAACGTATTACACATTTTGTAGCATGCATTGTATTGTCTCTGTTCTATTATCCTTTTTTGTCTTTTGTATACAGTCTAATAGAAAATGAAGGGTGAGAACACTCTCTCTGTCATCTATGCAAATCATATGGTTGCATTTTGATGCTTGGCAAACAATTCACTTTTATGGCTGTTTGCAGTGTCCTGTGGTCATGTGACAAGGATTTGTGATGTTTTTGCTGGTTTCTGGTGTTTACTTCTAGTTTCTGGGCAACCCCCCCCTCCCCAAATTGAAAAAAATGGATTTGTTTAACCAGCACTGCATTCACTTAATGACCACCACAAAAAATGTTGAAAAATCACATCCGGCCACATGCAGACTTAAATGACTGCAATAATTTATGACCATAATTCCAGGTTCAATTACCCTCCTAAGTCAAGGACTATCTGTCCTTGGATAGGAGATCAACAGGGAATATCAGGGCTGTAGGCTAGGCTGAGAGATTGAAAAAACATCCTGGAAAAAAGCAATGGCCACTCACTTCTGGATTATTGCCAGGAAAACTGCATGAATGTGTCCATCAATCAAGATTAATCTGAGAATGTTTTGACCTTTAAATGAATACTGTTTTATCAAAGCCCTCCATTCCGTATATGTTTGTACATGAATGTTATTCTGTGTTTTTATCCTTTTCTTTAAAGCATCCAGATAAAACTGTTCAGTTAAGTCTGATTTGAACATGATATGTGCAGCCAAAAATAATAATAATTGGTTGTGTTATACATCAGGTCTTGCTTGACTACAGCATATAGAAATTGGATCATAACGTACAAGTAGTCCTCAACTTACAGCAGCTTGTTTAGTGACTGTTCAAAGATACACTAGCAGTGAAAAAAGTTTTAAACTTATGACCATTGTGGTATCACCGCGGTCATGTGGTCAAAATTCAGATGCTTGGCAACTGATTCAAATTTATGACCATTGTGGTATCACCGTGGTCATGTGATCAAAATTCAGATGCTTGGCAACTGATTCAAACTTATGACCATTGTGGTATCACCGTGGTCATGTGATCAAAATTCAGATGCTTGGCAACTGATTCATACTTATGACTATTGCAGTGTCCTGGGGTCATGTGATCCCCTTTTGCAACCTTCTAACAAGCAAAGTCAGTGGGGAAGCCAGATTCACTAAAGAACTGTATTACTAACTTAAACTACAGTGATTCACTTAACAACTATAGCAAGAAAAGTCATAAAATGGGGCAAAGCTCACTTAACAAATGTCTCACTTAAGAACAGAAATGTTGGGCTCAATTGTGGTTGTAAGTCAAGGACTGCCTGTAAAGAAGTGCCCTCCATGGCATTATCCCTAGTTGTACTGGACTACAACTCTCATCATCCTTAGGCATATCACTTTTGAAGAGTTTCCTGTGCAAAGTTGGGAGATACTAATTATAGTTTAATCTCCATTTTTAGATTAGTAGAAACAAATGGAGATTTAGAGGACAATAAAAATATTGGACAGTATGATTACTGAATTGGAACATATGATACATTTGGAAAAGATTAGGAGGCAATGGAACAAAATATATTTAGAGAAAGATGAGAATATGCTAGTCCCTTTTAAAGGATCTTTCACTTGAAATAAATATTTTTTCCATGATTGTGAGGGATGTTTATCAAATCCAATAATACTATTTATGGTTCAGCCTTCCTACCGTTGCTAGGCTCTACCCCTGGACAAAGAATCATAGACATAGCTAGGCCAAAATCTACATGACTATACATCCCATCTCAAACTGACTTTTCCTATGACTCAGTCTTAGGCTAAATTGATACTGAAGAAATCTTCTGGAAAATCAGATCACCAATAGGATTGATAGGCTAGCATGAATTTCCACTCATCCATATCTAGAAATGCCTCTGCTTGGTGAATATTTCTTCAGTTTTCAAGTGGTTTTGAGGAGAGATGTAAGATGAGTTGCTAACACATCCATAAAGCTGAAGTTTCTGGTAAATTAAGTTGCTTAGGTTTGTGAGGTACATGTTTGATGGTGGTATTTAAAGGAAAAGGAATTGCTGTTTCTTTGGCATATGGCAAGGAATAATACTACTCCATTATGAAATTTGTGTGTTGTGAATGAAGGAAGATAAGTTATTTGAAGAGTTACAGATGTTTTACTGCTTATAGTATTGTAACTATAGCACCAATTACTGTCATTTCAGTTTTCTTTCTCTACATCTCAGCAGTATCAGCTCCCAAGATGTGGAGTGAGAGGGTGGGAATTTCTGTTGCTACAAAGCTTGTAGCAGGACAGGGATGAGATTTTTCCTTCTTATTCCCAGCCACCCATCAACAGAAGTGAAGATAATCATGGCTCATCTTCAGATTGTTTCTGAAAATGTTGCCAGGATAGAAGTGTTCAATAATCAATTGTGCATGATAGCTATAGAAGCTATAATTTCCCCAAAGAACCATCCTAAAAACAGCTGGGGAAGGGAAGGGGATATTCAGGAAAATAGTATAACGGAGATGGGTTGAGAAGAGCACACATGCAATAAAGGCGGATCAGAACACTCCAAGCCAAGCCAACTGATTGTAAAGATTGGCCCAAGATTGTAAAGATTATGTGACCCATCATATAATATTAAAAAAGAACTGAACATTTGTGACTTCTCTTTATTTGATTCTTAGTAAGTTGTGAACTTGGAAATATTTTATTTATTTTTATGTATTTATTATGATACTTCTATTCTATCCATCTCATTGAGGCCACTCTAGGTGGTTTTTAGTCATACAATTAAAATATCATGTAAAACATTAAAAAGAATAATAATCATACATTTAAAGTTAAAATTCAGTTAACCAGATGAAAAGGAAAGGAGCAAGGTGCGTATGGGAAGGAGGTAGGGTCTGACAAATCCATGTGCCCCCCCTCCCCTTTGGAGTTCCTGGCCATGTGGAAGTGTCAGGGCTTCAAACCCAGAAATGAAGGTGCAGATCTCATCTGGGGGGGGGGGGTTATTTAGTTCTTTTACTAACTGGGGGGGATGTCAGCTCCAGATTTAGCATTCAAGGATATTGCAGGAAAATTTTGAGAAAAAGTGTTTTCTATATCACTCTGAACGTTCTTATTAAGCATGATTAATAATTATGAGTAACAGATTGACTGTTTGCTTCTGAAATACATGACAGATCTAAGTAGTTTCAAGATATGTAGACTTAACTCTAAAACTTCCTCAATCATTGATGAGATTTCTAGTAGCTAGAAGCTACAAACCTGAAGTGAGACCAGTTTGAGGAAGCTTGTGCTACAAAGATACATGGAAGGGAAACTGCAATTTCTGAGAATAAATTGAACATGGGAAATAAATAAAATTACATCATTACTCTAGTAGTGCCAAAGTTGTATATGTGGCCTATTTGAATATGCCCTGCTCCTACTTTTTCTATGTTATATAATGCAACTCTGAAAAAAGATTATGATGCCTTTGAGGGGTTATTTTTAAGGAAAGGTGAAATATTTCCTTTATTTAAAAAGAAATGAACAAGAGAGTACCCATCTGCCTGTGACTAACAGAATCTCCTCTAATAATAATAATAAAAAAGCAATCTACACGCAAAAAGCTAAAGATAGCGAAGTCCCAGGCAGTAGTCAGGAAGGGTCGATGACAATCATGAAAGCAAGCACTGGTGTTTTTCTGACCTGCATGAGCCTCATTTGCCCCATTGGCCATTTCTCTGATCTTAAGGTGGGACAGCACCTGGTCTGAGAGATCATCAAGCAATCCCAGGGTGGTGGGCTGGACTGGAAAGTTGAAAAACACTCCAGAGGAAGATAAGTGTCAAAAATAGCAAGAAATTAAATGGCCGAATCCAGGCAGTTCCTACAACATGAACTCAATCTGAGACAGGGTTTCCTATTTTAATCTTGGAGCATAAACAATCAGATCACCACAAAACTAATAGATAAGGTAGAACAGGAGTCCCCAACCCCTGGGCCCAGCCCCCTACCGGGCTGTGAGGTATTGAAAAGTGGGCCGCCCAAAGTGGCGGGTGAGCGCTTGCACATGTGCATTCCCCCTTGTGCGAGCACTTGGCGAGCATATGCACCCATGTGCTTGCCCATCACTTGTCCAGAACCATCCTCTCTCCCCCCTCCCCCACACCAGTCTGCAAAACTGGAAAGGTTGAGGAACTCTGGGGTAGAAAGAAGCACTACTACAGAATTGTTTCCTTTCAAAAGAACCTGCCCTTGAATGGATGATCATAGTTATTCTTTTTGCTTGGTTTCTCTGATTGTATACAAAGCTATTTTAGCTTCTGCAGGGTTTTTTTTTTGTCTAGGATAAGATACATATTTCCTGTAAATACACTGATGAATAAAGTTTTTCTGCCACATAGAAAATTGTCCATTTGCAAATCTGAAAGCAAGAGTGCAGGAGCTGCGCAATGGTTTTGCTACATATGTGGCCAAGTCATTCATCTGAAATATAATGAACTCACAGTACAAGACAGTGCCAGCCCTACTATGCATTGCATGTTTAATAACACAGTCTCGTTTTCTTACAGGTGATTTTCAAAGCTAAATCTAAATACTCACCAGAATTACTTAAATACAGGTAAAAACATATTTCCACCATGAATGAAGGAAAAAAAGCAGTTGCATACTATTGGGACATGTTTTATTTTATTTCTAGGAATACAAAACATGCCCATGTATTTCTGAGAAATAATTACTTTTATTAATTTATTTAGAGAATTTACAAAGCTGCCCATACTGTATATGCATAAACCTGGGCAGCTACTAACAGATACCCTAAAATACATAATAAGACCTCAAAACACAAATACAAACCAAGTTAAAAATAGACGAAATACAATAGCTGGGCACCATAAGAAACTTACATTTATATTGGGTTCATTACCATCCTAGTCAACTACCTGCAGGAAGAGTCAGGTATTCATAGCTTTCAGGAAGGTTAAGTGGGTTTGGGCCTTCCAGATCTGGGGGCGGGGGAGGGGGGAGAGGCTGCTCCTTGATAGGCACCATGACTAAGAAAGCTTAATTACTTTTAAAAATTACAATTATATTTAATTTCTACTAATTTTCTGAAAAAAATTAGTTAAGATTCAGATACAGTGACTTGGTTTGTGCAAGCTACTGTGATTAGTCACTTTAGAAATGACAAGATACAGTCCAATGTATTCCTGAAAATTCAGTGATGGGAAATTTGGGTTATATATTATTTTATAATAGAGGGCATATTATGCATTTCTGAGAAAAACTGAGCAAAACCTTTTCAAGCAGCCTGGAATCCCAACAGACCTGGAAGACACCAATTTGGGGAAGACTGATTTAGTATTGTATTAATATTTGCTAAAAATAATAATTGCAAAAATTAATACTATTTTCCCTCTCCTTGCTTAGGTTGCCCCTCTACTTGGTGTCTTTCGTGGTCAGTCTACTTTTCCTGCTGGTGAATTTAACATGTGCTGTGCTTGTGAAATTAGAAAATTCAGAAAGGAGGATAATTGTATTGGTCAGGGTTGCTATAAATGACACTCTGTTTGTACTCTGTGCCATCTCACTCTCCATTTGTCTCTACAAGATTTCCAAAATGACCTTAGCAAATATTTACTTGGAATCCAAGGTAAAGTACATCTTAGTTTTTTTGTGTTGTGTATGTGTTTTTGTTTAGTATGGGGAAATCATTCCAATGCAAATAAGTGAATGATATCTTGTTCAAGAATAGCAGGATTTTTCTTCAGTGTCTAATCAAATTAGTGGGGGTGAATCCAATTGATAGTTTATTCTATTTCTTTATAAAGTTATAAAATTTATGTTTGTAATCAGTTTAAAGGCAGTAGCAAACCACCTCTGAAGACATCGTAAAAAAAACTGAATGGACTTGTCTATGTATTTGCCAGGGATCCCGACTAACTTGATGACACACAGATGCACATATCAATCTGAAATCAATCAATTACAGGTTTTACCTAATCAGCTAAAATTATTACATTCCATTTAAACAACTCTGAAAACCTCTAAATGACCTGAGTAAAAATAAACCCTCTTTTAAACTTTAACAAAAGAAGGGCTTCATTGCCAATAGTCTTGTTCTATTATCGAGATCTAAGGAAAAAGCAAACTTAGTTGTTGTTAAATGATGGGATATTATGACATTCTAAATTTCAGCTTATTGTAAAATATCAGAATTTTTTTTTTCAGTTGGGTATCTAACAGCATTTTCATAATGGTTTTCTCCAAAACCAGATTGACATAGGAATATCCAGGACAACACTGTGTTATCTCAAATTCTTCGCAAGCAAATTTAAGCATATTCAACACACAACATGTACAGGTAGTCCTCGACTTACAACCACAACTGAGCCCAAAATTGCTCTTGTTAAGTGAGACATTTGTTAAGTGAGTTTTGTCCCATTTTATGAACTTTCTTGCCACAGTTAAGTGAATCACTGTAGCTGTTAAGCTAGTAACATGGTTGTAAAGCGAATCTGGCTTTGCTTGTCAGGTCACAAAAAGTGATCACATGACTTTGGGACACAGTAATGGTTTTATGTATGAACCAATTGTCAAGCATTTGAATTTTGATCACATGATCATTGAAATGCTGCAAAGGTCCGAAATGTGAAAAATGGTCATAAGTCACTTTATCAGTGCCATTGTAACTGAATGGTCACTAAATGAACTGTTGTAAATCGAGGACTACCTGCATTGGAAAAAAAATTATCTGAAAGAGCAACTGTTTTCCTGTGGATACTTTCTTGAGAATATGTTCTGCTTAGATTGTTCTGAAACAACATATAAACATGAATAGTAATCAGGAAATTTATTCTTTGAATTATAAACTTCACTTTGTCCAATATTGACAAACTGCATCTTCCATACCAATTTGTATAATATTTGCTTTTTAAAAAATCACCAATTTGTCTATCATAGTAAATCAATGTAATGTAATCAAAGCTGCCAAAATAAAAAGAATCATACTAAATCATTCCAAAGACCTAGCTCAGAAGTCAGCAATCTTTTAAAGTTAGTGGCATTATCATTTGATTTTTCATTACATTAAGGAAGCAAAAGATAGAACATTTTTCATGTTAAAAATGTTTTAAACATTCCGAATGCCCCAAATCTAGAATGCAGAGAGATTTTATGAGATCTGCATATGTCTCAACTTTTCAGCAATTTTGTCAGTGGGCAGCATATACTTGTATTTCAGATGCCATGATCTGGCATTTTCAATATCCTCTATCCAATCAGATGACTGGAGGACCACAGTCTTATTGGAACAATAATGAACTTCCATCTGTCCCTTCTCAGCAGCTGTAACCAAAGACTGTATTATCTTTCTCATTTCCATCACTGAAAATTTAATGAAGGAATAAGTGGACAAAAGAGGCTTTAAAACTGATTAAGCAGACTGCTTATATTCTTACTTGGAGTGAAGTCAGGCTCTTTTTCTTTTAACACTAAGAGTGCTATTGTTTATTCCTTGAGATTTTATTCTTTCCAAATGGTTTTATAAAGATAGAAAAAAAAGTGTCTTTTTTCAAAGAAACCTTGGTTCCTTTTATTTTATAGGGGTTTTTTTCCCTCCCTCTCCAGGGATGATATAGGAGCTAATTGTCTTTGATTAAGGAAATTTAATCAAAGGAGCCTGTAGTACAGTGGACTAAAGCACTGTTATTAACATCTGCTGCTTGCAATTACTGCAAGTTCAAATCTCACCAGGCTCAAGGTTGACTCAGCCTTCCATCCTTTCAAAGGTAGGTAAAATGAGGACCCAGATTGTGGGGGTAATAAGCTGACTTTGTATAAATATACAAAAGTATGAAGGCTATTGCTTAATGCATTGTAAGCCGTCCTGAGTCTCCGGAGAAGGGTGGCATATAAATTAAAGCCCCCCCCCCAAAATCCCTTAAAGTTATCTCCCTATCCTTTATATTGTAGTATTCTGTTATTAGAAATGCTCTAATTTATGCCCTATTGGTAGTTGTACTGCAACTGTTTTATGAACACGATTTTGCAACTGTTATGATTACCTTGTTGGACAGTGTAATGATTTGTAAGATTGCATTTGTTGTATTTTATAAATTACATTTTAAAAAGATGCTGAACATTTTCCAGGTGTCCAACAGATATGCATAATAACTTGTATAATTCCTGACTAGCAGGTTAATATCATATCTATTCTCCTGCTTTAGAAAAAGCAGACTGAATTATTTTCAGACCTTAACATTTTTTCTGAATTACGTTAACTTCTTTTTCCACTATGATGTGATATATTTTTTCCCATTGTGGAACATTAAATAGACAATCTTTTATTGTTTTTTTCCTTCTACCCTGCCCCACCAAAAAAAACATGACTTTCTCTTTTCCAAGGAAATATATTGTAAGGTATCAGCACTTTTTAGATTCCAGCACAATGCTTAGGATGGTCCAAAATGACTTGAGATTTGACTACAAATTTTCTCTCAAACTAGAACCTTGAACATTTTAGTGATCAGTAGACAAGTGTGTTTTAATATCTGTGTTTTAATATCTTCTCTAGGGATCATCAGTATGCCAGTTAACAACAATAGGAGCAACTGTTATACTACTGTATACCTCAAGAGCCTGTTACAACCTGGTTATTTTATCATTTTCTCAAAATAAGGCAATGAACTCTTTTGATTATGATTGGTACAATGTATCTGATCAGGCAAGTACTATGTAGCAATTTTTTCTGACAATACAATGTTTGTTTAGATACCAATACTTAATGGTGTAAAAGTAAGCATCCTTGTTGTGGCCCCGCCCTCTGAGCCTGTCCCATCGGAGGAAGAAAGCTCCGAGCATGAGGAAGAGGAGTCAGCCAGGCACCAATACTTAATGGTGTAAAAGTAAGCATCCTTCCTCCCCGCTCCCACATCATTGCAGTTACCAACTCAAGATCTTTTAACTACATGTCAAGAAAAAAAAATTACAAGACTACTTGGCATCATTTTTATAAAAATGAGAATGGAATCTTCAGTGGAGGATTGAAGGAAATGTTTATATGTGACTGAACAGTCATAGTCTAAAAGGTAAAGGTAAAGGTTCCTCTTGCACATATGTGCTAGTTGTTCCCAACTCTAGGGGGTGGTGCTCATCTCCGTTTCAAAGCCAAAGAGCCAGCGCTGTCATGTGGCCGGCATGACTAAACGCCAAAGGTGCATGGAACGCTGTTACCTTCCCACCAAAGGCGGTTCCTATTTTTCTACTTGCATTTTTTACGTGCTTTCGAACTGCTAGGTTGGCAGAAGCTGGGACAAGTAATGGGAGCTCTCCCCGTTACGCAACACTAGGGATTCGAACCGCTGAACTGCCAACCTTTCAATCGACAAGCTCAGCATCTTAGCCACTGAGCCACCGCATCCCTATTAGTCACAGTCTGGAGTATGTTAAAACCAGGGAAGCCATAAATCACTTTGCCCTTTGCAAAAAAAAATTATGATTTACTTTGAGAAAATCATAATGGGCGGAATTGAATGTTAGCCTTATTGTAATTTTAATGGGGTATTGTATGCCAGCAATACTTTAGCCAAGGAGAATTTTAAATTTCATTCAGTTTAGCTTTGTGATGAAAATTTTACAATATATCAGATAAACCAATGGGAACATTTCCTAATCTGGATTAACAGATTAGAAGAAAGGGGATTGTGTAGCAAGAAGAGTTAATCCTATTATTTATTTTAAAATGTATTTAAATGTGGCATGCTTTCAAGTGATTCATATGTAGATTACCTATGTGTTAGTCAATCTGATTGATTCTGGATTAAATCAATGTATCCATGATTGATTCAGGCTACAGTTGAACACTTTGAAGCTGTTTTCAAATGTATTCTTCTGCTTGGGTACATATCTCTAATACAGATTGTAGTATTGATACAACTCAGTAAGCATCCACTAATTGATATGTTCTGACAAGAAGAATGTGCTCAACAATAAGTATTAATAGTTCAGATAGATGCATTTTACCGTAGTTTATTTAGGTCAAGAAAATTTGGAAAATATCTAGATTTGGAAGCTGCACAAATCTTATAAAATTGCTTGTCAGATAAGGTTTCATCTCACTATCTGCTTACAAACGTTTAATACTTGACTATATTAAACCATTTCCCCTTTAATTTTGCAACAGGCAGATCTGAAATGCCAGTTGGGTGATGCTGGCTATATAGTATTTGGAATAATCTTGTTTGTGTGGGAACTTCTCCCCACTTCCTTGGTGGTGTTTTTCTTCCGTGTTCGAAATCCTACAAAAGACCTAGTAAGTTATACCTATGTCTTAATATTTACTTATTATAAAGGAAATGATTTTTCTAAGAATAAATTAACTGTTGCAAAACCTAAGTCATCATTTTTTAATTTGCTTTTAAAATATCACTGTGGTCATAACACCTTAATAAATTGTAGTCTGAGAGTCAATAAACTCTCAGATGTTTATTTATTGCATCACTCCCACCCTGTGAAATAAGTATTTCCTACCTGCCAATTTTCTATCAAACTCAAGCTAGAAGCCTATTCTTTCATACAATTGCCTAGGGAAGCTTACATGCTCTTCTCAGAGAAAAGTGACTCAAAATGGGAATTGAATAATTATTCATTTTCTTTTTTGTTACTGTTTGTCACCTTCAATAAGCTAATATATTATTTCTTCTTCTCTTATTATGAACATATCTGAACAAGCTTGTGTGTGTGTTAGTATTTATCTCTAACATCAGTTTGAACTTTTCCAATGCCAACTTTAAAATCTAGGCAACACATATTATATCTTTCTTGGTGATTTGTCTCTGATTGCACTTTGTGTGTATATAATTTTCAAACTTTCATTCAGCTTTTGGTTAAAAATTTTTCCTTTTTCTCTTTTTCTAATTACAAGTAATACTTGACTTATGACAATTCAGCCCAAAATTTCTTTTGCTAAATGAGATAGTTGTTAAATGAGTTTTGTCCTATTTTATGACCTTCTTGCCACAGTTGTTAAGTGAATCACTGCAGTTATTAAGTTAGTAAGATGGTTGATAAGTGAATCTGGCTTCTCCATTGACTTTGCTTGTCAGATCACAAAAGATTATCGCATGACCACATGACATTGCAATCGTCATATATATGGGTCAGTTGCCAAGCATCTGAATTTTGATCATGTGACTATGGGGGTGCTGCAATAGTCATAAATCACTTTTTTCAATGCTGTTGTAACTTTGAATAGTCACTAAATGAACTGTTATAAGTCAAGGACTACCTGTATTGGTATTTTAGTTCTTGTTCAATTTGCTCCATTTGCAATAAGACTTTAATATTAAATAATTAATTTAAGATCAAAACCTTTTAAGATAGTGTTGATGCAAGTCACTGATTTTTTTAAAATGTTATATTCAACTTTATCTAAAATTGTAATGCAGATATCCTAAATTGTAATTAATATTGGATTGAATACCTTCTTTTCTTCTCTATTTTCTATATTGTTATCTAAAGAATAGAATGTCAATAATATTTAAGTATATTATAGAAAAATTATTATATTGAAATGATACATTATATCAAGATTTATTGTAACAAGGGGAAAAAAGAAGTTGAAGCCACTCATAGCAGCATCATTTGTTCCTGTATGATGAATTTTGGCAGTGCACCATTACATTCCTAATCTGTGCTTCTGGAAGATTTGGGAATTTGACTAGAAGTCTTCCAAGATCCCTTCCAATCCTTTGATTCTATGACTCTAAAATAATACATTTTAAAAGGCATCCTATTCATCTAGTGCCCATTACTTTTGGTTCTTGGTCATAGCTAATCACAAACAATTACAATTCTCTTTATCCATTTGTAGGTATCCATTCCATTTGTTCTGCTCTGAAGTGCTCCTATCTCTCATATATTGTTCATCATGGTCTCCCACTGTAACAGCATTCTTGATGGTCTTAAAGCTCTTCTTAAATTCTATCAGCACAGAACATCTTGCTTCTGGTTCATCAGTGTTTTCTACAGATAAGGTCCCCTTCACTCCTTTGCTTTTGGCATATCACCCCCACCTCCATGTCATTTCTTGCTGCCACTTTTGCTTAATCTAAGAAAAGTTTTATCTTTTCTGAGTTGGAATAAAGCCACTCACTGCTCTAATCCTCTACTTCTTTTTTTCCCTAGCATTGTAGTAAAGTTGCACATGCATGCTTTATTTTCTGCCAAGGATACAAACATGTCAGAAGCATTGCTGGTAAACTGTGAGGTAACTAAACTCTGTCCATTTTCAGCTTCAGTTAGAAGGACTGTAAAAAAAATTGCAGCTAAAATTCTTTTATAGCTCTTCTGTAAAATTCCCATTTTCCATTTGCTCGCTCATTCATATTCATCAGCCTCTGTATTCATTGAATTTATATTCATTAGTTTTCCATTCCATTCATCTGTTTCTGCTTACTCAGCAGCAATTAATAATCAGCAATTCTCAAGGCAAACTCTTTATAATTAGCAGCTATACAAAAATGTTTCTTTCACTTCTCATAATTGAGGATGTAGTAATTCATAGCTTCTCCCTTGTATTTTTCTTCAGTTCAACCTCGCTCCTAATTTTTGTTAATTTTCCTTGATTACTTAGGGAACTTGAGCTCTAGAAACTATCTATCTTATATTATTTGTACAATCTCTGTTGCACAATATTGTTTGTACGATTTTCAGAAACAAAACATTAGGGATGTACATACTGTATAAATATATGGAGATATCTATGCAATCTCAACATGCTGTGTTTTACTACCAGAAAACCAACTGTTAATAGAAAATTCTTCTCCAGTTTTCTTAAATTAGCAATATTACATATTCTGGCAGTAAGCTACCAGAAGGTGTAATAGTTTAAAAGAATACTTATCTGCATAAACAAATGTTTATATGGGAAAGGAAAAAAATCTTTAAATTAATAGAAGATGTAGGCTAATGTTTGATTTCTATCAATGTAACTTTGCAACGGAAACAATTTTCACTGAGGGGTTTTTTTCATTATTCTGTTTTGCTATCCCCATAAATCTGTCAAAGTTTCATCTGCAAATAACATAAACCTCACCATTAGTAACACATTCTAAAGAAAGCTAAATATACATTGAATCAAAGTTTTATCAAAAAACAAAATAAGATAATCTTAAACTAACCAACATACCAAAATGTCACTGAAAAGATACACTGTTATATATAATTTTGTATATGGGACAGATAAAGGATTTTATTGATATTATGCATGATCTAATCACTGATGTGGATTTTTATTTGAAGTTATATATTCAATTTGTAACATCAGAAGTCTAACAGCAAGTGATTGATAGATCTAATGACAAATGAAATGAAGAAAAAATATATCCGTGAAAAAGAGGAAGTGATTATTTTGAAATTCAATGTAAATCAGACCATTCCTCAAACTGACTGGTAGAAAATTTTATTTGAGAAGTTGAATAGTCAAAGCAATTGAATTACTAAGAAAAAAATTGGAAAGGCTCCTTCCAAACATAAAATATTTTCTACTACGGGAAGAATAATTTATCATTTATATGTAAAGCATAATGTACAGGACCCCTAAAACATTTTGTTACTTGTAGCTGTTTAGAGATAGCTTTAAAAATCCTGCTGGATCTTAAAAATTACTCTCAGAATAGCAAGAGTTCCTTATCCTCCTTTTGCCTTGAAAAAAAAAATTCAAACTATAGACTAGTCAGTCTGATGTTGATACTAGGAGAACTCTAGAGCAAATGTTAAAGGGATTACCTGTTACTATCTTAGAACAATGTGATAGTTATCAGAAATAAACACAGATTTGTCAAGAGTCTTGCCAGAACAATCTGATCTTGCTGTTGACTATATAACTTCTGTAAGATTGTTAGCCTATCTTAACATTAGCAAAATATTTGATAAAGTCCCACATGTCATGCTGATTAGTAAGGCTGTTTGGTATATGTGGTGTATGGCATGACAATAAGTGGCCTAGTGTGAAAATTATATTCAGAGTAAACTCAAGGATTTATCATACTGCTGACAGTTATCAAAAGGAATGCCACAAAAACCAGTCCTGGGTCCTCTAATCTTAGTTTTTTTTAAATAATCACTTGTTTGAAGCAGATGGTATGCATATTAAATCTTCTGATAATATCCGAAGGGTATTATAGAGGGTAGCTAATATACCAGAAGACCAGATTATCATTCAACATTAGTTTGATAGCTTGTAGGCTGAAAGTAACAGTAAAATATAACAGAAGGCAAGTAGAAAGATCATCACTTATGAAACAATCATTATATGCACAGGCTATAAAACACTACTTGTGAAAAAGATCTTGGAAAAATAATTGATTGCACAGCAGCTGTATGAGATTCCTACAAAAAAAGGAAAATGTAATTTCAGACTTATATTTCTGCATTGACAGAAGTGTAACCCCCAAGTCATGGGAATTAATGTTTTACTGTATTCTTCTTTGGCAAGACCTGACTTCAAATTTTGGTATCAAGTCTAGGTACGAACTTTTAAAAAGATACAGAAAAAATTACAACCAGGTGTAGATAAGATAATCAGGATATACAAATGACTAGAAATGAAGTTCTAGGAAGAGAGGTTGAGGGAGTATGTTTAGCATTGAAAAAACCTAAATGGTGATATGATAATTTTATTCCAACATCTAAAAAAAAGTCAGATTAGAAAATCAAGGTCTGTACTTTCTTATTCCAGAATGCAGGATAAACGAATGGGTTTAAGTTACAGAAAGGCAGAATTCAACTGAATATTAGGGGATAACCATAAGAGCAACAGTAGAACCAGTAACCCAGAGGGATCATGGACTTCCAAACTATGGATAATTCATGGGAAAACAATAACCATCTGTCAAGGATGCTTCAGTTTGGATTTTTGTACTGATTAGGGGTTGAACTTGATGATCTAAATGTCCCCTTCTAATATATGATTCTAAGTATTTACATTTTTCTTTTTTAAAAGAAATCAAAGAACAAATTTCTACAACAACAAATAGCTTCAATTATAAATAACTTTTCTTTTTTCTCCAGACAAATCCAGGAATAGTACCAACCCATGCTTTTAACCCAAGAACTTATTTCTTTGACAATCCTCGCAGATATGACAGTGATGATGATTTGGCATGGAGCATATCACCACATGGCATATATGGCAGGTAGGACAAACATATGTGTATAGATCTTGCAAAAGAATGGCATAACTTTACAAAGAGCTTCAGGGTCCTAGAAAAATGCAAAAAAAAAAGTAGGCTGGTAGTGTTTTGACTAGAACAACTGGTGAAACGGATAACCACATTCTTTAAAAAATCCCATTACGAGTGGACTAATCAATTACACAATTCTACACATGCATATCTTACAGTCAATTACCATAGCATATTATATGCAGCACAGTATACTTTCCTTAGGTTTATATAACTTTAACCTTGTATGTGTATGCCACAGAAAAATCTTGGGGGGAAGGGTTTACACTTTCCATCAATAAATCATACAATTTAGAAGAAGAAAATGAATTACTTCACCAATGAACCAATCTACACAAAGAACTGAAAAGTCTTCAACCTTACAGGTTATGATTTTTTTTTTTTTTGCTTTAATTTATATGCCGCCCTTCTCCGGAGACTCAGGGCGGCTTACAATGCGTTAAGTAATAGCCTTCATACTTTTGTATATTTATACAAAGTCAGTTTATTGCCCCCACAATCTGGGTCCTCATTTCACCTACCTTTGAAAGGATGGAAGGCTGAGTCAACCTTGAGCCTGGTGAGATTTGAACTTGCAATAAGTGCAAGCAGCAGATGTTAATAACAGTGCTTTAGTCCACTGTACTACAGGCTCTTACTGAATGTTGCAAACATACATCATCAATAAGCAATATACCTTTGGTACTATTCCTTCTTTGTTAATAAAAATGCCTTTTGTATAAATAAAAACTGTACATAATTGAAAATTCTTAAAGTGAAATTTTTCGTGTCCTGGATTAACAGCTATGTATAAAATTTAGGCCAAGCAAATATCTAGTCAGATGCACTTAGAATTTATTCCAGGAACAGGACTAAAGCAAACAGGTCTACGCAGTCAGAATATGAGCAGTAAAATGCATCTGAAGAGCTTTATAAAATTGCATAACTTGAAACACTGCTAAACTTTCACTTTTTTTCACAAAGTCCATTGTTTTTACCTTCTAGCTTCTCTCCTGAATCCTATGACTGGGGATATCTAAATAACAGCTTAATGGTTCAAGTTGGATCCCTGCAACATGATTTCATATCAGATTCTCAACGACGAAGTCCAATATAACAACAGACCAATGATACTCCCTCCCCTTTATTCAACTTTAGTAAGAAGGGTTGTTTTGCAAGGACTTACATACTTAAATTATGTACAAAAGAACTGAGTCTGAGTTTATATTGTTAAAAATATTTGAGTTTTAAAGATTTGAGTTGCTGAAAAAAATCTTGTTTTCTATATTTATAATTTAAAAAAATGGTTTGAAAAACTCTAAATTTTGAAAAAAGTCAAATATTTAAGATGTGAATATGTATAGACCTGGTAGTGTTTAAAATTTTAGTTTAATTGTACAATATAATTCCCAGTGAAACATATGTTGATAGGAGTTTTTGACCTGTATTAACATGCAAATTTAACTATTTAAAATATATTATTAGTTTTAGTAAATTGGTCATTAAAATAATTTTGTATGCATTTACTCATGCATGAGTGAGGGTGAGTGACAAACAGATTGAAAGAACTGTTTTGTTCCACTAAGATTGTCTATGTTTTATTTCGACTTCCTGTCCTCTTTGATTATACCAGGAAGCTACTAACTTTAAAAACAAAGAAGAATTTGCCCTGAGATACAGTTTATAGTTGTGTCAGCTTCAGCAGTCCATATAATAAATTGGAATTTACAGTATTGACTTGTCATGGGCAGATTTTCTCTAAAACAGTGTACGTAAAATTTTTATTTGCATGCGTACTTTGATTCCAGACTACATTTCTGAATTTTCTTCACTTTGGACATTCATTTGTAAGGAAAAACAATCCAAACTATCTATTCTTTTTCAAAATAGAGCTAAGTGTGTATTTACTACTTTCTCTCCTCCCATAGTCAGTCTACAAGCTTGTGACTCATCCAACAAAACACACCTTTGTGCACATGCCATATGTAATGTGTATGCAAATCTAAATATTTTATGAAAAATGTTTATACAGGTGGTCCTCAACTTTCAACCATTCATTTACTGATCATTTAAAATTTCAATGGCACTGAAGAAAAGTGATTATGATTGTTTTTTGTGCTTTATGACCATTGCAGCATCTCATGTGATCAAAATGGTCATGTAATAAAAATTTGGATCCTGGACAACTGGCATTTATTTGTGACGGCTGCAGTGTCCCACAGTCATGTGATCACTTTTTGCAAAGACAGTGAGAAAGCCAGATTCACTTAATAACAGTTTTACTAACTGAACAACTGCAGCGATTCATTTAATAACTATGCAAGAAAGGTCATAAAATGTGGCAAAACTCACCTGTCTTGCTTAGCAATGGAAATTTTGGGGATTTCCTGTATATTATTTATTTTAAAATTCCCAAAGCCTAAAGGCAGAAATACTTGCCCATGTGTTCAATCCTAGATGACAATTGCAATCTCCCAGATCCAAGAAAGCCTTTTCCTGGTGGGGTTAAATTGTGACTTCTTTAAGGACAACCAGGAGCATGTCCTAATGCAAAGAAGCTTTCCCCAACCTTGAACCCATCAGTTAATCCTTTTAAGCTAATTTAAAGTAGCCATGATGGGAAAGAGGCAAGACAACAAACGATAGGACAAACCACCACAAGTGTCTGGGTAGCAAACTGCATCTCAAAATGCTCTGCAAATTTCTTGTAACAGGTTGCTGAAAGTTGTAAAAGAATAGTTCCCAGGGCAGACATGAAACCCAAAACAAAATCGAATATAAAACACACACACACACACACACACACACACACACACACAGACACATATATTAGAAACAATACTTTACTGAAGACTACAATGACTTAGGATGAAGTCCCCCAATGAAATTTCAGAGTCTATTGTGGTTGTAAATTGAGGACTACCTTTAAAAGAAATTCTCTTTATTGCCCTCAGTCACACAGGAAGTATTTTAGTGTATCATGTTGTACATATGACCAGCTTTAAAGAGTTCTTTGCAAATGGTATTCTAACTGGAATCTGATAGGCTTCATTGTTTAGAACCCTCTGGAAAACCTGTGGACATCCCATACTCCATAGCATCTAAAGACATTCATAGATGACTGTGCTGCATCTTGTCATTCCACAGATACTCGACAATGTTACTAATTCTAATTATTGTATAGTTCCACAGCCCAAAAGGAATTAGTCAACACAGGATTATCAAGTCTTTGCTGGGCTAGAAAACTAATCTAGATATTTGATAACAAATTATACTGTATTGTTGATTTTGTATTATATAAATTTCTCATTTCCTGTCCCAAATAAAATTGTAGTTAAGGATTGTACTTAATAAAATTTGCCCTTATGACCGACAGCAGAGACACTGCCACCTACCCACCTATTATTCTCCCATCCTGCCTTGCCAGGTCCTCAGAGGCACTGGGCCTGTTTTGCCATCATATTGGGTTACATGCACTCCTCCCCATCCCCACTCCCCTATCTCCATTCGCTTACTTACCTTTTGACAAGCTCAAGAAATCAGGGTAGAGAAGGCTGCTCCCTCACTGGGTCGCATGGCACAATCAAGAAGAAGAAATCTTGTCACTTTTGCTTCCATTGCAATCCTTTCCTCTCCAGCCTGCATAAACCACTACGATTTCTTCTTAGCTTCCCCAGAATGAGACTAGCATAAAGCTAGTTTATAGTGGCTGGAGAGGACAGGCTTGCAATGAATCAAAGTAGGCATGGTTTCTTTTCAGTGCCGCCAGCTCTAGCTTTACACTAGTCTTTTGCTAAGAAGAAATTGTAGTGGTTTATGCTGGCTGGAGAGGAAAGGATTGCAATGGAAGCAAAAGTGACAAGAATTCTTCTTGATTGGCCCACCTGGCCCACCGAGGGAGCAGCCTTGGTGGCCTTTACATTAGGAGGAATGGGGGGAATCAAGTTTAGAAAGTGTAGCATCTAAAGTTATGACTATTATTGTTCCTCAGTTAAGTTAAATGGAATGGAAAGAAACTTCTTTTGTCCGTTTCTTTCTATTGTTAATTAGAATAATAAGAGTAACAGAAAGCAACTCTCTTAATTGCGGCTGAATTCAGCGGCTTGGAAATTCTTGTTTCTATATGGCAAATTCAAGGACTTCTTTCAAATCTGTATACTACTGAATAAAAACTCATGTTGTCTATTACACACAACTAGCTATTTTTGAAAAACTGCATTATTTCTTTCAACAAAAAGAACAGCTGAGCAGACAAATACATAATTGAAGAGATGCTTTGAACTCTCAAATGAGACTCAGAATTCCAGAGGTAATTGTAGCACTTCTTGTGTTTTGGCCACATTTTAGCAATTAAATTCCTTATTCAATATGAAAGCAATTCAATAGTCAAGAAGTCTGAAAACTAATGACTACAACAACAAAATTATTTTCTACTTATAATTTCATTTCTGTTTTTTGGTAGTTCATTTCTGTATTTTTAACCAATTAAATAAATAGTAGCCTTCACAATCTTGCATGTACACAAACGTCCTGAGTAATGTACTCCTGTAACCTTATTCATAGGATCTTGACTTAGAATCAACATCTACCTTAGCACAAGATACACATGAAGTGAAGTCTGCTGGCTTCCTCCATAAAAATATCAGCATAAGTTAGTGAACAAGACAAAGTAATATTTCTAAAATAGATATTTCATTAAACTTATATTTAGCATAAAGAGAGAGAAAATATTTTGCTTACCTTGGCCTTTTTTTAAAGGGAGTGATTTAAAAAAAGCTGAAAGGATTCATGTCCATCTGACTTGAGTTTCAGGAAGCACACACCACGGAAGAACTGAAGTTATAAGAACCTTGAATATGGGTTCCATGCTAACTCAGCATTATTTACCATTTGGAACATCAATTTCCATTCAAAAGACATTAAAAATAGAAAAATTACAGATCACATGCTTTAAAAATTTACCCACAAATTCTGAAGCTCTTAGTCTATTCAAAACTCCTTCAGCATTTTGAGAATGGGGGCCATTTATTTACTCCTGCAATGGCAGCACGCTAGATATTTTGAATTTTTCTTTGGATTAGCTATCCATTATCCTTTGGATTAGTTATTGGGAAAAGGCATGAGAAATGGATGAATTCACAAAAATAATCTCCATTCCATTGGACAAAATCTTACGTCTGATTCGTTACAAATTGGATGCAATAAAGCTAATTGATAAGAAACAGATCTTAACAAGTAACAGATCTTGCCAGTAACATTAAATTATAAGGCCCATAGCAGTTTCCTTAGTTTCAGAATCTGTTACAAGACTATTCCTTTCTATCATATTTGTTAAGCTCTGAACTGAATGCAATCTTTAGAATAAGGCCCATTATCTATTGATTTCAATAAACAATGAAGTCTTAAATTATAAGGACAAAACATTACAGTTTTTCTCATTTAGTTATCACTGGAGACTTTCACATATGTGGAAAAATATATAGCTGAGAATCTTCATTTTTAAAAACTTAAACCGCAAAGTTATGGAATTATGTTGCGTAAAGCATACAGTATAAATACATACACACACACAACAGCAGCAGACATGTCTTAAATTAGAAGATTTTAAGAGCACTTTAATTTTGTAAAGACTGTTTTACTTATCAAAGCAAAGCAAAATATGTACAAATCTGTATATTGTACTTAAACTGACATTCATTCCCTCACAGAATACAAATATTACATTACAAACAGTTTTTAAATAAGGTGCTCCTTTACAATTTATAGACTTCTTCCTACTGCAGATTAAGAATTTAAATGTTTATTACCCGCAACAGTTCTCTGATAACTAGATCCCCCTTTGTAGATAAAGATTTAGGAACAAATGTATAGAATATCCATTTTATTAGAGACTATATTTTTAACGGTGTAATTAGAGATTGCATAGATAGAATGTGCTCTGTTGAATTCTGGAAGTGACTTTTTCTTTTTAAAAAAGTGGACATTTGTCTGTGAAAATATTTAGTTTTATTTTTTTATTGTGTTTGACTAGAAGAGCACCAGAATAAGAGGAATTTGTAAGGTTTTTGAAATGGAAGATTAAGGTCTATGACTCTAAAGTTTGAGCTGAATTTTTTAAGCTAGCAGCAGTTAATGGGAAAAGCCTTTCATTATCCACTCAGAATAAAAACTGATAAAGTAATTTAATCCAGTTTTGTCTCCTCACAGAAAAGAAAATGTGCTGTAGAAAAATAAAAAAGGAAAGGAGAAGAGAAGAGAAGAGGGCAAGGAGGCAAAAATAATAAAAATAACTTGAGATTCCCCAATAACTAGTTCCCCTGGATGCCAAGGGGCTTATTTTAGTAAAATATTTACTGGCCATGACAGAGACTAACAAACAAATGAAATACAAATGCAAGAAAACATTTTTCTTACATATCAATTTCTCCAAATAAACATTAAAAAGACGCATTTCCACCAGGTATTTTTAGAAGAATCTTTTCCATGTGAGCAATGCAGCTGGATGAGGTTCCTGCATGGTGATGTAAAGCAAGAGAGGCAACAGTTCTTTTGAATGATGATGAAACAAAAGTAGTAGAGAGTAAGAATAGTGAAACAAACATAATTTACATAATTAAAGCCAGGTATTTTATCCATAAATATTTTGTCCAATGTAACCTTTTCTATTTTAAATATTCAAGTTGGAATTATATATATTCTTGCCTTTCTAGAACAGTCTTGTATGAAGATTAGCTTCCTTTTGCCTGGTGTTAAATTAGTGGCTTCTTCTACCAGTAGGTACAAAGCCGTTGTTAACTTTTTTGTTGCAGTAAGACTTTGAAATTCTGTAGCTCTCGTATACTTGTAGAAAGTCTGTGAAGAAGAAAAGGGAAGAAGGATCAAGTCTACAGAAGTTCAGTATTAAAAGAAGGAAGCTCTTCCTGCATGAAACACCAACTTGAATTTTAGATCAAATCAGCAATTTGATCGACAACTTAGTACTGCAGTTCATTAAAATAATTATCTCATCCATCTTCAACACTATGTGCATATCTGATGCAATTAAAGTCTAAAATTATTTAATTTGACTAAAATGGACTAGATTCCCTTTTATCGTGAATGTTGGCACTGTGTAAGTTACTGTGAGAGGACATTATAGCTTTTAGAGAAAATACAGGTAGTCCTGACTTAACAACTGGCATCTTAACAATTGCTTGAAGCTACAATAAACTGAAAAACAGTTACAAACTTGTTTTCAAAGTTGCGACTGAGGTACTAACCCCCCATTGTCACATGACTGTGTTTTAGATATTTGGCTACCACCATTTCCAGCATACCACAGTCACGTGACTCTGATTTGCAACAACTTTGGATTTCAGCAGAAAACAACAAAAAACACCCATTGATATGCTGGATTTGCTAAATGACCACATGATTCGCTTAACAACCATGGAGATTAGCTTAACAACTGTCATAAAGATTATCATAAAATTGAATCAAATTAATAATTGCAATGATTTGTGACCAGAATTCTGGACTTAATTGCTGTCATAAGCTGAGGACTACTTGTACATACATATTTTTAAAGTCCATATCACATGAAGAAAAAGCCCAGCCTATCGCTACATAGCTATAACAAATTTCAAGTGTAACTTACCTTCCAAATGCATTCAGAAGAGCAACTATTTCTTGCCGTGTCAATTGAAAACCTTTGAATGGACTGTTCTCAGAAAGATTCTTTATTTCTTTTTCAGAGAATAAGATTTTCAAAGCAGTTCCTAAACCTTGAGTCTGAAAGAGAACCAATATATTAAATAGCAAGAGTACAATATACATTAACAGCTTTGGGCATTTCTACGTTTATTTTTGAGTAGACCTTATATTAGGAGCACACTTAAAAATCAGGCTAGGGCTTATTTTCTGGTTAGGTCTAATTTGGGGGAAAACACGGTATAAGTAAGTGCTATTGCTATACAGTATTTTAATATAAATATTGAATAATATTTACATATTAGGGTATGTATTCTTACCATACAGAAATTGTATTCAATAATTGGTGAAATGACATGTACAATTTGAATAGCTTGATTGTCATAATATAGCAAATGTGAAATATCTGCCTTTGTAGTAAAGCTAAAATTTATCATATTGATATTAACTGGCCTTAGAGATGCAAAGTATAGGAAATAGTTTACCTAGTGTGAGAAACTGTTTTGCTATGTAAGAATGTTAGCCTTAAAACATGAAAAAAAAAAAATCACATACCTGTAATTTTCCCCATAACCGACATTTATCACATCCAACACAATCCATTATGCGAGATATGTTCTTGAAATGCAATCTGAATTCTTCCTACCAATACAGAAAAACATGTTTAAAACTTTTTATAATGGCATTAGTGATTCTAAAGATGGTGGGCCAATACTCTCTTCTCTCAGTGTTTCTCTACTTCCTAATTTTCTGCATCTTTTCATTTTAGAGGTAACCAATTTTTCAAACTAATTAGTTCAAACCATAGTTTGCAACCACTTTTAATCTGATGGCAAGCTGACTGAATGTATCCATTCTATAAATTCTATGTCAGTTTCACTAAGTACTATTGGCTTTGAAAAAGATATCTTGTCAAAAGGATGAAATGAACATTGCAATGGTGAAATTCTGCACCTTTTGTACATGTGTGCAACAACATATCTAAAAAAGAGGTGGAATATGCATTGGAATGACATAACTTGTTCCATCATTTGATCTCCGCCCCTGGATGCTTCTGCTCCTGGTGTTTCTTTCATATTCTCATAAAAAGAAAAAGTTTCAATTTTTTCATGTAGTAAAGTAGCTTATGAATTGGCATTTAACATAAAGCTATAAAGTATAGCTGTAAACCAACAGTAGAAATACAAAGATGGCTAACATTATGCAAGTAGATAGCATGACAGAGATTCTGATTAATGTATCTTACATTAATCCAATATCTTACATTCTAATGACTTGCTTGCTACTCTTCTGAAATATTACTCGTAAGAACTTAAAAGTAGCTTGATGTTTACTGATGATGTTGCCTCAGATATAAAGCAAAATAATCAAATGCACACACAAAAACAAAGAAACATGATTTAATCTAATTGAAAATGTCTTTCATTTGTACATATAAATTGTCAATGTAAAAACTATGTTTACCTTTAAAGATCTGGCCTCCTTTTTGTTTCCAGAAAACATGGACTTTTCATCAAAATGCATAGGAAAGGACCTAGATAAATTTTGATAATGAATTAGACTTATTTAACAAAACTGTTTGGATACTACTAATAATGCTCCACTTTCTAAAATTACTTGAAATATCTACAGTACCTAAAATGTTTACAATATAGCTCAAGAGCCAAAATATATATTACAGGCATTCCTAGTTATATGGTTTGTCCAACTCTATAAGCAATGCAGAAATGTTATTTTTATGTTTTTTTTCTCAAAGGATTCTTAATAAATATCCCAAAAGAAATAATAACATGAAACACTTCATTACATAGCAGTTTTAGCCACAATTCCCAATTTTGTCTTTCTTGCCAACTCTTTTATAAAACTCTTCCTTTTCTTATCTGGATGTGGGTTTTGTAGTATGTCACTATATCCTTCCCCTTGCTAAATAGAAATAAACAAACAATTATAAATTAATTTTCTGACAATAGAGAATATTATTATTCAAAAGACATAGAGAGAACTTCATCCAAAACTACATACTGTATGTACATCATGATATCTGACAGGTCTTTTAACAACTCTGCTATTTATAGCTATTGTCCCCAGAATGAATTTGTTAGCCTAACAGAGTAGATTTGACTAAGAAACCAATCCTATAGAGCAGGGGTGTCAAACTCAAGACCTGGAGGCCAAATCTGACCTACAGGGTGCTTAGATCTAGCTCGTGGGGCCACCCTGGAAACAGCAAAGGACTGGCCCACAGTGCCTCTGTCAGTGAAAATGGAGGTCAGGAGGTCCACAAGCTCCGTTTTTGCTGGCAGAGGATTGCAGGAGGCTGTCACAGCCGTGAACAGAGCTCAGGAGCCCGTTTTCTCTGGCAGAGCTGTTGGGCCACCATAGGTGCCCCCAACATTAGTGATGTCGAACTGGCCATGACCACTCTGCCCCCCTGAGGTCAAACATAACTCTGATGTGGCCCTCAATGAAATTGAGTTTGACACCCGTTATAGAGGTTAGAATTGCTTTTATTGCAGGGGTGTCAAACTCAAGGCCTGGGGGTTGGATCCAGCCCACAGGGTGCTTAGACCTGGCCTAAGGGCAGCCTTCCTGAACTCTATTTCCACTGGCAGAGGGTTGCAGGAGGCCATTGCAGCTGAAAATGGAGCATGCGACAGTCACGGGGGCCCTCTTGAGCTCTGTTTTCGCTGACAGAGGGTTGCAAGAGGCTGTCACAGCCAAAAACAGAGTTCAGGAGCCTGTTTTTTCTGGCAGAGGGCTCAGGCCGCCACAGGCACCGCACACAAGTGACATTGAGCCAGCCACACTCACCCCAGCCCCCCTGAGCTCAAACACAACCCTGATGTGGCCCTCAATGAAACAGAGTCTGACACCTGTTTTATTGTAATAGGTACAGTAATAGAAACTTGCAAGTTTGATCATATTTTGTCCTCCCTTACTTTATCTTTGTGTAAATTAGGGATGTGCTTGTTTGAGAGGATTTCTCAACCTCTGAGGGCCGTGTGTGTGTGTGTGTGTGTGTTGCACGGTGGGCGTGGTCATGGTGGGCGTTTGACACAGGCTCAATTATAGATCGTTGATTGTAGATTAAATGGACCTACAATATGTAAAATCTGGCATTAAACTGTAGTATTAACATAGAATGTTGTTTGTTTTCTATCCAGATCAGGCACTTACTTGAGGCCATATAATTGTTATCCAGTCCAATCCAGTCCTTCTACAGCATTCTGCCAGCCGAAACAGGCCGTGCGAAGGCCCTGTGTGGCCTTGTGCTGCCCATTTTTGGCTGGCAGAGTGCTGTTGGAGGCATGAGAGGCCAAAAACCACATGCTTCCCCTGTGGCCTGTTTTGGCCAGCAGTATTTGGCCAGCAGTATTTGGAAATACCAAATATTTGGCCTCTGCCGGCCTTTGATATTTCCAGGCCAGCCTCCTGGGCCTGATTTAAGCACTCCATGGTTCCGGCCCATGGCCCACCCTGAATCCGGCTCATAGGCCTTGACTTTGATATCCCTGATTTAGACTTATATACCGCTCCATAGTGCTTTACAGTACTCTGAGCAGTTTACAAATGTCAGTATATTGCCCCTAACAATCTGGGTCCTCATTCTACCAAACTCGGAAAGGTGGAAGGCTGAGTCAACCTTGATCTAGTCAGGATTGAACTCCTGGCTGTGGGCAGAGTTAGTTTGCAATACTGCATTCTAACCACTGCGCCATCATGGCTCCTACTGAAGGTCACCCAGACCTTCTAGCTTTTTCCACTGAGCTATTGTTCTCTCTGACCCCAACATCCTGTAACCCAAACGGCTCAGCATTCTAAAATGCAGCAGTTGTCCACAAAAACAATATAGTATAACAGATTACTAGTTCACTGACTTCACTTGACATGGCACCCTTCTCAATAATTTGACTTTTCTAATCAAAACACTCCATCTTTGGGATTAACTAATTCAAAGGAAGAATCAAAAAATGCCAAAGGATAAAATAGTGAATATTCTTATATATTGGCTGAGTTTATCACCAGCCAGTTTGTCAGGAACCTGAAACTAATTTCCTGTATGTGTTAACCACATGTGTGATTTCAGCATAATGTTTCATTTGGCCCTTTTTGGCCACCTGCATTTCTTCCAGTATCTGTCATAATCCTGATGATTTGGCTATCTGCTTCAATACATTTGACTATGTGATTTAAAACGAGATCAATACTTAAAGCCTTATGTTCCCTTTTCTTTTTGGATTCAAAGAAAACAGGTATTAATTATTTGCACAATTTAAACTGGAGCTGGATACAAACCCAGCCAACTAGGGCTGCTTTAATAAATTATGATTAAACAATAGTTTAATCTGATATGTGAATTCAACCTTATTTTTAGGTCTGTTTTAATAACTTCATTTACCTGCAATTCCCTAAACATCTTCTGAAATCAACTTTATTCAGTTGTCTGTATCTGAATACATACTAAAGGCGGAGAAGAAAAGTACACCTACTTTGTATCTTGGAAGATTTTTAACAAGAGAGACTTGGTTTCTGTATCCTCCTGTGAATTTCCAGTATAAAGGTCCACAATTGAACGCTCAAAGTAGGATGCAACTTTTGACAATGCACGCAGTTCCACCAAGTATAGGAAATATAAATTTTTTAGTCGTCTTGGTCCTTCACTTTTTGTTTCAGTAGAGTCAAAACGATGGGCAAATTCTTTGACATTAGATCCCCAACGAGGTCTTCCCCATGTTTCTGAACAAAGAAAAGCAATGCTTTAAAGTAAATATTGAAATTATTTTTATGGGAATAGTGGAAAAATTAACTTCCCACAATAATAAAAAGAGAGGTGGCAATTTACCTTCAAGTAAATAGTTTGCACAAAGATGTAAGTTGATACTTGCATGAAGTCCTGAAATAAGTTTATAGAATACACGTTTTTCAAGACAAAGCCCTAGATGAGATAAAAATATTGTTAAAACTGAATTAGAAAATAATTCAATAATCCAGTTAGAAAGTATTTTGCTATATAAGTAGTCCTCGACTTACAACAGTTCATTAGTGACCGTTCAAAGTTGCAATGGTACTGAAAAATGTGACTTGTGACCATTTTTCAGAGTTACGACCTTTGTAACATCCTCATGATCATGTGATTAAAATTCAGATGCTTGGCAACTGACTCATATTTATGACCATTGCTGTGTTCCAAGGTCATGTGGTACCTTTTGTGAGTTTCAGCTGCAGTGATTTTCAATTGTAGCAAGAAAGGTCGTAAAATGGGGTAAAACTCACTTAACAAATGTCTCACTTAACAACAAAAAATTTGGGCTCAACTGTGGTCGTAAATTGAGAACTACCTGTAATAATTCCACCTTTGGAAATTCTTGAAGAAATCTGAAGTTTTGCTTTTTGAGACTGGCAATATCCCACTGGGATAGATACAAAAGGGAAATTTTGGTCCCTTCAACTTTTGCAATTTATGGAGATGAGTTCTGGAGAACTGATGAGGATTATCTAGAACAGCACAGATAATTGCAGGAAGAATCAGTAAAGATTTCCTCTGTCCATTTCTACTAATTGGATCCCCTAGCATGCTGGTTCTCAACCTGTGGTCTGTGGTCCCCTGTGGGGTCTGTGATGTCATCACAGGGGGTCTGTGAAAGCTTGAAGATTATTTAAATTTTTAGTTAAATCTGGCCACAAAAGGTATTTAAAGGGGGTCGATAGTGAAGAAAAAGAACCACTGCTCTAGGAGATCAAAAGCTTTCTATGACTGGCAAAATATTTTTCATTCATTCAAAGCTAACCTGAAAAATTAGAGAATAAAGCATTATTTCAAATTCTGCCTTATTCCCACTAATCATTTTCCAAGTTAGAACATCTTATGGAAAGCACATTGCGTTAAAAATGCTAGTGGATCTTTTTCTTTAGCATGCAAAGACCAGAAATGGGTAGTGGCCAGATCTAAGGTTCATTAGAGTTCTGTCACATAATGGAAAACAATAGTTTTGTTTTATATTTAAACCACACAACAAGATGGATCCAAAGTGGGTGAACATTGCCAAATTAGAGAAATTGATCAAAGCAAACCACTGATAAGACATACATTAAGTATAGGAGATATTGTAATATTTTAGATAATATTTATTTGATTTGAATAATAAAATCAGTACTATTATATTTCATTCAGAAGTGTAGTAATCACTTTACTATTTTTTCCCATTTATATGTGAGTGTGATATGTGGCTCCTATGCAAAATTGACCTAGAGCAGGGATGTCAAACTCACAGTCACGGCGGCATCACGTGACATATCGGGACTTTTCCCCCCTTCATTAAAATGGGTGTGGGCGTGGCCAGCGTGTGATGCATCCGGCCCGTAGGCCGGGAGTTTGACAGCCCTGACCTAGAGCTTGGTGGTTAAAAAAAACAGCTGCACAAAGCATTCAAAACAGGTGATTTGCAAAGAAGGTGCTTTGCAAACCTTATTAGATTGAGTGAAACACTGCTGGCAACATCCAGCCAGCCATATCCTTTTAAAGGCTGAAACTTTAAAGCATTATTTCAAATGCTATCCTGGCAGATACATGCAGAGAACTGGGAACAGCCTTCAAAAGAACTGCGCTGGCTGCCATGGTTGCTTTAAGACTTTGAAGAGAGATGTTTTTTCTTCAATTAACATGATTTGCAAGGCATGTCTTTTAAATGTTTTGCAGAGACCTAAGTAATGGTACACATTAATTTCATCATTGAAAGCATTGTCTTGCAAAATCAACAAGTTTTTTTTTAGCTAAAAGGTTGACTGTTACATTTTTTTCCTTGAATGCATTACTTAATCTTTAAATTTCACAGAACTTTTTTATTGCACAGAGAGTTTGCAGTTTTTCATTAGAATTTTGATACAATACTGAATTTACCTTCTAGCCATGTATAAAAAGATTCTCCTGTGAACACAGAAATAATTAATTTCAAACAAGGCCTAGACATATCTAATCAATAAATACTTTGAAAATCTAAATTTGCAGCATATTCCAAAATACATTATCAAACTTATCTAGCCCTTTCATCTAAAAATTTGTGATAAAACTGAATCTTGATGTATCACTTCACCGCTGCTCATTTAACATTCTTAAATATTTATTTTTCAAGTTGAAAAAAGGGTTCAGGTGTTTTAAATCTGATTTATGCTTATTTCAAAGCAAGGCATAGTAATAGAATTTATGTAAAGATCCCTGAAATGTAACAGAACATCAGAAAACCTAATCATCATTTTAATCTAGTTTGCTGGATCTCACAAGTTTAATAATGATTCCTAGAGAATAACAGAATTAATGGCAATTGTTTATGCATATCACCAATTATTAGTAGCATCTATTAATCATGAGAAAAGGAATAGTAATCCTAGATAACATTTGTGTTCCAATATAACCAATAAACTTTTGTTAAACTTTTTTTTTCTCTTCCCTACTTTATATCTCTCACTAAAATTTATTCATTAGGTACAGTAGGGTGATATTGTAAAGTTGTAATCCTGGGGGATTTCCCATTCATTAAGTTTTTTTCCAGAATCTTAAATAATACAGTGAAAGAATATTATGTCACAAAAACTTACCATCATCCTCTCCTGAAAAAAAGTTATAAAAGATAAGTATTATAATTTATTCCATCTTTATTTTTGCACAGAGTATCACAAATATACTGTGTCTGTTAAAATGATCAGAACTTTCTGATTGTAATTAATTCCAACACTATTTTTCTCAAGAGTTAAAGATTAAAATAATGATATATTTACCATCCATAACAAAATGGGAAAATACTGGCACAAGATTGTAAAGGATCTCAATTTTTAAAAATGTGTTATTTCTTCTTGCTTTTTGTTACAAGTTATAGGTCACTTTAAAAGAATGTGTTTCACACATCCCAGAATAAAAATATCCAATTAAACAACATGAATTGAGAACCGATGATTGGATGTAATTATTTTTTACTAAATCAGACTAGTTGCATTATTTCGGATACATTTATTTAACTGAAAAATGGAACAGATTTCTTATAAAGAAATGCCTTTCCATTCAAATCAGAATTATTGTTTGCAGAACTGTGGTTTCAGATGTAATTGCTGATTATGCACAGCTATTCTATATAGCTAGGTCTCAATGTGTTTCATTAACTGATGAAAGTATATTTGTCAAGTTAAGTTAAACAAATAGACCAGGGGTATCAAACTCAACGCCGGCGGCCTGGATGTGCTTCCCGGGGTGCTTAGATCTGGCCCACGGGCTGCCCTGGAAATAGTGAAGAACTGGCCCGGAGGGCCTCTGCAAGTAAAAACGGAGCCCGAGCTCCATTTTTGCTGGCAGAGGGTTGCAGGAGGCTGTTGCAGCCGAAAACGGAGCTTGGGAACTTGTTTTCGCTGGCAGAGCACTTGGGCTACCACAGATGACCCCGACACAAGTGACATCAAGTTGGCCACGCACATCCCACACCCCAGGTCAAACACAACCCTGATGCAGCCCCCAATGAAATTGAATTTGACACCCCTGAAATAGACATTAATCTTCTGCCCTGGTAGCGCAGCAGACTAAAGCACTGTTATTAACATCAGCTGCCTGCAATTACTGCAAGTTCAAATCTCACCAGGCTCAAGGTTGACTCAGCCTTCCATCCTTTCTAAGGTAGGTAAAATGAGGACCCAGATTGTGGGGGCAATAAGCTGACTTTGTATAAATATACAAAAGTATGAAGGCTATTGCTTAACGCATTGTAAGCCGTCCTGAGTCTTCGGAGAAGGGTGGCATATAAATCAAATTAAAAAAAAAAAGCTTGGATAGTAATAAAAATGTTAGTGACAATATCTTCAATACCTTCAAACAACAACATCAGCCTACTCCAGGTCCTTGGGAAGAATTTAGCTGGATAAAAATGCAAAATTCAGTCTAAATATTTGGCTGATTGTGCAACAAACCACAATAATGTTTTATTTAACAACTAATATTCAGAATTGATATATTACAATTACAAAGGATTTAATGACTCACCCTTGGTTGGTGCCAGTGGATTTAGAGGGCGATATACAGATCGTGGCCTAATGAGAAAAATATGGTAATTTATGATTTGTCAATTTAAGGAATTTTAAATTTCAATACAAAATAATTTTGCCCTCTATTTTCACTTACTTAAAGCAATTTTCTTCATAGATACTGTTCCATACTCTCCATGCAGAGGGCCCTTTATATCCAGTGTATCGTTCTGGATTCAAGAGCAAATCCACATATTGTGCATCAGGTGATCGCTCATCTAATAACAAAGAAAAACCGTGCTGTTTAATTATGGACTGGAACATGCAACTTGCTGACACATTCAGTATAAGGAGCTGTCTTGATGTATAAGAGCAAATTACAGCAATAGCGTATAAAAGCATTTATGAAGAAATTAACATTGTGCATTTTATATTTTTACATTTTAAATGTGAATATTTTAAATAAAATGGATATTAAAGGTAAATATGTAAATATTTTTTAATATAAGATATTTTTATTTTAATTTTTATATACAATTGAATGAAGTACAGATGGTCCTCAACTTACGACCACAATTGACCCCCTAAATTTCTGTTTCTTAGCGAGACATTTGTTAAATATGATTTTGCTCCATTTTACGAACTTTCTTGCCATAGTAACATGATTAAGTTAATCTGGCTGCCCCAGTAATTTTGTTTGTCAGAAGGTCACAAAAGGTGATCACACGACCCTCCAAGACAATGCAACTGTCATAAATATGAGTAAGTTGCCAAGCATCCGAAATGTTTCTGTTGGTGCAGTTTGAAATTGGACTTCTTTTTTGTAGCCACATGTGCAAATTTTGTAAGTATTCATTAAAATGTTGAAGAATATGCATCTTTGGTTGTATCTTATAGCAGCCCGTTTAATACCTTACTTCAATTTTATGAAGGCTCATTGATGATCACTTTGAATATAATTTCCAAGCTAGCTTTCCATTTTCTTTATTATTCTGCCAACCAGGTTCCCCTTAGATTAACATATTGGATTAGTAGTGTTTGCAATTAATGTTATACTTAACATTAGCCAAGAAAGCAATTAAGAGACAGTAAGCTCAAGGTTTATTTACATTTGGAGAATTATTACACATTAAACTATTTGTAAGGGTGTTTAACACATTCTGTTTTTAAAGTGTATGGATATTTATTCTAACTTTGTTTACTTAGTTACACAGTAAAAAAAATATGGCTCAAATTTTACCATCCAATTCACAAAAATGGTCCTGGGAATCATCATATCTGGCCCAGTCAATGAAAGCTTCTTTACTTTGGTTACTATATGAAAGAGAGATAGAAAAAAATATTAGCTATGGACTGAATGCATTTATTTTTATGTAACTCTCAAACTACATAGAAATCAGAGACAGGATTATTAAGATGAGCCTGAAAAAAGTATCTGTTACAGTCCCAACAAGCTTCGTAAAAACAGTAAAGATTAAAATTAAATAGAGGAAGACAAGATAATAGGAATAGCATAAACACCTATATTATTTTCCATGTAGTAACAGAGCCAGCAACCACTTTCTTATAACTATTTGCAATAACCATTAGAATTGCATAGTTACTGTACAGATGCAGCTGAATTAGATTACATATTCATGCTACATCTGTTGCAATAAATAACTGATTTCTCATTATTGTTGTTCTATAACAGTGGTTCTCAACCTTCCTAATGCCATGACCCTTTAATACAGTTCCTCATGTTGTGGTGACCCCCAACCAGGGGTGGGTTCTAAATTTTTTTATTACCGGTTCTGTGGGCGTGGCTTATTTTGTGGGCGTGTCTAGCTGGTCATGTGACTGAGTGGGCGTGTCTAGCTGGTCATGTGACTGGTGGGCGTGGCTATCTGCATAGGGACTACAGAGGGCTGAAAAAAGTCATTTCTTATTGGTCCTCACACTTTTGACCGGTCTTCGCAGTTATCATCATTTATGCCCATATCATGGTCATCATTTATGCCCATTGTACCATTCTTAACAACCGTGTCACTCATTTCACAACTGCTTTTCTTCACCATGGTGACAAGATAGGGCAAAAACGTAAATTGTGAGGACAGTTGTAAGTTCGAGGACTGGTCAAAAGTGCGAGGACCAGTCAAAAATAACCTTTTCAGCCCTCTGAGTAGTCCATATGCATAAAAGGATACAGCAATAGAGAGGAATGAAGGAAGGGAAGGGAAATTAGAGTAGGAGTGAAGGTAAGAGAGGGAGGAAGAGAGGAGAAGGAGAAAGAATGAGGAAGTAGGGAGAAGAAGAAGAGGGGGGGGGGAAGAGAAAGTAAGAAAGAAAGAAAAGACAGAGGTGGTAGGTTTGAGGAGAAAGATTGCTGTACAATAAAAAAGATGAAAGGGAAGAAAGCCAACCCCAAACAAATATTAAGATATTAAGATAAAGAATGAATTGTTAAACTTTAAAGAATAAAAGAGAACAAATAGGAATAAATAGCAATAATTAGAAACACACATACAAACATACAACGTATTTTCTTTGAACAGAGTATTTGGCCGGTTCACAAATTTAAACAGTTGTAGGAGGTTAGCACCCACGCCTTTCCTAGAAGAATGAAATATTTTGGGAAATATTTAAAAGGCAGAATATTATATTTCCCTGGATGTGAAATGGAGAAGCATATTTTACAGACAAAGCAGCTCCCACCTTCCTGCCCCCCACCCTTTGTTAATGGGCCAGAGGCAGAAAGTCAATCCTTTGTCAAAGGACATTTGCAACACAATAGCAACAGAAACTAACACAATGGGCCCCATCAAGCCATGTGATCCTGTTCATCATTAAACCATCTTTCCAAGCAGTCTCCATGTTTCCAGTGTCTTTTTCCCCACTTGGAGCAGAACCCAGAAGTATTTTTCTTCCAACGCAGTATTTAGTCATTTCAATTAAATTTACAATTTCTATATTTCCTTTTTACCATATTTATTCCTCATCTATTTTTTTAAAAAACCAATATTACCCTTCATCCTCATCTCTAATCTTAATCAAATTCAATTTTTCCCTTCTATTCTATATTATACCCCTTCCCATTGTCATCTATTTTTATATCCATCCTCACATTGGTTAATTATGTATACAGTTGTTTAATACAAATTCAACATTTTAATATAAATCAATTAGTTATATAACTATCTTTTTTGTATATTAATCAATATGAACATGAATATTCCAATTATTTCCATGCAATCCAATTTCTTACAAATCAATTAATTATATTTACCAATAATAATAAACCAAAAATTTCCCCCATATATTCCTCCAAACCACAACTTAACCATTTCTGCTTTCAACACAATATGCAATTAATAGTATCTCAATTATTACAATTCCCTAGTTAAATAGAGCTTTTTTTCTTCTGTGTTTTAAAATCTTGAACCTCCTCTTGCCCTAAATTTCCCATTGTTTGTAGTTTTGCACCTACCTTTTTTGGTGAGGAAAAAGAAATCTCTCTGTCTCATTTTGTCACGTTGCACCAAAGACCCTGCTTACTTTCAATTTCGCTTTTTCAGCATAGCTAGGGGAAAAAAAATCTGCTCCAGGAATTTACCTCTTTGCAGCTAGCTAACAACAGAGCCCTCCGCAAAACAGCTGAGAGTAGAGCGGCTCTTTGAAGCCCCGTGGCAAGAATTTAAAGTTTTTTTTCCCTCTAGCCATCAGCTGGGACTCCGGAGGCAGCAATAGATTGGGAGTGGGCGGGGTAAGCGAACGGCGACCGGGCGATCCAGCAGAGGCAGAGGGTGAGGGTGAGTGAAGGCGTGCGGTGTGTGTGAGAGAGGGCTTTGGCGACCCCTGTGAAATGGCCGTTCGACCCCCAAAGGGGTCGTGACCCCCAGGTTGAGAACCGCTGTTCTATAATTTTTTTCTGAACTATTAAAATTAAGAAAATTTATATCTAAAACTAGAACCATCTGACCAAAGGTTATAAGGAGGTTATGAGTCAAAGTGAGATTGAAGTTCATTATCATATATCAAACCAGAGTACAGTCTTAAGAAATTAAGAGGCAGTCATTTTGTAGAAACTATCAGCTATCTGATGCATGTATTCATCCCATGTATAATTTAAATTGAACTGATACAAATGTTTCAAACAAAAGGTACATCAAATATGAAACTATTTTGCTTCCTCAGAACATAAGGAATAAAAAATATAGAGAACCATTAAATAAGAATTATGTCTTCCACTAATATTGAAAGCATAATTACCTTAATGTACTATTAATTGCACCCAGTTTGTTAGCCTGTTCACAGTCTTCACGTTCTTTGGTATGGTTTGCTATCTTTGAATACTGAAAGACAAAATATGTAATCTTTATATCTCCAATTCCAATATTTTAGATAAATACTTGCCAGTTATTTATCTAAAGTATTACTGGATTCAAAATAGTACTTAATTTTTCAATACATTACTATCTTCTCTTCCAAATCCTGAACTTTCTATTGCATGTGTTCCCCCAAATCCCTCATTGTACTAAAGAATTATCATAAAACTCTTAGTCCCATAAGTCCCAGACATGAATGTATTTTTTTAAAAAAATGAAGATTATACAAGGAATTCCCTGAGCTTTTAAAGCACTGCAAAACTGTTTGCAATATTTACTTCAAGAGACTAACATAGCATAGAATAATATAATCACTCCATCTTATAAGCTAAAAATTACATCATGTTATCTTTCAAGCAGTTTCCTATCCTAACCTGTTCTATTTACAATAGTTCTATTTAGTCTCTTGTTACCTTTGAAAACAGAAAAAAAGAGAGGCAGGTACGGGTGGAAGGAGAACAAAAATATCAACTTTGCTTCTAGGACAAGGAAGCATAATGAAATATATTACTGCCAGCTACAACTTCTTCTCTATTAGAAAAGAAAAGCAATATACAAACAGCAAGAAAAATGCTGGCACTAGTTTTGCATCACAGAGTAACATAGCACAATGTTACATAAGAATTTAGGAGTGTCATGAGACAGCAAACTCTAGGTTTTATACATTTACTATTTGCCATATATAAGAGGGCGGATCAGATTATTTTGAAAGAAATTACTTACTTTGTTAGCACTTTCAGCTTTAATTCCAACTGGAACTTTACTCTAAAATAAATACAAGTAATGTAAGCATTTATCTTTATTTTTTCTCAAGCAATTTTCAACCCTCAAAATAAACGAACTAAAGAAAATTCAGAATTGGAGCCAAACAGTCAGGAAGACTAGTTGTGCATTAATTCCCCAGACAAATAAACTGACTCTTAAGAAACTTTCATTTATGATCTGACAGGTTTTGATGTCTGCATGCTTATTTTAAGGGAGTCAAATTCAACCAAAGGCAAAGATACTTCCCTATAAAATGCTTAAGAAAAAATGATAAATCCAATTAACATTTATATTAGGAATACCTATACTATAGCCAAAATCTACACAGCATTTATGCAAGAAAATGTGCATTTAAATCATCATTCTGTCACTGATATCCACTTATATAAAATCCCCATAGTAACAATAAACATTATGTTGTCAGCAGAATAGTTAATCTAATAGAAGAGAATATATGTAGCTCAGGATTGAACTGTGGAGTTCTTCATACTCTCTGAGCCTGGTTGTTTGCTTATAGATGTTTCATTACCATCTATAGATATCTTTGCTTATAGATATCATCACCAGTGATAGAGAATAGCTTGTTTCAGGTTTCTCCTTTGTTTTGAAACTTACCTCAGGGCAAGGCTCTACATGGCAATCTCTGATAGAGCAATGGCCATCATCAGCCCAGAATGGACATGGTCTTTTCAGATTAACCTTAAAAAACAATTTTTTAAAATCTCATTCATATTCATTTAAGAAGTGTTTTAAAATTATGAGACTAAACAAGCTGAACAAAAAGGGAAAAGGTCATTGGAAATAATTAGATTTTCTGAGAGCTCATTTGTAACAGAGGAAGAAATGCAGCTCATGCCAAAGATCTAGTTCCTCATAGTTATGAATGCATTATCACATCCATTTAAAATTTGAGAGTTATAATCTCCAGCAACAAACTGCTACTTATTGTTGTGTTTCCCTTCAGTCCTTCAGTTATATACACGGTGTATTTCATTAATTCACTAAGAAA
Organism: Arizona elegans; assembly: GCA_022577455.1. Classification (NCBI taxonomy): domain Eukaryota; kingdom Metazoa; phylum Chordata; class Lepidosauria; order Squamata; family Colubridae; genus Arizona; species Arizona elegans. Next base: position 266,635,065 of record JAKOOJ010000001.1, read on the forward strand.
AACAATATAATGTTTAAACTAGTTATAGGTTTCAAACTAGTTAGCAGTTACCTTTAAGTAACTTTTGAAAATATCTTGCCTTGAGTGTAATGTTTCCAAATATTATCGATTTCACCCTCAATGGATTTTCATTGCCACAAATGAAGTAATCTTCCAGAATGTGTTAGGCAGCTGCATTTGTTCACAAGCTTCATGCAGCTGCTTTGAAGGTTTTTCCTGCCTATCGCTTTGGGCACATTTACACACAGCCACTTTATAATACTTTGTTGGCTGCCCCAAAGGGTCATCTGTTCATGCACACCCACAAAACTCGGAAACAGCTCCAAGGAACCTTCCAGGGGATGCAGCTGCTGCCTAAGGAGAGCGCTAGCAAATGTGTTGCATAGCCCTAGTCCTCTCTTTCCCCACTGCCTGGACCTCATTTTTTAAAATATTTAAAAAAATGCTCATTTCTTTACATCTTACTCCTTATTTCATTCCTTTCTTTGGAGAATTAAAGCTAGCTTTCAATCAGCTTTATAATAATATGCCATTTTTACTTTACCTTGTAATACCTGAAGTAGTCTCGTTCTTGAAGTTTCTGTATTTTTGGAAAGATCTTAAAATTGTTGAAGTCATCTATGCTTTCTATGTCACATAAGCAGTCATCAAGTAATCCTGTTACCTATGAAAAGAAAAAAAAAACAGCTAGAAATGTTATTTATGCTAGAGATTTAGGCTGCAAGAAGAAAGAATTAAAAATAGTAAGAGGTATTAGCAATTTAGGTAGGAATTTATTTTAACTGATTTGGTTAAATTATAAAATCTAAAACTAAAAAAAGGGAAGCTACAAAGTTTGGTCTCTTTACTTTTAAATAAAAAGAAAATATTTCACAATTGGTCTTCCCTTTCTTCATTACAATGCATCTGTCAAATGAAACCTGTCTTTATTTGTGTAAACTATCCACAGTACTAAACCACAGTAACTAATTAGTAGCTGTTAGGTCATCGTTTCAAAGAAATTTCCTTACCTAGAGAAACAGAATGACCAAGGGCAGGCAAAAAAGCAGTGCAGGAGTGGGTGCAGGAGTCACTTCCGATATCCTGCCATTTTTCCCATTGAATTTCCTAATGGTAATCTGGGAGGGAGCATCAAATGGCTTGCTGCTGCTGGGTGGGGAAGGGAGGGAAGGAGGGATTGCCAGTGGCTGGGAAACTTACACAACACTGAAAATGAAGAACGTGTGACCATGGCATCAGTCCAGCAGCAGTCAGTAGTACTGAAGCAACCATAATTTCCCAAATTTGATTCTGCTGGGAATCAGAAATCTTGGATTTTGGACACATATTGTAAGTTAGTCCATTCTGAAGTAGCTTGGTTCAAAAATTGTTGCCCTATGATACACTCTTTCTCCCAGTTAAAGGTCATGACAATGAGAATTTTAGTAGTATGTAGATTAATATTTTATACAATGTTTAACTATAAGAAATGAATTCAAAATGTAGCTAAATTTGAAATAAGCAGTATTATGTTAAAATATTTGAAACATTTGTTCTGTTCTTGTACCCCAAACATTAAAAGAATAAAGCACTTATTAGATATCAGTTGGTATGAGCTAATTATACAAAAATATTTCCAATATGTATGGAAATACTTCAACAATCTCCAGTTATCACATGATTATTGGGGTGGGGAGGGGAAAACGTATGCTACACAAATAGAAATTTTAAATGCTAAAGCTTAAGTGGAAACTGTACTCAAGAAGAATATCATGGCTGAGACCAGGGGCATTTACAGGTGTCAAAAAGGTTGAAATAGTGGTCACATCTATGTGACTGAGGCCATTTTGGATGTGTTGCCCAGTTGTAGCCACCATTTTGACTGCCAAAGTTGACTGAATATCTACAGAGCTGGCATGAAAACAAATGTGGATCTACTGTTTGATCTCTCATTAATTTGCAAATAGGAAAATAACTCCTTTTGCCTAGCAACAAAATGACCCCTGACATGTTACGCAAAGCATAACATTGTGATAGTAATATAGATAGCTTTGAGGAACAGTGTATTATGTGGGAAAGGATTATTCATTCAATACTTCAAATTCTCAAATAAAGGTGTATGCTGTTGCTTTAGAATGATCCTGTTGGGTAAATATTAGGAAATAAGTAAAGAAAAAAATAGATCTTCCAAGCCTTCTTTCATCTCTAATCTGTAAATTTTATAATACTTAAATGATTTTCGGCAGTCGCAACTGTCTGCAGAAGTCCATCTGGTGGCCCAGGTCAAAGCCCATTCATTGACTCAGTTCTCATCTCTGGGATGAGTGAGGCTCATTGCCTCACTCCTTCCCCTCTGATATGTCGACAGTAAGTAAACAAAGCCTCTTGCTGTCTCAGACTTGCCTTCCTGTGCCCATGACCAGATGGTTCATGGGAATGGATCAGTGACTGAAAATTGGTTCTTTGAAGAGTCATAACCCAAGTAATAATGTGAGTATTAACATACATACAGCAGTCAATACTGAACAGATCCTAAGTGTGGTTACTAACTGTAAGTGCTCATCCTCTGTGCTACATGAGATGAAGTTTTTGCAAATGTAGGCAGAAAATACATTGAGGAATAACTGAAAATGGGATTTCAGGAATGATGAGCATGTTTTTGCTTAGAGATGTTGCTTGTATGTGATATATAAAATTTTATTTATTATTTATTAAATGTATTTGCCACCCATCTTGTTTTGAAATGATGAAATCATAAATACTATTCAGAGGGTAGTGGCCACAACAGAGAGGGCACACTTCCTAGGTCCCACAAGATGGCAGCATTTAATTATGGGGACCTAGGACTCACCCACGTTTTTTATTGTTTAATTTAATTACATTTTCCAAACATTTCATGATGGCAAAAAGTTTGAGAAATGCTAGTCCAACAATCTCTTTAGCTCTGTGTAAGGTTGGCAAGTATGAATTTGGTAGAAGTTCCCAGAATATTTCCAGCTCTATTGAGTATATGGGCAGATTGAGCTAAAACCCTAAGGTGCTTTAATGAACAACCAATAAGAAATAACCACATTCCTTCAAAGCAAGGAAACGTAGCCTTTTTACAAGAAAAAAAATGACTCACTTCCAATTATGCACTGACTAGACTCAAAATAGATAAAGTCAATATCTCATATATTATATTATACATATTATATAACACATATTATATTGGCATCTGTAAGATATACTTGCAGTAATGAACTTGAACTGCTTTAAAAAAGGAGACATATTAATGAAGGCTACTCTTGTTGCCTTCAACAAGAGTAGCCAGAGAATAAAACAGAGAATATTGCACTCAAGGTTTGCTTGTGGTCTTCCTACTGATACACAGATTGAATTGTGACAAAGGAATGGTATTTATGTGGTAGATAGGCCTTTGGGTGGTCCACCACAGCTCTTATGTTCTGGAGGAAAAAAAACCCCACTGTGATTAGCATGATTTACCATGAAGATATTCACTTATCAGCTTTTCAAGTAAGCTGCATATGCTTCTGAAGACAGTTTCATGAAAAAATTGATGTATTCTATACAACAAAACTAAAGGCAAATTTAAAGTGCCCTTCACACAATGACTCCTGTGCTGTTTTAAGCAGCTATTATAAAAACTGTGTTTATAAATCTGCATGTCACACAGGTACATTCAGGAGGGAGATCGTCTCTAGACAATGAACAGACTCTGTGCAATACTATTCATATTTTAACCTGTTTGGGGAATTCATATGCTACATTTCAAGAGCCCTCCCCCTCCACAAAGTATTTCTAATAGGAAAGCATGGTTAAAAATAAATTTCTCAATAACATTCTCAATAGTTTGAGCAGGGCCAGGGGGCTTTATGTAAAAATATTGCATTTTAAGCAAGCATCCTTCACCTTACGTCTGCCTGACTTGGAGAGCTGAGCTTTCTTAGAAGCACACGTTTCCCCAAAGAGTGAACTGGATCAAAGAGCCAGAAAGATGGGGCTGCTCTCACCACCTAGCTCTTTGCTCCCTTGACTTTTAAACAGACCTTTTCGTGACATAATCTGGAGTTTCTACAAAACCCATTGAACTTTTAACAAGATAATAAACATTTAAGCACTCAAAGCTCTCCTTCCTCTATTGAGCAAACTTTGCACCTCATTCACACAGAAATACAGCCAACCCCTTTCACATAAAGGTCCTTCCTACTCTCTCTCTCTGCTCCTTTCCTTACAGGGTACAATACAATCCTGGCTGACATAATTACAAATCAGTATTAAACACCTGCTAACCTAGAGCAAAGAATCCCCCCCCTCCCCGGAAGAGAAGATTTCCAGGAGGTCTCAGCGAGCGAGCAGAGGACGAATCCACTTTCTCTCGCAACTCTCCGATCACAACTCCAGCCGGAAGGTTTCCGACACCCCAAGGCACTCCAAATCCCCCCTATGGCTGTTCCCCCCCCCCACGAACTCCCTTCCCCAACGGGCGACTCCGCTCACCTGGGCCTCTATCGCACACCAAAGGCAGCCAAGAATCACCGCTGCCAGCAAGAACTGCGCCGCTCGATCCTTCTCCGCTGCAGTTCTCCGGACGATTCCACTGCTGCTCATGCTGCAGAAACCGTTTGCCGGAGGTCCTGGGGGGCCCGTGCCCCGCGCCGCCGCCTTTGGGCAGCCAGGAGTACGGGATGTCCGCCACCACCACTGGCGGGGATGCCTCCAAGTCCCGATCCCCCACTCTGCCGGGAAAGGGACCTGTCAGGCGAGCGGGTGGATGCGCTCACCTCCTCCAGCCGCCGCCGCCGCCGCCGCCCTAGCTCCTTTCCCGGTGCCAGCCCTCTCTCTCACACACACACACACACTGCGAAAGGAGAGTAGACGCGCGCTTCCCCTGCAAGCGCTTTCCTTTACATAGGAGGAGGAGGAGGAGGAGGAGCAGTAAGCAGCAGCAATCACAGAGTTTCGTCCGCGCAAAGCTTTTTGGGAAACGTAGTACACCAACCATCTCTCTTCACGTCGGCTTATGTTTCGGTCTCCACAGTAGTGTACTCGAATGACGAAAAAGGAGGGGCGGAGAGAGTGGCCAATAGGAAAGAACCACGCGCACCTTCAAAACAAGAGGAGGCAGTTTATAACCGTCAACAGAAGGTAAAAGGTCTCCAGTCTAGAGGGATTTTTTTTTGGGGGGGGGGGGGAGGGTTTGCTCTCGCGGGAAAGGCGAGGTAGTCATTATCTTTGGGGAAACATTTTTTGTGCAATACGATCCTCCTGCCAATTTCTGTAAAACATTCTTTGGCATCAGTATGTAATATGTCACTAGCTTATATAGATGATTTCCTCCTCATGGCTCTTTAGGAATATTTACATATTCTATTAAATTATTTTTCCCAATATTAGGGATTCTATTAACAGACATTCGATTTAATTTTAGAATACTGATAAAATAAAAGAGCTTTTGTGATTATTTTGTGGTTACAAAACACTGGAATAATATCACATCAAAGATGGAAATTCTATTGCAATTCTGGAATTTGGCAGTTTTTAAAGTTCATGTGTGCACAACAACCAAACACAAGTTAGTGTGCTTAAGGAGGATAATCAAATATGTGGAAATACCTCTTTATGAACTTCCCACTTGTGAGGGTGGAATATAAATTAATAAAATACCAGTAGTCCTTAATTTACAACTTAGGCACTGAAAAATGTGATTTATGACCATTTTTCACATGAGCATTGCATCATCCTCATGATTGTGATCAAAATTTGGATGCCTAGTATATATTTATGATGGGGTCATGTGATCACCTTTTGCAACCTTCTGACAAGGAAAGGCAATGGTGAAACTTAACTTCAATAATTCACTTAGCAACTGTGGCAAGAAAGGTCATAAAATGGGGCAAAATTCACCTAACAACTTGTTTTGCTCAACAACAGAAATTTTGGACTTAATTGTGGTCTTAAGTTGATGACTACCTACAATTGGTGTAGATGATGGTGTCCAGCTCCAGAAGCTGCCACATAATACTAAATAAAGTTTATATCCTGAAGCAGCCTTAACATGGGTTAGAACCCTATTTGGTGTTTGATTCATTTATGGAGAAAAAGCAAATCTTTCGTATTTTTAAAAAGAAAAAGCTTTTCATAGATGTTCTTTTCCATCTCTTTTCTTAGTGAACCTGAGCATTTGTGTTGGACAAATGCCATGGTGAATTTATAAATTTACTGTTTGCTTGATTTTGATAGTTTTAAAGGTAACTTCAGATTTTTGCACCTGTTACTTTCCCTATTATACATAAACATTTCCAGACAAGTTATCATTCTAATAGTCACCCTTTTCTCTGCTATTCTATATGTATTTAACCCTGCAAACACATTTTTCTCAGCCTATTCTTATGCTGTTAAGTCTTTCATCTGGGTTTCCTTACTGCTAGTCTACCATTAAACATTAATTGATTATGCTCTGAATCAATGTTAATTCTTAGCAGCTAAATAGAATTTTTTCATGAGAATTTGTCACCATATTTATTTATTTATTGGTTCGATTTATATGCCCCCCTTTTCTGGAGATTCAGAGCGGCTTACAATACGTTAAGCAACAGCCTTCATACTTTTGTATATACCTGCTTAGTAGGGCTTTGCCCCCCCCTCCAAGCGGTGTTCTTTTTTATACAAAGTCAGTTTATTGCCCCCACAAACTGGGTCCTCATTTTACCTACCTCGAAAGGATGGAAGGCTGAGTCAACCTTGAGCCTGGTGAGATTTGAACTTGCAGTAATTGCAGGCAGCTGGTGTTACTTAACAGTGATTTAGTCTGCTGCGCCACCAAGGCTCTTCCTATTGGTCCTTTGGGTTTTCCAATGGTGCATGCATTAGTGCTACAGCTGAGTTAATGCTGATGGTTGTCCTCTTTTCTTCCACCTTTCCTGGCATTACAAATTTGTCAAGAAAGTTCTGTCTTCATATAAGTGTTTAAAGTATAATCTTTGAGGGAGAGCGGCAATACAAAAATGTGAAAAATAAATTTCTGCTACCAATGAGAACCCTGAGTTGATTTCTTTGATGATCCATTTATTTGTTTTGTTTGCTAACCCTGGAATTATTTGAAGACTTCTTTCACACCAATATTCAAAGGTGTCAATAGACTTTCTGTTCTGTTTCTTCAAAGTCCAGTCTTAAGTACAAAACCATACTGATTCTTCTTTGGAACTAAACACTTTAAAAATAGATGATACAGATCACAATACAATTTAAGTTACGGGTGTCAAACTTGCGGCATCACATTGCCATGATATGACATTTTGCAACTTTTTTCCCTTTGTGGAGCTGGGGTAGGCATGGCTTGTGCGTGATACATTTGGCCTGTGGGCCGCCAGTTTGACACCCCTGATTCTAAGTCAAGGGTAGATCATTTCAGAATGACTTCCCTCTTTTTCCTACTTAATAATCACTTACCCAGCAGAGAATAGAGCAGTTAATATCTCAGATATATAGTAACAGAAAACAGAATAACTGAGTTGGAAGGGACCTTGGAATTAGGGGTGGGATTCAAAACTTTTAGCAACCTGATTGCTGGGTGGGTGTGGCCATGGTGTGTGTGGCCTACTCTGCATATCTGAGGTTGTTGATATTTCTCCCGCCAATCTTAATTTCCAACTTTTGATTCATCTAGCTCCGCCTTTCTCATGATGTGCTCTGCATATAAGTTAAATAGGCAAGGTGACAGTATACAGCCTTGCCGAACTCCTTTCAGAATTGTGAACCAATCAGTGGTTCCATGTCCAGTTCTCACTGTTGCTTCTTGACCCACATGTAGGTTTCTCAAGACACAAATAAGATGGTCTGGTACTCCCATCTCTTTAAGAACTTGCCGTAATTTGTTGTGATCCACACAATCAAAGGCTTTAGCATAGTCAATGAAGCAGAAGTAGATGTTTTTCTGGAACTCTCTAGCTTTCTCCATGATCCAGTGTATTTTGGCAATTTGATCTCTAGTTCCTCTGCCTCTTCGAAATCCTGCCTATACTTCTGGTAGTTCTCGATCCACATACTGGTGGAGCCTACCTTGTAGGATTTTAAGTTTACTAGCATGTGAAATGAGTGCAACGGTGCGATAGTTTGAACATTCTTTGGCATTGCCTTTCTTTAGAATTGGAATGTAAACTGACCTTTTCCTATCCATTGGCCATTGTTGAGTTTTCCAGATTTGCTGGCAAATTGACTGTAGCACTTTTATTGCATTGTCATTTAAGATTTGAATAGCTCAGCTGGAATACTGTCACCTGCACTAGCTTTCTTGCTCAGATTACCTAAGGCCCATTTGACTTCACATTCTAGGATGTCTGGCTCTAGGTCAGTGACCACCCCATTGTGGTTATTAGGGAAGTTAAGCTTGTTTTTGTATAGTTCTTCTGTGTAATTTTGCCACTTCTTCTTAATCTCTTCTGTCTGTGTTAGGTCCCTGCCATTTTGGTCCTTTATCATGCCCATCTTTGCATGAAACGTTCCCTTCATATCTCCAATTTTCTTGAAGAGATCTCTGGTCCTCCCTATTCTATTGTTTTCTTCTATTTCTTTGCACTGTTCAGTTAAGAAGGCATTCTTATCTCATCTAGCTATTCTCTGGAATTCTGTATTCAATTGGGTGTATCTTTCTCTTTCTCCCTTGCCTTTCGCTTCCCTTCTTTCCTCAGCTATTTGCAAAGCTTCCTCAGACAGCCATTTTGCTTTCTTGTATTTCTTTTTCTTTGGGATGGTTTTAATTGCTACCTCTTGTACAATGTTGCAAACCTCTATCCATAGTTCTTCAGGCACTCTGTCTATCAGATCTAATTTCTTAAATCTGTTTGTCATCTCTACTGTATATTCATCAGAGATATGATTTAGTTCATACCTGAGTGGCCTAGTGCTTTTCCCTACTTTCTTCAATTTAAGCCTAAATTTTGCAATGAGAAGCTCAAGATCTGAGTCACAGTCAGCTCCTGGTCTTGTTTTTACTGACTGTATAGAGCTTCTCCATCTTTGGCTGCAGAGCACATAGTCAATCTGATTTCTGTGTTGACCATCTGGTGATGTCTATGTGTAGAGTTGTCTCTTGAGTTGTTGGAAAAGAGTGTTTATACAACTATATCAATTGTTTATTTTTAGGTTTCTCTGGCTGTTAATTCTCAGAAGTTAAGAGGCCATGTAACTCTTAAATTTAGAATTAACTTTCTGTCTTTTCCTCCTCTTCCTCTTGCTTCATTAAACGTTAAATATCACAGAAGGTTTTGCATAGTGCCTAAGAGTAAAAAAAATATATGAAAGCTGTACAGAGAGAGATCCAAATGCAAATAATGAAGAATTTCCTGATCATAAATGCTATTAAATAGTGGAATAGCCTACTCCTGGAACAGAGCTCTAAAGGGTCCATTTCTAATGAAAAATAATGCCAAATTTTACATGCGCTCAATGTTTTAACATTTTGCCCCAACTACAAAAACTTTGCTGTGATAAATAAAGCAAAAGTAAACTACTTATTTGATCTCTCTTTCTCTCTTCACTATCCATCTCATATTTGCTAAAGTATATAAAACTCAATTTTTTGCTTTGTATAGCAAATCTCAAGCACAGTGTGTACGTGCAAAAGAGAACAGCCATAGTTATACCTTTTTGTTAGAAAAGCCAGTTATTGGTTAAAAAGTTATATAGGACAGAGAGTAAAATAATGGTGGATGTGCATCCCTATTAAACAACTTGAATAACTTAAGGTAACCTGTAAATATATTCATCACATCATGTGAATCTAATGGTGTAGAATCCATATAATGGGATGCAAACAACTTCTTACTTGCTGCAATTCCTGGAGGGTGCAATTGCTTACATTTTATTACATATAGTTCAGCAGTGAAGCGCTCTTTAATGGCTATGTCACTTAGTTAAAACTCATTCACTTGTGATATACCTCTATGAATATTAAATAGACTATTTTAATCCTTCACCATTAAGTGCACTTCCATGCAGTACTTTTTAATTTGTTTGGCTCCAATGAAAATTAAATGGGAAAGGAACAAACTCAGGAGTCATGTGGCTCAGTCAAAGCAGGATAGACTCATTTAAAACAGTACTTTTATGACAAATGGATGGAATATTTTAATCTCAATATTTATTGAGATTCTCAGTCATCCAGATCACAGTTGTCCCAAAGGTGCTTTTTAACTGAAGAAGCTACTTGAATGAGAAGCAAAATGTCTTCAAGGAAAAACAAAAATCCAGGTGCCTTTTGAAAAAGCACCTTTGAAACAATATTTTAAATCTCAAATTAACTATTTCTTTATATCACTATATTAAGCATTGTCTTTACATTTCAAAAACATTTATACTAGTAAATTAAAATAATCTCAGGTGTTAACATCACTTTTAATTAAGTTGAAATTTCCATTGTAATGAAAACAGACATTTTTATGCTGTCAATCAAAATTCTCTACAAAATGTCAAAGTATTCAGAATAGAGATTTTATAGTCACTATTCAGATACTCAAAATAAGGCATTCACTTGCTTCTGATTAACATAATACAAAATATTTTTGTATTATGTTATGTTTCCTTAATGTGTATGTTTCCTTAATGTGTAATCTTTTTTTCATTTTATGAGATTTGAGGAGTGTACTATAGAATTGAAAACAAGGACTGTAATATTTATCCAGATACTTAAAAAATAATAGGGTTGGAAATGGAAACTCACGGTTGATTTCTTTCTTTCCCTTTGGTATTTGTGTGTATGTGTATACAGTTACTTTATCTGGCTAGCAGAAATCTAGATAAATACTACATAGCATTAAAAGATTAGAATTTATTCCTGGTTTGTAGTTATCCAGTTACTCTCTAACTTTTTGAAGCCCATAGGAAGCACTATTGTGTGTAGGGACATGGTCATTTAGAAGAAAATTATTTATGAAACATTTGTAAATTATTTAACTTTTAATTAGAAATAAAAATGCAGACATAACTATGACTGCACCTAAAGTAGCCATTTACTCAATCCAGCTGGAATAAACTATAATGATATTGTTTAGCTGGTGTTTTTATTTTTTCTAAATATGAAACTCCTTGAGAGTAATAATACTTGATTTAGCTTTATTATATAGTTAACTGGTATGTAGTAGATGAGGCAGCCTTCTGCAACTTAATTTTTCCTCCCAGTGGAAAAAATATCCTGAGTTTTGAATGATACCCAAGAGAGCAGAACATAAAGTTACATTCTGTGCCTCCAGTATAGATCTTTATGTTAAGCAGTACTTCATTTTCATCATGGCAATAAACTATTTTTCTTAAACTAGGAACATTATTCCAGTGCATGTCACTTTATTACTTTAATATTATTAAGTTTTTTAGGAACAAGGCAATAGGTGTTTAAAGCGGTTAATAGTACACATAGTTTGAAAACCTAAAGTGTAAAAGGATTTTAAACCAGTACTTAAAATATAGTATTTATTTTTAAAGTTAACTGAATAAACAATGTAAATCAATAGATCTAATTCCTCTTTCCATGCTGACTAATCATTAGTAGGAGTGCAATGATCATTTAAACATTAAGCAACATTATGTTCTGTGTGATAACATCTTGCTGCCCACAATGATAATTTTAAACTGCATCATGATGTAAAAGTTTCATTGGAAAAGATCTTGCTACAGAAATGGACTTTGCAGAAAGAGAAAATAGGAAAGTATAGAAGAAGACATGCTGAAACATTATGTACAGATTAGTGCCTTCAGTTGTGTTAACCACAACTTCCATCTTGTATAATCAAGTTGGCTGCAGATGGTATAAGAAATGCAGTCTAATACCTCTGATGGATAACACATTGAGGACAATTTTGTTCAGAATATGGGAAATATATTAAATATAAAAATAACTATTAATAATCCAAATAAAAATAATTCATCCAAGTAAAATAAAAACAAAAAGATAGTGGGAAGACAATATATCTTTATGAGATACATATATTTCATTTTTAATATAGGAATAATATATTGGATTGACTAATACACCTGTATTTTAAGAGTGATTAAATATAATAGTCCAAACAGGAGAAATATTGTGTCTCTCAGCGTTTCAATTTTTAGAAATGCAATTGCTATTGAAAAAGTTCCTTCAACTGTTTTTGTCTGCACTTCCCAGCATTTTTCAAGGGGCAAGACCCTTGTTTAGAACCTGCTCTTATTCATTACTTGCAGGATATCACAGGACCAGAGGAACACTACCTTTATTGTTATCCTACCTCACAGTTAAATCAAGGCAGAATTTAAATTCAGTTTCTGCATTTTTCTGCCTGGCATTTAAGAATGTACATTTTAAAAGATGCTTATGACAAGTCTATACTGGTATAGGATTGAGGCTTAAGTCCTTCCCCTATGGCTGGATGGTTGGTTACAAAATATTTAACAAGGGGACTTGGCATACCTCTATGTGATCCACAATCCCTTTGCTTCCCGAAGAGGCAAAATCTTGAGCAGGCTTTTTGTAAATGAAAACAGGCAAAATAATTTTGGGGGGAAAGTAGTATTTCTATAGTTTCCAATGCAGAAAGTGTCATTGGATGTTATTTCCAAGTGCTGGATGAAGAGTATACTGATGCACAAATAGAGCTAAGGTAGGATGTTACTTTTCTGCAAATGTTCACTGTTACAATTTGTAGGCAGATCTAATAGATAGCTTTTTTTTCTTTAATGAATTATCTTCAAGTACCAGGCATAAAACAAACCTAATTTACCATTTTAAGATTTTCCCCAATTTCCTTTAGTCATTTAATAATTCAATCATTAGAGTTTGCTTTAAATAATTGTAAATTGCTTTTCCCCCTTGTAAAACAATTCATTATTTTAATTACCTGTATGCTTTACCCCAATTATTGCATTGTTTAAAGTGTTTATGCACAATAAAATTACTTTCTAAGATTTGTTTTGTAAGATACAATCAGATTTCTAGATCTGCCCTGTAATTGTTGATTATGTTGATTTTACAAATAATAAAGTAACACAGAATGCTTTATATTTTCAATAAGAATTTTAAAACAGTTCAGATAGTTGTAGTTACTTCTGTAAAGGCATTGCTTCTGCCCACTTCATCTTCCAGAGATCTTATCTGGGGCAAGAAGATCTTGCTATAACTCTGACCTTGTCATTACCACATAGATTGGTAATGCACTCTTAAAGGGCTGCCTTTAACGATCACTTGAAAACTGCAGTTGGTTCAAAGTGCAGTGTTTATATGTTAGCTTGTTGATAGCCTTACTTTAGACCTCTACTATGAGTTCTACACTGGTTACCAATAGACTTCCAGATGCAATTTAAAGTGCTCGATAATGCTAGGAAGATGATAATAGTCCTCATTGGCATCAATGACTGGCACTCCCAGAAATTATTAGCTGGTCTGCTTAATTTATCCCAAGCATGTTGAAATAAATAATAATTTAAAAATACATAAGCATTTTTTCCTTCTAAAGGAAAAATCAGGATAGATTTTGCAAAGATTAACCCTCCTCATCAATCTTTTAAAGCTTTTCAAGAATGTTAGCTGACCCATGACTGGAGAATATCATGCTGACAGTGTAAACTTTGAATTTCAAAAAGTCTTTGATAAAATTCCTTGTCAAAGTTTATTAAATAAGATAAAATATTTTTATGGATTGGAACTGGTTTAAAAATTGAAGCCAATTGGAATAAATGGACAACATTCTGAATAGATAGTTATAAGAAGTGGATTTCTTCAAAAAATTTATTTTGGACCAGTGCTTTTGAATTTACTTACATAGGATCTTGAGTTACAAGTAAGCAGGGAGCTAGCCGAGGCTTGGATGGTGCTAAACATTTTGGAATAGTAAAAACCAAGGATGATTGTAAAGACATCCATAAAGTTCTCAAACTTGAGATAAATGTGGTTCAATTTAAATATAAAGTAATACATATTGAGCAAAAACTACTGTACATATAGATTAAGAGAGACTAAGTTCTATATACTGTAAGTAAACAAGAAAAAGATTTAGGGATGATAGTAGATAGCTTATTTGATTCAGTGCATGGCTGCTGTGAAAAGGCAAATTCCATAGTATGGATCATTAGGAAAGACCTTTAAAATTACTAACAGTATAAAGCTCGTAGATAAACAGATACCTCTGTGATTGCAATACTCTCTACAGTACACAGTTTAGGCTTCACATTTGAAAATCACAGTAAAGATGTGAAAAGATGCAGAAAGAGACAACCAGGGATCGTAGAAAGCTTTGGCTTGATCCAGCAGAACTAGTCTTATGTTTTAATTGAAGAAAATTCTTACAATGTCATTGGTTAGAAGCTGATGACTGTTGACAACACTTAACTAAAATGTAAACAGCTTCAAATACTTGGGAAACATCATCTTGGGTGATGGGTCTTTGGACAAAGAAATTGACTCTCAGATTAGCAAGGCCAGCAAGGCACCTGAGTGGCTGTATACTGGAGTGCTCAATCAACAAAACATCAATATCTCCACAAAGCTAAAATTCTACAGAGCTATGGTCATCCCTCCCCTCCTATTGGAATGTGATTTCTGGACTCTGTATCGAAGGCACATCAATCAACTGAAGAAATTTCACATGTGTGCTCTCCTTTCCATCCTTGGCATTTGTTGGCATGACTGTGTCCAACCTGGAGATTTTGGATCATATAGAGTCCACCAGCATTGAGTGCCTGATTATCAGAACTTAAGTGAGATGGGTGGGACATGTCATTGGAATGGATGATCGCTCACCAGTTGCTTTTATAGTGCATTGGAGTCTGGCAAGTCACCTCAAGGCTGACCATGCAAGCATTACATAGATGCTTTAAAAGTAACCCATTTGCCATTTTTAACATTCAGCCAAGTGAGCTAGAAGCTGTAGCTCCAGACAGAACATACTGGCGAGCAGTGGTGAAATCCAAATTTTTTTACTACTGGTTCTGTGGGCGTGGCTTGGTGGGCATGGCAGGGGAAGGATACTGCAAATTCTCCATTCCCACTCCACTCCAGGGGAAGGATACTGCAAAATCTCTATTCCCACCCTACTCTGGGGCCAGCCAGAGGTGGTATTTGCCGGTTCTCCAAACTACTCAAAATTTTTACTACCGGTTATCCAAAACCTGTCAGAACCTGCTAGATTTCACCCCTGCCAGCGAGCCCTGTGCATGAAGTGTCTACCAACTTTGAAGACAGGTGCCACCAAAAACTGATAGAAAACTGTGAGTAACATCATAGAATAACATCCACAATTACTACAAGAATGGATTTTCAGTGCCCCCATTGTTTTAGACTCTGTGCCACCAGATTGGGACTGCAGAGCGATATTTTTGTCTACTGATGAACTACACAAGTGTCCTTCTTTGAGCCTGACAGACTATTTAGAATACTATATTTTACTCTTCTAATAATGGCTAATTATAAAGAATGCTTAATTTTATTTTTAAAAATTAAACAATAAATCTTAAAAGACATTTTTATTTTTAAGCCCAAAACTACAATTTTCTATATTTGCCAGTATTATTGGATTGAGAATCACTAGAGGGCACTGTCTTATTTACTGATACAGAGGGCTTGGCATTATACAGTGACAATCTAAGCATAATTTTTATGGAAATTGTTGATATTATTCATGTTTCTCACTCACTTTATTTCAAAATTCTAAATCAGATCTATAACTTTTTCTCATTTTATAATTCATCTTTAAGATTCTGGAGACTGTAGACACAGCCCTTTCCTATTTCCTATTTATTGAAAAACTATCTGTGTTCAATGAGCTGCATATTTTCCAGCAAATATATCGGTATATAGGATTGCTGCTCCATAGTAATCTAGAGCAGTGGCTCCCAACCTTATGGGCACAAGGGACAGTTCGATGGAGAGCGGTTTTCCTGTGGACCAGAGGAAGTGCTGTTTCGTATGCTGCCTGAACCCCATGGATGGAGCTTTACTTGTTTGCAGGGCCCGGTTTCTGGAACTCCATGGACCAGTGCCGGTCCACAGACCAGGGGTTGAGGCCCCCTGATCTAAAGACAAATTCTATCCTGGACAGATCGTATAATTTTGCAGATGGAAAAATGATATCTCCAAACCACAGTGAAAAGTGGAAACTGCTATTCATAAGATTTCTTGACTTTCAGAGGTTTTATAGTTTTCCAGTGCTCAGATATTCAAATTACCATTGTAAATGAATTGAATGAGGAAATATGACTCTCTTTTGAAAAAAAGGAAATTATAAAGATCAGTGAGCACCTTCATGACTTAGAAAGTGCATAGAGAAATGATTAAAACATTTTCATTTGCAGCTGTTATAAAAAAAAGATGAAAGACATGACATTTATAATAATGCAATCCATAACTTGTTCCTTTGGCTTACCATTCATTGAATAGAGAAAGCAGGAGCCAAAACAATTATCTCATGAAGACTACATTGTGTAATAACAATTTCCATAAATGTTTTTCAAACAAGTTCATTTAGGTTGCAATCCTATGCAAAACTCATCTGGGACATGTCTAATGGAGAAATCAGGATTAGGGTTGTGTTACCAACCAAAACAAATAGCTACATACTGAAGAAAGGAGATACTATGCTTAATGTCCTGAGTGAATTGTTGGTATGGCAGCTGCAAGCTTTTCTGCCTTAGATATGCTTATAGCAATAATTTATAATATTTTCAGCATGCAATTAGGCTATTACGATGCACTCTATTGCACTGCTTTTGAAAATGAAAACTGAAACTAGTACAATATGCAGACCTTAGTTGCTAATGGGGGTGCGTATGTTTACCAGTGTAGCTTCAATGCTATGGTAGCAATACTGGTTATCAGTTGGTTTCCAGATCAAATTTAAGTGGCAATATCACCCTGTAAAGCCCTACATGACTTGGCTCTGTATCTTCAGGATCAATTTTTTCACAATCAGTCAATAAATCAATTCTTCCATTCTGTGCTTTCACCCAGAGAAGAGATGCTGAGAATCATGAAACGGAGGAGATTAGTGGCCTGAAGGGAATCCTCGGCAGTAGCTTCCACATTTGAGGAGCAGCTGGGATTTATGTGGATCAGTCTGCTGGCCTTGCTCATACTCATTAAGACCAAATTGTTCTGCAGATAGTTTGGAAAATCATGTTGGTTATAGGGTGCTTTTTGAAGATTTTTTAAACTGATGTTTTTATTTATGGTATTGGTATGGAAATGGGATTAGGATTTGCTCAACCTATAGTGTTTATTCTTTTTATTGTTAACTGCATACAGTTTCTAAAGTGGATAGCGTGCACATTTGGTAGGTATGTATAGTATACTTAAAATATGTGAACCATTTTGAATTTTCAGTATTTCTACATAAATATGACTTAAAATGTTCATTCCGTACAAATCCTAAAATTAGATAAAGAACACCCAATTAAATCAATGAGTCAAATGTATTATACTTGTTCATTTATTGTTGAGGAAAATTCTCTTGGTTTTGCCAGGATGGGATCTGAGCCCAGCCACAATCTCAACTCCAGGATAATGCCTCAGGCTAATCCTAGGAGCCCTATCCCATCCAGCCAAGAAGACTAACATGAGCAATAGATTATTCAAGAGAACTAAGTTTTGTGTTCAAAAGTTATTTCATCTCCACAAATATTTCACTAGGGCTATCACAGCAAAGCTGCAAAAATCCAGGTAATTACTAGCGAATAACAAAAAGCTGTGCTGGCTTCAGGCTATGGTTGAGTAGGCACTGGTGTAGGACACCAAAGCCAATGCCAATGATTATCCTTTTGAATCATTCTAAAAATGCAAAGCTTCTTATCAGCAGTAGATGGTACCATCAGTCACTATGGCCCAGGGTACCTACGGGTATATCCATGATCCAGGTCTAGCAAAAAGATAAGTTTTTTAGTGCCATCATGTGGTCACTTGGATTTTTGCAAACCATATATGGCATATATGGGTGAAATACACTAGGCCCATGATGGTGAACCTATGGCATGCAGAGCCCTCTCTGGGGGCACACCAGCCGTCGCCCCAGCCTAGCTCCACAGTGCATGCATGTGCCTCCTGCTGGCAAGCTGGTGTTCAGGTCTGTGCTGCGTATGCGCGGGGGTTGGGGCGCATGCACAGGGAGGTGCAAGAGGCTTTCCAGGCCCAAAACAAGGCATTGGGGGGGCTTCGTGAGGCCAAAACGGGGCGGGGGGACAGGGCACATGCGTGGGGGGGCACTTGCATTGCATTTTGGGGGTTCAGGCACGCGTGCGTGCATTTGCGTGCGTGTGAGTGCGCGCTTTGGGCACTTGGTCCAAAAAGGTTAACTATCACTGCAATAGGCAGAACAAGAATCATAGAAATAGTATCTGGTAATAAAGGTCTCTAAACAGTGTGGTTTTCATTCATTTTCCTAGTTGTTGTTGCTGTTGCTGTGTGTATGTTCTTCGTGGTGTAATAGGAGGTGGGGATGAAGGAAAAAAAACTGTATCTTTCAAATGACTGAGTGTCTAATGCTTACTAGGCACTTCAAATCAAACTTGGTTTGATTTGAAAATTATTTTGCATATATTGTAACAGCACAATAGGAAATAGGAAGTGTTCCAGTTATTGAAAATTGTTTTATTACCGAAAAGGTTTCCAGATACTAACTTCTAAACTTTTTTTTTTAATCTTTACCTGGGTCTCTTGGGAAATTAAGATATGAATTAAACTTAATAAGTATGTAAACTTACATGAAATAATGCATCACATTTTACTTTTGATCACACTATCCCAGGTATGTTTCAGCATGCAACCTACTTTAAATCCTGGTTGGAGAACAAAGACTGAACCTTTTTTACCAGACAAGACCTTGGAAATATTACTAGCACAATGTGATAACCTTGAGAAGCAAGTTTCGGAAAGAATTGTAAGGCCTTTCTCCACTTGCACATAATCATGGCATAAATAATTCACTGGAAACATCTTTTTTCAGCTATGTTCTCATGACATTGTCTTCATTTTGGTCCCCCATAACTGAGACAACCTTAAGTCCTTAGCTGAAATGACATTTTCTCTTGTATCAAGTATAGCCCCAGGATATATATCTAGAAGACTGTGCCAATCTTTAACTTGAAGGAAACCAGAGGTTTGCAGTGACTTAAAATATTATCTGCAAGTTTTCTAGCAATGGAGATAGCAAATTTATGTTGGGAGAGCTTTTTCCAACTCAAGGATGAGAGGACAGCATTTCAGTTCAGAAAGGCCTTATGGCTGCAAATTATTGTGCTTGTATTAATGACCATTTGATTGCACAATGTATTACATATTTTATTTGATGCTGACAAAATAATCTTTAGATTTATTAATCATCTATATGAAATCAATGTTTTGAGAAAACCAGTGTGAGAATGCTATGAAATACTTTTGGGAAAAACCAGTGTAAGCAGAAATATTTAAAATTACAAGCCCTGTAGGCAGGTATTTCAATCGCAAACTCTAAGTATGCTCTTAAAACGTTTATTTTTGAAAGATTCTTATATTTCTTACAACACAATCCTATTGAGAACTCAACTCAGCCAGATTGCTGAGATCTTAGTCACAGATATATTTCAGGCTGCAGGCTAAGCAAAAACATTTTATAACATTATCCAGTGTTAAAGATTCACAATGATGACACTTCATATATGGGTAGTCTACAACCACAACTGAGCCCAAATTTTATGTTGCTAAGTGAGTAATTTATTAAATGAGTTTTGCTCCATTTTACAACTTTCCTCGCCACATTTGTTAAGTGAATCACTGCAGTTCTTTAAAACTAGTAAAAAAGTTGTAAAGCTTCCCTTGTCAGAAGGTCACAAAAGAGGATCACATGACTGGGACACTACAACCATCATAAAAGTGAGCCAGTTGTCAAGATCTGAATGTAAATCACGTGACCAAGGGGATGCTGCATCGGTCGTAAGTGTGAGAAATGGTCACAAGTCACTTTTCTCAGTGCCGTTGTAACTTCGAACGGTCACTAAATGAATTGTTGTAAGTGGAGGACTACCTGTACTTTATCAAAAGGAGGGGATTGTTTTCCGTGGCTATTTCTAATCCTGAATTTTACTCCTCCAAGTGGAGAATCTACAAGTCAGTTAAGATACTCCCCTTCGCCTCGGAAAACGGATGCTACAAGACATTTTTCAGGGGCCACACACGTTTTTTGAGAAGTCGCCGATCGTGCTCGGAAAAGCTTGGAAGAAAAAACACGCTTAGGCAGACCGCCGTGGCTTTGGGGGGTGGGGAAAGCGTATCTCCCCCGCCCCGCACAGGCTTCTTCCCCCGCTCGTTCGGGCTTTACCTGCAGCTTCCGCTCCCTTCCAAGGTTTCTCTCACCCTACAGGAGGGGGAAGCGCAGAAGCGTCCAGCGATAGCTAACTAAGGAAGAAGTAGGAGAGGGTCCGAGAGGGAAACGGTGGGCCGATCGCAGGTGCCAAAGCCCTCCAGCTCGCCGCGGCTTGCCCGACCTCCTCGCCCCCAATGGCTTCTCCCGCCATCGCTCTGCCCGAAGGTAAAAACCCGCCTCGCCTGAGCCTTCGGCAACGGGCGCCCGCGCCTCGGTGCAGACAGAGGCAGGAGAGCGGTGGGCTGCGCGCCCTTTGCGGACGGGGACCGCGGGCACCGGAAGGAGGGCCGGGCAGAGCAGAGCAAGGGAGGCGGGACCCTGGAGTGGCCTTTGCAGTGCGGAGGGGGGGGGGAGGGGGGCGGGCGGGCGGATTCCCTGGGTGGACACTGATCCTCCCACCGGCTCTGTGGAGCTGCTCTTCGTTGGCGGGATTCTGCCAAAGGCGAGCAGCTCTCTGCCTCTCGTATATTTGCATTGCTACTTTGCTATTTTTGGCAAAGGCAGCCTTCTTCTTAGATGAAAGTCTTTGTCTCCTGACTTGTCCGACTTGAGATTCTGTTCCTCGAAATCACTACCGCGTACTATAGTGACAAGAGACAGCCGGATTCGGTTTTGAAAGAGTCTCAGTGTGCCCCTTCTTCATATTTTGGGCTTTGTATTGAGAATGACTTTTTAGTGTTCTTTTTTTTTTTAAGTCTTTTTGGAGCGCCTCATACTCTCAAAGTCGGATGAATCATTCGCTCAAGTGCTAAATAAATTAAGCCCTGCAGCATCCCTCTGAAGTGAAGCAAAATTGTTATAAAAGTCTGCCTTATGCTATAACTTTTGTGAATTCAGCTTTATATCCTTCAGCAGGAAAAAAAAATTTCTGCCAGTCTTTAAAGTGGAAAAAAAGAGGATATTATAATTTGCATTTTTAAAGGAGGAAATCCAGTATTTAATGTAGGATACTGTAACTGACTTCCTTTTTATAGAACTTGTTGAAAACTGAAATACATAGTATAACTGAAATGTGAAGGAACAACTTAAATGGTTTCAAGATGTTTTATGCTGATTTTTATATATTCAAATAGTTTAAAAGGTTAATGTAAATTAAAGCCATTTGTGAAATAAAAAACTATATAATAAAAATTTCCTGTTTTTTAAATGTAATATGGCTTTTAGACTATTGTTTATTGAGCAAGGTTGTTATATTTGAACTGACACATAATCATGTATGCAAGAACATATAAGATCAAGCCATTTTCTTCAGAATTGTTCACCCAATTGGGATAAACCAGCATGTGAACCCTTGTTGTGGAGTTTGCAGCAAACCGACTGAATATGTAATTATTAAGCAATTAAAGTACAAATAAATAAATATCTCTAAAATGTTAATGACTTAAGCTTAAGCCCCTTTTTGGCTTGTTTCCAGCAGATCAAGCCACTAAAGAACCAGTAGAAGACACTGACCCTAGCACTTTATCCTCAGAAAATGTAAGTACTGTAGTTTTGTGAATGTGTTGAAGTGACTAGTTGCCCAGTTAAGTGATTCTACCTAGCTGACCTTTGAAAAGATAAAGTGAGAGCTGGTTAACGTTTGGATAAGGTTTACCAGAAAATGCAAGGATTGTAGACTACAATGGGAAGTTGAACAAATATCCTACTAGAAGGTATTGGCAACATTTTTATGTTGCAAGTAAAACTACATGGATATATATCCATGAAGCTATCAGAAGTTGAGACTGATTCAAAGGAAACATTACTTCCACTAACTAGGTCATTAATTTACTTATTTTACTTGTTGGTTGCTATTATTGTACATAGTATTTCATACTCACAGAAAATTTCAGTAATTAAGATGTGACAAGATACAGGCTCTGAAAGAAGTCTAGAGACATGACCACCCAATCATTTCCTTTGTGATCTTCCCAAATAGTTAATTAGCTTGCCATACAAATAGCATTTCTCTACAGCATAGAGTGCTGTGGAAGAGAATATTTAGTTAAGTTACTTCTGAGTTTCAGACTTCTAAAAGCTATAGAATTCTGACTGTTTTTTAATAATAAGAAAGTTGTAATGGGAAGTTAATACCTGTTCCATCCAGTTACATATGTCTCTATAAAGAATGAGTGATGCTACCGTAGTGCACTCTTCTTTTATGCAACAATCAGCTATTTTTGATGAAACTACTTGAAATGGTAACAACTAGAAACAAAACAGGTAGTATGTGTTAATCTCTGTAATCAAGAAGGAAAATGACCATAACTAATCAGTGATTCATATTTAGATTGTTCTGTTGATTCAGAGATGGGCAATTGAAGATTCCCTTTCCATTGATTTGTGTGGATAAAAAAGTTGTATCCAGAAAACTCTGGTGGTGAGAGATGAAGTTGGAGTCATTATCCAAGAGTTGTTTGAGAACCCCTGTAGTGGTTTTATTATTTGTACCAGTGTCATGAATCCTGAATGAAGTTTGTCCTCAAGCATCATTTCCTTTAAAAGTATTTCCTTCAAAATCTTATAGGGATGAAAGTATTGGAAACCATTTAGTGAAAAGATTCTGAATCAAATTATGGAAGGAAGATTTGGTGAGATATTGCCATCTTTATTGGCAGATCCATCCCACGTTTTTAATAATTTCTACTAAAATTTCAGATAAGGGGCTTGATAAATCTTCATTGATTCCTTAGTCCTGCTTGGGACTGGATAAATACTGTATATGAATTGTTGAATACTTGGCAAGCTCAGTGAACAGCTGGGAGACTGTATTTGGCTTGGAAGGTTACAAATTCAGCAGAACAAAGAAAATAATAGGTGAAAATAATTGGTGTTTCAAAATGTATCTAAAATAATTGTTTAAAAATATGTGTCTTCTTTTTGTCTGAACAGATAGAAAAGTATCCTGTCCAAGATACAGCATTACCCAAAGGTAAAAATAGAAAATGACAATGACTGCAGTTCTTATTTTTTAAAAAAATATTGTAATATGAAACTTGATTAGATATGGCACAATAGTGAATCTGTTACTGTATGTCCCTTCATAGACTTCATAATTTTCTAGAACTGACTCCAGATATATTTGCTGAAATTCCCCACTTTTATTAACTCTGAGACCTTCAAAATGTTCTACGGTCAAGAAGCCACCAAGTAAGAAAATATCTTACGGTTTTCTCTCCGTCGTTCATTTTCACCTTAGTAGCTCAATTCCATCACCAGATATACAGTTTGGTCTAATGGTTAAAGCAGTGGGTTAGAAACCAGGAGATTGTGCATTCTAGTCTTGCTTTAGATATAAAAGATGGCTGGGTGACCTAGGTCCAGTCACTCTCTCAGCCCAACTCACCTCAGAGGGTTATTGTTGTGGAGAAAATAGCAGGAGGAAGGAGTATTGGGTATGTTAGCTGCAGTGGTGGAATTCACTTACCTTCCCTACCGGTTCGCAAATGTGAGCGCGCTCACTTTGCTCGCACACACCTCATCTGTGCATGCACACAGCCTTCTGCACATGGGCAGTGCTCACACATTACGTCTGAATAGGTGAGCGTAACCTCCTGCATTCGCTGCTACTGGTTCTCCAGATCTGGAAAGAACTGGCTGAATCTCACCACTGGTTAGCTGTCTTGAGTTATTTGTAAAATAATCCTATATGGGAGATAGTCGACTACCTACCCTGAAGGACCCAATTTCACTCACCTGTGCTACTTCTCCTCAGAACTAAGATCAGATTTCTTCTGCTTCTCTTACCTGTAGGAGTTTCTGTTCTCATACTCTCTGTATTGAGTCAGTCAGTGCCACAGTCAATGTTTTTATTAATTTAATATATTTGTATACTTTCCCAATCATAAAATCTCTGGTGATGATAGATGTTCTCTGACTCCACTGTCAGAATGCCTATCTTATTTCATATGGTACAACATAATTTGTGATAATTGTTTCCAGTGCCTCCTCATGCTATTAAAGTCATCACCAACTCTATAGGAGATTTAGCAGTTTCATTAACAAACAATACCACTACCCTTGTTTTATACAATGTATAATCAAGCCATACAGCCTGGACCATCAAACTTCTTTCTTGTGACATGCCAGCTGAGGCATGATAGCTTTCTATCCGGGCCCATCTTCCAGTTTTGATACCCCCTCATGGACGTGGTGAGACAAGCTTGTTTGAAGTTCGGTATCAACATTCCATCTCATCTTCACCCCGTCAGAACAAGCAACCTTAATCACAGTGCACCTGAATGTAGGCAATTAGTACACTGCATTGATGTTAGAAAACAAATTTCATTTTATTGCAATTATCCATGTCATTAGATATGGGGATTATTCACTCAAAGGGTATGGATGATCTAATATTCCATTTGATGCTTGCAGATGCTTAGGCTCCTGGTTTATTTATTTACAAAGATTTTTTAAAAAAGCCTGGTTCCAGATTACTCTGGATGCTGACTATCATATCTATCTTGCCAGTTCTATTTTTAATCTGCAAAGGTACACGGCATTGATTAATTTCTGTACCATTGTTGTTGTACAATATAGAGAACTGATGGAAGGAACTACATATTTTATTTAAGCATTTAACTGTAAACCCATTTCAGTTCAAGTCAAGAAAAAAAACTTGTGGCTCACGAGGGAGAACCACAGTACTTATTCCACCGCAGCCTTGTCTTTTTGTCTCTACATCCTTTAGGCTTATCTAGCTAACATCATTGTTTCCTATAAAAGACAATAGCCTTACTGTTCTGTCATCTCCCACAGGATAAACAAAGGGCATCAGAACTATTTTCTTCTGAAGGTTATAGTCTCTCCAAGTGGCAGGTCAATACTATGAAATACCAAGCCAACAGCAAGACGGTTAATGGTTCTCTTTCTTGTACTTGGCTTGCTGAAGTCTGTTAGTCTTTCTCATGAAGAATTTCTCAGAACATTATGAATTGTATTGAAAACTCTTTCTTTGATGGGTGGGCCTCATCAGTGGACAGATGGATAACAGCAGCAGCAAGATTAATGTAATTTCAGTCTGTGCTCAGAAGGATCATCCTTAATTCAGGACTTGCTCTTCTCAAAGACTCTTCATATTGTACACCTTATATAAGAGATAACTAGACCGCACAGATGATACTGACCAAAATCTAAAAGTTGCCAATATGACAATCAGACAATTTTTGTAAATATTGTTCCTTCTTCTAAGCTCATGATGTTTTATTTGTGATACATTTGTCAGTTTAGGAAAACACTACAGTCCTATGAATTTCTGTTTATGATCATAGGACATACTGTATATATTATACCACTAAGTTCAACACTCAGCTACAAGTGGTAATAATTCACTTATCCCTCATCTTCTCTGTGGTGCTTGGAATTTCAGGAATTCATACTCAAAGGAGCAATTATAATGTTCCTGACATTTCTTGGTTGAGAAGAAAGATAAAGGGGGTTAACCTGCCTTGGATCTCTACAACTTAAAGTCGTTTATCAGACATTTTATAAAGTCATTTTGTTGAAAGTTTTACCTCTACTTCTTTGAGGATTAAATATATATTCTTTTACATCTCCATCAAGTGAATTCTTATGCTTTGTAGTTCTTGGAATTCTCCACTGAATACTATTTTTTGCCTCATGAATCTATCCTAAGCGTATGGCAGTACCTGTAGTTATCTGCAAATATCCCACATCTTTAAGGGCCATGTATCCTAGACTTTTGCTTTATTTCAGAAGTTGAGCCTTTTGGTGATTTTTTGCAAGTTGTGAATATAATTTATACATTCATACAATTCTTCCACCCTTAGGGATCTACTTAAGGTACTGAGTTTCCATTAATCTTACATGACCAGCTACTGAAATTGAGGGAATGGATAGTAACACTGATGGCATGTTTCTTACCCAAAGTACCATAGTCATCTGCACTTCTGGAGGATTCTGTTTGGAATCTGTCCATATTTGCCACTTATATGTTTAAAGGCATACATGAACATTTGAAGCACACTTATAAGAAAGCAACGGGTAAGCAATAACAATATATACTTTCTTTGACATCCAGCACAGAAGAATGTTTGGGAGCCAAGAATTAGGTGGGAGCCAAAAGATTGCATATGGATCATCTGTTTTCTTATTTCACTCTGATACTGAAAGTATCTACTGGAGGCTAGGAGATCCTACCAAAGTAGGAATCAATACAGTGTGAAGCAATAAAGGCAGAAGGAACATCATCAGTCTCTTCATGCAATTGTGGAACTACTTTATATCATGTAAAGCATTTAGTCATGTTTTAGATCTGGTCCTTGCTAATTCAACTCAACTTACTCTAAAAATATGGATGGTATCCAAAATCAATCAATAAACAATAAACAACCAAACAACAGCAAGAGAGAAATCACTTAAAGAGAAATAATTATTTTGAAGGAATTTCCATTGTATATGGAATGGCAAATAAAAATATGAATGTTTATTCTGATAAAACAGTATTCCCTAAGGTTTTTAAACGTTTTGTTTTTGTAACAATTGTAACTAATATTTATTGAATTATCCGGAATGTAATACATGTATTAGAAGGTAGACTTAAGATCATTACTATGAAAAAGAAGATCTAGCTCTGTCTTCTCCAGTGGTATCATATAGATGTGCAGACTGAGTATTCTGGAAGATACAGTCTAACATTAGCTTTCCCTAATCTGGGCATTTCCAGATGTTTGGACTTAAAGCTCTCAAAATTGCTCAGACACCGTGACAATTTTTAGAATTTTTGGAGTAAATTTCAACTGTGGCAAGTTTGAGAAAGATTGATCTTTATAAAGTTTGTCTCGGCAGCAATTTCTTTTTCCTCTTTCCCTTCTTCCTCTTCTCTTTCTGCTATACTTAGACCTGAAATTGCTCTGGATTTGATGGGGGTAACTATTGTATATGAACACACCCAGGCAATTTAAAAAGATCTGGCTTTGTTCTTGTACCTGTTAATGATAACTGGATATTCAGGAATGAAGCCAGTGAAATGTTACATGACATTTCAGATAAATGTTATCATTAATAATTATTGCAACTCATATGGGAGCCAGTTGTAAAATGATGATTTTAATGTAATTGGTTGGTGACTAGCAGGCAAGTTGACATATCAAATGGTTTGGAAGAGGGATATATGGTATTTCAGGGAAAAGAAGATTAGCATAATAGAGACTAGCAGTTCCTCACTTACTCTGTGTATATGCAGGGCTTTCATTCAATACATCCTTTCTGGAAACTAATTGTTGATAATGTGCCCACAGGTTAGTTCCTTCTGCAATCTTTGGTATGTAGAATTTTAGGCAAGTCGTCACTGGTTATGCTAAATTTTATGAATGGAACAGTATGACTGTATTACAGCTTTCTTTCTTGCCCTGATACATTACTTGAATTGGCACTGTAATCTCTCTGAATCACAGAACCTTTTTAGAAATATTTTGATCAAGTGATCCAAACCTGACTAACATTGAAGAATATTTGCCTTGTAGATGAAGAATACCAAACAGAAAAAGTGACTTTGGAAATTTCATCTATTAATATTACAAGCCTAACATCAGATTCTGGCTTGATACACCAGGTAATTGAAATGTTATTAATCCTATTAGAATATTTGTCAATATTATTTATTGTTATTTATCAACATTTAGACTTTTCAGTATTGTTCCCCAGTTTACTGTAAGTCAGTGCTGAAACTTTTATTTCAAACTCAGGTGCAATCTGGAAAGAGAGCAGAAGACACCATGAAAAAAATCCTGAATTTTAGATACTCTTTGCCTTCAGTGAAGGAAAGGCATACTACAGTTTGGCGCCTTGTTATCTTCAGAACCATCTACTTCGTGTAGACTCTGTCTGACCTATACTATCAAATAAAGAAGGGATGCCCTGGGTATCGACCCTGAAAGAAATCGGGGGGGGAGGGGCTGGGACTCAAGATAGATTTTCTCATACTAAATCCTCCCTCTGAAATAGCTTGCCCCAAAGTTAGGAGTGCACCTATCAAACGATAGAAGACAAGAAAACAGTCTTTAAGAATGAGTTCAGACTTACATGATGGCAACTACAGAGTTTTTAAAAATAGTTCTTAATTGTTTTGTTTATTATTTCTTGGTTTTATGGGTGGATTTTCTTATTGTATTAATGATTTAGTCCACATGTTGTAAACTGTCTAGAGAAGGAAGAATAGACAACAAGAGTAGATGATATTTTAGTAAATAAATACCCAGAGAAGTAGGAGATTCATGTTATACTAAGTCCTTGAGGAAATGCAAACCTAGGCATGAAAATTTTGCAGCATTGGCAACTTTTTGACCGCATTCATACATCTCTATATGCCACAGGCTAATTGAAACAACAGTCTGTTGTTAAAACCACAATTGTAGGGGTTCAACATTTTGCCCCAAGCCAAAGGCAATCACCACATTACAGTTTAGGACTAGAAGGCAACCACACACTACTTTGATTCCTAGTTATTTTACTTAACACCTTTTTGGCTGTATTTTGAGTCAAGCATTGCAAATTCTTACTCTGGCTGCAATCTCTTCTTTCTTTTCCCTTAAGTAATGAAATAGATGTGCAGAATCCATATTCTGCCTTTAGGCAAGACTGGATTTTCTTACCTTCCCTCACATGTGAGACAAATTTGTAGTTTTGTCTGGTCTTGCAATTTATGAAGAGGCATTTCTTTAACAAAATTGTTAAATGTAATGCTTTATAGTTAATAATCTTTCAATACAATTGCACCTTGGATGGTGTATACTATCCAAAAAATAGACAGTAATTTGGTTTTGTTTGTCAAATGGTTTTTTATTATCAAACTGAATAAAAATTAAGAAAATTTTGATGCATCTGATAAAAATTATAATTCTAAGACAAATAGAAGCTTTATTTTTATAATTATTGCTTTGTTTAGTTACTTTTGCAATCTGTGCAGAGTGAACAAGCTGCAGTGTAGGATTTTTCCCCCCCTGGAAACATCAGGATTATTGAAATCATCTAATATTTTCTCTTTTGTGTGCATGAAATAATATTGTTTAAGTCTTAACACTGAAAATAAAATGAATATATTGCAGTGTTATCTCTGTGTTATATTCTTGCTTCTATAACTTGTGTTATTGCCTCTTCTCTATTTTCCCAATACGCCCTCTTTAATTCTGGCCCTGCTTTTCCATATTTCACACTATCATGTTGCCAGATGAATGATTCTCAGATTGACAAATGCCAATTTCATGGATTCTCCAGCAGCCTTGCCAGGTCCCAAATGGGGGCTCACAATGCCCTTTTTACCTCCCTCTCATTAAGTTATTCTCTCCTTTCCCCTTCCTGTGCTAATTTTCCCAACTGAATCATCACTACAATTCTAATTCAATATTATGCTTAAAACTAGATAATCTATATCTGTTGAAGTCTCAAGTAAATAAGGACTTTACCTTGCTTTAATTGTATTTTTCACATTATATTTTAGCTTTTGTCAGTGCCCATGCTCATTTTGGGTCCTTGTCTCACTCTCTTTTGAGGTCGACCCGATATGTAAGGGGAGGAGAACATATTATTTTTTTAATGTTTCTTTTAGCATTCAGCCGGGATACGTTTTTTAAATGTTTAAGAAAAGAATCAAAATAATTTTTTTGTACACAAGATGTTTTTTCCCTGTTTCCCTGTTTTAATTTTGGATGTTTGTTAATCTGTTTTTTTTTCCTTTCTCTTTTTCTGTTTTGTATTTTATCTTTGGTGGGGGGAAAAAAACCCATGCCATTTAAAGACTGATGTGACCCTCATTTTAACTCATTTGGCATCCTGCTTTGCTGGAACTAAAAGAAGTCACCTAAACAGTACTGATGAAAATAAAAAGAAAATATGAAACACAAAGAAAAAAGAGGAAAAACCATCCTATACCATGTATAATATTTTGGAAAACTAGGCATAAAGTATTCAATATTTGGCATAGCTGGTACTGCAGAAAAAATACGCCTGGTACAATTAAACATGGAATGTAAACGGTTTTAAGTTGAAGGTGTTAGGTTTCTCCCTGCCTCCTCTCCAAATTGCGATCAAGCTCAAAAGGCAGATTAGGCATTGTATGCATGGTTGTCATGGCCTTGCCACATAAATTATCTATGTGGCTTCTTTGGAATGGATGTACTAATGCAGTTAAGTGTAGGTAAGTAAAGGTGTCTGGTTACAGCATATTATATAACTACATAGTTTACCTGTATTTGCATGCACAGTTTATGATCTATTCCAGAGTGCTCTGTGATACTCTCAGGTGAATGACGCTATACAAAAGCCAACTGTACTTTACTGAAAATATCTCAAGGGAAAAACCCCACCTGCTTTCATCTTTGAAGCTGCAATAAGAGCGGGGGGGGGGGGGGGGAGGTCTCTTCATCTAAGCTTATTGTTTTTTTTGTAATAGCAAAAGCATCTGCTGCAGATTTTTCAAATCTATTTTACCACGATAAAATCCTCCTGAACTCAGGAATTAAGTGCCTCTCTTTTATGATAATCTTCCTCTATAGAAATATACCTTCTTCAAAGTATTTAGGTTTTTTTTAAAAAATGGTTTGACCTTTCCAAACAGTGAGATATATTAATGACACATTTTTTCTAAATTCAAGGTGAGTAATTTGTTAAATTAAATGACATTAACGCAAGGCTGTATTTGTTTGTAGCCAGAAGAAGATGATGACACTCAAAGTAGTGCTGGCGATTCACCTACAGGTAACTTTCTGCACATTTCCAAAATATATTTACTGCCTGATTCCAGGGTTGTTGGTTTTTTTTTGTTGTTGTTGTAAGTAGGATACTTGGAATTATTACTGTAGAAAGAAATAGTCTTTCATTACACTGGTTGACAAGACGGATCTTTTTATTGCAACATCTCTGTGCTCTGATAATATAGGGAAATGCTTTTAAGAACATGCTTGATGATTTCATGATAACGAGGAAGTTGTCTTGTGAAGTCTATATGCACAAAATTGAGATTGGATTCATTTGTCCACATAAGGGGATGACAATATGAGGAGGAACTTGTTCTTGGGAAAATTACAAAATTAACAAAGTTTGGTATTATTGTATTTCATTTACACGTGCAAACCCAGAAGCTTACTTTGCTTCTTAGAAGGATAGTTGATTACACTTTGAAGGATAGTTCATGTGCATGGGGCCAAATAGGGCCCCAAAATGCCATATGGTCTTTGGTCTCTGAAACAGTTCCTGAAGTTGTCATGAAACCATTTAATGTCTAAAATTAAACTGTATTTGCATGCACAGTTTATGCTCTACTACTCCAGACTGTGCTGTGAAACTCTTAGGTGAATGATGCAATATAAAATCCAACTATAGTTTACTAAAAATATTTCAGGGGAAACTGATTTAAAATTTAATGAGCAAAAGATGACATTTAAAAAAAAACTTAAGTAATCAGATTAAGTAGATGTAATTTGTTTAATTTAGTTCTCATTAAATGACTATATATATATATTTTCTGAGGTTTTTGCGTGTGTTTGTATGTAGGTCTTTGGTTATTTGGGTTTTCTCCCGCGTAAAATTGGAGGTTTCTTGGCAACATTTCGACGAAGTCTGATTCGTCATCTTCAGGCTGGTGTTCTCGGCTTCGTGCTTCTAGGAGCAATGTGTATGATCGCAGCTGTTTCTTCCTTTTAACTGCCAGTGGGGGTGTGAACTGATTGGGTGGGAGCTTGGCTGTGTTCTGATTGGGCAGAGGTGTGTTCTGATTGGTTGGGGGTTTGGCTGTGCTCTGATTGGATGGGGGGTTGGCTGTGCTCTGATTGGATGGGTGTGTGTGTCCCTGTAGAGGTCAAATATTTATTCCTTTTAATTCATAGGTATAAATGTGTGATATTTTTGCAATCAGAGTTTTTCCTATGTTGAAAAGATGTTAAATGGCCATGGTGGGATGAAATCTCTAATCATCACTTTCAGGCCTGTCAGACATTTACAGGGAGGAGTCATAAAATATGGGTGTGTCTGGCTGAAGAGGTCCAAGAAGGCCGAAATAGTGCTATCCCAGTCTCCCATAAGTCTCAGAAGAAACAACATAAAATGTCTGACAGGCCTGAAAGCGATGATTAGAGATTTCATCCCACCATGGCCATTTAACATCTTTTCAACATAGGAAAAACCCTGATTGCAAAAATATCACACATTTATACCTATGAATTAAAAGGAATAAATACACACACACACACACACACACACATACATATACATACACACACACACACACACACACACTACACTATTCCCTTTTGGTTAAGCAACATTACACAAAATACAAAAAAAGAATGTAAAGTAGCAACTAAAGGTAAGAATTGAAAGAGATAAAAAAACCTAACTGGAAGCATTTACATCACCACTATTCACTATACCTCACCATATTTTTACATGCTACAATCTTTGCTTTAATGACAGTCTTCAGTCACAATTATATACTATGCTATATAGAATTATACATAATCTTTCCTTCTTTAAACTTCTCACTTGTCTGTTTTTGAGGATGTTTTACATTTATCAATTTGCACACTGCTCCATAATCTAACCACAGTACTTTAAATAACTCCAGTTATACCGTCTAAACCCACAGTCTTACAGTTTTTCAACATTTTCATTGCATTGATGGCTCCTCATTATTTTTCAATTTATATTCAATTTACATTTATAGCATTTATTTTAATCCTATTCTACAACATAACAATGCAAATCTCTAAAGCAATTATTCCAGCATTTCCTCGCTTCACTTTCATTCCAAGTCATTTCATTGTTTTTATTCTTAGTTCCATTCTGTTGCTTATTGTCATCAAAATCACCTTGCATTTTCTCTGACATCATAACTGTTCCTTGCACTTTTTAACTACATTCTTTGCTATTTCCTTTTTCTTTATGTACAATTATACAATACCTTTCACACTCATTTTTTGCATAAGTCATTTTGTTACATGGTTCTTTTTCTTCACAGCTTTTTCTCATCTTTGATCCAACAAGCCTCATTGTTCATACTTCTATTATAATTCATACTTGGTTTTCCAAATCACCTCATAATGTTTCCTGTACAGTACTCTCTAAATTCTTTTCTTCCATTCATTCATATCATCTTACGGAATACAGTAACATCTTCTCCTAGATACCATTTTTCCTACTTTCAGACAGACCCACCAGTCTATATCATACTAGTTTGTACTTTTAAAACATTGTTTTTATATACAGATTCTTTCTCCTTACAAGCCTCCATATTCCACTCTCCAAGTTGAGATCATCTTCATTGAAATCTGTCATATTTTTCTTAATTTCACTGGCATACCATATATTTTTTCTTTCTTTCATTGTATCTGTTAAGTCATATTCATGACTGTTTACTCCGCTTATACTGGTATTTCAAATTACAATACAGGTAGTCCTTGACTTACAACCGCAATTGAGCACAAGATTTCTGTATTAAATTAGACATTTGTTAAGTGGGTTTTGCCCCATTTTACAACCATTCTTATCGCAGTGTGTTAAGTGAATCACTGCAGTTGTTAAGTTAGTAACACATTTGTTAAATGAATCCAGTTTCCCCATTGACTTTGCTTGTCAGAAGGTCTCAAAAGGTGATTGCATGATCCCAGGACACTTCAACCGTCATAAACATGAACCAGTTACCAAGCATCTGAATTTTGATCATATGACCATGGGGATGCTTCAACAGTCATAAGTGTGAAAAACAGTCATAAGTCATCATTTTTAGTGCTGTTGTAACTTCAAATGGTCATTAAATGAACCGTTGTAAGTCAAGGACTATCTGTACCATGGTCAGCAACAGATGAGCCCATGAAAATTGATCTCTACTGCTCATCACTGCTTCGGTTGACTGAAGTTTTAAAGTAACGCTTAGTAAAATAGATTACTACCCTTACCTTTACCCATTGCTCTCAGTGGTACAACCCTCCAAAAGCCAAATATAAAGGACAGCTTGGGCCTCCCCCAAAGTTGCACAGCCTTGCATTATAAAATAATCTTCCTGCTTTTCATTTAGGTGGCTTAGGCAAAATAGTTTACAGGTACATCATCCAGGGTCCAGCCTCTTCTTAACAGAGGCTCTTAACAGTTTCAGTTTTCAAAACATCTTGTCCAAGAAATATTTCTCTTTGCAATCTTAGAAAGCCACTCTTATGTGTACTGATAATGGTGTTCTCAATATCTTACCCAGGGGGGACAGTATTAAAGATATAAAATAAATTATCATGATGTTACTATATAGGTGGTTTCACATACCTATCTGCTTTTTGTGTAGTAAAGATCAGTGCCCTCTTTAGTTGGAGGAGCACATAGCAACCAATGGTTCAATGCAGAAATAATGAGCCAATTTTATAATCAGAATATTGTTTCAAATGGAAAACTGTAGTTTAAGAAAGAAGAAAGATTTGCTTCAAATGAACATGCAACAAGAGGAAGGGAGGGAGGGTAAATGGGGAAGCAAATTGGAATACAGTCTAAATCATCATGAACAAGGCTCATTACATCTGAAACATGTCAGAGAATTTTATTTACCAGAAAACAGTGGAATAACTCCCTAATATAATTGTAATTCTAGCTTTGAAGAAGTCATGTGCAGAAAATGGCTCTTGCTCTTTGTGTACATCTCACCAGCCAACCATCGGTGACCTACTAAATGATGAAGACTTGCTGTATACGATGAGGATCAAATTGGATCCATCCCACCCGACAGTGAAAAACTGGAGAAACTTTGCAAGCAAATGGGGAATGACTTACGATGAGTTGTGCTTTCTGGAACAGAAACAACAGAGTCCCACCTTGGAATTTTTGTTACGGAACAGTGACAGAACTGTGGAGCAACTGATTGATCTCTGTAAATTATATCAAAGAGTTGATATTGAAAAAATACTGCAGAAGTGGGTGGAGAAGGAATGGCCAAAAAGAGGCCATGGGACCTATCAGAAAAACATATAAAGGAGAAAAATGACAGCGTGGAATGGGGTTTGATTGACTTTGCTTCTGGTGTGCATAGATCTTTTTTTTTCCTTAGAGAAAGGACAACATACCTTACTTATTTTTACAGCATAAACTGTATTTAACCTTTGTAGTGATAAGGATGACCTTTAATTATGAATCAAGTCAATGTCTTTCACAGATGTCGAAGTCTACAGTACTCAGACTTTTGAAGCAATAAGAGAAACAATGAAAATTATCAGCATGCTCTATAGGATAGCTGCATAATCATTTACTTTTGTTTAGCAGTATTTGTCCTGTATTTCTCTCTGACTGGAAATTGTATAGAAATTAAACATAGAAGGAAAAAAGGAGGTCCTCTTCAAGGAATAATCCATGCCTGTACTTGTGCATTTGGTCTTGTTCCATCCCTTTCCAGGTCACCTTTGTTCATGAACAAACCAGCAGAAGATACTGCAAATCAGAACTGGGATAGTCTCATATGACTTCATCTGGAAGGGAGAACTTTTATACCTAAAGATATATATGAACAGTACAGAAATAAGCCATGTTTTCAATCATACACTGTAAAAATATAGCATCAGATGTTGGCATTGTGCTTCAGTCAAAGAACATGTAATTGGCAACAATTCCTTTTGCACCAAATTGATCTTAAAGCTCAAATTTAAGAAAAAATAAAATCTCACAACACTGAAACCTATCTGTAACTTCATTTCAAATCCTTATTTAATGGGTGACACAATTAATTGTCATCTTAATTGCAGTCTCAAAATCTCTGACTGAGAAGTATATCTCCTTGATTTAAGACTGCATTTTTAAAATTATCATGTTAGGGATCATTCAAATCTTTCCTCTTCTGAGATGATTGATTCAAAAGCTGATCATTTAATGTTTGCAACAACCTGTGTTTCAACTCATTTAATAATTTTAGAGAAACTATTATAAGCAGCATACTAATTAAGTGTATTTGTGCCGCATAAAGCATCACATTTTAAGATAAATAGTATTCTGAACTGTGTACTTAAATCACAGAATTATCAAGATCCAATCCTTGATACGTGCTTTTTTTAGAGTATGCAGAATCTCTATCTGCCTTTGAATTGAAGTGGTTAGATCTCAAGTGTAGATAATATATTAAAATATTTTAAGAGTGATTATGTTAATTGGAATTGCTCATTCCCTCTAGCAATTAGAAAATATGTTCAAACATGTTTTCAGAGACAGTTTGAAAACTAGGGCTACTCCAGGGTATTACAAAGCACTTATCTTCTCTACAATATTATAATAAAATATTATAAAGCATGTATTAATAATTTCAGGGATACCATTGAAATATTATCAGAAATTAATCTTTAAATGAATTGGAGTCACTTGGCATAGTGAACACACTTTAGTTTCTATAGCACACAACAATGTGGGCAGAAAGCCAGCTCAATATTAAACTCAGACATTGTTTGATCTCATTACAAATAACCATAAAATGCAAATAAAAGACTGTATGCTGGAATGTAGAAGAGTTGCTCACATGTATTAGAATATAACTTATAAGAAAATGTGAGTTCAAAATCTTCATTGTAAGGAATTTGGTCTTAAAACCTAAATTCTGAAATGTACTTCCTAACAAGCTTCTATCTTAAGTGTAAAGAGACCTGGGTTTTCAGTAGAAATATCATTTTCAGATATGATATGCTCTGGAAAATGTCACTAAAGATTGGAGTAAAAATGCTGCTTTCAGGAAGAATACTTACGGGGAATTGAGCTATTAGACTATTCTACTAAACTCAAGCATACTTAATTGCAACACATGTTTTTATAGTCGTAGCTCTTTAGAGCTATGCTTGAAAATTAAGCCATTTCTATTACTGTATTACTTTCTATTACTACTATAGTAGTACGCTGAATTTTAAAACTTCTAATTTTATTAACATATTCCTTTTTTGTAATAGATTTGAGTTCAAAGCATTTTGTGTGTGTACTGGTATCATCAATCTGTTATGTTTGTTACATGTTTTTGATATACAGTTTTAGAAGAAATTTTGTTTTTCATCCCATTTTTGTTTTTATTAAGAACGTTACTGTTACTTTTCTACACTACTTTGTTGTAACTATTTAAGATATGCATTTCAGTCATTAAAAGACTATTCTCAGAAGATGCGCAATCCTAGAATTTGGACTCTGTTTAGGATACAGTGGAATTTATTAAAATGAAGATCTGTGAATTCAGAGTTTTACTCTCACTGAGAATAGAAATATTTCCTTCCTTGTATAGTAATTATAAACAAAAGAGCTCTTTGGATCACAATAACTGTCTATAGAGTTTGGTCTCTTCTTAGCACAATATATATGTTGCCATACCTTATGAACAATCACTTCTAGTTGTCTAATTTCATCTCAGAGAAGTCATATAAACAGATATTTTAAAATGCTTAATTCACTCCATTACAAGCTCTTTCAGTGAACTGTCTGTTTGTTTACTTTCACAAGGAAGGAATTTATTTTTTTGTGATATGCAAGGTATTTTAAAACCAAGCAAATCCTATATAACGGGTGTTAAACTCACAATGACACATTGTCGTCATGTATTGGAAATTTTTTCCCCTTCGCTAAAATGGGGGTGGCCAGTGCATGACGCATCTGGCCCATCGGCTGCGAGTTTGTCACCCCTGATATACAGAGAGACATTATAGATTCCCTCCTCTTCCTTTCCTCTTTTGCAATATTTATTTTTTTAAAAAAATATTTTCCATTTAATCCACAATGTTATGTAAACATCAAAGCAATACACATTTCAAATCATCCTGTGAAATAATATATCCTGTAACATAATCTTAATTTATCCAATAAGACCGTGATGGCGAACCTATGGTATGTGTGCCCGAAGTGGCACATGGACCCATTTGCCTGGCATGCACGATGTCGCCCATCCTCTGCTGGGTTTCTGGTGTGCATGCACGTGGCAATCAGCTGGCTTTTGTGCATGTGGCAGTGCCGGAAACCGGAAGAGCTGGTCTTCCATTTTCTGCGTGGCAGTAACTGGAAACTGAAAGTACCTTATCCGGTGCACGCATGCCCCCTGGGCAGCTCCTTTTCCTGGTTGTGGCCCTGACGAAAGTGCATGCATGCGCTCCCTTTTCAGCACTCCGTGCCGAAAAGGTTTGCCATCACTGCAATAAGACACATATTCAAAGTGTTGCCTTTATCTTACTTCCAAAAGTTATGCAAGAAATCTGTGTGTAGTTACATCTCCAATATTTATTTCTGATTATATGAGATGTTAAATCTACATCTAAATTACAAGAATACATCCGCATTGTACATTCTAGATGAATTTAGATTTACATTAAAAACTAAATCTTTTAAAATTGGAATTGACAGTGTTTCCAGCAGGGAATGCATCAGAGGTGGGTTTCAGCAGGTTCTGACCAGTTCTGTGAACCGGTAGCGGAAATTTTGAATAGTTCGGAGAACCAGTAGTAAAAATTCTGACTGGCCCAGCCCCCATCTATTCTCTGTCTCCCAAGTCCCAGCTGATAGGGAGGAAATGGGGATTTTGCAGTAACTTTCCCCTGGAGTGGGGAAGGAATGGAGATTTTACAGTATCCTTCCCCTGGAGTGGGGAGGGAATGGAGATTTTACAGTATCCTTCCCCTGCCACAGCCAGCAAGCCATACCCAGAGAACTGGTAGTAAAAAGTTTTGAAACCCACCACTGGAATGCATCCAGGAGTCTCCTGGCCTATCTGCATGTATTTTCAAACATCTGCCCATCTCAGCAGAAGGAAATTATAATCATTAAGTGTTAACATCTGAATTATCTCTCTGTTATCCAATTTCCTAGTTGAAATTTGTTTGGGTTATAGTTACTCATAAAATTTCTGCTGGCGACTGCTCTGACTCCAACAAGCAGTTTTAACTTCAACGTTTGCTGACACCTTCAGAGGTCAGCCTTTAGCAGACAAGGAAGCTACTGTGAAATATGAAGAACTCTTCAAGTTTTTATGAATTTATGAGCCACAAAACAAAAACAGGATTGATGTTCCAATCTGCAGTTGCAAAGATTACTGCCATAGCCATTTAATAGACTGTAAAAGTTAGTTTCGTTATATTTTATTTCTCCTTGAACATACTGTAGTATGTGTGAATATTATTTTTGAGAGTTTGCTTGTATTCTCACCACAATCTTTATTTCTGAAATGTATTTATGAAATTAAAATGGCTTATAAAATAATTAGTATGCAAAGATTTATGAATAGCTGTGCCACTATAGCATGCTAACTAGATAGGAAAACCCATGAAACTTATTTGCTTCATAATTAAGCATACATGGCCTAAAGCAGAAATCTCTAACCTTGGCAACTTTAAGACTTGTGGCCTTCAACTCCCAGAACTCTGGGACTTGAAGTCCACAAGTCTTAAAGTTGCCAAGGTTGAAGACCCTGGCCTAAAGAAGACTCACCCCACCTATTGATGAATTGTAGTACTGTAATGCATTAAAGTCTTTAGACATCTCAAGTAAGCATTATTTCACATTTTAATGGATGGAGAACCCAATATATTTTGCTGCTGAGATGAAGGGTAAGTTGATGCCTGTCCTTCAATAGAAAGTTCCTTGGACTAACAGTAACAATAGATGTATCCTCTAACATGAGGGTGACACCTGGTGTTACTCACCCTTCAAGAACGCATCCATCTTATTCTGACTAATAAACTTCACTATTTTTCTTCTTTCTACAATCCTTTTCTATTGTAGAAACCTTTCTGTATTAGAAAAAGTTTAGACATCTTCAGTGGTTTATTTTGAGAATAAAATGATTGGGAGATCAACGTTTCAAGGTCCTTGGGAAAAATTCAAAGAATAGAAATAAAAATCAAGGGAATAGAAATAAGAAAATAAAATAAAGAAGAACATTTGAAAATAAGAAATAAAAATTGGCCCCAGTGAAAATTCTAGGTTGATTTGATCAATGTTTCATCCGATTGTTTTCTTGACTCTCCACGGTATTCTCAGGAGTCTTCCCAAAGTTCAAAGGCATCAATGCTCCTTCCATCTTGCTTCTTCAAAGACCTACTAGCCATTGGAAGATTTAGCTAAATCTTCTTCCAGGGCCGAGCAAACCCTGCGCAAAAAGGTTTCCGGAGTTTCATGCAACTCTTGTTCCTTTAAGTATGGGAGGGGCGTCTCTTGTTGGGATGATGTCATTGTTCGGGATCTTGTGAACCAGGAAAAGGAAGAATGCCCAGGCACCATTTTAAACCGTGGGATCGGTAAGCATGATAAACGCGAGGTGAAAGCAACCGCTGCGGTTTTGGCCGGAAGGCGAAGAGTGCGCGCCCCAGATGCGGAGGTGAGTGAACTTGAGAACATCCGCCGTAGAGCAGCTGCAGAGAGTTAAAAGCAAAAAAAAAGATGCAGCTGAAAACCGTAGCGACCGGCTTGGAGTCAATTATCTGGTTTGGAGGAGCGGATGGGAAGGCGAATCAAGTCAAGGGAAACTTTAGAAAAGATCGTGGACCGTGCGCCATCCAGCGGAAATTAAATCCGGTTGGTCTCCGTGGATTGGACTTCGGGGGGCTGCGTGAAATTAGCTGGAATTTAAAACCGACTTTAGGTAGGGCCAGCCGGATCGGAGAAAGCAAAATTTCGAATACTGGTAATTAGTTTGCTCGTTTAATTTATCAAGGAACTAACCTGGTTTGGGTTTTAGAAATGTAGATTTTTGCGTGGCTGTCATTAGACATCGAGCCATCCATCTCTTCAAAAAAAAGTATTGGTAGCAAAGGGTGAAGGTTATGGGTTTTCCCCCATTATTTGCTAATTAAGATAAAGAAAGTCAGTGTTGTTATAATAGAAGAACTGCAGTGGCTGCAAGAGTGTGAAATTCTGGCTTGATCCCATCCTTGCGGTTTTAATTTGTAATTGGTTTTAACGGTTGTTTTAAATTGATGGCCAAAATTATTTAATGTCTTTTAAACTGTTTTTAAATTTTATATGTTGTGTTTTATCGTGGTTGTTCACTGCCCTGAGTTCTGTTGGAGAAGGGCGGTATACAAATAAAATAAAATAAAATAAATAAATAAATAAATAAATTGCCTAGTATTGTTTTATCCGTTTGCCATGGAGACGGCTAGTGCACAACAATCCTATAATGTAGTCTGATATTATCCAGTCTCTTGGTACTGTGTGGTTGTTGTTGTTTTTTTTAAGAAAATGATTTAAGGGGCTTGGCTGGGAAATTCTCTAAAGTAGCTATCTTGTTTATTAAAAATCAGAGGGGATTGTAATGTAATATTGGATTAGTCCTTTAAGAGAGCCAGAAGATTGCACTGGGTTGCTTTCCTTGGCCTTGAGACTAAAATGATACAGCACCACATACTTCCTCATGAGTTATTTTGATAGCGTCTTGTGATAAAGAAAAAGTCTTGTGATGGTGTTTGAGTCTTTGCTTTAGGGCAAAATGGCCTGGAGAGCTGAGTATGGGGAAGTCAAGTAGCGGATATTAACCATGCCTAAAATCAAGTATTTTTAAATTAAGAATTTTGATTATTATAATAATAGAGTAAAAACTAAACAAAGTAAATAGGAGTAAAAAGGGAAAGGGAAAAAGAAAAGGAAAAAATTAGGAAGTTCCTGAAAATCAAGAGGGATGGAGCCAGCCTCATGTGGGGGAAGGGTGGGAAGAGAACGATCCATAAGATGGATGCCATGTCAGAAAGGGGGCTCCTCCTGGTATTGTGGAGCTGATAAGAACTTGACCTCTGAATTTGAGAGTGACATTTATCTTTGCAAAAGGGACTTCTTTGCCCATCCAAAAATATGAATCGCCAAGTATAACAGGGAGAGCAAAAAACATTAAGGGGGAGGGGAGTCAAGTCTTCTATAAAAACAAATGATACATTCATTTGGTATGGGCTACAGTCAGAAAGCAAGTGATCAAACACTAAGACATGATTACATATGAGACCTGAATAATAGAAAATATTGATTTTAGATAATACCATATTCCACATTTATGGAAATTTGTGGGTTACTTTACTCTTTCCCAGCTGGTTCATATCTTTCTCAAGACTTGCAAGTATATTAAAGGAATTTCCGTACTTTCACTTTCTGTTGTGAAGTTGCTGAAAAAGGAAGTTCTTGCCTGCCAAAAGAAACGACCTAGAGAAAAACATGTTTTTTTAAAGTTAAAAAAGAGCCCTTGACTGCCATGTTAAAGGAGCTAATGTCATCTTTTAAATGCTAATAAAAGCCTAAAATTTGAGGCAGCACTAGATCCTACCAAGTGCAGCTCCCTACCAGACAGCATCCTGTGTCATATTTTCTGCTGGATCTGAATGGGATGGGCGGAGAATTGGTCTCTCAAATAACCTAGTCCTTTGCCACAAAGAGCTTTAAAGATAAAAATAAACATCTTGAATTGGACCCAGAAGCAAAGTGTGATGTGCAAAAAGTAAAATCCACAGAGCAGAGGTGTAATATTGGCCATTCTAAGAACACACATAACTGCTCCCATTTCATATATGAAATGGCAATTAGAGAAGATATTGGGTGTGTGGAGGAAAATCATAGTGATTCTTTAAAGAAAG
Organism: Arizona elegans; assembly: GCA_022577455.1. Classification (NCBI taxonomy): domain Eukaryota; kingdom Metazoa; phylum Chordata; class Lepidosauria; order Squamata; family Colubridae; genus Arizona; species Arizona elegans. The sequence continues at coordinate 266,677,918 of JAKOOJ010000001.1, forward strand.
ATCACTAGTTGTACTAGTAGCAGTGATGACTTTTTCTTTGAGTTCACGATTAAGCATGAGACAATTTAAGTTCTGGGCATTTTAAAAACATCTCTTCCTTAGAACTATTTCAGATGTTGATTTAGAATTCTGTTTGTCAAGAGATAGCCCACACTGATTGAAAGGCTTGGGAGTTTTAGATGACCTGTCAACTCCGTAGTTTAATAATGTTAAGTCTCCCGCAGTAGTTTACATCTGTTCTCCTCCAGATAACTTCATACTCAAAGGTAACAGAGGTTTTTGATTTCTCTTTCCAAACATTTCCTTTGTGTTTCCTTTAATGGTTCTCTCAAGATACTTACGTATTCAGTTATGTTCAATTAAAATGTAGCTCTACAACTTTACCTTTCAGATATTGTTTGCATTTGGATCGTACAGAGGCTACAAACATCTAAAGCTGAGAAGACAGAAAATGATGTCTTTGAACAATTTTCACAGGACAGTCCGGAGCCCAGTGATTATCTCTTCTTTCTTGTTGACCCCATTCAGTCTTTAAAAAAGGAGATTTCTGAAGTGAGAGGTTGGGGAAAGAAGAGGAGAAGAATAAGGGCAGCAAAGCGGCAATAGAGTTGCCATGCAGAGCAGAAAAATAGACTTTGAACTCTGCCTGCTCAAATATGTTTCCCAACTGTTTGGTTTAGAATAATTGTAGGTCTCAAACCTTAATCTAGCTTTTACACTGATGACTTGTTTTACATGGCTTATTGTAAAACTGGTTTGATTATATTAATTGCCTTGAAATCATGTATTACAATAAAGGTCTCTGACAATGTTTTCTTATATAAGTGTTGCTGCACACAGCGACGTGTCTAACTCCTTATTCTCAGCAGTTGAGTGAAAAACGAATGGCTCAAGTCAGAGAAATATTGATCTTGCAGATTCACATTTCGATTTAGAGATTCTGAATCTTAGGAATTATCCTTAGGAAGAGATTGTCTGAACTAACTAAACTAGAAGAACATGCTAATTATTTTACTATATTTAGGTTAAAAAAAACCCAAACATTGTGAAAACTTGATTTTTCCCTTTAAGTTGCAAGGCTAGAAATTACATATCCTCTCTTTTTAAAATAGGTTGTTCCATATGCTGGGACCTTAATGGATGGTCTTTCACCTGGAGACCTTGTAATAATACATGGATTTGTTCCTGAAGATTCAGAGAGGTAAAATTAAAAATGTTTTATTAAAAGCTATTGTGTAAGGATATTGTGGGCAAGCACCATATATATTTGTTCATTTATTGAAATGGTTCGGTCTTTCTTTTGAGAAATTAAAGCTTTTGAGGAATGTTAAACTTTCCCTACAATAATGATTGTCAGTTGATATTAGATCACAAAATTGCTGGTGAAAGTATTTACATTATTTTGTTAAACCAGTCCACAAACTTACATTTGCGTGGATAAAGTAACTGATTTTAGTATTGCATACAAGAGACCATCTTATACCATTGAATAAGAAATATAAATATGAAAAGAAATGAGCGAATGTTTCTAAGATCTGCCTACATATGTAATAAATTTTCAAAATATTAGCTAGAGTTATGACACTGTCCTGTAGAATTACCATAGCCACAAGTGTGTTATTTTAGGGATGTCCGTGGTCCCATAAGAAAACTCTGTCCACATGTTGGAGATCATATCAGAAGTTAGAAACAATACTTCTAAATCCTATATATTGTTCTTTGAAGATGTCATTATGAGTCTGGGCAGGCTGTAGAATGAATGTTCCTATTGATCCTGCTCAAAATTCTAAGTTCATATAACAGGGGTGGAATATGGAGCCAACAGTTTGAAGGTTCTCAATTTCTAGAAGTTGTTTGCTGCTTCAACAAGATTGCATTGACTCTAGTGTGTTTGACTTTACTAGGTTCCAGGTAGACTTTCAGTGTGGCAACAGTATAAAACCTCGTGCGGATGTAGCCTTTCATTTCAACCCTCGGTTCAAAAAATCCGGTTGCCTAGTTTGCAATACCTTGCAGAAAGAAAGATGGGGTACAGAAGAGATCACTTATGAGATGCCTTTCGAAAAAACAAAACCTTTTGAGATAGTTTTTATGGTTCGCCATGATAAATTCCAGGTAAATTGCTAGGATTTAATTATTTATCAGCCAGTTATCAATACTAGTTCAATAAATCCTGTCCAACTGCAACTATATACTGAGCTCCCATTGATTTCAACAGGTTAAATTTAAGTTTAGGCTTAAATTACTTTGATTTCACTGGGAGTACTAACTACTTAAATTTATCTAAATTTTATTTTTTTGGTTAGATACTTTCTGGGTCAGTGCTCTTAATATTGTATTTATTTAGCTTCTATTTTCCACATTTTGGCTTTTTAATAACTTGCAAGATACTTAACAATCAAAAGTGCATTTAACCGAATGTAATTGAAACCTAATTAGATCACTGCTATCAACAAAACAGCAAACCCAAAAATATGCATCCTACCCCACAACTCTGCAATCAAATCCCAAGATGAAAGTCACTTTTGTCTATTGGTGGAAGGAGAAAAAGTCTCTTATACTGTTCTTTAAAGTTTGAATGGATGTGGTGGTGGATGTGAGTAAAACAGAAAGAGGACATGGTGTAAACTTCAGAAAGGTTTTTCAGTTTTTTAGGAATACAGCATATAGCACTTAGCCTTATATACCGCTTTACTGTGCTTTGCAGCCTTCTCTAAGTGGTTTACAGAGTCAGCATATTGCCCCTAACAATCTGAGTCCTCATTTTACCCAACTCGGAAGGATGGAAGGCTGAGTCAACCTTGAGTTTGTTGAGATTTTGTCAGAGTTTGTTGCAGCACACACAATCAGACAATTCAGCAGGATTCAAAACTTCTTTATATATATAATAACGCATAAGGCAAATCTACAATACCCATGCTGGTTTTTACAACATGGTAGGGAGAAGAGATTGTAAGTAGGTACAAATACAGGCGGGGGACAGCAGAGACAAGACTTCTCCTATATACAGAACAGTTGAGCTAAGCCACACCCAGGCTCCTAGCTGTCTGAACCACCAAACAACCCCCTTTGGCTGACCTTGTTGCTATGCCTATTCCAACTCATGAACTTTTATACACTGACAGATTTGAACTGCCAAATTGCACTCATGTAAGAACCATATATTTCAGAATGAATGGCACTCTCGAGTATGACTTCTAGATCCAAGTAGATAGGAACAAAGGACATTTTCTTCCCTGCAAGTACCTACTCCTCCTATCTTGCACTACTGGTTGATGTGTTAAATAATGCTGTTCCTAATATGCCAGAGGTGGTCTTAATGAAAAGCTGGGCAAGATTCAACCCTGTGGATCGTTTTATTAGCACCTTGAAATCTAACCACTAGAGAATGGTGCAAAGGCACCCCTTTAATTCACATATAACTCTAAACTAGGGATTGGCAGGCTGTATATGGCTCCAGCCTTCCAGCTGTGATCTCAAGAGCCTCTCAAAGATAACAAACATTTCAGAAAATTGGTGCTTCAAGTCTTGCAAAGGCAAGTATTTCAATATTTGCAGTGATATAAAGGGACACCACCCAAAAAAAGTTGGAATCCCCTCAAGAGTTGGATTGACTTTTTTTTCTTACATTGTCAGAGGTTTTGCTGTATTAGCCTTACAGTCATCCATTATTTCGATTATCCTGTCATGCTAAAAATAGATTTGAAAAGTTTGACCAAATTTACTGCACTGTTATTGTAGAAGTACCAGCCACACCCATTATGGCCTTCACCGTCAAAAATAAAAGGCTACTTTTTATAAAATGCCTTAAGATGTGTTTGATTAATTTAAAAATAATTTGTTATCTAAACTTTATCAGTGCTTCTGTGTAAAATATTCAAATTTTAGTTGGCTGTTTTTTACAGGTGTCAGTTAATAAAAAGCATGTGTTGCTGTATAAACATAAGATTAATTTGGAAAAAATCGACACTCTTGCAATATCTGGAAAAGTGAAAGTTACATTGATTGGAATTGTTTCCAACAAGGTGAGTTATTACAAGAGACAGCCTGTTACTTTGGCATTGCTCTAAGTATAAAATATTTAATCTATTTCTTGTAATATGTTGCTATGCAAGGTATAAATTCATGATGTGAATAGAGTGGATTGAACCATTCGCTCCATAAATAGAATTATGAATTGGAACATGCAATTTGCTCACACATTCAGTGTAAGGAGCTATCTCGTTCTAAAAGATCAAATTACAGCAATAGCACATAAATGCATTTATGAAGAAATTAACAACACTCTGCATTTTATATTTTTACATTGTAAATGTGAATATTGTAAACAAAACAGGCATTAAAAGCAAATATGTCAATATTTTTAAAATATGACATTTCATTTTATATTTTTATATACAGTTGGACAAAGTACAGGTAGTGCTCGACTTACAACCATAATTGAGCCCAAAGTTTCTGTTGCTATGCGAGATATTTGTTAAGTGAGCTTTGCCCCATCTTACAACTTTTCTTGCCATAGTTGTTAGGTCAGTCACTTTGGTTGCTAGGTTAGTAACATGGTTGTTAAATGAATCTGGCTGCCCCCTTGATTTTGCTTGTCAGAAGATCGCAAAAAGGGATCACATGACCCCGGGACACTGCAACCATCATATATATGAATCAGTTGCCAAGTGTCTGAATTTTAATCACATGATCATAGAGATGCTGCAATGGTTGTAAATGGGAAAAACTGTCATAAATCACTTTTTTTCAGTGCTATTGTAACTTCGAACAGTCACTAAACTCACTGTTGTAAGTCAAGGATTACCTGTAATAAGTTTCACACTGTTTGCCTCCTAGCAGCTCACAATCACAAGTGGGCTATGCAAACAACCAGTACTAGTATATTCCTTTCAATAAATTCCTCACTGTATACCTGCTTATTCTCTTGCAATTTGTTCCTCTCCAGTGAATGTAAACACAAACATTTATTTCCCCCTTGCTATTTATTCCAGCAACAGGGGGAGTATTCCAAAGGGCAGGGGAGAGGGGGAAAAAAGAGCTATAAGATTTGGTCTTTTATCCAGCTTCCTCATGAATTGAGTTCTGGAAACCTTCCCTGTTGCTTGGATTCACCTGGCTATTAGGGTTGTATCCTTCTGACTCTTTGAAGGAAAAGAAAGCTAAAGTAAAATCACAAGCACAGTTGTGATTTTTCACTTAGCAACCATTTTGCTTAGTGACTGAGTCTCTGGAACCAATTGTGATTGCTGAACAAGGGCTACTCAGATATCACAATTCAGATAATATTACTACTAATATTATTATTAGTATAATATACTAATCTTCATATATCACTGTTCATATTTAGTTCGTTTTATTTAGTTATATATCTTATGTTGGTTCTCAAGCATCCATAAACATGGGAAATATATTCTTTAAGTTTACAATTCTGTTCTCTTATTTTATATTTAAGACTGTCTCTTTTTTCATACAGGAAGATGTACCTGATAGCTCACAGTTTGTAAGTATCTTTCTAAATACAAACTGTTAGAACATGTTATAGCAGTGACCCCCCCGCAACCTTTTGGGCACCAGGCACCAGTTACCAGTTCTGTGGAGAGAGGTTTTTCCATGGACTGGAGGGGGCGTGGTTTTGTGTGCTGCCTACATCCCACGGATGGGGCTTCGCTTGTTTGATTTCTAGGCCCAAGGATTGGGGACCCTTGTGTTACAGAATGAAAATGAACATAAAAGGACATGAACTTTTCTTTATCTCGATGTAAACTTTTTCATTACAATGGTATTTGCACACAGGAGTGACCAGGGCATAGCTGATTTATGATTTGTCATCCCTGTGACAAAACTCAGTGACTGGATTCAAAATTCTGCTAAGCCAAGGTTTATTGAATAACTCCTACTGCATGCTGTATGAACCAAACAGGTGCTGGTTTAGCAAACAGCAATGGCTGCATTCAAATTATCCTTGAGGGCAGTTTCTTTTGATAGTTTTCTGCAAGTGTCATTTGCAATGGCCACATTAGAGTTCTTTGAAATAAATCCATAGAATTGTGACCTCAAAAATTATCTAATTATCTGCTTGGTGAAAGGTCTGTTAAAGCAGTGCTCCAAGGAGCATCTACTATTTCCTGAGGCAACCTATACCACCAGTTAACAGTTCTTCCCATTGAGTTATTCCTCCTAACATCTAACCTGAATCAATTTCCCTGTAGTTTCAACCCAATGATCTGATCCTGCTTTACAAAGCAATAGAGAACAAATTTACTCCCTCCTTTATATAACAGCCTTTTAGATAGACATTCCAAATGTGGTCTGACTAAAAAAGAGTAGAATAAGACCATTGTTGACTTGGGCCTTTCCTTTTTTCTTTCCTTCACCTTTTCCAGGTGCAGGTGTTCATATTTCTCTGTTAAATTTTATCCTGTGTATTTCAATCCACTAGTCAAACCTGTCAAGATCTTTTTGAATCTTCTCTTAACCACTTCTAGGGTTGTTTTTTTTTTTACATCTATGTATTGGATAATTTTCAACTTCCTTCACCTAGGTCATTAATGAAAATGTTGAATAGCACAGGACCCAAGATTGGGCCTTCTGGCACTCTATTCAATACTACTTTCCAAACTAATGTGGAATTATTTATGAATACTCTCGTGTGGTCATTTGGCCAATTACAAATCTATCTAACAATTGCATCATCTAACTTGCATTTTAATATTTCATTAATGAGGATCACGAGAGAATTTGTGTAGTTCCTTATTGAGGTCAGGGTGAAATATATCTATTGATTTCCCCCTTTTGTTGAAAAAGAGATAAGCTTAATTTGTTTATGATAGACCCAGTTAGGCTTTTGATAAATTGTTGCTTTCCTATCCAAATTAAATACAAAAAGAATACACAAAATTATAGAAGAGGGAAAAAAGCTAAAAGAAGAAAGAAAAACGTACAGTGAATATATTCATAGACATATACGCATATATAAGGTTGTACAATAGACATTTTAACGAATGGAAACCATATTTTGTTAGAATTATCCATAGCTAATCTATATTGATAAGTCATTAATTCATAAATTGCTTGAATAGTTGGATATATGTTTATGTAAAGTATAGAAAACCCACTATCTTGGTCCAGATGTCAGCTCCCAAGCCTTCCCTAATCTGATATCCTTCTTATTAAATCAACTCCAAATCCTGAAACATATATAAAAATTGGTTAAAATATGAGTAGGAAACCAGTTTGGGAGAAACTGAGTGAAGATCATGTGCCAGAGAGCCCAGATTGTCTTCTCACTCATCTTTATTGTATAAGTTCTTTATAGGAACCAAACTTGGATTGAAAGAAATAGAGTTGCTTCAAAGTTTCCAGTATTGCACATGAATGTACAGTATTTGTTCATGCATATTACACAATCTTTTTCCAGTTGAAGGACACTCTTCAAGCTGAATGGTAGTGTCAGGACATAATTAAGTTTGATTAAATAAAAGTCTGTTTAAATTGAGATTATATCTTCCATATATGTTTGGTGGGTAAGCCAAGAAGGCAAAGAGGCGGAACATACCATAAAATGTTCCCGCAATTTCTCTAATTTATATTATTTGTTTACTTTCGCTTAATTCATTCTAGAGGATTACTGTTAAGTTTTGTTTAAACTCCAATATTTGTTCTAAGCTGTTTTGCCTCAGATGGAAAATGGCTTCAGCAACAGCCTTACTGGAAAGAGATAGATGGAAGAAACACATATTAAAAATTAAAAAGTGACATCTTAAAAGCTCTGGATTGAGGAAGAACATTGACCCCCCCCCTTTATATTTAATAGTTTTATCTATCACATGAAAAGTGTACAATACAGAGACATTGGGACTTGATGGTTGTCCTGGAGCATCTCTGTTTTAAATCTAAAGGAGTAAGAGAGAAAGCTTGTCGCAGCCAAGTAGAAAGTAGGCTTGTTCAGATCATTTCTGAATGTGAACTGCCATAAATCTGTAAATGAGTAATAATTGTGAATAATAATTTGTTTTTAATTTTTCCCTTAATTATTATTGGCTTGTCTTTTTAATTATTATTTTAATTATTATATGCCTCGAGTGATATGTAAGTACCAGAAAACCCAGATACATGTTATATATAAGCTGCAGTTTATTAATTTTTGGCATAGGTAACTCTGGGCCTGATTATATTTCCAGGTAATTCCTTATTCAGCGAAACTTAATTATTCTGTTGAGCCTGGACGAACAATTGCTGTTAAAGGAGAAGTTAAAGAAAACGCAAATGGGTTAGTGCATTGGAATACTGCATTATTTGTAACATGGAATATTTTACATGCTGGTATTATTTCAATGGAGGCGTTTGTAATTCATTCCTAAACTTCTAAAGAAAAACTTGAGTTCATAAGAAACATCTGTACATGTATGTCCTTAACCTAAAATGTTCAGTATATCTTTAACCTAAAACCATGCAATTTAGTATCACCCCCCGATTTGTAATGTTAGAGAATGTCCACAAACACCTACTTATCTGGAGAACAGTTTTATACCAATTTAATTAATACAGAGATGAAAGAACAAGAGATGCTGAAATAGGAAAAATCCTGGTGCTACCCCTTGGCCTTTTCAGCAGTGATTTTGCTAAATGATAAATTTCCCCCATATCAGTCAAGATCTTGTTCTCCATACTGGTTGTATTTGCCTGACCCAGATATTTGACATGTTTGTTATCCTTAACTTTGGATATGTAAAGCCTTTAATATAGTTGCTTCTTCCCCTCCTTCCACCAATTGATTCAATAATAGTTCTCTCTTAGGAATGATTTTCGGGTCTGGGGTAGGTATGTGGGCCTGACAGACACTGTACTAACCGTCTGTCATCTGTTCAACTATTCACTGTAATATCTTACACTGTAATGTCTTAGAGCATAGTTCTAAGTCATTATGCACCCAACTTGCATGGAAACTAACAAGAATTATTATCTGGCAGGGAAGTGTCTATTGCCTACTCTATTAACCTATATTCTGAATCAAAGGCAGGAAGATTTCTATAAGCTAGTTGAATTGTGGGCTGTAATTTTTGTCATAACAAGGCTCTTGAGCTATGGGTCTCCAACATCGAGGCAATCTATTCATCAAGACTAGGACTGAAGCTTAAACTTGAAACTGACTTAAATATCCATGTCACCAGAAAAGTGATAGTGAAGTTTAACATATTCCATGTTTAACTGGAATGTTGGCAGGAAAGAGATGAAAATACAGTTCCATCCTGGGTGAAGGCACAAATGAACAGGAAGGAGGGCTAATGGAAGCTGCAGAGCTGAACGTAAGAGGCCACTAAGTTGGAGGAAGGCTAAGGCTACATAACTGATGTCACCATTTTTATTTTCAGCTTTGCAATTAACCTTAAACCGAGTGAGTCAAGTGATATCGCTCTTCATTTGAATCCCCGAATAAAAGATAAAATTTTTGTGAGAAATTCTTATCTATTCAATAGCTGGGGAGAAGAGGAAAGATCTATTGCTCATTTTCCTTTCAGCCCAGGAATGTACTTTGAGGTAGGAGCTAAACAAAATTACTAAACTGTATATTGCCTATTAATATTTTAGATTTCAACCAAAACTATTTATTTGTATCTACTGTACACTACCATAAGTCACAATGCTGGAGTTGGGTGTCCATATAAATAAATAAATGGCATTAATAATTCACACATTTATGAATTATTTGTGATAAAAGGTGAAGTTGGAGGAGGGGGAAAATTATTATGAAATGTATGGGAAAACATATTTGGACTTCATGAAATGTATGGAAAGCCATACATGTGGACTTCCAACTTCTGAATTTCTGAATTCTGAGAATTAAATACCTCTGTATTAGACCCTAAAATGGTCAGTTATAGCTCTTTGATGTACAGAAATTGGTAACTATATAGAAACAAGATGATATTCAGATGTTTGCATTACATGTTCTTCCTTTTCAAAATTTGAAGGTTTGGCAACCTACTGGATGCAATAGAAAGAACTATAACTATTTGTAGCTTCAGTATTGCAACCCATTTTGTTATAGACAAACAAGTTTTATGGATACATTTAGAAAATAGATTTAAACACTATAAAATTGTTCAAGGGATATAGTGAAGTAGACAGCTTGATTTGATAAAGGATTCTTGAAAGATCAATCTTAATTTAGTGGTATTGCATTGTATTTGTATTCTTTGTATCCTTTCCAAAGAGTTTTGAAGTGCCCCATAAGTTGTCCCAAAGGTGCTTTTTCAAGAGGCAATTTTTCTTTTGAAGACATTTCGCTTCTCATCTAAGAAGCTTCTTCAGCTCTGACAGGAGCTGAAGAATTCTTCACTATCCTGTCAAGAGCTGAAGAAGCTTCTTGGATGAGAAGTAAAACCTCTTCAAAAGAAAAAAACAAGAAAGTCCAGTTTCAGGACAAGAAAGTCCTGAAAAAGCACCTTTGGGACAACAATCACCTGGATGACTGAGAATCTCTACAGACTTTTTGCCCCATAAGTTGATTCTATTGCTATTGACGTTATCCTTCTGAATTTCAGCTGCTGATTTTCTGCAAAGATCATCAATATAATGTTTCTGTCAATGGCACACATATCCTAGAGTACAAACATCGATTTAAGCAGCTTGACAAGATCCGTGTATTGGAAGTCTTTGGGGATATTCAACTCCTAGATGCAAAATGTTGGTAATTGTGCAGTACCCGTGTTTTATTAATTGCTTGCAGAGAATCATCTTGATGTAACCAAAAAGAAAGAAGATTGCAGAAATTTCCCTGTATGTGATCATTTACATTAGTTGAAGTACTGTATCTAATAACTAACCATAAAATGGTCTAACAATTTAGTTTACTAACTACTGACATTGTGCCTAAATGTAAATGACATATTTGAAGAACACTGGGTGCTTTTACAACATTCTAGTGTTCATAGTGAATGGCTTGATTCTCAAGGCGTATGCCCATTAGTTTTTTATAAAGCTCATGAAATTTATGATTAATACTATTATCCTTGAAGTATCTTCTGATGCTACAGCTGAAAAATACTGTTAGAAGCACCAGTATTAAGATGCAATCCAGTACATGCACAGTTGGAAAGAAACTCCACTGAACTCAACAAGGACTGCCTTATCAGTGTTCAGTAAAATTAATAGGCTTCTGTGTATTTCTGTGCAATATATAACATGTTTACATTAAGACTGTTTACCTAGGCAGCGTTTTTTGTATCTCAAATCTACTGCCTAGCATTTTTTAAAATCTGTTATCAAAAATATCTGTAGAATCAGTTATAATTTTCTGCTGAGCTTTATGGAGAATGTTTGGCTTTTCAATCTATAATTAAAATTCTGAAAGTGCAAAGCAATGTGGAATCGTCTATTAAACTGTAATTGTCTCCTTAAAGTGCTTTGGTATGAATAATAGGAAGAACTGAGGGTCAAGATGAAATCAGGTCTTCAGTTAGGACTGTATGAGTTTCTAGATGGGGAAATAAAAGGGTTGAATTTGTTCCCTCAGTTCTAAATTAATGTATTCAGTAGATGTGATAAAATTTTTCTATGTGGCCCAGAAAAGTGATACGAAATTAAACTCAATTCAGTATAGTAAGTGTAAGGCAACCTTTTAAAAACTGCATAAGAAAAAGTAAATGTAGAGAAGTCACACTTAAAATTTTGTTCCTTTTTAATTAAAATGTAAATAGTCTTTTTAACATAAATATTGAGCAAAATGGTCAAATATATTTGTGAAAATATACATAAAACAAAGAGTGAGAAAAAGGTTGTGTTCTCTTGGTCCTTGCAAACTCAGAATAGCTGGTGGGATGGGATTAAAAGTAGCTCTGGAGTGGTTCCCCAAGAATAACTTCAAGCTGCTGAATGGTCTTTTGGCACTGATGCTCCACTTCTTCACATTCATCTGCCAAGAAGACAAAAAGAAATAAACAATTTAGGATTCTCTCAATCTGCATCTTTCCTCTCTACCTTCCAGAGATTGTTTTAGCTGCTTTTCAATCTATATATATAAAAGTGAAATCCCACTCACGCATCATCACAAAATCTCCAGAACCGTAAAGCCTACAAACTTGAAATTTGGCACGTATGTTCCTCTTGGCTTCTAGATGCTTGCCAAGAAAGGATTTTTTGAAATAACGATCCAATCATTAGTATTTCTTATATTATTATTAACACACACTGATGCTAAGGAGTTATTTATTTATTTATTTATTTATGCAATTTAGACATTAGACGTTCTACTCCCCCTCCCCACCTGAAAAGAACTCTGTTCCAACTGCCGTGTGGGCGTGGCCAGCATGTGACTCATCCAGCCTGAGGGCTGGGAGTTTAGACATTCTACCCCACTTGAAAGGGAGAGAAGGGGATAAAATAGGAGATGCCTCTGTGGGGCAAGTCTGAGGGAGAGAAGCGGATAGGAGATGATCATTGGGGCCAGCCTGAGGGAGAGAAGGTAATAAGGTAGGAAAGGGCTCTTTGGGGCAAGCCTGAAGAAGAGACGGGAGAGGAGAGGCTTCTGTGGGGCAAGCGTGAGGGAGAGAAGGGGAAAGGAGAGGCTGATCATAAGTACTCATTAATTTTTAAGCTGTGTCGATTTATCAAATCCGATCACATAGTTTCGTAGCAGAACACGTAGCTAGTTGTTTGCATATTATATATATTTTGAATGTACCTCCTCTCATGGGGAGGAAACTTATACCTTTTCAAATAGATGTCTTAAAATGTATTAATCTTATAATTAAATTTGGGAAAGATTGGGAAACACCAAGGAAACTTTCCCAGTAAGTTCCAAAGGAGGTGTTCTCAGAAAAAGCAATTACCAGCTCTGCCCAAGGAAGAAATCAATTTTCTCAGGTTGCAGAAAATAACATAAATGGGAGTTCAATCAGTGCTTAATTATCAATTTTAATTTTAGAGATTCCCTAATCTACTATTGAACCAACTCAGTACATAGATACACACTGTGTGTGTGTGTGTGTGTGTGTGTGTGTGTGTGTGTGTGTGTACATACATTGAAACAAAACACAAGCATTCTAGACTATTCATTATATAAACTACATTTAATGCTTGAATTAATTCCATTTTCTTCTAAACACTTCCTTACTTGTTTGACACATGACTTTTGAACATAAATACTGTAACATTTTCTTGGAAATAAAATGTACTATCATTGACTTGGATTTTGATACATTCTGTACATTCATGCTGAAAACCCGCCATGGAAAATTTTTGCTTGTAAGTGAGAAAAATATACATCCTCTAATGAATCTGTTCTTAACTATCTTAAACCCAAGGCTATAAGTGCTCATAGGCCCTAAGAATATAGTTTAGTGAGTGGTATCATGCAGCCTGAAGTCCAGCAGTTTTCTACAGAGACAGGATAATTTGCCGCTAAGGTGAAACTGCAGGACAGCCATTCTTGATTAAAAATAGTTTTATGGAGAAAAAGTAATTCAACGCAAAAACAATAAGCAATACATTACCTTCCATAAGTTCAGCTAAGAAAGGAATGGATTCTGGTAGTAGCACCATATAATTCTCTCTTATTTTTTCGGCAAGCTCTAACAAAGCCAACAAAGCCGCAAATCGAACCTAAACCAAAAATAAGTGCAGTCAGCACATTCAATAGCCCAGTCAAAATGGCCCAATTCTGGCTCCCTCCTGTGCAACATCTGGGCACAATCAACAACATTCCAGTTTTTAAAAGACTGACCCCCCTCAACATGCATTAAACCATACTTGCCACCTTGCTTGTCTTAAGCAGAACTTGACACATCTGCCACTAACCTTGGGGGATGCATGCCTCATCTTTAGCAAAATCTGATAGTTCAGGGGCTTCCACAGAGCGTCATCTGCCATTGCAACTGCAAACTGTGCTATACATGGAATCAAATGCACAGTCACTCTCTCCTGGAATCTCTCTTCTCCTCCAAGCATATTTTCCAGCTAAAAATAAAATAAAATAAAATCATTTCCATGCTGAGAAAAAAAATGAAAATTCAACCAACTAGTTAGCCTGACCAAATAATTTGCTGTTACTTAAAGCAATTTTATGCTGGAGCTTTTAGAATTAGAATAATTATTTTATTTAATAGATTCTTTATATACTTTTAATGCCCCTTTTTTAGAATCCACTGATTGTACAAGACTGATAGATTGTTTCTTTATAAACAGTACATCACACAAACTCATTTTCTAAACCGAGTGTGGTGATCTGACAATAAGAGTGGCTGAAAAAGGAACCAGCTTAAATGATTAAAGTACATCTGTAAAAATGGACTAAGAATTACATAGCACAGTGGAAACCTATTAGGTAATAATCTAATAAGAATGAGACTGCTCTCTAACCTGATTGACTAAAGGCAGCATCAATGTTTCTGCCCTCTCTTTGCTCACAAAATGATGAGAATCAAAAAGGAAGATTTTGTACAAACAGTCAAGGCTATACTGTAGTAATAAGCAACTTTTTTCAGTGTCGCCCTCGGAGTCAAAGTAAGCTTCATCTGCATCTGAAATAAACAGCAAAAGATACAGGAATAAAGGTATTTACCCCATATATAAATATGCAATGTTACACTATTAGTGCATTATAATGTATCTTAGTAAAAAAAAATATTTTTCTTCCTTGCATTTATTTTAAATTAGAATTTTTACCTGTTTTTGATGTATTGATCTGGTTTAGATTGTCAGCAAAAGGTTTCACTAAATGGCCAGCAAATAGGCTGAACAGCCCTTTTAGCTCACCAGCAATACAATCTGCCAGTCGGTAGAAAGTTAACTGTCTATCCTTTGGGGCACCTTCAGTTTTGGCCCAATCAAAGAGCTGAAAAAAAGAGAGACCGGGGTGGGTTTTTTGTTTTTGTATCAAAACACAAACAAGAAAGCTATTGAAAAAGAAGCGTGTTCAAATGCTTACCTTGAAAAACAAGGGCCGGAAAGACATTTCAGAAAGCTTCATAACCAGGCTGATTAAACATGTGATAATTCGAGCTTCTATTTTGCCAACCTTCTCTAAATTGTCCTAGAATAAAGCAAGCATTATCAAAATATTTGTAGCAATGTTTATAGGATTGTGGGCACAATCCTGCCCAGAACTGAGCTTTTGAAACTGCCCCATAAGGAGATTAATTCAAAGGGAAGCAACACTTGAAGAGGAACACATTTGTGCTACTCCCAAAAGATCTTATATGCTTCACCTGAGAGTGTTCAGCTCTGAAGTCCAAAGCCTTTGTGAAAAATGCTGTTAGCTCAGATTGATGAGCAGAGAGCTGATCTTTCTCCAGCGTTACAATGTGCTCCTTCAAAATATCCATAATTGTTCCTACATCATTCTAGAAGAACAAAGATACAAGTTCAGATTAATACCCAAGGAAATTCAAATTATTAAAACTGCCCAAATTGCTTGAGTTTCCCTTCAAAAACCTGATAGCAGCTTTTTTTTAAAAGGAAAACATCCGGTCCAGCATAGTATGAAATTTGAGAGCCATAAGGAACCATGATCCTACTCCTCTTTCTCCTTGCCCAAGAATAGAAACTAAGTGCCAAATCTAAGGTCATGATAGAGTACAGGTTAGCTGAGTAAACGAAGCAGCCTTTTGCAGGTGGAATTACGCCTCCTTCTCAATGAAGTGTGATGCCCTGCACTTTCTGAACTCCATTATTGCCTGAGGTAATATATTGACTATATATGTATAGAAATATAGCAAGAGATGTGTTGGAAGAACGGAGGCGCATCTCACCTTAGAAGCATTTGCAATTTCACCATAGCTCTTGGCAATTGCTGGTAGAAGAACTCTTGATGGAAGTTTTGTTGCCAAAGTGGTTTTCAGAGATGCCACACGTAGATTAACTTGGGACGAAGGCCCCATTTCAACAGTAATTCTGTCCAAGTGGACCACCTAGGAAGCAGCCAATGTACAAATCAAATTATTTCACAGAAGTTTCACACATTGTGCTGCTTAACTAATACTTGCTCTTAATCAAAGTAGGTTTACTGACCTGGAGCAGGATATTCAGCAAATATGGGCTGAGGAAGCGTGGCAACGTTTCCACAATTTTCAGTAGAGCTGTCACTGTGCTAAGTAAATAAATTTCATTGGCGACCAAGTCCTTTTTGTGTTTCAGTATATTTAGCAATGCCGGCATAAGCCTATGAGAAAAGATACACAAAATTAACCTGTTCATACTCAAACAGACCTCCCAGTAAAATAAATTATCTTCTATTCAAATACATTTCACTAAATGGTATTTTAAGTAAGGTCAAAGGCCAAGCTCTTCTGAAAACACAAACATCTCTAATGAATATTCACTATTAAGTTTTTTAATCTACATAGAGAATGGTGTAGTAGTTAATTGCACACCAGTCAAAACTTATTTTATCTATCACTACTTTCTTGAGTGATTGTAATCAGGAAAGTGCTTAATTTTTCTTTGTTTTGTAGAAAGCTTCTAGCTAATTATACAAATTTTCCTATGAATATTCAAATACTCAAGCATTTCTTTGCAAGGAAGAGCAATCAGTTATCTGGCATAGAAAAGTAAGTATCATTTGCACAGAAGGATGTATATAATTTTTTTCCCAATGCCAACTAATTTTTCCCCCTTCAGAATTTCCTGGAAAACATATGTCTATCTATAAAAGGAGAAGAAAAATAACCACACTATCTTTTAGAGCTGCTTAATTGAAATTCAATTGCATTGCAATGTGAGGCATATTTTGAACAAAAATCACAAGGGACAGGGGTCTCCAATCTTGATAACTTTAAGACTGGCGGACTTCAACTCCCAGAATTCCTCAGCCAGCTTTGCTGGCTGAGGAATTCTGGGAATTGAAGTCCGCCAGGCTTAAAGTTGCCAAGGTTGGAGATCCCTGGTCGATGTTCAATTTCTTGATTCTTAATTATGGGTGAAGAAGAGTACCTTGGAAGTTGAGGTATAGCCAATGCTTTCAGCACACAGGTGACCTCAGCAGCACACAACAGAGCACTTCCGACGACGTTTCTTTCTTCTTTCCCATCTGAAGAAATCACCTCAATGGCCACTTTTAGCACAGCTACAAACAGCTCATGTTTCTCTCTGCCAAAACACTTGCACAGCAACTTCAAGCTGTACAAGGCCGTCTGCCTATTAATTGCCTGCTCCTCGGCTTCCTGATGCCGCACCACACTGAGGAGGTCGGGAACCAATTCTAGCAGAAGTTCCACCTGAAAAAGCAAAATGATGCGGAACCATTCATGGGAAGGCTTTGGGGCTGAACATCCAAGCCAACATCCAGATCTTGCAATCCAAAGAAGCATTCAGCAGAAGATTTCCTATAGTAAGTTCAGGGTTTCATATCTAGTACTTCTTTATTTAAGTACTATACTTAAAGGGCAAGGCTGAACTTCTTGCATTGCAGTTGCTATGCTATGCGGCACGAAGGGCTACGACTATATGGGACAATAAGAAAAATTGCTTACTTGGGTTTGTTTCCATTGTGTGTTCTGTTGCAGTTTATTGTTGAGGAGATCCATGGCTTTACGTCTCACTGAGGGCAACTGATTGATCATCAGGCCCCTGAGGACAGGAATAAAGGTTTCTGTTGGAATTAAGGAATTGATCTAGAAAGGAAACACAGGAACATTTAAAAAAATTAATGGTAAAAAAATTGTTTTAGTATTTAGATAGAAAAACTAATCTAACAATCCTCCTTTGTCTCTACCCCATTCCAGCCTTGAGTATCCCATTGACTCCTGAATTTGGGGGAAGCTCAAGAAAATCTCAGAATGCAAATCCAGTGTCAATCCAACAATTTAGCGCAAATTAAGAAACCAATGCCATATGGGTCAAGACTACGGCTACCATGACAACTATAGTAGCAGAATCTTGCAGGAGTGAATGTGTTCCCTCCTCCCCTTCACTTTATTTTTGTGTGATTTAGGGAGCGGCTTCTCTGAAATGTTTAGTCCACTTAGTGTCTCAGAATGGGTTCAAGTCCTGCTTTTCTATTGCCTTGGTAGTGACTCCTACTTCCTCCTGTTCCTCAAGGCCTTTCCCCATGTCCTCTACAACTAGATCAAAATTGGAAGGGAACAGTTATAAGCAGAGAGAGATTTCTTTACTCAGCTTTTTCCACATTCCAAGTCTTTCCTCAAGTCTTAACTAAGATAAGTGAAAGCTCTGTTCCTCCTTCACTCTGCCTTCACTCAACTGCCTGAAAAATTGATTTAGAAAATTCAGAGTTGAAAGGAATTGTTTATAGACTAAATCTAATTCCTGGCTATCCAGCTTCTGCTTGAAAGTATTTAGTGAAGGGGAGTTCATAATCACCAATAGTAGTTTGTTTCTCTATTGAACTGTTCTTACCAATTATAAAACTTACCTTAATTGGAACTTATTCCTATAGTTTGAGATCCGTTTTTCATTATCAGCACTCTAGCACAATACTCTTCTTTTGAAGAACTTATTTATTTGTTTATTAGATTTATATGACTGCCCACTCATTCTCAATGACTCTGGGTGGTTTATAAACAATAAAAAACCCAATATAAAAGAATAAAAAACAGTAACCACCCCACCCCCTCCAGTGACAACACACAATTAAATGAGCCACTTGATGGGTTCTATCCCAATCTGGGTTCCCCAGGCCTGTTGGCAGAACCAGGTCTTCAGGGCCTTGGGAAAGCGTGTCCAAGTGGAGGCCAATTTAATCTCTGTGAGGATGATATTACAAAGGGAGGGAGCCACCACGGAGAAGGCCCTTCTTCTGTGTCCTGCCGGATGTACCTTCTTAGGAGATGGGACCTGAAATATTCCCTGCCTCCCTACTCTAGTGGGTTGGGTGGATGTAACTAGGAAAAGACGGTCCTTCAGATAACTTCCCCATCTTTCAGAAAAGCCAAAGTTCTATTGTATTTTCTGTTAAGTCTTCTCTGTATTGTATTATCAGCTAGGCAAATCTGTGGTAGCAGGTTAACTCATGATATCTCAAGCAACTAAGATTTTTGCCTGGATTATCCGGTGGTTTAGAATTAATAAACACATTTTTACATCAAAATCACAAAGCTTCAAGATGTCACCTTACTGGCAAATAGAATAATACTTACTTTATCCAGTAGTTCATATGATTTGTTGAGCAAAACCTTCCAGAATTTGGCTGTCAAAGTGTTGGCATTTTTTTCTATTGATTGCGCCACGGCATTTATGTAGCAAAGAATTTTTTCCAACAACCTAGAAAAAAAACCATAGTCAATGACTGACTACATCAATCCACATTAATTTTTCATTAGACTAAAAGTCAGAGAATCAAAAAATGATTCACAGGAATCATTATCCACAGGAAACAGGCCATGTGGGCATGCCATTAGATTCAACTCTATTATCGTCATCGTGGTGATCATCATCAAGGTAGAATTCCATATTATCCTTGAAATTTGCACCAACATTCAGATGACAGAAGATGCTCCATCAATAGGAAATGTTAGCTAAATATTTGCATTATTTTAAGTTGACATAATTTTAAAGTCAGTCTACTTAGTGGCTACTTTTAGTGGCTACTTTAAATAATGAAAGACAGGATCCCACCCTATCAAGGTATGGGCCCAGCATTAATTTTACACCTTCTATCTCTTGAAACCTTGCAAAAAAATAGTGTAACATAATGTTCACAGATCAGCCTAATTTGTTTTGAAATTGTCCTTGCCCTGTTCCAGGTTTTCTTATGTGTGACTTCTGCCTATCACCTCCTGTCATATGATTAGTGTCATATACTTTAATACTTTAATAGGCTGTAGTTTCAGGCAGGCAGGCAGGCAGGCAAGCAGGCAGGCAGGCAGGCAGACAAACAGATACATACATACATACATAGACAGACACACAGACATAGATATATTGATACAGTTAATTTCTCATCTGGTAAGAGATGTAAAGTAATGCCTTCTCAAAATCTCCCTATATAGCTTACTTGTATTCTTAATTAAAATTCAACAAAAAAAGCAAACCTACTTCTGTTCAAGTTCCTTTAACTGTTCAGAATCTTCACATTCAACTACCTAGTGGAGAAAGGAAGAAAAACCACTTACACAGTCCATGACATGTTAATGAGAATTAAATTAAATTCAGGTGGATGAACATGACTATGAGGTGCGCTAACATTTTGTTATAGTATTAACTATACTATTTGGGCCCTGAAAACTCATTTATTTCACCTAGCAGGCTGGCTTGATCCTATCCGTTTCGGTTTTAATTTGAAATTGGTTTTAATTGGGTTGTTTTAAATTTTGGGCCGAAATTATTTAATTACCTTTTAAACTGTTTTTTAAATTTTGTATGCTCTGTTTTATCTCGGCTGTTAACCGCCCTGAGTCCTGCTGGAGAAGGGCAGTATACAAATCAAATCAAATCAAATCAAATCAATAAATAACCAGATAAAATCTTCATGGCTATTTTGTCTGGAATTCGATTTTACACTAAAAAATTGGTGGCATTTAGGATCCTGAAGAGGCCATACTTTTTATTATTATGCACATATACATATTCACTAAGCTGTTACCTTTCAATGTAACCAATATTAAAGTCCAACACAATAAGTACCGAGCAAAAGAAATTAAACGAGAGAAAAAAGAAATTTAATTGGATTAAGTAAAACCATTCCTATTCACTGTATTTTTCCGCCCTTTTCAATCCTTGCTTCTACTGTAGCCATACACTGATTCATACATGGCCTTTAGTTCTTCAAAATTTTAATCCTTTTCATTTTCAGGACCTTCATGCCGCCATCCTCATAACATACAGGATTGAGTGGGACTGGCTAATGGTTAGACGGATGGTTCCCTAAGTTCCTAACTAATGAAAACACAGCCTTAAAAAGTCTCTTTTGCATATAGAATTTCAAAGTAGACGTCAAATTATTCAACAGTAATCAGAGCTGGATAAAAACACCCAAGGAACTTGCTTTTATGAGTTCTCATTAATATATATATATATTTAAAAAGGGACAGCACAAGGGTTCCAACAGGTAGCTTGCTTTCAAATTTGCAGCTGAAAATTATTTCAACAATACTTACTATTCTTAGCATCAGAAGCCACTTCAATACAAAGGTCAATCAAATCTGTCCCGATGGACTATCGTAGGTAGGAGGGGCATGTCAATTTTTGGGGAGGGTAAAGGCTGTAGCAGATGGGGCAGTAATTCAAAGCATGAAAGGCTAGGTCTCTGAAGGTCTCTTAACCACAGAATGCATTTTTAAATGTGTTTAACTATATTTATCCTAATTATTGATAAGCTGCACTAATCACAAATGATCAAACTTAAAAACAAATTTGCTTTTCTTATGCTGTTGTGGCTGTTATATACAACATGTACATGGATGGAATGTTCAACTGCCAGCCAGTTTGTTTCAAGACTAGAAACAAAAATTCAGTGTGGTTTGACTGATTCCATGCCTTCACTTCTTTTGCCAAGATATCTAGTCAATTATATTATGTGAACTTTACAGCAAAATAACATTCTACTGTAGAAACAGTAGACCGACTCCTGTTTTAAAAAAAACATTAAAATAACATCTAATGTTATTTTACTTTGCACTTAACGGCAAGCATGTTTCTTGGGGTGAAACAGGGGTGAAATCCAGCAAGTTCTGACAGGTTCTGGAAAACCAGTAGCGGAAATTTTGAGTAGTTCGGAGAACTGGCAAATACCACCTCTTGCTGGCCCTAGAGTGGGGTGGGAATGGAGATTTTGCAATTTCCTTCCCCTGCCACGCCCACCAAGCCACACCACGCCCACCAAGCCATGCCCGCAGAACTGGTAGTAAAAAAAATTGGTTTTCACCACTGAGTTACACCAACCAGCACTACATTGAAGCCGGAAGTGAAGAGAAAATAAGTTTCTGTAACTTGCCTCAGTTCATGGAAATTACAGATTCTCAACTGGTAATGGGACTCTAGCGATTCTGGGCAAAGATAAATTCAACTCACTTTTTTTACAAAACTGTGTGAAGCTAGAAGCTGTGACATGAAAGAGACTGCCAGGAATTTCAAATGCCTCAACTGTTTGCCAGAGTGAGACTCCACATCAAAGAGTTCTGTTTCTTGATTGTAGGATTGTGTCCTAAGTGGCCTTGACTTCTTTTGTCCTGGGTCATCTGCAAACAATAGACCCCAAAGCCATATAAATCTTTTTAAATAAATAACTAAATTAATCACTCAATCAATTTATGTACATATTATTTTAAAAATCCAATTAAAAGTGGCAATTATTGCATTTACTCACACCTATGCCAAAAAGCAGTGTGGCATGTTGTAACCCTAACCCTAACCATTCTTTAAGTAATACAACAATTTTTGCTCTAATTTTGGGGAGAGTGAGGGGACTGACTCAGGCAGCAAATGAAAGGATATTTTATCCTTACTGCCAGAATGGAAATATTATGGGGACCATCTTCTCCATATGCTCAAATAACTACCTTGGTTTGGGAAACTCTGACAAGGTGAGCTGCCATTTGCTGGACTGCCTTTTGGGGCCAGTTCTGGAGAAAATAGTCCTGATTATGAACCTCCTAAATAAAATTTTTTCAGCTGGAAATTAACCTCATCTGCTTGTTTGAGTGGCTGACTAAAAGTTTCTTTGCTGGCAATTACCTTCTTTGTTCTCTGGCAGGTTTGTTAAATAGTTAAGTAGTTTCATTAAACTTTGTAATTGTTCGATTACGCTAAATTCGCAACATACAGAAATCCAGAATTCCGAATCGGTTTCCAAAACAATATCCTGTGTAAGTAACAAGATGAAGAAAACAGTATTATAAATTGCCGCATATTTATGCATTATAGTGCAACATTCTCCATAGCAACGCATACATTTTTAAAGGCAAAGTACTTTTCAAACCTCTACCTACCTTCTCCCCACTGGCTACTACAGCCCCAGATTTGGTCACATGCTGTTCAAACAACAGTACTAAAAGAATCCACAGAAACCGCTCCGCCCCCAAAGTACTTGTAAGTTGTTCTAGAATTGGAAGACGCCGATGCTCTGGCACGTGGGGCAAGGCATCCACAAAAACCCGGATTATTTTAATCACAACTCCTTCCATGTTCCCTGCAGTTCTTGAAGACCTACCATCTTCCTCCGCCTACAAAGAAAATTAAAAAAAAAAAAAGAAAGAAAGAAAGAAAGAAAGAAAGAAAGAAAGAACAGGTTATACATACAGACCAAAGGCTAAACAAAGGAAAAACAGACAAGGCTGTGTTTGAATGAAGCAAAACAAAAAACAGAACCCCAACCCATAAAAGATCCAAGGTTATAATCAAAGCTTGAATAACCGTGAATAGATTGTAATAATATATAAATTAGAATATAATTAGTGGAGCTGTGTTTGTGTGGCAAAGCCAATCTGTAAATGTCTAAAAGACAGGTTTGAACTAGTATTGGAAATAGCTTGCAAATCCAGCAATGATATTTATTTATTTTATTTCATTTTATTTATTTGTCAATATGATTAAGAAAAAAATGACAATTTTTTTCTACAGTCAAGGAAACTCCTGTTAAAAAAAAAAAAGGAAGAAATAAACCAAAGGATTTAGAATCCAAGTTGCAATAAAAATAAGAATACTGTCTCAGATGCAAGATATGTTTGTTATAGAGGTAGCCCTTGACTTACAACTGTTCGTTTACATTTGAAGTTACAATGGCACTGCAAAAAAGTGACTTATGACTTGTTTTTCACACTTACGACCACTGCAGCATCCCCATGATCATGGGATCAGAATTCAGGGTCTTGGCTACTGGCATGTATTTGTGACAGTTGCAGTGTCTCGGGGTCATGTGATCACAGTAAGAGCCATGATGGCGCAGTGGTCAGAATGCAACACTGCAGGCTACTGCTGCTGACTGGCAGCTGCCTGTAGTTCAGCAGTTCGATTCGCACTGGCTCAAGATTGACTCAGCCATCCATCCTTCCGAGGTCGGTAAAATGAGGACCCAGACTGTTGGGGCAATATGCTGACTCTGTAAACCGGAGCTGTAAAGCACTGTGAAGTGGTATATAAGTCTAAATTCTATTGCTATTTGTAACCTTCCCAGCTGGCTTCCGACAAGCAAAATCAAAGGGGGAAAACCCAATTCAGTTAACAGCTGCATGGTTCAATTAACAACTGCAGCGGTTCACTTAACTGAGGCAGAGAAGGTTGTAAAAATGCAGCACAATTCACTGAACGACTATCTTGCTTAGCAACAGAAACTTTGGGTTTAACTGTATTCCTAAATCAAGGATTACCTGTATTCTATTTCAGTGACCCAGTTTAAATGATCTCACCTGTATGAGAGCCGGAATGACCATCTTCACTGTCTTGTTAATCACCTGGAAACTGTATGCATCATCCAGGCGCATGACATTGGCTCCCATGAATGTAAAAATGGGCATGATATTGTGTAGCACTTTATCCTGCACAAAAGAAAGCCGTTATTCCTGCAATAATGTAGGACTTGGTTTTGAGTGTTTATTCTTACAGTGCAGTTTCTCTTAGAACAATTTTCTTTCAGGCTTTAAAGCAATGGATCCTTCGCTGTTTTAACACTGCTCAATCCTTGTTTATATACAAGCAAACTTCACCATCCCCTTATCTGGCATCCAATGCAGCTCGCCTAGCAGTGGGAACCCATGAGCACACCAGGAAGCACCCCATTTCTGCCCGCACCATTGCATTTTAACCAGTTGTAGCTTTTGGGTGGTCTCCAAGGGTAGCCCCACGTGGAGCGCATTGCAGCCATTCAATTGTGAGGTGACCAAGGCATAGTGGTTGTCTGAAGGGCCTCCCAATTAAGAAAAGGGTGCAACTGGGTAGGCAAAAACTACTGAAGACAAGCGGTTTCTCAGGTATCGAGGTCCTGATAGGTAATAACCTTGAATTGCACTCGGAAGCCAGTTTTGTTATCCTGAATGAATAGAAAACTTTAGCAGGTCCTCAATATTTGTTTAAACATTAAACAAATGTTTAATGTTTGTTAAACATTAAACATACTGTCAAACCTCTGTCCAGTTAGTGGTCATTTCAGGGAGTAACAGATTAGAGATAAAGAAGAGAAAGAAAAAAAAATAGGAGTAATTGATGGTGAAAAAGCAGGAGGTGGTGAGAAAAATCTTGGAGAAAGGAGGGAAGTGAGTCTGAAAGTGGTCAGCTATTTCTAAGCATGGGAAAAGGCTAGCAGCTTCACCCAAATGCCTGCGTCAAAGCTGAAAAGGTACCTAAAATGTGATACTTTTTAGAAACTTGGATGAACTTCCCTTCCCTCAACATGCATTCCCATAAACTCACAGGAAACATTCCAGCTGCGGCGCCCAACAAGAGCAGTGCGTGGTGATGGGTCTGTGGCATTTCTGAGACCCGAATGCACTGAACGATCAGTTCCACGTTGAATTTTTCTTCATCCAAGAGATCTCAAAACACAAAGAAAGCACCGAAAAGTTAACAAGTGCTTCCATCCCATGTAGGGATACAAAGCCTCCGGGACACTGTCAAATATCCAAAATGAAATTAACTTTGGTCTTCACTTTACCTGCCTTTATCCTGTTGCTATCTGGGGACAGCTTCTGACAAATGTTTAACAAGCTACCAAGTATTAGTTGTTTTGTGTATTCCAGATTTTCTTCCCCTGCAGTAGGTTCCAGACACCTGGAAATTCAGAAAGGAGTCAGGCTATTTTTGGCAAAATAGATGATCAAACATAACATTCCATGCTGCTAACCTAAAAATAGCAGTTCTGAAGGGTGGGGAGCAGAGAGAACCAATCTTTTATAACACACTGATAATTTCTACATCACATTCCAAGTTCCTTTTTTTCAAATACCTTATTTGGAAAAATCCTCAAGGGAGTCAGTTAAAGACAGGAAAGGAACTGCAAGGCTCTTGAGGAATCAACATAGCTAAAGTAGAGGCAACTTGAACGTCAAGAATGTTTAGCAGTGGGGGGGAAGGGGCTCTAAAACAGGGTTCTCCAACCTTGGCAACTTTAAGACTTGTCGACTTCAAGCTTTGCTGGCTGAGGAACTCTGGGAGTTGAAGTCCACAAGTCTTAAAGTTGTCAAGGTTGGAGACCCTTGCTCTAAGACACTGGATGGAACATCTCAAAGGGTGGTCAGATCCACAAGTTCATAGTGACCAAATGCAAGTTTGCTTATAGCTTGGCCACATAAAGAGAGATTGGACAGAACTAGGCTATAGCACAGAATGGAGGACAGATGAGCCGAGACGTTTTGATAATGCCCAAATCTAAACATGGAAGGGTTATCCCATTTTGGAACTCCTTTCTCCCATGGGCAAAATATAGTTTTCCAGGGTCAGCCAGTCCTCAATGTTTAATGGCTGGAGTGAACTTAATTATCGTTAAGACATTACAAGATTTAGAATTGCTCTCCAAAGTAAAATTACCTAGATAGCAAATTGAAAAGGGTAGGTATCAGAGCCTGAGGCTGTTTGAGCTTCTTTTTGTGCTGCAGCAATTCTAGGATTAGTGTAATTCTTTGCCAGTTCATACTTTCTTCTTGTACACATTCTTGATCTTGGACTTTCCTGGATGATCAAAAGCAGAACAAAGTCAACTTATTTCCTTCTATAAAAAAATATCAGTTTTTGCAGAGCAACTATTTCTGTGAATCAGATTCTACAAACAGCCAAAGAATCATCAGCAAAATACAGTTGTTAAATAGTAGTTAATTCGTATGTCCTTTTCAATATTTCTATTCCTTAGCTTACCATATTTCCTTTGACTTCTAGTTTTTGTTCTCTCTCTGATTAACTACTTAGTTCTCTTGTTTTTGGCTATTTAACCTGGCAACATCTATTCTGATGGTAATATTCGAGGAATTCAGACAGGACTTCTCATGATTACGGAGACAAGATTATAACTCTATAATTCAGAAGCACTGAATTTGCCCTAATGTCATATACATATACAATTACCAACAAAAGTTATTAAAGTATTAACTATATAAAATAAGCTAACATGTATTCTCATGTCTGTCCAGTCCTCTTTGGTTAACTCTGTCTCTTCCCATTTAATCACAGAAATGATCTTCATTATATTGCATCACAAGCGTGTATGAAATTCAGTTCCAATTAGCCAAAACGAATAGAATTCAATGAATATAATTTGTGTTCTCTTCATGTAAAATGTCAGAGTGTTACCAATTTTATTCCACATGTAGACTCATAGAAATGACACAGCTTAAATTGTTTGCTTAATGAATCTTATGTTTTTAAGCTGCTTGGCTTCCAAATCTTTTAATTTTCCATTTTTAAAACCTCTGCCATTATAGCATATAAGGCATTTATATTTCCCACCCATTTTACCTCTGCTGCTGTATTTTCTGCCTTCTTGTCTGGTGAACTGTAGCAACAGTCTTGACTTTAGGCTGAGGTTCCAGTTCGATACTAATCTGCTCAGCATCCACTGAAATCTAAACAATATGTTAGATGTTGTTTTAAAAATTTGTAACACACCACACATCACAATATATTGTACATATGCAGCCCAATTGGAGAATATGATCTGGCCAGCCTCTGTCAACTGGCATGTGACATGCCTGTATGGCGGTGCAGAAAGAAAGCATGACCATCTGTATTCGAAGGAGAGGGCTATGAAGATTATGTTTCCTATGAATTTGGCATCACAGCATAGTTTCTTACTGAAAACGCGATAACAATTCTTGTCTTAAAACCAGAAATTATTCTTTTGTGTTTACAAGAGTCATGTTTTCAATAAAAGCAATGCACTCATCGTATGGCATATTACTAATTTTCCAAACTATTCCTATAAATACTGTGTGTTTTAATTCTCTGTAACATAACATTTTCGTTAGCTTTTATACTGAACACAATACGGTTGTTAAAAGTAATCAGATTACACTGGCCTAATTCCTGCAAACAAACTATGTGATTAGGGAAGAATACAAAATTGACACAGAAACAGATGAATACTTTGTTCTTTATTATTTATTTATTATTGAATAAATGCAGGTAGTCCTCGACTGAGAACAATTCATTTAGTGATCATTCAAAGTTACAACGGCATTGAAAAATTTGACTTATGACCGTTTTTCAGTTACAACCTTTGCAGCATCCCCATGATCATGTGATCAAAATTCAGATGCTTGGCAACTGGTTCATATTTATGACCGTTGCTGTGTCATGTAATCTTTCTGACAAGCAAAAGCAATGGGGAAGCAAGATACACTTGACAACGGGGTTACTAACTTCTCAACTGCAGTGATTCACTTAACCAATGTGGCAAGTAAGTTTGTAAAACTCACTTAACAAATGTCACACTTAACAACAGAAATTTGGGGCTCAATTGTGGCCGTAAGTCGAGGACTACCTGTAATCCTGTTCTATTTATTCAGAGGAATCAAGAGTCTCATTATGCCACAAGATTAAAATGATCTTACCCCTTTAAATACGCTGCTGATTGTCTGGGCACAATGTAGATTCTTACAATTGAGGAGTAAGTCAAAAAGAACTCCCAGAATCCTTTGCTGTACCTTCCCATCTGGCAGTGCAGCAAAGAAAGGTTTTGTAATCTAGAAATAACAAAAAGACAAGAGTTTATATATAACATTTTGAAAGGAAGGCTCGCCATTATTTTCAGTGATAAGGAAAATAAGGAGCTACCTCACAATACCCTGAGAATTCATTTTATTAAATTTATATGCCGCCCATCTCACTCTGAAAAGCAACTCTGCCTAAAATACAATTTAAATCTGGCTTTTTCGAATCTTTGTTCAATTTACTGGCTTTCAGGATTGGACATATATCCTGTATTTTCTAATCTTATGACTTGATAGCACAATGGGAGATAAAGAAACAACACGCAACAAAACACTCAAACCAATTACCTACAACTTACACTGACAAAGAAAAATATATCAAAAGGATCTTTCTTCAGCAAAAAGAACTCTATTTGCCTCCTGCTGGAAAGCAGACTTTCTGTTATTTTTTTTCTTAGTAGAACTGTGGTGCACAAGGAACCAGGAGGGGGAAAAAAAGGAAATTGGAGCAAAACCTAATTATCAGCTCTCTCCTTAGAAAGCAATTGGAAAAACCTTTGTGGCAAACAGAAGAGACATCTGTACTCTAGAAGATGACCTAGGCTAATAATCCCTGTGAAAGATACTAATGAAAATCACTCATGCAAGATTTTACCTGCCCAAGAGCTGTAATCTGAAAAGGATGAAGGCCCTGGTACACTTCCTGTGAGGCATGCAAAGCCTTGATGAACAGATGTAGGCACTCTTGATTTGTGCAAAGCAATGTTGCCGAGTGCTCATTGTATTTCCCAAGAAGGAGATGCAAAAGAAGGGCTTCGTCTTTCAACATCTGTCCTGTACCAGAAGCTTTCTCCAATAATTGATCGAGGAGAGGCAGCAAGCTAAGAAGCACCGCCTGAAAAAACACACGACAAATGTTTTTTTTTTGGAAAAAAAAATCAACCTAAACTTTAATAAACTTATATTTATAAAACTTGTTTTGTATTCCATTTACTGGTGTGTTAACAGAATAACAAGAGTTGGACGGGACCTTGGAAGTCTTCTAGTTCAAACCCATGCTCAAGCAGGAGACCCTATACCAGTGATGGTTAACCTTTTTGGTGCCAAGTGGCCAAAGCGCACGTGTGAATGCACGTGCGTGTGCCCGGACCCCCAAAATGCAATGCCAGCCTCCCCTGCGCATGCGCCCCGGCCCTGCACATGCACCCCAGCTCTCCCGCCACCATTTTGGCTTCCAGGTCAGTGCAGGAGGCTTTCCAGGCCCAAAATGGGGCACGGGGGGGGAGCTCACATGGTGCTCCTGCACCCCGTTTTGGCTTCCAGGTTGGCGCGGGAGGCAGAAATGGAATAGAAAGATAGGGTGCGCTGGGGGGGGAACCTGGGGAGATTGGGGAAGGCATGGACAGCAGAAATGGGGTAGAAAGATAGGGCACACTGAGGGGAACCCACAGAGATCGGGGAAGGCACCGTCCCCCGCACATGCGCGGCAGAGACCCAAGACCAGCTGGTCGGTGGGAGGCGCGTGCGCATGCGTGGTGAGCTGGGCTGGGGCGACAGCTGGCGTGCCCGCAGAGAGGGCTCTGTGTGCCACCTGTGGCACACGTGCCATAGGTTCGCCATCATGGCCCTATACCATTTCAGACAAATGACTGTCCAATTTCTTCTTAAAAATCTCCACTGATGGAGCATCCACAACTTCTGGAAGCAAGTTATTGTTTAAGGAGAGAAAGCCAAATTTCTAAATGTGTATGATGCAACCACATATTTAACCAATAGTCATTAAGCTAGCCATGCAAATCATCTGAAGACAATTCTTTGAGTCTCCTAAGAACCTATGTAGACTTAGTATATATGACAGTCAGCTGATTCTTTTTTAATAAGATGTCTCATTCTGGGAAGATCTACCTTTACAGCAGATATACCACTTGATGCCTTCTAGAAATTTTGGTTTTTAAATCCTAGCAGCCCCAGACAACATGGCTAATGGGCAGAAATTGTGAGTTGCCACACAAACAGCTTGGATAAAACTGGGTTACCTTCTTTTTTGCACTAAAGGCATTTCTGTCAACAACAATACAACTATCCAAGTGGCAACTTGAAACCCTTTTATATATCTTAGTGTTTTTAAGTCTTGTTCAAATAAAAAGGGATAGAAAAAGTTCTATTTTGTTAATATAACAAAACTAAGATATAAACAAGGTCTCGCTCTGCAGGAAAACAACACAAAAATCTGGCTTGATCTTTGATATTTTCCCAGTGTTAACACCAGTTATTTCACCTACTTTGCCACTGACTTCATGAAGAATTTTCATCAGGTTTCTTGCAATATAGGAAGGACATCTAAAGCCCTGGATACATTCAAGTAAGGCTGTCAATGCTTCTGAAGATTTCTGCTGCTTGGTTTTTCGCTTCTGTTGGATAGGTTCTCCTCCAAAGAGATCACCAAGAACCTAAATTAGAAACAAAAGGGGGGAAAGACACCAAAGAATCATTAAGGTAATTGATTGATTAATTGATTTGATTTTTTTTATTTCTGGTTGAAGTGACAAAGGAACTGAAAGTGGTCTGCAATTACTGTATGTGCATTTTCATGCTAACTATGAACCTTTTGTTCTGACCTAGGCTTCCTGATATAGTAAAAAGCACACAATTAGTCCCAAAAAACCCTTCTTTTATTTTAACGGCTGTGAATTTCTTTCATTCACAGCACGTGCTGAATCACCAAGAGTTTATAAATAGTCCAACAGAAGTCTGCCACAGTCCTTCGGATAAGGCTGGTAAACACCCACCTTTATCTTCTTTGACACACTGGCAAAGATCTAATTGGCAATTAGCTTGGCAAGGCCACACGGAAACATAGTCAAAAATGGAGCTTCAAAGTACAAACCGACACCATCCACAACGTTGCTTCCTGCAGAGGCCCACATGTCTGTGTTCTTCCTTTATGTCTTATGGGAGGGGCCAATCATCTCCAAGCCTTACTCCCAAGATGTCCCTTTTGTTTTAACTGTTCTTGCCTTCTGGCAGCTCTGCGCATACTAGGAACAGGCTCCCCCTATTCCTCTGCCTTGCTGATGTCCGACTCTGGAGGCTCCGGAGTCCGCCTATAACTCCCAGATGGCCCTAGCCCCATCTCTGCCTCCGACGCAGAGCCCTCATCCGAGCCTTCCACAGGCCCCAGGACTGGCCCATGTTCCTCCCCAGCCTCCTCACTGTCTGACTCTGCTGCCAGTTCTGCAGGCTGCTGACAGACCACAACACCTTTATATGAATTTTCTGGCTATCTATAAAAGGAGTGGCCCCATGCCAGGACCTCCATATTTTGCTCTGTATCTGCCATAGCATCTTCTGCTGATGTCAATTATCATTCTTAAGCCCCAGCCCCAGCTTTGAGGTATTACTCTGCATTTCAAAGCACACCCGGAGCCAAACTAAAGTTGCTTTCTCACAACCCTTTCCCAGACAATCAAAACAAAAATGTGAAATTCTGCAAAAAATAAAAAAGCAGAGCGAAGCACAAGCCTATCTGATTAACATCCCATTGAGTTGGATATGAAATACTGCAGCTGTGTGGAGAACTTCATGCAAGAGAGGCAACTGGGAAGAAGAAGCCATGGATCAGTGGAAGAAAGGATGTTCTGCATAAAAAAGTTTTCTGATTCTATTTCTAGTACCTCTTGAAAATGCTGAAAAAGCTCCTGCCAAAAATATCAGTCGGTTGACAATGCTAAGCTAGACAAATTGATCAGATACCAAGTGTGGATGCCTCCAATTCCCCATTGTTCATTTGCAAGAAGGACCAACAAAGCAAAATAATTTGTTCATCTTGGCCCACATGTCATGATAACTTACAACCTCCTCAAAGGAAGAAGATGGGCTCCTGAGGAGAAGATGCTTCCTAGTCTCTGACCACTTGCTTCAGTGATCCTGACACCCATAAGACCACAAGAAAAGCTCTGAATATCTGACTTATCAGAAAGACTCATAGAGAATTACAGTTGCAAATCAGGAAAGATCATACTTTCATCTATACTTACCTGGGTAACATAAGTTGAATCAGACATTATTTCCTCAGCTTTCTTCGTGAAACTCTGAAGCATAGGATGAAATATGGATTCTTCTATTCCACTTAAGGAATGAAGGCATTTGAGAGAAGCTCTTCGGATTTCGCTTACAGGACTTCCCAAATTGATCAACAGAGATACAATTACTGGAAAGTGCAAGTAGGGAAAACAGTTATTGCTTTAACCAAGTTCCAAATAAACTTAGATTTATTAACTATGCAGAATGAAAACTCCTACCCTGAGAAACAGGTTTATTGTGTTGCTGGAGAGGAGCAATCTGCCTACACTGTCCAGCCACCAAGAAGAATTTAGATCCTCAGACTTGCAAATGCTGACCCCACTGAGAAGGTCTTCTCTATTTTCTAATTCAAACCTTTCCAATCCTTTGAAACAGCTAAAAGCCTCAAAATTAAAAACCTATGCAGTTATTTATTTTTAAGAGCAATCTCTGGAGTTAAGTGAGTGTAATTAGTAAGAGACTCTGTAAGTTAAAAGATAGTTAAAAGCATCTATTTAAGTCTGATTACAAACTGAAAATAGAATGCAAAAGTCCTGAAAAGTCCTTCCTACCTTCCCTCCCTCCTTCTACTCAACAACTCAATATAATAATACGTGTAAGTAAACTTCACTCCAAATAATCTAAAACATCTTGTAAGGGTAGATACAAGGAAAGGCAGGAAAAGTAATACATACTAATTTCTCCCTAATTTCTCTGGAGACCCTATAAAGCCCACAATAGATTAATGCTGCAATAAGTAGAGGGAATATCCCAAAGGCTATCACAATGTACCTGGAGATGCAGTTGACACCAACTGCCTTTTTTTCTGCTTAGGTTGAGATTCGAGCATGACACATCCTATGTACAATGCCCGAGTTTGCAGCACAGCATCCATCACAAAATTCAGCTGATTGCCCAAGTTGTAGTTGTAAGTCCATACAATGGAGAGAAATCTAAATTGATGCTCTGGTCCTTTCAAATGTACCTTCAGATAACAATAAAAAGGAAGCAATTAATACACAAGTTTTGTAGAGCCCATTTACCCTTTTTTTTTGGCGGCTTTGAAAAGAGACACACCCACATTTCACTTCAATGGACTCCATAGTACAATCTCATTGTAAAATTTCAACAAGTTATTCTCAATTGCCTAAATCAGAATAATAATTTCCTCTTGTCAGACGTATTTATGTTTATGTATGTAAAACATACCTCAAACAGAAGTCGCATCATTGCCCGAAAATAACCAGCACAGAACCCGTCACTTGCTCCGCGGACAACAATGTCAAACAGTCCCAACAGCAGGTGCAAATAATCTTTACTGTCTGCATTTAAAGTTTCAGGATTCCACCAGACCTCATCTGTAGAAATGCAAAGAAGTGGCAATTAGGGGCTATGGCAAAAGCATTTTCTGAAACTAACCAAAACCAAGCTAAACCAGAGCAAATGCTTTCTTCAGATTAAAACTGAGAAAGGCTCATAACTTCTGGGATCAAGTTTCAGAATTTCAAGAAACAAATGCTACTTCAACAAGCAAAGCATCCACATTGTGGAATTTTTCAAATTTCACTTCTTCTGCAATAAGAAAAATACCTTTCAAAAAGGAATTTGGAGAGACCAGGCCTTCAATAAAACTTCTCAACAGAGCGATGAACAGCATGGCATCTTCAAGATCAACCGATCTCTGAATGTTTAATTTTTTTGAATACATCGATAACAGGTCCCAGAAAGATTCATTCCCAGATGGGAACTCAGCAGAAATGTTCTGAAAATGAAAACAAATTCTGAGCTACTGCATTGTCAAGGAACATGAGGGCCAAATACCTTTCCTGGCCCTTAGATAATTTTCCATAAATTGCTAACTATGGGAAGCTCACCAGTCTTACTGTATTTTTTTTAATGATTGTCACTACAATTTACTTTTGACCTTTAACTTCATCTCATCTCTTTAACACATTTTGAAAATTGCAGGAGCCAGTGTTCCCTACCACAGGTTTGTATCATGTAATTTCTCTCCTAAATCAACAGAACTGAACTCAGTATATATACACAAATCTAGAGTTGAATGGGTCAAAAAGGGGCTTCTGATTGAAGCTGCAATATTAAAATTAAAAATTCTCACCTCCTCTGAAGGACAGTGGTCTTTAAATCTGTCCATTTTTTTACTCAAAAAATTGAAGATCCTTAAAGCCAGGAATAAATGACGGTCTCCCATTTGGGAGCAACTACAACATGACAGGACAAGGACGAAACTTATAATGTGGCCTGTTAGCTTCTGTTTTCCAGTAGGAGAGTCCTTTTCAATAAGACTGATGAAACCTTCCACCTGAAGGAGAATCACAAGAATAAGATTGATGAAACTTTCCACCTTGAAGGAGAATTATTCTTTTGAGAAATGGATTATTTTAACTGCCTAACATTCTGCAAACATTTAGCTTTTCTGTCTTTATTTTCAAATACACTATATGAAAATATAGGCTTTAATAAATAAAACATGGTAAGTATACAAAGCTGTTGTATACCAGGTTAGATTGTAGGATAATGTAATTCAATACTCTCTATTTTGGCAAACAGCCCCTTCTTTATGTTTTGAGATTGGGCCTGCTTAGGGATATCAAAGAATCTGAAAATGAATCCTGGAATGTGTTCTGCTACAAAACTACAACCATTTCCCCATTATGGGAAACTCTAGTCCAAAAGTTCAACCAAGCACTTTGTATTTGTTCCTTTTTTTTTCTTTTTCACACTTCTAAATCACTCATCTCCCTCAGAAGGGAACTTTATTTAGAAAAGGAAATTTTCAGAGAGGAGAGCTTGTTTTCAGAACCAATGGACGGCTTGCTCAAAATAATCCTATCTACTCTTTCATTTTAAGACTATATAGTTAAATGCTTAAAATCAACAAAGGACTGTTCTAAACAACAGTTGTTGGGGGACATGGGTGAGAAGATTTACCCATAATCGTACCACGGCCTGCTTAGGAGACTTCCACAAACATTTTCTTACAGGGGAAAAGGCAGCGAGGTTCAAATCTCCTGAGCATCTGCTTTGCAGAGAAACTTCTTCAGTTCTTTCTTCAAGTTTCTTTTCCATTAGAGATGCAGTATTTATAGCTTGGCTGGATTATAAACTGAATATCTCAGAGATGCTACTTTAAGAACAAAATGTACTAAACCAGCTGATTCAAGGTTTGGTCATGTGTACTCATTTTGCACGTTCTTTTGCATCAATGAAATATGAAAATTTTACATTTCTCATTAAATTGGGATGTCAATGTTTGAAATATTCCCCAACATGATGTAACAAAACACATACAGGACGCCTGACTGCTGTGTTTTATTGTTATGTTACTTACGTCAAACTATCTTTAAACCACTGATCTGAGAATTCTATAAGGAGGACATGTAAAACTCCATACATACCATTTCTGACATGAAGGAAGAATCTTCTGAAATCAGGTTCTTGGACAAGAGGTCCAGCAATTTGGCATTAGATGCACCTGGTAAATCTCCTGATTTAGCTGAATTAGTCACCACTTGGAAAACTATGTCAGGATGATAAAAAACAGAATGGAAACCCTAAGTGGGAGATTGGTCAAACCCTTTGAAACCACTGATGGCTACAAGAGAGGGAAAGGTTTTAAAAGAATACGCACTTTGATTTTAAAGTTAATTCATGGAAAAAAATGGAGGGTATCATTCTACTTACAGTACAAACAACAACAAAAATGATACCACAGAAGAACTGTGGTTATTTATTAAAAAGGTGCCTAAAATGTAGAAAGTGTATGTAGTTTTGAAAAATATCAATAATATTACTGATAAATTGATAATATAGGTAGCCCTTGACTTGTAACTGGTTGTTTAATTATTATTTGCGGTCACGTCAACCTCAAAATGGGTGCTTTACAGTAGGGGTCCCCAATCCCCAGTCCACAGCCTGGTACTGATCTATGGCCTGTTGGGAACTGGGCCACACAAGCAGCAGTTGAGCGTGTGAAGCTCCATTTGCAAGCACGAAACCATCCTCTCCCCCTGCTGCCGCCACTGTTGCCGGTCCGCTGAGGTGGAAAAGTTGGGGGCACTGCTTTACAGATATAAAGCTTCCAACTGTCTTAAAATGTTGCCCCCATCACATAAGCACATTTCAAGTGTTTGGCACCCTGTTCACTAATGATTTGTTGACAAGTGCTGTATGTCCATCTGATTGCCATGTATAAGTTTTTCTGACTTTCCCCAGAAAGTCAATGAGGAAACTGGTAGAGAAGGTTGCAAGTGGAGGAGAAATCCACCAGCACTCTGGAGCAACAGATTTCAAACCTGGCAAAAACGCTGATGAATGCCCTTGTTCCCAGCCTTTCAGAATGATGATGTTTGCAAGTGTTTTAATGAACACTGTTGTCTCTGTCTTTCCGAAGAGAAAAATGCTAGTGAATGCCATTATTCTCATGACTGTTCTCCCCAGTGGGTGGAGAGAGCGCTCAAGTCTCCTGGGTTTGATGGAGCCCTTTGCCTGCCCCACCACACATGGGAGGTGTTAGCCCCCTTCCCAGCGCTCCACTTAACCTGCATGGCCATTTAAAGACCACAAGTGGGAAAGGCAGATTGTGTTCATTGAGAGAAGTGGTCACATGGCTTCTCACTTAGCAATCACTTCGCTCAAAGATTGAGATTTCTGGCCCAATTGTGGTCATGAGTGGAGGACAACCTGCACAATCCTGATACTCCCCTGAAAGACTGAATTCCAGTCCTCAACTATCGACTCCTAGCCCTATTCAGTTTGGAGTGTGACCTTCATTATACCACAAGGCTGAGGAAGCTGCTGAGGAAATGGGAATTGTATCTCTGGATCAGATTTTTTGCAGTGTGAGCAGCCACTGAAAAGTCATGTCATTTGAGATTTTGATTTGCTGCAGCCTGATTTTCAAACTTGCGCAATCACAAATATGAAACAAAAACTTCTCCTTTTCTGACTTCTGCTTCTATTTTTCCTGCTGGCTCAGGAATTCTTGGAGTTGAAGCCCACAAGTTATAAAGGGGCTATTGTTCCCCACCCCTGCTTCAGAAAGAATTCAATTACTTACCCTTTGGCCAATCTTTCAACAAAGGATGAAGAGAACAAAGACCAGACTCTGTTATGCAAATTGCCACTCTCCCTTCAGCAGATTCTAGATCTTTGTTGGTGATGACCAGAAAAGGTAGTACATGTAGGACTAATTGATTGAAGAGATCTTTATTATCCTTAATAGTATCTACTTTCATTAAAAGGCATAGTATCATTTCTAGAATTTTGCACCTAGCAAGTACATAGAAAGAAAAATGGATATGTTTAGCTTACACCTCCATAACCAAGAGTTGCACGCTGTAAAACACACTTTTAACATTTTGTTATGATTGTACATATTTCTATTGCCCCATAGTGCGGCCTGAGAAAGAGGAGATTCCATTCTATGGTGGAGCCTGATATTAAAGGCAAAGTCATGTTGGAACCCAGAATAGTATATCTAACATATTTCTCCTTCCCTGGCAGTACAGCAATAGTAACTAACAATTTGTTGTTCTTTCATGAGGTTTAAAATTAGCTGCCAAAAGGAACCACCATTGTTTAGTGCCACCTTACCTCTTTCAACAGTGAATCTATTAATAAATTTATTAACATATTTTTTTAAAAAATTTTGAGGCAATCTTTTATTTGAAAACACAAATCCCAGTTCATAGTAAATGTAAGAATCATGTAACTAACTGCTTATCAATGCAAAAGCTCCTGCACATCTAATGAATGAACTTACTAAGGCAGATATATATCTGTAGGTATGCATGTACATATGCACATATACACATTCTTTAATGAATTTGGCTGCCAGAATAAAACAATAGAGTTATTACAATGATAACTATCTTACATAGTTACAAGGTTAAATAGCATTTTTCTATATATCTAGTAATCTGGGAAAAAAGCACTTGGAATGTGTAAAGATTCTATACTATGGAAAAAATTCCTAACTATTAATATAAAATTGAGACAGAAGGATATAAAAATTATCACTTACCATTTTTCATCCTTTGAGAGATCAGCTCTTTCAAACAAAGACAACAGACTAAGTCCAATTTGTTCACCAAATATATTCAAACAAACTAAGGCACTCTAGAATAAAATATAACAAATAATATTTCCATTGTATGCACAAAATTACATAACTTAGAAACTAACTTTATTGTCACTTTA
This sequence comes from Arizona elegans, assembly GCA_022577455.1. Classification (NCBI taxonomy): domain Eukaryota; kingdom Metazoa; phylum Chordata; class Lepidosauria; order Squamata; family Colubridae; genus Arizona; species Arizona elegans. The sequence goes on from JAKOOJ010000001.1 coordinate 266,716,731, forward strand.
AGTGTACATTAATCGGCATACATTAAAATGAAATTTCGTTGCATACAGCTCTAAGGGTTACCACTCCAATATACACTACATAAACATGACAAAGAAACAAACAAACAAATAAATAAATAAATGATGCATATACCCACATATATTATATGACACAGAGAAACAACAGTCTAGTTCGGAAATAAAATACATAGAGCAATCTAATGCAGAATCCTACCCAAAATAGTCACAATATGTGTACTTTTTAAAACAAAGGATTTTTAAAATGTAACATAAATGAATCTAGCATCAAAACAGACTTAGTGATTCTGGTTTCTATTTTAGATTTTGTGTGCCTTAAGGATTTTTCTGAAAAAATCTTACTTTGATGATACAATTATAGCTTAGTAAAAATTGAAACTAACCTGCTTGTCCAGAATAAGTTAAATGTTTGATCTGTTCTATTGGCTTCAAAATTTTCTCTCCTCAGGCAATACTACTCTTACCTCAGGCAATACTACTCTTAAAGTACTACTCTACATATACAATTTTCCCTCTGACTGCAATTGGATTTATTCCCAGGTAAGAGAATACAGGATTTCAGCCAAAGAAGAGAAGCAGGGAATCTACTTTAACATGCTATCATTTTACTATAAATAGACCTTAGTAATTCTTTTTTAGAGATGGATTTCACACCAATACCTTAGTACTGTTCCAAAATATTGGAACAGTACTAAAGTAGACATATGTTAAAGTCCATCCTCAGCAATGGAGACTCAATGGATATTATCACAGTCAATCTATGTCATCTTCAGGGGTATAAAATGGGAGGGAATGCTATACCTGAAGCTTCCAGAAGAAATTCTAACCAATGCAACAGCTAATTCATTGTTGACTAATTCAAATTATCACTTATTTTTGGTCTTCCAATGGATTAACACTTACATCTAGTGTATGAAGAGATGACATAACCACATCTAAATTATCATCTTTGAGTCGTGCTACAATTGCTTCTTGTATGAAAGAGTCATCAAAGCCCTCCTAAAAATAAAAATCATGAAGGAAATGAACATTAAAAAGGTATTAAAAATGTAATATCATGAATTCAGCATTTCTGGGAAAAATCCAACTTGTTTCATCATCATCCACTGCATTATGAATCTGGGAATCATAAGAATTATGATTGTACCATTTATAAACCAGTTGGTCTAGTGGTTAAGACATCAGGCTAGAAACCAAGAGACTTTGAGTTTTAGTTTCATTTTAAGCATGAAAGCTAGCTGGGTGACTTTGGGTCAGTCACTCTCTTCCACAGCCTGACCTACCTCATAAGGTTGTTGTTGTGGGGAAAATAGGAGGAGGGAATATTAGGTATGTTCATCACCTCAAGTTATTTTTTAAAAATAATGAAGACAGGATAAAAATAAATAAAATAAGGTAATGTCAATCCTTCTTACACGATAGCTGAAAACTGTCCTAGATTCCCATTTCTACTTTTGTAGGTATACAATATATATAGTGCACAATAACTGGAGAGCACAAATGAGTACAGAGGTTTTTCTGACATTACCACGTTTGGAGTAGTGACCTACTCCGGTTTTATAAAGCTCAAGTTTATAAAATACCATCTTGTCAACTTCAAACCAAACCTAGCTTAAACCATTTTCTTGTTTCTCAAAGTGTGCGGAGGGACGGAGGGAAGAGGAGAAGAGGCCAGAATGCCTTGCCAAGCACATCATAGAACTATCTTGTGGGAACCAAGGTCATCTGCCGGCGTCCTGATATAGTCAGCAGGTGCCATCGCTGACTATTGGGGGTGAAACTTTACCCCCCACAGAGAGGGCTCGCAATCTGGGTATCCTCCTGGACGCATGGCTGTCTTTAGAAGAGCATTTGACGGCCATGGCCAGGGGGGGCTTTTATCAGGTTTGCCTGATCCGCCAGTTGCAGCCCTTTCTGGACCGGGACGCCTTGCGCACGGTCACTCATGCCCTTGTCATCTCCCAGCTGGACTATTGTAATGCTCTCTACATGGGGCTCCCCTTGAAGAGCACTCGGAGGCTCCAACTGGTCCAGAATGCGGCCACGCAGGTGGTTATGGGCGTAACTCGTTGTGCCCGTGTGACACCCCTCCTGCGCGAGCTGCACTGGCTCCCAGTGGTCTTCCGGGTGCGATTCAAGGTGTTGGTTACCACCTTTAAAGCGCTCCATGGCATAGGACCCGGGTACCTTCGAGACCGACTTCTGCCACCAATAGCCTCCCACCGGCCAGTTCGCTCCCACAGAGAGGGTCTCCTCAGGGTGCCATCAGCCAAGTTATGTCGGCTGGCAACACCCAGGGGGAGGGCCTTCTCTGTGGGAGCCCCAGCCCTGTGGAATGAACTGCCCCTGGAAATACGTAAGATCTCCGACCTCCCAGTGTTTTGCTGCGCACTGAAGACCCTGTTGTTCCGCCAGGCCGGGCTATCAACATAATAATTTTAAATTGGGGTATTTTAAATTTTTGGGGTTTTAAACCGGCCAAATTTATTTAATTATTTTAATTTTTAATCATTGTTGTGTCTTGTGTTTTTAAATTGGCTGTACACCACCCTGAATCCTTCGGGAGAAGGGCGGTATAGAAATAAAATAATAATAATAATAATAATAATAATAATAATAATAATAATAATAATAATAATAATAGTAATAATAATAATAATAATAATAATAATAATAATAATAATTATTATTATTATTATTATTATTATTATCATCTCCACAGGTGTCGGATGAAGGAGGGGAGTGCCTAAGAAGCCAGCCAATTAATTTAATTAATGTATGAAACTTGGGCAAGCCTGCTGCCAATATCCCTATTTTTCTCACTGCTAGTAAAAGAGGTTTTCTGGTTAGAAAGCATATTAAAAGCTCAGAAAAAAAACTTAGGACTAAGAACCAAGCAAGACAACCAACCTTTGATGCTTCAATTATTTCTTTCAAATGTTGAACAGCCAGAACTCTCACTGCTGGCTGTGAATGATTCAAACTAAGGAGCAGAGAGGTATTTGAATCTTCTAGAAACTAGGAAACCAAAGTATAATCAATCAGGCTGCAGTTTTACTTGTGTATCCCTGAAAGATCAGGGATCTTATTTCTTAGTCATTTTCTATAGATAAACTACAACTACGCAACTACATATCAACACACAGACATATTTCAGTAAAAAACCCCAGTAAATATATTGCTTAGCTGTACCATAATTTGCTGCCAGTCTATATTCTTTACTATGCTCTTTCCCTTTACATGAGTCAGGCTGCATACAAGCCAGGATAAAACCGCCAAATAGAGTTTCCTTTAAATGAGTCAGGAACTATAATTAATCACTTCGAAAGATGTCAGAAAAAGTTGTTTTAACTATTTTAAGGTGATTTATGGACCATGTATTGCTTTGGGTTTTTTTTAAACTTTCTTTTCCAATTCATACATAAAGGGGAAAATATACTAAAATGCTGAAACCTGATACTAGATTACAGAGTACTTATTCAAGCATGCCAAACTGGAAGATGTGACCAATTATTGATAAACTTTTGGCGGTAATTTTGTCTACTAGTGATTTATATGCAGTTAAGAGCAGTCTTTTTATAGCCATTGGATGCAAATTAGATAGTCGGTTGACATTATATCTCTATGACATCAGATTACATTTTAAAAAAAAGTTCACATCATCACATCTCGACAACAAACTGTTGTTAGAATGGCAGCAAATGTATCACAAGGTCATTTCTTTTTGTCAATACTGTTAAGAGAAAAATCCATGATTAATTATTTTATGAAATGCTCTAACTGGTCTTAATGCCGAAGTATCAACCAATTAAAAAGAAGAAATCTTAATTATTACAGTCCTAGGATTGACTTACCTGGTATTTACCACCACTCACTGAAAGAGAAATGAATTGGTGGAAGAGATCTTGCTCCTTCTGATTTGTGAGGTTCTTCAGATATTTCTCCAGTACCAAATCTAGTGTTCTAGAGTACCTGCAGTAGGCAAAGAAAAGAATCCATAAGGAACTCTGGGAAAATCAAGCATGGTTCTTTATATATTAGTATATATGCCTAGTATACGTCTAGTATATGCTACCCAGAGTCACTTTTTCATGAGATAGCTGGCCACATAAATTTGATGAATAAATACATTTTGTGTACAAAAATTTCTAAGACCTTATAAATAAATGTCTTGAGTAATTTGTAAAAAGACTAAAGGTGGGATAAAAAATAAACAAACAAATATGTATTTTGTACAAGGCTACCACAACTTTGCAAGAAGTCAAGCTTTCTTGCAGAAGTTCTCAGCAGCCAGAGAGAGCAGTTGAGAATATTTTTGGAAATCTTGAAAATGCCATAGTACTAATTGTTGTTTTCAGGGATCTTTCATTACATATTTCAGGGAAGATTAATCTACTTTTAGACTATTAATAAAACAAACTCGGTGAAGACTGTTATATGGATTTAAGAGATCAAAAAGCAAAGTCTTGACCTAGAAAAAAAAGCGCCTGACAGAAACTGGAAAAAACACAATATTCAGTTCCTTCTTTCTTCATTCCTTAGAGCAGTGGCCCGCAATCTTTTGGGCACCAGGTGCCGATTCCACGAAGAGAGGTTTTTCAGCAGACCGGAGGGGGCATAGTTTTGCATGCTGCCTACATCCCATGGAGGGGCTTTGCTTGTCTGCGTGGACAGGTGCCGGTTCACAGACCGGGGGTTGGGGCCCTGCCTTAGAGATTTGTGTGATAGTCTAGTTCTGAAGCTCTAAAACCTTCCAGATTAGGAGAGCTATGAGGCTACTGATAATTATGGTCTGGTACTGAATAAATTTTAACTTGCTGATTTGGAATTATTTATTATTAGAACACACCTCTAGTATTTTAATATCGGTTTTGAGTTTTTTCAACAATGTTGTGTGCAATATTTCAACTTTCTGTTAAGTTACTATGAAGTTCTTAATAGGATATTTATTTATTTTTAAATAAATAAAAATTATAGAAGCTGTATGAATTCAAGAAAAATATAAGGGATTGGAGCCTACCTTCTGATCCTCACTGTACTGTTTATTTATACATATTGCCCAGTTTGAGAATTTGTGGGACATTAAGAACAAAACCATAAATTAAACAATAATCCAGTAAAAAGGTAGACCAAATGTTATGTTCCATAATTTACACAGAAATTAGTTAAGTCTGGATACAATAATTCTGAACCTGGTTTTCAGCAGCAGAGTAACATTTTAGCATCGTTTAAGTATTCCTTCACCTGACTAGTACTGAAGTTGGTGTGGTATAGCTCACAATGCTAATAGAAACCTTGAGTGTAATTATTTTACCCTTCTGAATAAGTGACTGAAACTAAATTCCATGGCCTACCATGATTTACCTCTGAGGTTCGCTTTGAAATGGGTGGATCATTGGGATAGTACAAAAATACTTTCAGTGCAAACCAGAGCAAGAATTCCACTAAAATTTGGCTTTGAGAATGGAACAGAATGCTATTGTTTTGAGTTGTCTCAAGTATTTCATATTCCCCTGGGCAACTTGACTAAAGGACTATCTTGCATCTTGCCCTGAAGTTTTATTTTATTTTAACCGGCCTTGGTCAGCAAAACAGCTGGGGTTAGTTGAGGCTAGATGGGGTGATCTGATAAATTTTATTTATTTTATTTATTAAATTTTTATGATGCCCATCTTCCCTATAAGGTGACTCTGGGCAGTTTACATGTTATAAAAGAAATAGGAAAAAACATATTAAAATATTAAAATACGCAGATTAATTTTTTTAAACTATCGTTGATTAATCAATGTGACTTTGGCTTTGCTCTTAGGGATCAAAATGGTGAGAATCTTGCTGTGGAGGTCAGACTAGATTTGACTTTTTATTTCTAGATTCTATTCATTCTTCACAATGGAGCAGAATCTGTTTTACCCAAGAAAGCTGAAACAGAAGTATGTATCATCAGGACAGGCTTGAAATAATTGGGGAATAAAGCATTAATTGGTTGGCTTCACCTCTATTTTGATCTCTTTTAATATTATCTTCTGTAATAAAGATTAATTTTGATCTATTTGGTCTTTGTATAAATACTTTATCTCCTTCCCCAGTAAGAGTATGGAATAAAATCTAACCAGTACAGATTTATACTTCTAGATTAAAAAGTCACATATTAATTCTAGTACCAGTGTCATGACTTTAACCAATACATATGTCTGTTTTATTGTGTTTTACTTACTTTCTTTCAAAAAGTCTGATTAGAGGAAGTACCTCTTTATTAATTTCAGCTATTTTGCCAGGATCCGAACCACTCTTTACACCACAGGAAATATAATCCTCCAGAAATTTACTGAAATTGGAAAAAAGGGAAACAATTATTTCTTTACAGAGAACTAATATTGTTTTTCACAACTTTCTCAAAGAATTTGAAAGCTTAATAATATCTGACATATTAAATTGTGACATGAAAACCAGGGATATGAAATCATAGATTAAAAGACTGTAGCTTACCAAGCCAATAAATGATCCAAATCTTTTTCCAGCGGTATAGTTGTAAGTATAGCTTCTAGATGTTTAATGTAGATTCGATTATCAATTGCGTTGGATCCTTCTTCCATCTCTGAAAACAAGTAGATGCCATAAAGAAAATAATGACTACCACTGAATCTTTCTGATTCATCTGTTCTCAGTTTTTATCATTTAGTATAACAGAATGTAACTCTTCTTTCCTGCATTATCTGAGGTTGGGTGATATAAAGCCAACATACCCCTTACTTTGTTCTGACCGATTCAAAGAATCATGCTTCTAAAAGGACTAGCAAAATCTCATTAGCAGAACCTAAGAACCTAACAATAATCCTGATGGACCAAGCCAAGGTTCATCCAGCATTTTGTATCCCAGAATGACCAATCAGATGGCTCTGGAATTCTTACCAGCAGAAGTCAGAGACCTATTACTAACACCATCTCATTTACCTGCAGCTGATATTTTGAAGATGCAGTCTTCAACTTGGAATAAATACTGAATCTACAAAACAAGTAGCCCTTGACCAACTTGTTCTCCATGAATTTATCCAGTTTTTTTAAAAAGCTAACTGAGTTAGTGGCTATCATTATATTACCACTTATGGCAATAAATTCCTGAAGTTAATTCCTCGAAAATAAGACCCTATCTTATATTTTTTTGAACCCTGAAATAAGCGCTTAGCCTTGTTGCCATGCGCTCAAAAGCCCGATTGAGCTTATTATCAGGGGATGTCTTATTTTGGGGGAAACAGGGTATCTACAGCCTTCTTCGGCTTCTATTAAATCTTCCAGTGAGTTTCAGTCTTAAGTGTTTTGAGAAATGGAGAAAAATGCCTTTCTCTTCTTTCTCCATGTCGTGAAGGGTTTTATATTCCTAATGTATACAATGAAGAGATGCATAAGTGAAAAGATGGAGCACAGATGAATATACCTGCTTTTCCAAAAATAGCTGAATGAACTAGGTGGGGCAGCAAATAATGTAAAATTGGACTGGCATCGTGAGCTGCTGAAATTTCATGAAGAATGACGATCAGATTGGGTACATTACACAGATGAACATATGGCCTGCATAAAAAAAAAAACACAGTAAAAGTAGTTAATGGGACCTCCCAGAACAGCGAAGCTGGCTGTGAATTTCTTAAAAGGAATGATATTAAGGAATGAGTCCTTCCACAAATACCCCAAGATATCTTAAAAGTTTCTACAGTAAAGTTTACAAATAACAGGTGAAAATGCTTTCACAAGTTCAATAATGAAATACATTTTAAGTACATCAAAAGCTGAATTTTGTATTAAATGTCATTAATGTCAAACCTCAAATGTATCCATAGTTTACCTTTTGATTTTATCTGTAATCTCCATTAATAGAGAAAACCAACTGCATTTTAAGCAAAGAATACAAGCACAGAAAAACAAGCTAATTGCACCAAATAGAATTTTTAAAAAAACGTTTCATTTGCTGATGACAGAAAAACACATGCACCCCCCCAACACACAAAATACATTTATTTTCCTTACTTTTCCCCAAGTCCTTCTTCCTTCTGGCTCTGCAGAAGGACAATCAAGCAGCAAAGCCCATCTTTGACAAGAGAGGGTGTTTTGGTCAAAGTCTTACTAATCAGCACCATCAAGGAACGGACCAGTGATTGTTCCATTGTCACCCTCACAGTTAATTGACAGATGATCATATACGTTGCAGCTCTGAAATCCACCAAGGATGATTTCAAACCCTGTAGTAAGGAAAAGGAGTAAAAACATATTTGATTTAAGAATGAGGGCTTTAAAGTAATATAGCACAGCACGTCATAAAAGGTGTAGATCAGGGCTGTCAAACTCCCGGCCTGTGGGCTGGGTATACCACATGCTGCCCACACCCACACCTGGTTTAGTGAAGGGGAAAAAAGTCCCAATATGTCACATGACGTGAGTTTGACACCCCTGATTTAGATCTCTACAAATAGCACTGGATAATGGGGAAGGCCCAGGATTTTCAGAAATGCATCTATAGTTGCTTTATTATGGGTGAAATCTAAAATTTGTTACTACTGGTTCTGTGGGCAAGGCTTGGTGTGTGTGTGAGTGGGGGGGGGGGAGAGAATGTGACTGGGTGGGTGTGGCCAATTTTTTTTTTCCTTTTAAAACCATTTTTTCTACAACCTCTTCGGCGAAGAGGTTGTAAAAAAATGCTTTCAAAAGGCTCTGACAATCCCAGCTGAGTTGCCTGATCGGCAGAGGCTTTTTTTCTTTTAAAAGCTTCTGCCAATCAGGGAACTCAGCAGGGATTGTCAGAGGCATTTAAAAGCATTTTTTTTTACAGCCTCTTTGGCCAAAGAGATTGTAGAAAAAAATGTTTTTAAAAGAAAAAAAGCCTCTGCCGATCAGGCAACTCAGCTGGGATCGTCAAAGGCTTTTAAAAGCATTTTTTTCTACAATCTCTTCAGAGGTTGTAGAAAAAAATGCTTTTAAAAGCCTCTGACGATCCCGGTTGAGCCACGTGATTATCAGAGGCTTTTTTTTAACTTTTAAAAGCATTTTTTTGGCCGAAGAGGTTGTAAAAAAAATGCTTTTAAATTTTTTTTCAAAAAGCCTCTGATGTTTGCGTGGCTCAGCTGGGCATGGGGGTGAGGGGACAGGGATTTTTGCTACCAGTTCTCCGAACCACCCGCCTTCATCGCTACCGGATCAGGCAATCCGGTCTGAACCGGGAGCATTTCACCCCTGCTTTATTAGTTATAGAAAATCACTTGAGTATAGACCAAAAGGCCAAATTAGGATAGACTAGGAGAGTAACTAAATTGTTCAAAATTGGGAAATACACCTAGATTGCATTGTCTCACTTTAATTAACATATAAGCAAAATGTATAATGACAGCTGAGTGATCAGGTACCTTTTGGATATATGGAAGCAATCTGGAGATAAGGGTGTCTGTGACATTTTCTACAGCCCCAAGAGCAGACACAACTGTAGAAGCATAAAAAGTCAGGAGGACTCTCATCTGTGATGAACTCCCTGGGTATTGTGAAAAGACCTGGAGGAAAGAAAAAAATACATTTGGATAGTGGGAAGGGAGGGTGGGACAGAAAAAGGAAGGAAGGAAGGGAGGGAGGGAGGGAGGGAGGGAGGGAGGGAGGGAGGGAGGGAGGGAGGAAAATAGATCAAACTACACATTATTTTTATAAGCACGATATATTTTCTCTAGCCACACATTGAGTTCATCCACCAGTGTGGTGGTGTAGTGTGATGGTGAACATGATGAAGTACAAAAAGTGCAAGTTGTAGTCTACCTTAGATAACTTGGGCCAGGCACTCTCTGTCAGGCAATCTACCAAAAAAGGGTGCTGTTATGGGGCAATGGAGGAGAGTACACTATGAATGCTACCTTGAGCTCCTGTACAACAGCACTTTGAGGAGCACCTTGAGCTCCTCTAATCAACAATCACATTGTAAGGGAGATGGTAAGTAGTATAAAGCTCCCATAAGAAGTACAAGGTGATATGTGAGGCCTTTCATTTTGGGGAAGGTACAAAATTGCACCCAATGAAATACGAATACATACAGGCAATATTACTGTATGTTTGACAAATGAATGCTACTTCTATGTTTAAAGTTAGGAATTCAAAAGAGAAATAATGTAGAAAGAAATGTAGGAGAGGAAAAACAATCATGCTGGCTTGGCTAAACATATCTGTAGTTGAACAATTTAATAATTTTCAGAATAGCTTTGTTCAGTACATTAACTTAGTTGCAATAATTTCTATTGCATTCAATCAATTTCTGTGTCCTAATTTCTTTTTAGTATTTCACTATTTAACTAAATGTTGAGGGGCGGGAAGAGAGAAAGAGACAGACAATCACACCAACAGTGCATTTGAACAGTTCACCAACCTTTACAGATTTAGTCACTAAGTTGCATAGGAAATCCATGAAACCCAAATCTTTGTGGCAGTGCGTAATCAAAGTTCCTCGTGCAAGAGGGACTCCTGGTTTCTATGAGAGACAGAGAGTGAGAGCCCAAAAGAGAAAAGATAGATAGATGTTCTTCAACCTCAGCAACTTAAGATGTGTAGCCTTCAAATCCCAGAATTCCCCAGTCAGCATGCTGGTTGAACAATTCTAGGAGTCCCCATATATCTTGAAGTTGTTAAACTGAACTAGGTAATCAATGTTAAAAACAGAGATAAAACCAGTTCATGATATTTAGTTCAGAACTTCAAAGTTAATTTAAGCACATATATTTTCAGAATCAACGTTATTTTTTCCACATGCCATATTTGATTACTGGGTCCCTCTGGGTGGCTCACATTTCCATTGTAACCCATCTCAAATAACTGCCATAAAATTTTATTTTAAGGAGAGTGTGTATGTATCAGCATATACGCTGCTATGTTGCTATGATCTGCTGAGATGCAGTAATGATTACTAATATGTAATTCAGTCACAAATTAGAAACAGAAGAAAGTTGAATTGTTTTTTATTGACTTGAAAACTGTTGATTGACTGGTTAACAATCATAAAAGATATTATAAAACAGAAAATAAATCAGGAAAAACAAAAAAACTGTAAGAACAATGATCCAAATCAATAGGTTTTAAATTTATTGATTTCTTCCAGTATACCTTGTATTTAAGTAAAATAAATAAGCAAAAGAGGTTAAGTAAGAACGCTTCACAGAAATACTCTGCGCAATATAGACAGCATTATATAGATGACTTATATTATCTTCCACTACTTTACCTGAATTGGATGCAACCAATGCCATTTATGAGTTGGGTCGCTAATTTTTAAAAGTTGAATAACTCGCACAAAGAGCTTTGTCTCATGGTAGGGCAATACACAGCCAATCAAACTGTCTTGATTATACAGATGAATATGAAACCTACAATCAGAACACACAGCGAATTAGATAAAGAAGTTATCATTTCAGATAATTATGGACATAATATGATACAATCTATGATGCAGGTAGTCCTCAACTTACAATACTTTGCTTAGAGACTGTTCAAAGGTACAGCAGCATTGAAAAAATGACTTACGACCAATTTACACTTTTGATCATTGCAGCATCCCCATGGTCACATGATTTACATTCAGATGCTTGACACCAGACTCACATTTATGACAATTGCAGTGTCCTGGGGTCATGTGATCAGCTTTTGTGATCTTCTGACAAGCAAAGCCAATGGGGAAACCAGATTCACTTAACAACCTTTTTTTTTTTTTAATTTGATTTATATGCCGCCCTTCTCCGAAGACTCAGGGCGGCTTACAATGTGCTCAGCAATATGCTCAGCAATAGCCTTAATAACCTTGTTATTAATTTAACTACTGCAGCAATTCACTTAATAAATGTGGCAAGATGTAAAATGCGGCAAAATTCTCTTAACAACCATCTTGCATAGCAACATAAATGTTGGGCTCAATTATGGTTGTAATTTCAATACAGGACTACCTGTACCGAACTGCTAAACCTTCATCTTTGCCACTTGTCCTGTGAGAATAAAACTAGGAAGATAGGTGAGAAGACTGATGGGAAATTCAGAGTATATTATGTGCAAGAACATTTCAATTTAATAAACAGGAAAGATTAGAAAAGAAAAAAAACCCATGAGAAAAAGAAAAATACATTGGAACCAGTTTGGTTTGATGGAGAAAGGAAACACTATTCTTAACTATCCCTCATGATGAAATATTACTAAATGCAAAACTGTGCCATACACAATAGGTGTCTACAGTGGTTCCAAGTACTATTTTATAAAGTAACACATTCTAAGAATGGTTTGAGGGGCTTGAATCTATGGCCATCCACACAACAAGCAGTAAGATATCAGAGAAGCATGAATGAATTACCTGTGAATCAGCCACTCAAGGCATTTCTGTGCTGGCTTAAGCATGAAATATGGAGACAAGTGAATCAGGAACAATGAAATATTTTCATCTAGTTGCTGGTTTACTGCTTTAGTTTGGACACTGCGTTCCAAACCTTTAGATATTTGACTGAAAAGTGTTGTCTCAAAGATCTCAAAGGACGGGTCAATTCCAATCAGCTCTTCCAGGCCAGTGCACCCTGTGAAAGTTGTCAGAAATCGTTTTACCAATTGATAGAGGTTTTTTAAAGGTAGCGCAAACAATAAAAAATCTTATTCTGACTGTTCTTGGAAATGAAGTTGTGTGGATAACATACAGTCAGGTCCAGAAATATTGGGACATCGACACAATTCTAACATCTTTGGCTCTATACACCACCACAATGGAGTTGGAATGAAACAAACACAATGTGCGTTAACTACAGACTGTCAGCTTTAATTTGAGGGTATGTACATCCAACTCAGGTGAACGGTGTAGGACTTACAGCAGTTTGCATATGTGCCTCCCACTTGTTAAGGGACCAAAAGTAATGGGACAGAATAATAATCATAAATCAAACTTTCCCTTCTTAATACTTGGTTGCAAATCCTTTGCAGTCAATCACAGCCTGGAGTCTGGAACGCATAGACATCACCAGATGCTGGGTTTCATCCCTGGTGATGCTCTGCCAGGCCTCTACTGCAACTGTCTTCAGTTCCTGCTTGTTCTTGGGGCATTTTCCCTTCAGTTTTGTCTTCAGCAAGTGAAATGCATGCTCAATGGGATTCAGGTCAGATGATTGACTTGGCCATTGCATAACATTCCACTTCTGTCCCTTTAAAAACTCTTTGGCTGCTTTTGCAGTATGCTTTGGGTCATTGTCCATCTGCACTGTGAAGCGCCGTCCAATGAGTTCTGCAGCATTTGGCTGAATGTGAGCAGATAATATTGCCCGAAACACTTCAGAATTCATCCTGCTGCTTTTGTCAGCAGTCACATCATCAATAAATACAAGAGAACCAGTTCCATTGGCAGCCATACATGCCCACGCCATGACACTACCACCACCATGCTTCACTGATGAGGTGGTATGCTTAGGATCATGAGCAATTCCTTTCCTTCTCCATACTCTTCTCTTCCCATCACTCTGGTACAAGTTGATCTTGGTTTCATCTGTCCATAGGATCTTGTTCCAGAACTGTGAAGGCTTTGTTAGATGTTGTTTGGCAAACTCTAATCTGGCCTTCCTGTTTTTGAGGCTTACCAATGGTTTACATCTTGTGGTGAACCCTCTGTATTCACTCTGGTGAAGTCTTCTCTTGATTGTTGACTTTGACACACTTACACCTACCTCCTGGAGAGTGTTCTTGATCTGGCCAACAGTTGTGAAGGGTGTTTTCTTCACCAGGGAAAGAATTATTCGGTCATCCACCACACTTGTTTTCCGTGGTCTCCCAGGTCTTTTGGTGTTGCTGAGCTCACCGGTGCATTCCTTCTTTTTGAGAATGTTTCAGTTGTTTTGGCCTAATGTTCTTGCTAGCTCTCTGATGGGTTTGTTTTGTTTCTTCAGCCTAATGATGGCTTGCTTCACTGATAGTGATAGCTCTTTGGATCTCATCTTGAGAATTAACAGCAACAGATTCCAAATGCAAATAGCACACTTGAAATGAATTCTGGGCCTTTTATCTGCACATTGTAATTGGGGTAATGAGGGAATATCACACACCTGGCCATGGAACAGCTGAGAAGCCAATTGTCCCATTACTTTTGGTCCCTTAACAAGTGGGAGGCACATATACAAACTGCTGTAAATCCTACACCGTTCACCTGAGTTGGATGTACATACCCTCAAATTAAAGCTGACAGTCTGCAGTTAACGCACATTGTGTTTGTTTCATTCCAGCTCCATTGTGGTGGTGTATAGAGCCAAAGATGCTAGAATTGTGTCAATGTCCCAATATTTCTGGACCTGACTGTAATTCTAATGCATAAACGTAAAGAAGGCTGACATAACTAAGCTTAAAAATCAGGTCCTATTTTAATTATCAAAACACAGAACCATTCTAGAGCTGCCCAACTACTATTATACTCAATTAATAATTTAAATTTATTAAGAACTTACTAAGAACTTACTAAGAACTTTAGCTCATACATTAAACTTTAACTCATTTATTAAACTTACTATATGTTACTCATCTTTTCTGAAAACCAAATATTTTTCAACCAGTAACTCTGTGTAGACCATAAATTTATTATGAACTATTTACAGAATGCAATAATGCTGAATATACCCATCAGACATATGAAACATGCTTGGCAGGACTTAAGTAACTAATTAGACAAAAATTAAGAGTAATTAATTACACAGAAAAAAGGATTTACATTAGTGATTGTATTATAGGAGTATAATGGATGTTGCGCATACTTAATTACTTACTACACTAATAACGTATGCTATTTTAACAGTTTTATTTTTCTTCTGTGGGTAGCAGTGTTCATAATAATCCATGAGAATTTAATTTCTTTAACATTGTTACACTATTTGGATTATAAACAAGATTAAGTTTAAATAACCCCACTTCATCTTCTAATCATGAAAATGAAAAATGCTTGAAATTCAAGGCATAATTTGTCCCACTCTTCTTTAAAGGAAATGTATGAATAATTTTATCCAAAATCCACAAATGCTTTCATCAAGACAAGCCTGTACATGGTGTTTGTAAGCGTGCATATGATTTACTTATTTATTTATTCCTGGTGACTATATTTGTGTGCTTGATTTAACCATAAAGAAAGAATAATCTATGATTTCATGCTATTTTTAAAAACATTCAAAAAAACATTACTTATTTTTCTTTTAATTATTTCAAAACTGAATATCAAATAGAAGATCTTGCCCCTTTTCCCTGAGCCAGGGAAAGGAAGCATCAGTGGCCAACGTACAGAGTGCTGGGCTACCAAGATTATCCTTGGCCATGTTTTTAAGGCCACACTTACCTATTGCAAAAAAAGTATCTCTGTCAATATTGGCAGCTTCTTTACAATCAAAGAGCAATGAAGCCGCTTCACTTCTAGATAAGAGGCTGGGATCATTCTGAGGAAGCGCAAGGCGCTTCAGCTGATGAGCAAGGGATGTCATTGTTTCACACTCCTGTGGTGGAAAAAAAAATCAATTAAAATATTCCACAGATGCAACAAGTATTAAATCAATCTTCCCAACCAGATGTCCCTTCAAGACGTCTGAAGCTTTTATATATCTAGCCAATGCTGTGATAGAGAAGGGTGATGGGAAACATAACTGAACACTACAAGAGAACATCAGTGTGGTGAATTATCTACCAAAATAATGTACCTGCAGCTTTTATACCAGTTGAGTAACAATAAAGCCATGGACATAATTTATTCAATGTTCGGTTACTAATGAAAGCCAGCACTATATCCTGTTGCCTTAAGCATGATTTGCCCAACAAGAACCAATTGTCTGATTCGTAATACCAAACCAGACCAAACATGGGCTGTCAGACTCCTGAATGAGAAATAACATCATAATTACGTAGTATGATGGGACTGAAGGGCCGGCGCAATGTATAATATGTTCACATGTGCAATAGGACTGGATGTTTTGTTAATATGATTTATTGGGTTAGGGATTTTTATCTTCACTGTGAATTGTATTGAGTTGGGTGTGTGTGCACTGAGAAAGCTCAACCAATCTCATTGTACATATGTTGTGAACTGATTAAGATTTGAATTGAATTTGAATTGAACATGGACACACTACAGCACAACCCACCTTAAGCCATCATCAAACATGCCACATGGGGAATACCAGAGGTGGGTTTCAGCAGGTTCTGACCAGTTCTGAAGAACCGATAGCGGAAATTTTGAGTAGTTCGGAAAACCAGTAGTAAAAATTCTGACTGGCCCTGCCCCCATCTATTCTCTGCCTCCCAAGTCCCAGCTGATTGGGAAGAAATGGGGATTTTGCAGTAACCTTCTCCTGGATTGGGGAGGGAATGGAGATTTTACAGTATCCTTCTCCTGGATTGGGGAGGGAATGGAGATTTTTACAGTATCCTTTCTCTGCCACTCCCACCAAGCCACGCCCACCAAACCACACCCATAGAACCGGTAGTATAAAAAATTTGAAAGCCACCGGAAATCTGGCGCCCACCCTTTGCAGGGAGCCCGCGCAGCGCAATCCTAAACCGGTGCAGCTTCCACGCTCTCAGGATCGCGCATTAAAGATCTACCTGGCGTGCCCACGTCTAGGCAGTCTAGGTGGGGGTGGATCCGCTGCCAGTCCAAGCAGCAGTTCCGGAAGGATAAAGACGTGTGAAGCCGGGGATCTACGATCTACCAAATGCGCGATCAACTGCCGGCGCGCATCTCCGATCTTCCCTCCAACGGTGAATCCACTCCTCTTCTTCCCACGTGCGTAGTAAACTCGCTAAACATTTCCCCCTTGACCCGGAAGTATAAGTCAAGCATGAGCATTTCCGCCGTGTTGCGGTAGGAACAGGTAGCGTCCCCTGCTTCGGTTTCCTTACTTCGATCGCTGCTCTCGGCTGCCCCCTCTGGTCATTGAACCAAAGGTGGTTCCTCCCCTCTCCCCCCAGGCAAGTGGACTTTCTGGTTTTTCTTTTTCTTTGAAGACGTTTCGCTTCTCCTGAAGAAGCTTCTTCAGTTCTGGAGCTTCTTGGATGAGAAACGAAACGTCTTCAAAGAAAAAGAAAAATCAGAAAGTCCAGTTGCCTCTTGAAAAAAAAAGCACCTTTGAGACAGCCATGACCTGGATGACTGAGAATCTCCATAGACATCTGGTCATTGAAGTTCACAGATCTTAAAAGTTGCCATGGTTGAGAAAGGCTGCTGAAGAGGGATTCTGAAGCTAATTTCACTTTCCATTGGGGGAAAAAAATCATACACTTAAAGGAAAAAGAAAGTTGAAATTTTAGCCTTGCTCCCTGGAAAAAAAGGATGGACTTCCTCTTTTAAGGTGTAGCTTGCAACTGACAGGTTTCAAAAATGTACATAGAGGTAGTCCTCGACTTACAAAGTCCATTTAATGACTGCTCAAAGTTACAATGGACTGAAAAATAGTGACTTATGACCTTTTTTTTTTACACTTACAATGGTTGCAGCATTCTCAGAGTCACGTGATCAAAACTCAGGTGCTTGGCAACTGACGCATACTTAGGACGGTTGTAGTGTTGCGGGGCAGCGGGATCCATATGATCACGTTTTCTGACCTTCGGGCAAGCAAAATCAATGAGGAAGCCCGATTCACTTAACAACTGGGTTACTAACTTAACAGCTGCAGCAATTCACTTAACAACTATGGCAAGAAAATGGGGCAAAACTCACTTAACAAATTTCTCACTTAACAACATAAATTTTGGACTCAATTGTGGTCGAGGACTACCTGTATTCAGTATCAAAATACTGGCAGCCCTTAGCTTGCCTTGAACCTTGTCTCCAGAATGTGGCCAAAAAAGTCAATACAGTGGCTGCACGTAAAATCCAAAAACTCTGCTCCATCATATTGACATTCTTGGCCATGTTCCATCCATACCTCTGTGTTACCTGATCTCAAGGAATGCAAGGTTGGATCTGATTAATATGGGGGACCAAAAAGACACCTGAAGTTAGAGACCATTAGAGACTAAACTAGGAAGTTTTTACAAAAGCAGCTTTGAATGTTAGCAAGAGGGGAATGTAAATGTAATGTTAATGTGATATATGAATGTAGTCTGAGTCTTTTTATTTATTTTATTATTTATTTATTTATTCAACAATTAGTGGCTTACGTTGAATAAGTAATGCATGGATTGCTTCCAGGTTACAATCTAAAAAAACTGGCAGCCATAAGTGCTGTATGAACAAAAACAATAAGCAACATTAAGCTATTTATTCCTTCTTCTTATAGTATTATCCCCTTTGAAACCACCTTATAAGTCATATTGCATGTTATTGATCTTCCGATGGAAACCCAGATAATTGCTGGTTGTATAAAGTTGACCTGGGAATCAGCAGCTCCATTATGCTTGTCAGTCCAACCTGCTGCCTGCTCTGCAATTTCTGTAATAACAATTGTCAGTTGTTGAAGAGTGTGACATACCTTTGAAAAGAGTCACTAGCAGCTTGCAGTTAAAAAGAAAAATAAATCTCCTTTAGAATGAGTCTTTGAAGCAGAACTAAAAATACAGCTTCTCACATTGCTGGCAGTTGATAATAAGCTGATGTGAAATAGAAACAGAACTTATAGATGCTTAAAATGTATGCATGTGTGAAAGTTTGTTACCCTAGTAAATTATTCTACATGTAAAGTCCCAGCCTCTTTTTCTCCTGCCTTTTGCATTCCCACTACCGAACCATTTTTAAATCCTTGGATCTGTCTCGCCATTTTTTCCAGCTCTATGCCAGCACTATTTGTAGTTTTCCACCTGTCACTGTGTGTATTATATCCTAAGTCTGTGTAGTGTTCCTGAAATTCTCATGTGTGAAGACATTGGGAGGAAGATGATTCATGATTCTTTTCTGTGTGAATTTTTTTTAAAAAATCAATTAATCTTAAATATGCTTACATGGAAATAACAATCAATTACTGTTTCAAGTAATGTGTTTAGGAATAGATGTGTTGATGTCATTGAAAGAATTCATTTTCATATAATTTCAAGCAGAAATCATACTGTATATTTTCAAATATTTTTATGTGAGAATTCATATTTCACAGTAGTTAACTATAACCCAATCAAGTCTCTTTTTAGTAAGTTTTTTTTTTAAGAAAAAAATTCCCATATTTCTATTTAAGAATTTCTGTTAGTCTAATTAATCCTTTGCCTGAAACTCTACACAGTCTTCTTTTTTGTGTTATTCTGTGACATCGTTTTTTTGGATAGGATGTCCATTTCACTGAAATCTACTAGGAGGGAAAAACTAAAGATTAAAAGTTGGAGATTTAGAACACATAAAAGTATTTTCTTTACATAGAACCTAAGTCATGTAATGCACTCCTACAATAATAAATGATAAGAAATTAGAACAATTCATGGGGGTTATGGATGTTAGGGGCCTCTTCTAGTTATGATATTTCTTTTAACACAGATAAGGATAGTCTTTGAATATTAACTGTAATGCAAACAAATGTGTGTTGGTTTTCTGTCCTCGTTCTCTGCTTTCACTTGACTCTGTTTCATACTGTGGAGGGGTTTAGAGCAGGGTTTTATCCTGACCTAGCATGACTCCCAAATTTCTCCTTTTCTAAGTAATTGTACACTCTTTACAAAACAATTGAATCGGCTGAACTGCTTAATTCCCTCAGAGATGGGTGGATCTCCTTGCCATCTCAAGAAGTAGTTTGACTGCTAGTGCTGTAAACTTCCCATTTAGTCCTTGTGTAGGACTTTTTTGAGATGACAGATGGTCTTTGTTTAGTGACTGCCTTTTTTAGTGACCTTTGTATTTGCCTCTCGGCAGAGCAAGTTTAGAGGTTTGGATCATATGTTTGGGTTAAGGGGGAAAAAGCAAAGCAAAGAGACTTCCGTTGTCACATCTGGGAAGAAGTGGGAAATTTTACTGTTGGCTGTTGCTGAAGCATTAGATTAAATTAGGAGCATGTATCTAAAAGGGTCCTCAACTTGTACTGGGCATGGTGAACTTAAACCAGAATTAACTATAGAATTTGTACCATATGGTAAAAGGAGAGAGAAATTGCAAAATCTCTCACCATCAGCATATAACAGTTTTCTCTTGGCAAATTAACATCATTCTTGTAGAAGTTAAGAACTCAATTTTTGTAACATGGAAATGTTAACTATTTTGAACTGTTTTGCAGAGTATTACCCACTTCTCTCTACTTGTCTTATGTATGCCCTTGTCTTCAGGTAATTTATGATTACTCTGTTGAATTACATTATTGTTCTCTTTGGTAATGTAATGTACTGTATGTTGCTGTTCCTTTTTACTTCCCCAGGAGTTGATGCAAGCAATGACTTTCCATTTTATAAAAGTGGGGTTAAAATAGTTTTCTAAATCAAATTGTTGGAATTTATGATATTGGATTAGATAAACTTTTATAGAAGAGATGGACAATAGTAATGGTTCTTCACATGAACTTCAGTTCTTAGCAGCTTGGGAGAACCAAAGTGATGGACTAAATCAAGAATAGACAACAAGCAGTCTCCAGAACGAATGAATGAAGGGAAATGAAATCTCCATTAAACCAATAACATTATCTAAAGGATTACACTTTTCAAACCATAGTGTACCAGAATAATCTTGTAGAAAAAGATTATATAATTATATATAATCTTATATATATTATATATATTATTATATAATTATAATTATATAAAGATTAATAATGCTCAGTTTTTATTTGCTGATTCAGATTAATTCAGCTTTCGTATACAGAACTAGTGGGGTAAAGTGGTTAAAACTTTTAGACTAAAACTGGGGATACAAAAGTTCAAGTTCACCCTTAGCTGTAGAAATTCACCGAGTAACTTTGAGCCAGTCACTCTCTCTCGGCTCTAGGAAGAAGGAATGGCAACCACTTCTGAAAATGCTTGCTAAGAAAACCAAAAGGACTTGTCCAGGCAGTCTCTGAGAATCGGTCACGATTGAATGGAAATAAAAAATGGTTTTGTTATCCATTCTTGGCAAAAATCACAAAACTGCAGTATTATTGGAAAAAGGAATAAGATTGCTGTACAAAATAAGATTGATGCAATTTTGTTAAACTGGAATGACATGGCACACTTTATCTTAGAATATTATATATCTATTTTTCTGAGATAGAAAAAGAGGCTTGCCTGGAAATACTTTTCACGAGGAAAGTAAAGGTGAAAGTCATTTATTATTAGAGTGAATCTGGCTATTTAAACTTATTTTAATCATATTATTCTTCATTGCTTTTCCATCTATATGCATGTTTATATGCATGTATTTCTAGTTCCTTGGAGAAGATAATATTTCGGTACACCTATGTTGAGCTATGTTCTGTAACAAGTTTGAAGGGGGGATGGGGGTCAGAGCTTCTGAGAGTAACAAATGCCTTTCTTCTAGTATATTCTGCTTCTCTCTGCAAACCTAATGTCCTTTCCCCCCAGATTAGGTAGCAAATTCAGAGTTCTTCTGAAGGGGAACTTCAAAACGTTCAGGCAGGGAGGGGAAGGGGATGGATATGTCCCAAGCGAGGCAGAGCAGGGTCAGGTGACAAGGCGAGAGGATAAAAAGCAGAAGCCGTGCCCAGCAGCTGCCTTCAGCCAGAGCCCGGCTTATAGCCAGCAACAGCAGCAGTCCAGGAGCAGGAAAGCTGAGCAAGAAAGTGAAGGCTAGCTCCCGCTGTCAGTTTTATTGTCTCTTCTTCTATCTTCCCTTCCTGTACAGAGCCAAGTAAAGGGGGGGAAAAAAACCTTCCGTCTTTGGGCCACTTTGCAAGATTAATTTCCTTTACAAGCAATATTACCTTCCCCATTGTTACAATCATCTTGAGAAGATCCTTCATAAGTTACAGTAACCATCTACAGCGGTGAAAAAGGACCTGATCTCTAAGCAAGATGACCACTCAGATCAATTCCAACCTACACTACAGCTACGAATATGAAGAGGATGAATACATGAACCAAGAGGACGAATGGGACAGGGACCTGCTCCTGGATCCAGCATGGGAGAAGCAGCAAAGGAAGGTCAGAAAAGCCCAGCCAAAGAAAACCATCTCCAGTTGAATGGGAATTTGTGCTGATCGTCATGTCACTCTCTAGAATGCTCACTTGTTGAAAACTTGGAGGGGGTGGGTGAGAAATAGAGGAGGAGGAGAGGGAGTGAAAGATAGGATGATGGTTTTAGATTTTGGTGTTGTATTATCATTTGAAGCACTGGTAGTGTCTCAGCATGCATTTTGAATTGTGTTACTTTCTTTATTTGTTAGGATTAGATTTCTGCCAAGAGCCAAAGGCAGAATATATGGTACGCCTTCTCCAAATTTCCCCAAAAAATAGAATAAAGTAGATTATGTGTAGAGACAGATGACCCAGTCATCCAGTGAGTTTCCACATTAATAGTGAACTAAAATTCGTGTGTCTCTACTCCAACACCTTACCCATTTCATCATACTGGTGGTTACCTGCTTATATGTGTGCATGCGTTTGTTTGTCTTTAAGTGAGTACAGTTTTATATGAAACAGGTGCTTCTTCATAGATTGAGGATGTTAAAGGTATAACAGAAACCAACCCCATACAGGTAGTTAATACATTGTGCTTGTCGCTTCTAACATGGTCCTGCATACCATTTCTGGCTCTTTGTTGCTGCTTGGGCACAAAGGAAGACCCTTGTGAACATGATCCTGGAAATGCTTTCTGAAATGCAGTTGACGGGATGAGAGTAAATGTGGAAGAAAGCCTTTGCTTCTCTATATTTCATCAGAAGCTCACTAAATCCTCATTGTTGATGCTCAGAACTTGAGCTTCAAACTGTATGCTTCATTGCGCACATGGCAAGAGTCCCATCAGGAATAGTTTGGGATATTATTCCTTTTTTAGGTTCAATCCTTCAACTAAGATTATTCAGCACATTTATAAAGTTCTGTGAATTGGTCCAGTGATTAGGAATAAATGAAGCATCATCTTTTCTTGGTCAAAAGTTAGATAAGATTTTTGCTACTTTTAGCACTTCTTTTGTATAATGTTGTCTTTTATCTTACTGTATGTTCAATGCAGGTGGATCAAAAGATTATAGTAACAATAGAATTATTTCAACTCTCCTAATCACATTATGTTTTTTTTTTCTTTGTCTTCTGATTTAAGAAGGCCAGACAATAACTCAACATGGTGCATATTTATAGAGGAAGATTTAATCAAATATACAGCTTGGAGTCAAACTACACAGTACATTCAATGCCTTAAGGATTCTCCATTTTTTAGAAAAAACAGCAGCTACAGAGACAATCCCAGTTCTGTTAAAGATGTAAAGGGGAGCAGTGTTGGTCCTTTTCTTTTTTGCCTTCTTAGTGATAATGAACAGCTTTCTACCTAATGCAAATAAGAGTTGGGGGTGTTCCATGTCATGACACTGAAGGAAAAAGTTATGCTGCCCTGTTTACATATTACAGTCCAGATCATACTATCTGCAGCTGCTGTCTTTGAGACATAGCATTATATTGTTTGGGGTGATGATTTGGGCATTGTGGTCTAGCAAGAGCTTGCAAGATGACACAAATACATTAAACTCAATTTTATTCTTACTTTATGAAGGAGTTTAAACTAAGTCTGAATGTCTGGCCCAAGGTCACCTTTGAACTTTATAACTGAGGGCAGGTTGATTTGCAGTTTTTCCAGGTCTAGTTATCCATTGTAAAACTGTATTGTGTTTGGTTAGAATCCTCCATACACTTTCCTGAATATAGTCCATTAAAGTTAACAAAAAAGCTATGAAAAAGGCTGCGTTCACACATTGCATTAAGTCACTTTTTAAGCCCATGAGTGTTGACTTTCATGATTCCCATAATGTGCTAAACTATTAAGCTTATTAGACTGGTACATGAATTGTCAGTTTAGCATGATAGACCAGGAGAACTTGTTCAAAGGACAACAAATCATGACTTTTGGGGGATTGTAAATGTAGCCATTTTCTGAACTTTTTCACAGCATTTCGAGTCAGTTGGCATTTCGAGTCTCACCGGCTTAATGTTGACTCAGCCTTCCATCCTTCCAACGTCGGTAAAATGAGGACCCAAATTGTTGGGGACAATAGGCTGACTCTGTAAACCACTTAGAGACGGCTGTAAAGCATTGTGAAGCGGTATATAAGTGCTACTGCTATTTTCTTTAGCAGTTATTTATTTTGTGGAAAAGAGCAGATTTTTTTTTTTTCAATCGAGGCTTTGAATTGTTTGATTTCTAGTGGCATAACTGGCTTTATTTAGAATTCAGAAATCCTTTAATTTTTTTCTTAAAAACTCACAAAAATGGAACAATCTTAATGGATGCTACCAAAGAATTACCGTAGCATAACAGATGCTATAGTACAGAATATATCCAATTTACATTAATAATAATAATAATAATAATAATAATAATAATAATAATAATAATAATGTTTTACAAGAATGTGCCATTTTTGTTTAGTCCCAATTAGACAAAAAGTTCATCCTAATATTTCAGGATGAAAATGGTAAAAAGAAATAATCTCTAAAACATTGCTCTACTGCACTCTAGCCCTTTCAGTGGGATTTCCTCCCCACCGCCTTCAACAACTCACTTGATTTGAGTGGCTGGTGGATTGCAACCTTCATAGCTTTACATTGTCCTCAGTCTGTAAGAAAGGGAAAAGGTTAACTGGATGCATATATCTATAAATAACACCTGAGAAAAGGCAATCTCTTTTCTTGGCATGAGAAAAGTCTGTTATTTGGATTTCAGGAAACAATATGCTCTCCCAGTAGGCTTTGTGGATTTGCAAATTCTGAGGGTGGCAGGCTTTTTTCTCCATGATGTTAAAAATAAGCTCAACAAAGTACATTCCTGAAGTCCATATATACAATGATTTGCATGGTTGCTGAGCTTTGTTCAAACCAGTAATCTAATATTGAACAGCCAAACAAGCCCAGCAGTTGGCTAGCATATATGTACTATGAGACAATCTTGGAACAGGACAAAAATAAATGCCATTGTTTCTATTGTGGGCTGCCCTCTGCAGACTTGCCATTTCAGGATATGCCTGGTATGAGAACTGTCAACAGTTGTTGGTAATACATGATGACGTCCTTAGGATTACAATGGCCATGACACCTAATTATAACTCCAGCTCATATTGTAGCACAGGGTTCCTGCAATCATTCAAACTCCTTGGTACAGAATCCTTTGTTCCATAGATTTCCTTAAATGTGGGTGTTATATAACTCTATTGGTCTATATATCATGTGTTTAATCTTAAACAGGGGGACAATTCTGAAAAACTATCATTTTATTCAGTACAAGAAGATGAGTTATGAAGAGCAGAAAATAGGGACAGATCTGATATTTTTTAATGTGCATGGTGATTGAAAACTAATGCTAAGTATAAAACTAAGTATGTTTAAGCCAATTCAAGCAGTGCTTTAAGTCTGCAATCATCAACACAATCATTTTTGTTTCTTATTGACTCAGTGAATCCCTTGAAATCTCTTTTATGTGGGGAATAACTGTGGGACAAGCAGAGGATCCAGAAGGGCCCATGCAGGCAGGCTGTAGTCTAATTACCATTGAGAAATGTGGTCTTCCTTTGTGACAGCATGCACAAAGGAAGACCACATTATGTGGTCTTATGTATTATGTGGTGCTTGCTTATGTAAAGCAAGAACCAGCAAAATATATGTATGCATGTATGTGTTATGAAGAGGTGTTAGGAAGCTGCACCACGGGACAGAATTAAAATAAAAATGGTGGCTATTGTCTCTGTGTGATGATATTCTGAATTATACTTGGGAAGTTCTGATTTTCCTTGAAAATGTTTTGCTAGAATGAGTGTTAGAACTGGAAAAGTCAGTCAGTCAATGAGGGAATTTACAAGGAATGACAAGGAATTCTAGATGACATAAGTTAACGTAATATAAATTGCAATCCCGTGCTTATTTATTTGGGAGCATGAACTGTAGAGTCTAATTCAGAGGTCTTCAAACCTCTGACAACTTTAAGACTTCTGGACTCCAACTCCCAGAATTCTCTAGCCAGCATAGCTAGAATAGAGTTCTGGGAGTTGAAGTCCAGATGTCTTAAAGCTGTCAAGTTTGAAGACCTCTGGTCTAATGGGATTAATTGCTGAGATGACATTTTTAGAGCTAACAGAGCTAAACTGCTAACAGAGCAGTTAACAGAGCTAAACTGCTATGTCCTCACAAAAAAAAAATGTACCTTCATCTTCACAATGTAATCTGCCTTTCCATTAGGGCAGGGGTGGGGAAATGTGGCCCTTTTACAACTGTGGACTTCAACTCCCAGAATTCCTGAGACAGGCAAGCTGTCTCAGGAATTCTGGGAGTTGAAGTCCACAGGTTGTAAAAGAGCCACATTTGCCCACCCCTGCATTAGAGCATCTCTATTTAAAATCCCCCAAAGCTTGTTCTACAAAAATAGCCCACAATGTCAAGAAGAGAAAAGGGACATGCAGAATGCTGCCACAGACTATAGATCAAATACAACATTAATTATACCCGTTGATTCGATGAATGTAAGAGGCATCTTATGCATGAAACAATGCAGTGAGCTTTGTTACAATAGTATAAAAATATTGCAAGGAAACACATATACTTAAATCTCAACCTCTAGTAAATATTTTCTGTTGCTCCACCTTGGGACCTCTAAGGGGAGATCAAAAAGAAATCTGCATATGCTGTCAGATTCATATTTCAGAACTATAGAGCATATTGGGGACTCCATAGGCAAGGTAAGATCCAGAATGATATTGTTGAAGCATGATTTTGCTTTAGTGCAGGATACAAGAAGGGGCCTGCCTCCATTTATGAAGATTTTTCTGAGGGCTAATCCTTCACCGAGAGCATAGTCACTCTAGCGGGTCCTGTTTGTAGGCACAATAGCTTCCTTCAAAAATCCTTGGTTATCCTAGTCTGGATGTGAATGGGGAGACTTGGCACAGTGCCTGTTTCTTCTACTGAAGAAAGCATTAATGCTGGAGGCAGAGATATTGGGCACAACACTAATGTTGAGGAAAGGATTAATAATCCAGCCCACACAGGGTGAGTAAATGAATATAAAAAGATTTGTTTATCAGGATGAGGGTTACTGACCTGTTAAACACACAGGGAAGGCCAGATGGAAGTGGTGACAGTTGGCATTTACTGTCACCAACTGCCAGAAGAGATTGATTCTTTTCTGAGAAAAATATCTAATGAATTTGTAGATAGCTTCATTTGTTCTGTACAGACTGGTTGTTGTTCCCTATAGTTTTGGGCTTCAGCTCCACCAGTGTGTCTGACAGATTTGATTACTTCGGTTCCTCTGTTATTGTGAATTCTGATTCTCATTTTTGGTCTGGATTTGGTAATTCTCTTAGACATTTGGTCCAGACTGTATCAGTCATTGAATAAATAAACTAAAAATATCTCAATGGGGGTTAGAGTTAAGGCTTTAGAATGTTGCATGTACTAACTATATGCATCTAAAAGAGTAGTTGCAGCCCCCATGAAATTTTGACCTTTTGGTAGACAGACGTGATCTCAAAAAAAAAAAAAAAAATGCTTTTTGCTCTGCTTCACAGGCAGTGACTGGCAGTGAACAATCATTTTGCAGATGAAATTGCTAGGAAAATTATTTTGAAATACAGTAGGACTTAGGTGGCATACGGCCTCTTCAATTGCCTTAACTAACTGTCCAAAAATCAGTTGAGATAGAAAGTAATGTTTTAATAATTGTATGCAGTGCTAAGGTTTGCTGTTATCATTCCAGAATATATAACATAAAGGAGGAAAATGAGAAATCCATGTTCCCTTTTGGTGGCATTAATAACTGTGAAATTGCCTCTCCAAACCTTATATTGTAGCAATAGGTCCATGAAAAGAACAGAAGCAGAGGTCATGCTGCATATCAAGAGAAATATGCTGGTATCTGGCGCATCATATAGTAGTCTTTGTTAATTAAAAGTGTTATTCAGGTGCTGGGTCTCAAGGGAAATGCATTAGGGAACCACAGCTCCAAATATAGTTTTGCTAGAGGTTCTTACAAGGGCTATTATGTGAAGCTCTTCTGTATTAATGCTGTCAATCTTCAGTTCTAAAGATTCTTTTTCTTTGCTATTCTGTGTAGGCTTCTAAGTGCCATAAAAAGGAAATGCGTAATTCTTCTGTAGTGGCAGAAGCTATGTATATACATTTCAGTCATGGTTGCCATGTGCACTTCAAACAATTCCATTTATTTACATAATTAAAATTAGATGCTGCTTGGAATCTTAAAGAAAGTAAAAAGAAGAGACAAAAACATGTATATTATAAAAAGAAAAGAAAGCAATAGCCATAAGTAACATACCCCAAAATAATCAAAAGATATTCAACACCAGCTTATCCCTAGGCCTAGGAAAACAGCCAGGTTTTCAAAGGTCTTTGGAATATCATCAAGATGAAAATTATATAGGTCTCTGGGGGGGATACTGTTCCATAGGGCAGATGCTGAGACAAAGAAGGTTGACCCCTTTTTGATCTAACTCTGCCTGATCTTACTAGATGGGCAGAAACTAGCCGAGATAGGCAGTCCAATGGTGAAATCCAAATTCTTTTACTACCGGTTCTGTGGGCATGGCTTGGTGGGCATGGCAGGGGAAGGATACTGCAAAATCTCCATTCCTACCCACTCCAGGGGAAGGATACTGCAAAATCCCCATTCCCTCCCTACTCTGAGGCCAGCCAGAGGTGGTATTTGCCGGTTCTCTGAACTACTCAAAATTTCCGCTACCGGTTCTCCAGACCCTGTCAGAACCTGCTGGATTTCACGCCTGAGGCAGTCCCACAAATAACCAGGCTCTATGCCATGAAGGGCATTATAGGTAGCCACTTTAATTCCCCCCTCGCTGTACCCTCATAAGGATGGTCTTTGCTATCATGCCGCTTAGCCTATGTAACAGAATAACAGAGTTTGACGGGACAAGATCTAGTCCAGCCCTCTGCTCAGGCAGGAAACCCTATAACATTTCAGAAACATGGTTGTCCAATCTCTTCTTAAAAACCTCCAGTGTTGGAGTACCCACAACTTCCGGAGGCAAGTCATTCCACTGATTAATTGTTCTAACTGTCAGGAAATTTCTCCTTAATTCTGGAGCAGTTCTCACCTTGGTTAATTTCCATCCATTGCTTCTTAACCTGCCTTCAGGTGCTTCAGATTGACGGCCTCTTCTTTGTGGCAGAACCTTAGATATTGGAATACTGCTATCATGGAATACTGCTATCATGCTTTAGTCCTTCTTTTCACTAAACTAGACATACCCAATTCCTGAAACCATTCTTCATATGTTTTAGCCTGCAATCCCTAATCATCTTTGTTGCTTAGGGGACTGGAGACAAAAACATTTGAAGAACGGTTGCAGGAATTGGGTATGTCTGCTTTAATGAAAAGAAGAAATAAAGGTGACACATTAGGTGTGGCAATGAACACTCAGACATTTGTATATTTTTCCAAATAAATCTGTCTAGCTAAATTTCCTGGGGCTAAGCAAATTGATTTTCTAGATATATTCAGCTTTTATGCTTAGCTTCCCTTCAGTAGCAGCTGCATAAATCTGATTTTTCTTTACAGAATTCCAGTTGTGCTGGCCTCAGAATGCTAGGAATGTACAGGATATTCTATTAATAGTTTACCAGCATGCTCCTGAGGCTAGCTAAAATTCCAGTGTTTCATAGTAAGACCTTGCAGTGAATGTTGTTCGTTCACTGTTCCTAGCCGTTCAGAAGTAGTATTTCTAATTAGGATTGTTATAGGAGTAGAGTACAATTCTCTTCTCTTTTAACAAGCATTGCTCCTCTTTTGCCATTGCAGTAAACAGCAGTGTTCTCCTCTCTGCCATTCAGTTGCAGCTTGTTCTGTTGGGTGGTGGAAATTATTTAGATTCCAGAGGGAAGAGAAGCAAAAGTTCTGGAATAGCAATGGGTATGAAAGTGTGCAGTTTCCTACATGAGAAATTCTACTACAAGAAAGTTCCTATCTCAAAGGGGGCTCTTCTTAATATTGCAGCCAATAATCTCTCCTGGAGATTCTTCACTGTTTGCCACCTGTGGTCATACTTGGCAACTATAGAATTTACCTAAGGAAATACTGACTAATTACTCCTGAGAGAAGAAGCAACTGACCAAATGCCCAATTTTCTTATAAATTGAAATATAAGTGAAATGTGATATATGTATTGGGAAAAGCATGGGTAGATGCACCAGTAAGAGAAAAGGATTCTGCATTTCCCTGAACCAAATCCATGCGTAAATTAAAAATTCATGACACAGTGACTTGTGTGAAATCAGCATAGCCAGAACATTATAGGGAGTCACAAATGTCGTTTGTGACCCCCTATAAAACTGAGGTGCTCATCTGAAAAAAAAAATAGTTTTTCCCCACTCTCCCTTGTCTATGCTTTGATAAAGTGTCTACACTTAATCAGTTCCAAAATGCTACAAGAAATAGAATAGTAGCAGCCCTTCGAATATCTCAAGTCAATATATTAAATTCCTTTGTAATCTTTTGGTTGGATTGGGAGGACTCTGGACCTGGCATTTTAGCTCTATGGACAACTGTTAAATGACTTATATGGTACTAGAGAGAATCAACATCTAAAAAGCCACATACAACAGGCACTATAAATACCACACACACAGAACAGCACATGCTTTGCTAGTGAGAAATTCCCTGAAGATGGGCTCCAGCATGAGTCTGAAAGCTTGGGAGACTAAACCTCTGGTCCTGGTGACCGACCCAGATTGGATCCTGCAACATTATCCTGGGACATGTATATTCACCATCATTCCTGAGAGCAATCTCTCTGCAATAAAACTGTGTTGCCTGATTTGCATTGTAGCCTGTCAGCATTTAGCTAAATCTCTTTCTTTCTCTCTGATACCAGGTGATAAGCAGAAGATTTGACAAGTTCCTGGCAGATTATAATAAGGCTTTTTGAGTTATGCACTGGGTGTGCTGGCTGGGTGCTTGGGTTTAATTTACTGTATGATAGAGCATTTCCCCTCAACTTGAATCCCTGAACACGTAATGGAGTCTTGCCCCCTTCTTCATGCTAGCAGGAGGTAATCCTTGATGTAATCCAACCCATATGGAAAGTACAATGTTTGGGAAGAGTCGAGCAGCATACAATTTTAACTAATAACAATCTAACACTCCAGGCTTAACAACATGGTGCATAAGAACACCAGCGTGCCTACAGTCCCTGTCCTAATGTTCCATTTAATTGTACTCATTTTATGTATTCAATTCATGCTTATACTTATATATATTATCTAATATATATTCGACAAAATAAATAAATAAATAAATTGTTGATAAAAAAGACAAAAAAACTCTGGATGGTGGACATTGCAATACCTGGAGACAGCAGAGCAGAAGAAATAGAACTGGGGGAAAAAAACAGAATATAAAGTCCTGTACATAGAAGTAAAATGACTGTGGCTAAAGAAATAAAGGTAGTAATGGGGATCTTGGGTGCAATCCCAAAACAACTGGAGCATCACTTGAACACCATTGGCACTGACAAAATCAGCATCAGTCAATTGCAAAAGGCAGCTTTACTTGGGACGGCTTACATCCTGCAACAATATCTGCATCACCATCAAATAACAGCATCTGCCTATCTCAGGTCTTTGAGAAGGATTTGATGTGAAATCCAGTCTAAACATCTGGCTGATTATGTAACCAATCATCAAAATCATCATCATTGTTTTATGTTAACTGGTGATGGTTAGAAATATAAGGATATTAGCCTAGGGATGTTAAAAGTATTCACTTAAAATGTCTTAATATTCACAAAATAGTGTGCTTAAGGCAGGAAGTCATGCGCGTCTGAAGGGAGGCAAGTGAGGTGTTGTGTGTTGAAACATCAAACAAATGTTTAATTCAAATTCCCATTGTTCCAGCAGCAGCAAATAATTAAATAAGTGTTTGGTCTGCAGTACTTCAACAGCAGACATATTGCCCCTAGGAAAAACATCTGGATCAGTTAAGTAACAATTGCCTATCTGTCCTGTTGTAAACAAAAATCAGAAAAATCAAGCTTTTCCCTATGCCTTTGTCACTTACTACCACCATACAGTATTAACAGTTCCTAAAATGTTCTCAGATGTATTTTTATTTATTTAATAGGAAAAAAAAAACCACAGTGGGAAACCTTAGAATTGGAAAATTGGGGCTGTAAAGCATTTAATTGTCACACTGTGACACATATTGATGGTTTTTCAAGATTCCCCCAGCTGCTATCTGATCTCTTGCTCTGCTTCCATGTGTTGACCGGTGAACAATAAATGGTCTAATAAATAAAGGATCTTTTCCAGTCTCAAGGGATATGTAGGCTATTAGTGATACATATTGGTTTGTAGCTTGACTGCTCAGAAATGAGTATATTTTGAATTCTGCCTCAATGATAATAATAGAAAAAATTAGTCAGAGGCAGCACCTTGTTCTTTCAACACATGGAAACTGAATGAAGACACAAAGCTGAAGGCTACCTACCTAGTTCCTTCCTACTGGAAGGAATTATTTTAAAGGATAATACTGTATAAAAATACCATTAGGGATGCAGTCCTAGGCATATGAATGAATCCTACTAGGTTTATTCCAGCCCATTCTAAATGAATTAAAAAATATTTATTTCTGTAGGTATGTGTACATTTGCTCTGTAAATGTGGCATATTTAGACCTTTCCATGACCCTATGGCAATGAGATCCCACCATCTAACTCAGGGCTGTCAAACCCGCAGCCCAGATGTGTCACGTGCTGGCCACACCCGGTTTAGTGAAGAGGGGAAAATTGTGATATGTCATGTGATGATGCCATGACAATGTGAGTTTGACACCCCTGATCTAACCCATAAAGTAATTACATTTATAATTCAAAGAGGAATTAAAGAGAAAACAAAGAATAAAAAGGTTTGGATAGATAACAAGTAGCACAGAGAATTTTCTTCTCTTTCTCTAGGGCAGGGGTATCAAACTCTAGGCCAGGGGACTGAATCCGGCCCATGGGGTGCTTAGATGCGGCCCACGGGGCTGCCCTAAGAAACAGCAAATGACCGGCCCATGGTGCCTCTGCCAGCAAAAACGGAGCTCGGGAGCCCCCCCCCCCCCCCCGAGCTCCATTTTCACTGGCAGAGGGTGGCAGGAGGCCATCGCAGCTGAAAATGGAGCTCTGGAGTCCATTTTCACTGGCAGAGGATGGCAGAGCGCTTGGGCCACCACAAACACCCCTGACACGAGTGACGTCAAGCTGGCCATGGCCACTTTGGCCATGCCCACCCCTCCCCCAGGGTCAAACAGAACTCTGATGCAGTCCTCAATGAAATTGAGTTTGACACCCCTTTTCTAGGGTTTATGGTGATTGCCATAGTATTATGTAGCTTTCTGGTCTCAATATATCCCTTATTTGGGCCATGTATTTTTTTATCAATGGAAGTATATCGGCTTTTATATCCACAAGAATTTTCTGAGTTGTATAAGATACTAGGGGCAGAATTATATGCGATCTGTACTATGCATAATGTTATATTTATTACTGTGTACAGAATGGAAAAATTCTGGGACTTAACTTGATTCCGACGCATGATAAAGTCAAATCCATTTCCACAGTGGTTAATTTCTCAGACAAAATGTCTCAAGCTAGTAGTCTCCCATGCCTCGTCCCCATAGTGTGAAAAATGCACCAGATTTTTGCTGTCAAGATCATTGTGATAAGAACTGGAGCATTAATGAGCAACCTTACAAAGCTCTTGGAG
Source organism: Arizona elegans (assembly GCA_022577455.1). Lineage (NCBI taxonomy): Eukaryota > Metazoa > Chordata > Lepidosauria > Squamata > Colubridae > Arizona > Arizona elegans. The sequence goes on from JAKOOJ010000001.1 coordinate 266,750,559, forward strand.
TGAAACATTGTGTAAAGTATACAACTACTTTATCTATGCTTGTTGAGTCAGAAATCACTGTACTGAAGATGAGGGTAAAAACAGATTTATTGGAAGTGAGGACAGTGCCGTAAATGAAATATACAAGCAACTTTATAGTTTTGCCACTGATCTAGGGATGGGTTGGGGGAGTAGCAACAGCCATAATGAATCAATTACTTATTCTTCTGTGTATTCAAGTAGCTGCATATTTAAATGTCAATTCTAAGTTAAAATATGATTACAAAACAAAACACAGAACTCCTTGAGTATCTTTGCAGAGGTAAGTAAAATAATGCTCTGGTAGTTTCCAGGAGGGATTTATAATCTCAGCACATCTGGAAGCTAGCAGATGGAGAAAGCTGCTTACATTATAATCTAGCACATGGTTACAGGGACTGTTTACAGAGGCTGCAAGACACTAATTAATTAATAGCTCTTCTTATCAGTCTAGTTTAAATGCTCTTAGTTCAGATACCTTTCTCCTTTTCATGTAGAAATTAGTCTCTTATGGCATTGCTTCCCCCCACCCCCCAACCCCAATGGAATGATAATTGATATGTAACTTCATCCCGATGATGCTTTGATGTGTTAAAACGTACAGGTAGCCCTCGACTTACGACCACAATGGAGCCCAAAACTTCTGCTGCTAAGGGAAACATTTGTTACGTGAATTTTGCCCCATTTTACGAACTTTCTTGCCACAGTTGCTAAGTGAATCACTGCTATTGTTAAATTAGTAACATGGTTGTGAAATGAGTCTGGTTTCCCCATTGACTTTGCTTGTTAGAAGGTTGCAAAAGGGGATCATATGATGCCAAAGCACGGCAACCGTCATAAATATGAGTCAGTTGCCAAGCATCTGAATTTTGATCATGTGGCCACGCGGATGATGCAACGGTCGTAAGTGTGCAAAAATGGTCATAAGTCACTTTTTTCAGGGTCGTCGTAACTTTGAAAATCACTAAATGAACTGTTGTACGTCGAGGACTACCTGTATATGCAATAAAATATAAATCATTCTTACTGAAGATGACACTAGCCAATACAGTATAAGTATACTGACACGCTACTTTTGTTATTTTACATGTTATAGAGTCAGCATATGTCAGCCACCCTTCATCACATTGAATTCTGGCAGTCTATAAAGATGAGAAATAAATGCATTTGTCCTCCATAAAAGTTGTGAACATGCATTTATTAAACGGCATTATATTTAAAAGCTGGAGTAAGGTAGAGGTTTTTCCAAATTGTCAGGTCAAAGTAAAAGTTCCCCTCACACACGTGCTAGTCGTTCCTAACTCTAGGGGGCAGTGCTCATTTCAGTTTCAAAGCTGAAGAGCCAGCGCTGTCCTAAGATGTCTCCGTGGTCATGTGGCCAGTATGACTAAACGCCAAAGGCGCACAGAACGCTGTTATCTTCCCACCAAAGGTGGTCCTTGTTTTTCTACTTGCATTTTTTACGTGCTTTCGAACTGCTAGGTTGGCAGAAGCTGGGACAAGTAATGGGAGCTCACCTCATTACGCAGCACTAGGGATTCGAACCGCTGAACTGCCGACCTTTGATCGACAAGCTCAGCATCTTAGCCACTGAGCCACCATGCCCCAAACTGTCAGAGTCTGTGAGAATTTCTATGCAAGACAGCTATTGACCATGCTGGTTAGGCAGTCTGAGAGAGAGAGTGCTAAACTGGGAAAAACTGAGGTGGTTTAATGGCACTGAGCTGTTTTGAAACCATCTCCAGGGTTTTTATGACTTCAGAAATGTTGGAGAACTGAGCTCATTGTGGCTTTCTTTCCCCACTAGAGGGCAAACTTCCCTCATTGTCCCTTCTGCCTCCTGAGCGTCACAATTTGTAAGAGGAATGGTAGCTTGCTGGCTCTTCAGCTCCTCCTCAATACTTCATTGTGTGTAGAAATAAGGAGAGGATTTTGATTGTTTTTTGTTACATTATTGGATTTGCAACACTTTAGATATTCACCCCTTATTGTCAGTGTTCCAGATTGTCAGAGACAAAGATAAGCAGGGTGTCCTTTGAGATTCATTCTGAGAGTTCAAGGAGCGAAGATGATGGATGTAGGGAAGTGCTTTTTGAGAATCTGAAATATGTAACACAGGGTGAATGCAGTATATATACTAAGATGAATAAGAACTACCACATTAAAATCCTGTAAATGCTTCCCCTTCTTCTTTGTTAAATACAAAACAGACGTGATGTACATTTGTCATAAAGTGAGCCAATTTCTAGAATTGTAGTATTTCAGTTTTGACTCAGGATGTTAGTGCCTGAAACTGAGCATCTGAAGCTTATTATTAAAATGAATAGCTTTTTTTAATCAGGTCCTTCATTGCATTGGCAGACATTTACAGCTTGGTGCAATTCCCATCTGCGGAAAGCTGGAACCCAGATTGAGAACATTGAAGACGATTTCAGAAATGGACTGAAACTGATGCTACTCTTGGAAGTCATTTCAGGTTTGTTTCAAGATAGTACCTTGTCAAGATATATTTCCAACTCAGAACCTGCCGCATGGTTTTTCGATGTCATGCCAGTTCTGACTCCAAAAGTTGTTGCTGATTGAGATGCAACATTTATTATTAATTGCAGCTCTATTAATAGTATGTAGTAATAAAAACTATGTAAGTTTGAAAAGAGAAAAAGTAAAGAAAGGGAAAGCAAATGCCAAAATTGCAGAAGAAAAATATTCATATAATCACAATGCTTGTGCAAGCAATCAGTTTCTTGTTCCAATGAACCGCTCTCTGTTTTGCTTTCTTTTTGTATTATCCAGGATTACACTCAGTATTTTTAAATACAATTTTAACACATGTTAAAATTGTTTGTTGAAAAACCTTCATTATTAGTTTATAACATTTACAATGAAACTAAATACTAGTATAATTATGTAACTATACTACTGTTCTGTGAAAGACTTCAAAAAACTAACATTATCTGTTGCATAAAAAAAGTATGTAATGAGAAGAAAATGAAAAGACTGTATACTTAAACTTCTAAGGAGAAGAAGAAAGAACTCAAATGATATTTTTTTTAAAAAAATAGCCAAATAACTTAAAAACCCAGACAGTTAAAGAATTAAACCAAATTAAAAATTTAGAAGTACTATTTATCTAAACTGTGTCTAATTCTAAATATTTATACACACTAAATACATGTACACACACAAAAATATATTTCAGTTTAAACATGATATTGAAGCATCATTTTCTCTTTCACTTCTCTTTTGGGATTGCATAAATTTGAATGCAAATGCATTAAAGCAAATTTTATTAACATAGCCATGGCTCCTGGGAGCAAGCATACTTCCAACCTTTTTACAACAGTTCAAACTCAATATATCCAAATTTCTTCACAGATGGAAATATACCAACTTTTGGAGTTTAACACACCATTTCAACCCATAATTGCCTTTCAAGAACCTGGTTAACATGATAATGTTACATAACCAATAGGAATTACATGGCATGGCATGGCATATAAGCCAACATTTCTTCAAATTTATTATATTCCCAGCATAAAGAAATGAAGGCCAACTATTTTAAAATAATTTTATTCTATGGATTAATCTGAAGTAAGACCTTGGTGGGATAGTAAATGCTACTTTCAAATAATTTATTGCTGTATTTAGAGCAGTTTTAGGTACCTGATGGTCCTCCAGATGTTGGTACAGAAACAGCCACAATGGGAAATGATAAAGGATGCTGAGAGCCATCTCTGGTTACTTTTCCTTGGATCTGAAGTAAACTAAATATTAAAAACTGGTACATTAATTTTTAATGCTTGAAGCATTCTAAAGGACTAAAAATTAAGCTAAAAAGTGAATATACAAATTGTATATCATAGCTTGGAAAGGTGCAACCGTTTTTACCACATCAATAAAATGAAACGATGACTAAAAGTAAAGTAAAAGTAAAATGAGTCATTTTATTACATTGCAAATGAACTCAGTTATTAAAATAAATCTTCAAGGAAGACTAGATTTTACTTTTATTTGTGTATTTATTTATTAAATTTATATATCATCCAACTCATTCTGTAAAGCAACTCCGGATGGCTTACAATTAAAATCATAAATATAAAAATATTAAAAACATTAAATACAGAGGCAAGGAGCAAGAGGCAATTTTGGTGCGATAATTTGCATCTTCTCTGTTAATCTACCAGCCACCTTTGGTTTTAGCTAGCAAAGAGCATGCTTCTCCCACTAGAGTAGTGCAGCCAGATTCTAGTACTCACAAATATTTATGATTTTCTTTCCTGCAGGAGAAAGACTTCCGAAACCAGATAGAGGAAAGATGCGCTTCCATAAAATTGCAAATGTCAACAAAGCTCTGGATTTTATAGCAAGCAAAGGTGTCAAACTTGTCTCAATCGGTGCAGAAGGTATGTGAAGTGTATCCATAACAAGATTTTTCTTTTAGTCATGAACCTACATTTTTAGTGCTGCTTGGGGTCACTATATATACAATATACCTTCAAAAAACTACTGCAATGCTCTCTACATGGGGCTCCCCTTGAGGAGCACCCGGAGGCTCCAACTGGCGCAGAATGCAGCCGCGCAGGTACTTATGGGGGTGACATGGCGCTGCCATGTAACACCTCTCCTGCGCGAGCTGCATTGGCTTCCGGTGGTCTTCCGGGTGCGCTTCAAGGTACTGGTTCTCATCTTCAAAGCGCTCCATGGCTTAGGGCCCGGTTATTTACGAGACCACCTTCTGCCACCAATAACCTCCCACCGGCCAATACGCTCCCACAGAGAGGGTCTCCTCAGGGTGCCGTCGGTCAGGCAATGTCAACTGGCGACCCCCCGGGGAAGAGCCTTCTCTGTGGGGGCACCCGCCCTCTGGAATGAGCTACCCCCAGGGATACGACTGATCCCAGACCTCCAAACCTTTCGCCGGGCTCTGAAAACATTCCTATTTCAGCAAGCTGGGCTGGCTTAAAATTTTTTATTGGTGAATTTTATGGGTAAGGGGTTTTAAATTGGGGAAAGCCATTGGATTTAATTTTGTTTTAAATGTATTTTAATGTTTATATTGTATGTTTTTTAATCTTGGCTGTTCACCGTCCGGAGTCTTTTGGGAGAGGGGGCGGTATAAAAATTTAATAAATAAATAAATAAATAAAAAACAACTATGTACTACATTTCAAAGCACAGTTTTTTTTTTTCTGTGGCACACTTCTTGTTTGAAAGAGCTGTATCAGAGTGCTTCTTTTGAACAGAGAAGACCTTAGCATCTTCAGGTACCATTGAAAATACTTTTCACTCTTAAAATACAGGTAGCCCTTGACTTACAACAGTTCATTTAGTGACCATTCAAAGTCACAACGGCACTGAAAAAAGTGACCCTGACCATTTTTCACACTTGCAGCATCCCCATGGTCATGTGATCAGCATTCAGCCGCTTGAGAACTGACTCATATTTATGACATTTGCAGTATCCCGGACTTACGTGATCTCCTTTTGCGACCTACTGACAAGCAAAGTCAATAGGAAGCCCGATTCACTTAGCAATTGGGTGTCTAATTTAACAACTGCAACAATTCACTTAACGACTGTGGCAAGAAAGGTCATAAAATGGGGCAAAACTCACTTAACAAATTTTCACTTAGCAACGTAAATTTTGGACTCCATTGTGGTTATAAGTCGAGAACCACCTCTAGAATCTACTTTTAAAAGTAGAACTACGAATCTGCCAGCAAGGTATCATGAAATAAGTATGCATGAGGAACATAATCCCAAATAACAGCTACCACATATTATTGTATTGATGACCCTGCTGTAAATTATCCATTCCATTTCTCTCTAGAAATTGTGGATGGCAATGTGAAAATGACTCTGGGTATGATCTGGACTATCATTCTCCGTTTTGCTATTCAAGATATCTCGGTGGAAGGTAAGAAAATTCTATATAATGTTGCCTTCAACTTTTTGTGTCAAATAGACTTGATTCCAGAAATACAGATCGATTGAACTGGCTATAGCTTTATTGACCACAGTGAATTTTGATGTAAATATCAGGATAGCAATTAAGCGACTTATAAAGAAGCATTCAGGACTGCTTTTTGTTGATCTGCTTTGTTGTTTATTATCATTTCTAGTAGGGTAAGCAGATACCATAAGGAAAAGAATTATATTCTCTTCTTCAAAAATGCATTAAAACGTGTGATATTTTTATATCCAACAATCTGCCTCTCCTACAAGTGGACCAATCAGTTAGAAACACTGAGTTCCTTGTGAATCATAAGGCTAAATTAGATGATATACAAACAATATGTCACCCTGATTAACTTCTTATTTTGTTCATTTACTTGTAAGCAGCCTTAACAAGTGCTAGCATTTGGCTGACTTTATCTGGTTTGGAAATTAAGTAGGGCCAAGCCTGATTAGCACTTGGGTTGGAAGCTACCAGAGAATATCAGGTTGGAGGCAGATTGGGAAATTGAAAAAATATCTCAGAAGGCGGCAACCGCAAGCCAATTCCATACTGTTGATAAGAAAACAGCATGGATGAATACACCAAGTAATCAGGAGTTAAACTTAGTTCAAAGGAGACTTTAGCTTTACTGTAGCTATTTGTAACCTCAAATTATTTCCTCCATATGGGAACAAATTATTATTATTATTAAAAATAATTTCATGTGACCAAGTGTAAAATTTAAAGAAAGCTCTGTACTTAAACAGGGAGAAATGCACATACACAAACACACAGAGAGGTAATTGTGAAGGTTGATAGAAAGATTATACAGCCACTTTCAAGTACAGCATTCTCAACAGAGAGTTTGCTTGAACACTATTATTTTCTTATCATCAAATAAATACAGTAATAAGATACAGTTTTGTAATCTCTAGTTTAGGCCTAATTCATTTGGGAGGGAAGGTGTGGATCTATGGTCATCATCTCCTTGAAGAAAGAAAACAGGAATATCAATTATTTAGGATAATGATTGAATTAATATGCTGAAATCTTCTTGACATCTTTTCATGAGCAGGGATCTTTTTACACTGTAGAAGATTTCCACTTAGACTCTGATTTAATGCATTCCATGTCATTCGCTTGTCATTCTTTCCCAACCTGCCATAATTTGATAATAAAGTTGAAGGTTTTTTTTAAAAAAAAGTAAAATAAGGCAGTGAGCTAATGTCTATAATGTCCTCAGATTCTTGTGGTGACTTGGCTCTGGGATCTTTCTTGTGTGAACTTCCTAGTCAACATTATCATCTGAATCCAGCTTCCAAGGAAAGCAGGCAGAACAAACTGTATAACAGAAGAACAAGCACAAAAAAATACAACATAGACTATTTTTATATATAAGAATGCACAAATATCTGTCTTTCAAACACAAAAGAATTTCATATCAGGTTTTTCCAAGTGAACAATACTAGCGATTCAAGAATGCAGCTCTCTGATAAATTATTTTTATTGCAAGATCTGGAAATACAATTAAAAGAAGAAATTCAGAACAGACAAGTATAGAATAAAAGTCCTATTTATAGTAGTGGTCGGATTCAAATCTCTTTCTCTTGCCTGCCCAATATAGTGGGCTGAGAGCCTCTTGTTTTCTCCTCTAGTTGGGAGGAAAGATTGATACCCTTATTACTGTAAGAGGTCTATAGGGCTTCAAGTTCTTTGCCTCCCACTTCCCACTTTAGCTCAAGAGATGGATAGTTTGGCAATGCCAGTGGACTTTCTATTTTCTATGAGATGATTATCCATCCAGTAAACATAATGGGACATTTTATGACCTTGAATTGAGAGAAATACTAGAATTTGCTGCACTGGAGTTATGAAGAATAAGGAGTGAGTGGTAAGTTCTTCCTAATGTAAAATAGTTCTGTTCTGGGGAAAATATATTTTATTCAATTGAGTGATAACATGTGGCGATTGGAGAATTGTTTGGTAGTATCATATGTAGATACTGCAGCATTTTATGCTACTTTGTAAAGATTGTTTAATACTGTAAAACATTGAAGTGAATAATTTGGGCAGCTATAGATTTTTTTGCCAAGATTTTACTCAAGCAAACAGCTGCCATCCATTACAGTAGACAATATGTAGCGGATCAACCAATTTTTATACTTCATTGGTTAATTGAGAGAATATTTATTCCTGACAAATTTACCCTGATTCTATTATACCAATTAAATCATCTTTAAAAAGAAATTTCTTATGAATGATGACATCATTCCTGAGTCAGTGAAGCAGGATGCAAATATTAAAGAAAAACAATGAACGGATGGCTACATGAGGAAAAAAAATGATAAGGAAAGTTCACAAGCAATTCTAGAGTTTCCTTTTCATATAAATGCCCCTTGTTTTTGTAACAGACACAGTGTTAACTTTCAATTGTTGCATTTTGTAAGAAACCATACGGAAAAAAGAGAGGGAGATATTTTCATAAGTAAACTGGATGTATTCACTACTTTTCTGGTACAGATTTCCTTGGAAGCACTCTTTGTATCCGTTGAATTAAGCAATATCATCTGAGGTAGATGTCCAACCCTCTAAGTCAGCTGAAGGTCTGTTATGTACTGTAGTGAGCAAATTGAAGTTCTGTTATTCTTTATAAATCTTCTTTTATAAATCTTCTTTGATGGTATTTTCAGAGACATCTGCCAAAGAAGGACTGCTGTTGTGGTGTCAAAGAAAAACGGCACCTTACCGAAATGTGAACATTCAAAATTTCCATCTTAGGTAAAGTGAATCATTTCTAGATGTAAAGATGTAGATGTGTTTTACCCTTAACGGTACAGTTGGAAATGGAGAGCACACAATACATCATATTTTCTTTGCAGTTTGAGAAGGCCAGGAATAACTCTACAAAGCTAGCATGAGTATAGGGGCTCCCAGATTATCAAAGCAATTAAAATGGACCCCCTATATGAAAGGAGTCAACAGTGTGATTATTTCACATGTTACCATGGATGCTCCTTGACTGATGAGGCCTAATTAGAGAGGAAATTACTACAACTAATATTTGGGGGAATAAACAGAAGTCCCGATAGTAATGTACTGACAACAAAATATTAAAAAAATCAAACACTATCATTTTCTGTTTTACCTCCATCTGCACAGTGTAAACCTGTTGTGTATTTTCTAGAAATCAATTTATAGTACAAGTATGTTGAAATTTCCAGAAATAGTGGAAGAAAGATCCCTTTCACAGAACCTATAAATAGAGTGAAAATTGGGCATTGTGGCATGATTAATAAATGCTAATTTTTTTCCCCAGCAGTTGCTGCTGAGATTAAAAAAAAAAAAAGACACTTGTTTTCGTTTTGCATCTAATCAGGTTATAAATAAATATGCAAGCTTTCAAGTTTCATAAAGCTCTTACTCCAAAGAACAGAAAGCAGTAAAACCTTAGGTGTACAGTGTGTAGAAAAATCCAAGACACAAATAACCTGAACATCATGGATATTTATGTTGTGTCTTTTGTTTTAATCTCTGTACAATGCCCAGAGTTACCATTGTGAGATAGGAGGTCATAGATATTAGGTAAATACATATATACATATAGGAATAGAAGAAAACATTTCTGTTGTTGAGAATGGTCTCCTACCTACAGATAGTTGAGGTAGTTAAGAACAGATTTTACCAAGCATCCTATTTTTATAGATACTTGTAATTACTGGATTGTTGGGTTTGGCTTCAAATGGCATTTTTAAAATAATATATATGAAAAATGCATTAAAAGTGGTAAAATAAATAGACCCAGCTTCCCAAACCTGGCATCTTCAGATGAGCTGGGAGTCCCAGAGGTGCTTTTTCAAGAGGCAACTGGACTTTCTGGTTTTTCTTTGAAGACGTTTCGCTTCTCATCCTCTTGAAAAAGCACCTTTGGGACAACCATGACCTGGATGACTGAGAATCTCCATAGACAAGAGCTGGGAGTGTTGGCTGAGACATTCTGTTGGCGAATGCAGGATAAACTAACTACTGTAATGTATCAAACAATTGACTCAGAAGAATTATATTTTCTCCCAGATGAAACTTCCTACTCCTTATAAGGCATTGGAGAGAGGAACAACTCTCCTATTCAACACATGTCTTACTGTCTATGTATGGCAGGTCATTTCCATGTTTGGGTTCTAGACACAATCCATTGGAGCTCTCAGAAATTTATTTCAAACATTTTCATCCCACCAGACTTTTCAGACTGTGTGAGTGGCCTGCTCTTTTATTTATTTATTTATTATTTATTAGTTCAATTTATATGCCGCCTTTCTCCGGAGACTCAGGGCGGCTTACAATGCATTTAAAAAAACCCATTATAACCATATTGGCTGCTGGTTTAAAATTTTACTACTGATTTTCTAAATGATATGCAAACAATATTTTCTGAGCTACCCTGAGTATGCCCTCGATACCTAAAAGTAAATAAAAAGATGGACAAACCACTGAGTGAAATGAGCAGCCCATCTGTTCCAGCCAACTGCAGATTCTTGCACAGTGAAAAAAAAATAAGTAAGCAGTCATTCATCATCTAGTGCACTGTGCATGAAATTTCTCTGGGCTCTTTTCTGCACAAAAGTGTCTACAGTCAAGGAAATTTGTCTTACAAGATAATATCCTAACATGCCTCTGCCTTATCAACATTTTAAATATTTTTGATTGTCTTGAAAGTAGATAACCTGGTTCACAAAATTATACTATGAATTTCTCCTGTGTTCTGCCATTAAATGAGATTTAGCCAAATTGCAACAACCACTGGGATTTTATGAGCTACTGCTATTGGACATGTGGTACAATTGCTGAATATTGTCAGACCTTGCACTGTCTGACAAAATCAGTGTTTCATTAATATATTGTCGCCTTATTTTTGGTTTCTTCTCATGAAGCTGGAAAGATGGCCTTGGTCTCTGTGCACTGATTCATAGACATCGACCAGATCTTATTGACTACTCCAAGCTTTCAAAGGTCATTAATTTTGCTGGCATGGCATGATAACTTGCACCAATCTGGCATGATGATTTGCACTGATTTGGCTCACCTACTACATATAGAGAGATATGTTTGTTTTGTAGTTTGAAATGAGCCTTCTTTCTTGGCTCTTGACCTGCAGATATAGAACAGCCTTCCTGAACCAGGTGCCCTCTGCTAATTTTAAATTTCTCCCACTGATAATGGCCAATCAGTATGGTTAAGACTGCAGTAGGTGATCCCAAGTAAGCTAAACCACAAGCCATGAAAGTGGCTGAAAAATAAGCTACTCTTTGGACAAATGTACTTGGACTTGGGATATTCAATGTAGATCTGTCTCCAACACACAGCCAATTCAGTCAGTCTTTGAGCATTATATTCCTGAGTAAAGATGCATCGTGGGATTCACTATATTAGAAAGTATTCAATAGATGGTGCAACCCTGTGAAATGTTTAAGTGACATGAAGATAAGTAAACCGCACAATATTTATATCCAATATTGACATTGTAGATTTGATGTGGGAGTGTGTGTGCACTTGTGTGCATGTTAGTTTTTCTTTCTGCATGCCTTTCTTTGCTTTCTGGAAATCTTTGGAGAGCCATAGAGGATCTTTCTTTGCATTGATGCATTAGAGTATGTTCTTACAATATGCAAAGCTGAAAAGCTTGATTTATGGCTGCCACACATTGTTTGGTTCCTGTGCAGCATGAGTTAAATGGCAGGCATAACTAATAACTAAGCTTTTAGTTTAGCAAGGTGGCAAACACAGCAAAGCCACACCCATCTTTTTGTGTGTCTGTCTGAAGCTTAGACATCCCTAAGGGCAGGGAAGGTGAAAGCAGGAGCCCTCAAGTGAAGGTAGCACTTCCAAAATCTGTCCTACCAGAACAGTTTTTCTGTTCCATAGTTCCCTAGTAACCCTGAAATGTCAGTACCATGCATTGGAGTAAATTCCACTGAAACAGTTTTTTAAAAAAGATGTAAGAGACAGCTGCTTAATTTCTTTTTTATATAAACATACTTGGGAGTAAGTGTCAGCATTATGGTTAAAAATGTCAAGATGGAAGACATGTTGCAGTGGAAATCTGCCTGGTTTTTACATGCTTCTTGGGGGAGAATTTAATTTTATTTTAAAATGCTGCTATTGAGTGAAACTCTAACATATTCTGTCCTTGCTTTTGAATTGCTGCAACCTTGCTTAAAATAGGGGACTTACCAATTGTAATTTCTGCTTCCTGTGCAGGACGACCCTCTGGGGAATATAAACCTGGCCATGGAGGTTGCTGAAAAATATCTGGATATCCCAAAGATGTTGGATGCAGAAGGTGTGAGTTAATGTGCTTTTAATAGGCAGCAGGTTGCAACTGTTAAAATCTTTTTGGCCCATATGTTATAAACAAAGGATCTCCTTCACATAGTTATTTATCAAACAGCATTCTACCTGTCATTTCCATTTAGACTGGAATAAGAAAATGCTCTCTGATGCAATTGAAATTAATAGCAGGGGGGAGGACAATTTTCAGTGTCCCCCCCTTCTTTTCATTTAGTTATCCCTCAAACACTCCAGGCTTTCCAAGTAATTCAGAAACATAAATCCAGAGATTTCAAGTAAAATATCATTTGAAGACTTGTATCAGTTAGAATTATTTTTTTAAATGCAGCTAAAATAATTGCCTTCTGAAACTCCTGGCAACTAAAACAATGCAGGAAGCCAGGGACAAGAAGACCAGACTACACAATTGAACCTGATCCTTTTTAAAAAAATGTTTGTTGTTTATGCAACACACTTTAAAAAGGGCAGGCTTCATTTCTGGGGTTGCAGCTGCCATCTTGACTTCTCCCCCCAGTCCAGGTAGCAGAGACATAACAACACATTCTTAGACAACTTCAAAGAATATTAGCATTAGTTCTGAATATTGTCAGTTGAGAGCAACATCTATCAGCACCATTTATCCATCTTTCCCTGAAAATCTTCTCTGAAGGTAATTCAGGTCTATGAAATGACTTTTCACCCCATCTTCTTTATTATTGCTAGGCTATGGAGTCAAGAGCAAAAAAGACTTGATTTTTGGGGTTTTTTTTTTTACAGCTTCTGTAGTGTTGAGATACTTGTCCCCATCTAATGTTGCTACTCAGATTTACTTGCCTCATTTGGTATTCTACACCCATGGTACAATACTATTGTACTAATACTAATACAATACTATTGTTTTGGGATTTACAACAGATAAGCAATTCTTTTGCGTTCACTGCGTGAACTGCGTTCAAATTTTGAAATTATGGCTGGTACTTGCCTTATTTCAGCATGGCTGCCATGGTGGAAGTGTCAATTTACTAGAAAAATAAAGGCATAAAAGAACCCACACTAATCTCCTGATGCTCTTTATTGATTTTATCTTGGTCTTTCTACAGGGCTAAGACTAAGTGAGTTCATTTTCAAATAAAGACTTGCCCTGTAGCTATTCATCTTGTTTGTTTTCTAAGGATGTGAGATTTATGCAAGCCCAAGGCATTCTTATAAATACAGTACATTTTTAACATGTCGCTTTCCCAATTGGTTTTTTTTTTTTTCAGTTTTAAAAAATGGATAGGTCAGGGGAGTTTGGCAGGGCCAACTGATATCTACTGGCTTCTTGTTTGCTACCTGTCTTTCTTTTGGAATGACTTAACAGTGTAATGTCAGGTTCATTAAATCTCTTTTCTCCTGTTGTCACTGGACATATCCCAAGAAAAATTGTTTTATTTCAGATTGAAATTAACTGTTAAAGGAATATGGATCTAGTCAGTCCTTGAGGGGAATATACGTCTTGATGGAAAATGATCTGAGATCTATAAACTTTATCTTCAATGAAAATACATGCTTTCATGGATTTCTTAACTGGAAATGAATTGGGCAGCCTAATGACAATTTTGCGGTATATAAAATGGGATCAAGCTTACCAGGCATGCTTATTTAAATAATTGGGTAGTCAACCTTCCTGAAAAGATTTCATAGCTTATCATTCTTGTTTTTATTGATGCTAGGAAAGTAGAGTATTTTTGTTCTGTGGCTGCTATGATATTGTATGGGTTTGTTTGTTTTTTTGCTTATCCTGTAATTCCTTTCTGATTCCTTTTTCTTTTTAGAAGATATAGTTTGCTCCCTTATAAAATGCATGGGTATTTTTCAGAAAGTCCTTTTTTAAAAAATAATCACAGTTGCTTTCTTTCACACTTCCATACAATATCAGAGGGCATTTGTCAGATCCATTCTTCATATGTTGGACAATATTAAATCTCTACCATGTGGAAGTAAAATAATAATGCATTGAAATTTGTACTAATGCATTGAAATAATAATGCATTGAAATTATTATTTGTAAAATAATAATGCATTGAAATTTGTACATGAAAGATGATTCCTTTTAAACAATGAAAACAACAATGCAGATATGACATACTACCTTGAACTATAATACTAACTTTTTTTTTCTAGAAAGGGCCTTTGACAGGTGGAAACTTCTAAGCATCCAGTAGTAGTTTCCCTGTGCATTCAGAAACACAATATATGATTACCTCAGATTGTAAATCCAGTCAGGTGGGCCTCAGCATTTCAAACAATCTCTCTGTGTAATTACAGACATGGGATATTCTCAGGGGAATAACAAAAGTCGAGATGACAGACATTTCTGCAGAACTCAAGCCATGCCTGTAAAAGGGGGGGCAGAATTTGAGTGTGAAGGAGCACCTATCTTCTTGATTGCTTTGATTCTCCATGTACACATTCCTGAATATACACCAATGTCTTTGAATCAAACCATATAGCATGCCAGCACCTTATTTGTCTGCAAGTATTCCTCTCAAAACCTTGGATATTTTTAAATTTTGTTCTCCAGGATTTCCATTTTAGCATCAATGTTTTCTTCTTCCAGTTTAAATGGCTCTAATACTACAGAGAACAAAATGGAGCACATGTTGTGTCTCCCTTGCTTGCTACTGTTCTTCTACATATTGTGCTTGTTTTCTTTCTTTTCTCTTTTCTGATAGACATTGTGAATACCCCCAAGCCTGATGAAAGAGCAATCATGACTTACGTTTCTTGCTTCTACCATGCTTTTGCTGGAGCTGAGCAGGTATTCATCATCACCTTTTGGATTGCTGTGTGCTTTGTGTGTTTCAGGTTTCCATGAGCCCTGAAATCACTTTGTTTTTTTTAATTAGGACTGACAAATAAAGTATTTGCAGTAATACACGCGCAGAAACAAGCCTATATAGATGCATACAGAATTAATAAAAACAGATAGTCCTTGACTTACAAGCACAACTGACCCTGGAATTTTGGTTGCAATTTGTTGTGGTCATTAAGTGAGACACCCACGTGACTACCTCACTCAATGAGCACAATCCCAGTTCTCTACGTTACGATCATTAAAGCAACTGTGCAAGGGTGCCTCGGGGGGTGGGGAAGGCCTTGGCAGGCCTGGCACTAACCAGCATGAGGAAACCTGCCACAGGCCAACTAGGCCTGCCTACATGTGGGCCCCTGCCTCCCCTCCAACTGCTCAGAGGCCTGGATCTTCTCCCTACCCCACTGTTGCCAGGGTCTATTTATCTTTCCCTTTCCCTGTAACTGCTGAGAGGTGAGCCAAGATGATGCTAATCTAGAAAGCTAGCGAAGGCAATTTTCCTCAAGGCTAGAGAGTCAGGAACACAAAGTCAGCCCGCAAAGTTCCTGATCCTGGACAAGCCTTGAGAAAGATTGCCTTCATTAGCACCATAACAGCAAGGCCTACCTGGCAGCAGCTGCAGGAAAAAAGGACAGGTAAGTGTCTGTGATGGGGCAGGCAGAAGGTCCAGGCCTCTTTGGAATGATGGGGATGGAGAGAGGAGACCCGCAGTCCGGTGGACCAGTGGATCTAGCTAGCCGAGGCCTCCTAGTCCTCCCAGTGGAGGGAGGGGTTGCAATGCTTACACAGCCATAAAGGTGGGTGCATCTGAATTTTGATCATGCGAGTGTGGGTGCTGCAATGGTCAGGACTTCAGACTGTGGTCATAAGTCCCTTTGTTCAGCACTGTTCAAATGGTCGCTGAATGAATGGCTATTAAGTCAAGGACTATCTGTATAATTACTGTGATAATTTCTATCACTTTTGCAAAGGCCACTACCGTTTTCCAGACAAAGCCTACCCACTGGGGGGAAAAAATCTTTTTTTGCAGTGTCAAGGCAGTTTATAGTGATGGAAGGAAAGCATTTCTTCAGCTGCTCTAATATGATTAGACTGTCTGAATTATTCAGATTCAATATAAATATTTTAATACTCTGTACTCTGGTGAAGTCTGAGATTTTTCTGCAGCTAATCATCACTGAGGAGAGCGACAAGGACAGACAATCTTCTTAGAAAAAGCATTTACCTTTGCTATTAAACTATTGCAAAACTAGAATTGCCATAAGAATATCCCTGGGGCAGTTTCCCCCAGGATGATAATCATCAGGCAAATTGAAGATTAGATTAGATTAGATCTTCAGGAATTTCTCAGCCAAGGTGGCCATTGGTTATGTGAACTGAATATACTGTAGTAATCTCTATAGATGTGAAAATGTAGACTTTTTTTGTAAAAGGGTCAGGCCCAGCAGGGTCATGATCAACCAGCTGTGAGGACAGATAGCTGCCCTGAGTCTTCGGAGAAAGGCGGCATAGAAATTGAACTAATAATAATAATAATAATAATAATAATAATAATAATAATAATAATAATAATTTCTTCCGGATTTACCTAATAATTTTTTGCTGTGTGGAGAGATTCCAGGGTATACTTTATATGGAGAGTAATATTTGGCTGTAAAGTGAAATCAGGATTTTATTAAAAATTATTGCCACTGAAGGAATCATCCTCACTTTATTATTTTCTTGGTAAAAATTCAGAGTTAAGTTAATTCATTCCTCTTTTTTGGCCTCCTTTCCTCACTCCTTTCTTTTCCTTCCTAGATAATAGCATAGATTCCCTTAACATCGTATTTTGTGATTGTGCACTGATAGCTTGTTGTTTACATTACCAGTAGTAGAGATGAAACACCAGCTAGCTAGCTGTAATAGAAACCTTTGGAATTAATCAAAGATTAAACTGGGAATTACAGAACACAATCAACATTTCTGCAGGTTTCTCCTAATATTAATTTTTTTTTGTTAAAAATACTGTGAGTAAAAAAATAATTGTGTGGCTCTCATTTATTTATCATGACTTAAGCTAATGCAGCAATAATTCTGTTATTCTTTTAAGATGCTATTGAAAAATGTCTGATTTTATTATAACAGATTAACACTGCTATTTCTTTTGAAATGACTATTTGTTAGTATAGTACATTTGGGCATCAATAAACCTAGAAAAATTACAAATCAAAGTGTATGTAATAGAATGTGCAGTTCTTAATATTGCTAAATTAATTAATTGATAGTTGCTTTTTCCAACAATTATTCATCTGAGACATTTGTCACTAACTACTTTTGGGAATATTATTTTTACATTAGTTCATGATTATATTATTTTTGCTTCTATGACTCTATTAAATTTCCTTCAATGAAATGTAAATAGATCAAAATACGTTTACATACATATATTAAGATTATGGCTTTTCTAGTGTATTTTATAAAGAAATTAGGAGATAATAAAATATGTTATTTTTATAGCAGTTTCATAAATTAAAATCAGATTAAGTCAGCGTCATGATCAGATTCATAAATTAAAAACTATTACCTCAGGAGTGATTTTAAAAAATCAACTGAAATTATATGATACAGTTATAATACAATACTGTAATTAGATACAGAAAATCTAAGGTCTTTCTCAAAAAAAAAATGGCAATGTTATAAGACTATTCAACATAACGGTTTTAGCATAGAAGTAGCGCTATTTTTGAAGAAATACTCATTTTTATGATATTTGTGTTTCCCCATAAACTTAATGGGATTTTTAATTCAAAGTGCTGGTTGTTAGCTATAAAGCCCTAAATGGAAAAAGGCCTGGTTATTTGAAGGACTGCCTGTTTCCTACAGTATGTACATGGCCAATTCAACCTTGCAAAGTTGACATATTCCAGAGTCCTTTGATTAAACAAGGCCATCTATCAGGACCCTAGAGCTTTCTCTGTAACAGTTCCTGCACTCTGAAATGAGATTTCCCCTCATGATCCAGATGTCCCCAACTTGCTATTGTTTAGAAAGGCCACAAAGACTTGGCTTTTTGCCTGGCCTTTGGCAAAGGAAAATAGCAATAGCACTTAGACTATTTCACAGTGCTTTACAGCCCTCTTTAAGCAATTTACAGAATCAGCATATTGCCTCCCAACAATCTGGGTCCTCATTTTACTGACCTCAGAAGGATGGAAGGCTGAGTCAACCTGGAGCCGGTGAGGATCGAATCCCTGGCAGGCAGCAGAATTAGCTTTGTTACTGTCTGGTTTGTCATTCTCGTCATCATTTGTTCATTTTACTTGCTATTAATTGTATTTTTCTTTTTTAGTTCTCTTTTTTAGTTCTCTTTTTTAGTTTAGTTGCTTGACAGTATATATGTTTAATAAACAAATATACAAATATGCAAATATTTATATGAGAATTTAAATGCTATACCTACAGATGAACAAAGTTATTTAAAAGGATTCAAGTAACAGATGAATCCCTAGTTTTTTAAAATGCCATAGAAATATTAGAGCATAAATAAAATATATAAGAATTACTCTAATTAATTGCGTAATCTGAAAAATGATCAATAGTTGAAAAATTTCAACACATTTCATGCACAAAATGCATACATTTAATTAAGATATAATATTATCACTGGCCATTGTAGCCTAACATGCATTTGCATAGCATGTCAAGCATGGTTAGTATTATCCTTAGGTAGGGTTTTTTTTTTTTTGGTGGCTTAGCACATGGTGCAGATCCAAACTGTTCAGTTAAATTAGGGTTGGATTCATCGTGTGAACAATCCCCAAATGGGTTGATGCAGTTACTATGTTAAGTATATTGTGTGAATTCACCCAGTGAATGGCAGTGCAATAAAGATTCAGAATTGTCAGAATTTCCATTTTTCTTATCTTCTATCTCAAACAATCCATCATATGTTTTTCCCCCCATCTGGTGTTCCCTAGATGTGCTGGTCATATTTGCTGAATATGAAATGTGTCTTGTGAAAGCAAGAGTGCTGGTGTCAGTATAATCTCCAACCTACACTTCTGTTCTGTTCTGTCCTGTCCTGTCCTAGCAACATAGAACTGAATGACAGGTCATAAGGCAGGTCTGACAAGAAGTCCCAAGGAAAAAGAGGGAACAAAAATGGAATTGTTGTCTCAACCTCTGAATGCTATGTTGAATTGAGCAGGTTTTCAGGACCTTGGACAGAACTCGGGAAGCATTCAAGCCTGATTATTGTAGTACTGTACTACTTTCTCTCAGCCCTCCAGAAATAGTTTTTCAGAAAGAGGCACATTCTTTATCCAGAAACCTAACACTCCATTGTTTCTCCATGGGCTCATGTTGCATCTGTTTTGGGGCATTGGCTCTTCAGAGTTTGTTGCACTTGGAATGGAAGTGCAGGCACCTTGTTGGCCATAGCCTTGTAGGGTGTAATTCCAAGGTGCAATGTTGGGTTATTAATTTTTGGAAGTCTAAGCATCTAAACAGCTCAGTCAGTAATATGCTCAGGCCTCAGGTCTTCTTCATTAGCTGATAAACCCCATATTTCCATTTATTTCCCATAGTGGATTCCATATTGTGACTTTTAAGATATTTCTCCTTGGATCATATTGGATTCTACAGTTGATGGAAGAAGTTTTCATCTGTGAAGTGTCTTTTAGTGCCAGGTGTCACAAAAAGGTTACACTTTTTTTTTACATGCAGTGGCATGTCTATATACCCAGCCATGCAGAGAAACTTCCTAGTGGGCACTAATGCAGGCAAATGGCCAATTTTGCCATTAACCCCTATGCTGTTATGACAGGAATGACTTCATTGTGCTACATAAGCACCTTTTCACAGCAGAGTTTCTTCATACACATGAATCCATAATCAATTGAGCAAAACACACACACACAAAATCCCAAAACAGAAACAAATACTTTGTATGAACCAATCTAAAGCCTCGGATTTTTTAAAAAAAATACTTGGAATTAAGAAAATAGCTTTCTTTACTGCATGAATTATTCAGCAGAACTTTAGTATTTTAAAAAGGGGATTTTAGGGTGAGGTAAAACTTTAAATTAATCACGATTCAATTAAGCAGGGATATTAATGCAAACCTATCTAGATACGTAGGTGATGAAAATGTGTGTCATCCACTGAAACAGCTTAATGATTCTGAGGTATGGCAATATGAGAAATATTTTATATTCCTGAAACAGCCCAATTTTTCTCTTATATGTACTTCAATCACTGATTTTAGAAAATGGAACTGCAAGAAGGAAGTGATCCTTGAAATAATAAGAATAACATGCGTCATGTCAGTTATCTATGTGGTTATTTATGTGGTTTATGCTTATTGTCACTGTGGAATATCCCACTTTATCATTCACCCAATCTTAAATTATATGATATTGGAGAACTTTGTGATTCCATGCATGAAGGAACAGACAACTAAAATAATGTACCTAAACTAATAAAAACCAATGGCTGGATGTGCTTATTATTTTATGCTGCAATAGCCTCTGGATCATCATTCACATTTTGTTTCTGTGTGAATCTAACAACATACCTACACTGTTTAATTTTCTGAATTTTCCAGGCAGAAACTGCAGCTAATCGGATTTGTAAAGTACTTGCTGTGAACCAAGAAAATGAAAAGTTGATGGAAGAATATGAAAAGCTAGCAAGTGAGGTAGGCGAAGCTTGTCATAACTCTTGAGGTTTGCTTCTGATACCAAATCATCTTATGTGTAATTTTATAAGGACAGAAAAATTACATAAAGCTGTTAACTATTTCTGAGGCTTTCTTTTTTGAATATAATTAGTGTGGGAGGAATCTCCAATTATATCTGTAGTTTCTATTTTTAAGATATTAAAATAAATATGCTTGTTTTCACTTGCAATAACAAGGAACTATTAAATCTGATGTATGTTGGCAATTCTTGCCTGACTACATCTCTTGTATCTGCTTCTACCATATTCTGGACTAATTTTAGATTTTGGCCACCCTAAAAACAGTAAATGACAAAATTGTAGAAGTTTGTATATAAGAGCTTTGTTCACACAAACACAGTGGACTAAGTAAAATAGATTGGATGGTTTATGGTTCAGCATGCTGAGGAAAGTTGCTTATTATATTATATAAAACAGGCCATTATCTAATGGAATTTATTTGTTTTGGACATAGCACTTTCTGTGTTCACATCAACTGGTTTTTTTAATTTGGATTTAGCATATTGTCTGAAACCAGCCAAAGCATAAAGGTTACAGTCTTACAGACAAAATGGAAGCAACTAAAATAAATGAAAAGCTCTTACTTTTATCTTGTCAAGGGATTTCAGTGAGTCCTGGCTCCTTTGTATATTTATTTATTTTATTTATAACCTACCTTTATTATTATTATAAATGACTCATGGTGATGAACATATCTAATACTCCTTTGCCTTCCTGTTTTCCCTGTAACATGAAACCTGTCAGGTGAGTTGGGTTGAGAGAGATTGATTGACTCAAAGTCCCCAGCCTGACTAGCCTGATGCCTTAACCACTACACCAAACTGGCTCTGTCAGTTGTCAGCCATACCTTTCTTTTGGAATTTACTGCCAGGCAAAATGGTCATGGCTACTGCCTATCCCAGAATGCCCTGTCCTTCTTAACTGCTCAACTGTTCACAACCATAGTAGTCTACTGGAAAGCAATAACCGGGTTCTCTCTTCCTGTCAATTTATAAGATGCTTGCTTCCCCTTACTTTGGCATGGTGATCCACTCGCCACTATCATGAATACTAATATACCTTATTCAGCCAACCACAAGTAAAAAATAATCCTGTAGCATTAAAAATGAAAACCCATTCCCAGGAAATCTGGTCCAATGTTTAAGCTACTGTAGAAGATATTAGATTAGGAATCTTTTTCTTTTATTTTTTATTGTTGTTTTCATATTTTTTTGGGTAATTTGCTAACATGTCTACATATGTGCAAACAGCTTTTAGAATGGATTCGGCGTACCACCCCTTGGCTGGAAAACAGGACCCCAGAGAAAACAATGGTAGCTATGCAAAAGAAGTTAGAGGACTTCAGAGATTATCGCCGAAAACACAAGCCTCCCAAGGTCCAGGAAAAATGCCAGTTGGAGATCAATTTCAACACTTTGCAGACGAAACTGAGGATCAGCAACAGGCCAGCTTTCATGCCATCAGAAGGGAAGATGGTTTCAGTAAGTAGCAGTGCATTTGGGTTGTATGCTATTAAACCTTTCGGTTCTGGAAACTAGAAAATTGTTTAAATCTCATCAAAGCAACCATCTTGCATTATAAGGGAATCATGAACAAATCCAGAGGAGTAGAAATTTTGATGTGATTCAATCTTCAATAGCCTGGTGAAGTAATCGAGGCAAGAATAGAATAGAATAGAATTCTTTATTGGCCAAGTATGATTGGACACACAAGGAATTTGTCTTGGTGCATACACTCTCAGTGTACATAAAAGAGAAGATACATTCATCAAGAATCATAAGGTTCAACACTTAATGATAGTCATAGGGAACAAATAATCAATCAAATCATATTAGGAAACCAGTCAATATAAATTGTAAGGATACCAGCAACAAGATTACAGTCATATAGTCATAAGTGGGTGGAGATGGTACAACCAAGAGTAGTAATTCTGTCTTTATTGTTAACATTAACAGAATCTTAAAGACTGAAAACATTTCTTCCCTCCTTTTCTTTTACTCTCCAGAGTAAACTAAGGAGGGTCCTATTGAAACATTTCCCATCTCATTCCCCCCTTCTTCTATGGGCTGACATACCAATTTACAAGCTCTCCCTCATGTCTTCCAAGGTCATTCCTACATATTATTAGTCTCTCAGCATTTTGTTCATCCATTTCTGATTCTCTGACTGTCTTTGGTCTTCGTAGAGACTGCCGCTATTTAAAAAATGATTGAGAAATGATTGCATTTATAGATGCACAGATATTCCCTTTTTACAGGAGAATCACAACTATTTTAATAAAGAATTGCAAAATAGGCAGAAAACAGTAGAGTTAGGCTTGTAATATTATTGACATTATTAAGAAAGCAGCCACCTTGAATACCTTTCATCATGATATTAGAAGCTTTCAGAACTATTTATGCTCATCCAGAGTTTGTTATCCTAGATTGGTGGGGGCTTGAGGAGGCATATTCGAGTTAGTTACACCATACCAGAATTGTTATGTCTTTTATCAAATATATTTTTTCATCATATTATTCTGGGAAAAAGTGAAATGGAAGGTGAATTATTATAATGAAATGTTTTCACATTCATTACAATAATTCACTGTTTGCTTTAGAAAGCTAAGATAACAGTCCTTCTCAATCTAAATTGAGAAGGGCCCAGGGCCAGACAAGCAAGAGTCAGAGAAAATGCTTAGCCAATCAGAAAACCCCTCCTTGAGATACAGGTTTTAAGTATTTGGTTTAAAATATCCCCATGCTTTTGTAGGATATTGCCAGTGCTTGGCAAAGACTTGAACAAGCGGAGAAGGGCTATGAGGAATGGCTGTTGAATGAAATACGAAGGCTTGAACGGCTTGAACATCTGGCTGCTAAGTTTAGGCAAAAGGCCACATCACATGAAACCTGGGCGTATGGTAAGTTGGGATTCCCTTGCCTGCAAAAATATCTATCCAGTGTTTTCCCTTTGAAATAGAATTTAAAATCAAATGCATGGTTCAAATGAAAAAAGTGGGCAAGAAAAAGAGATGAAGAATATGTAGCAACATAGGGGGAAGGAATAGACTGAAGGATACAAAAGGCAAGAACTAAAATATCAATTGTAAAATAAAAAGGAGGTCAATAGGTGTAACTTGTCCGATGGTTCCTTGGCTCCTGATAAGATTGCTGCTGACATGTAATCCTATTCAGCAAATAACTCAGATTCATTCTGAGTTGGATTCCAGCTAAGAAGGTGGAAGTGACAGAGCCTTGGGATGCTGTCTGGGATAGGTTTAAGGATTTTGGTCCCAAGAAAGTTGGCAGGATGTTCAGAGCTAGGGACACCGCTACCTGCGTTTTGAGCCAATGCCTTCCTGGTTCAGGCCTCGGTGTGGGGTGGGGAGATATGTGGGTAGCTCCATGCGGTAGTAAATGCCTCCTTGTGGAAGGAGGTGATTCTGCTGGCTCTGAAAGAAGTAGTTGTAGATCCGTCTCCTCAAGAGATCATTGCTGGATCATCTTCATCACAAGATGCTGGTTTTTACCTTTAAAGTCATACCTGGCATAAGATCAGGTTACTTGTGGGACCACCTTGTCCCAAAAATTTCTGCCTGTCCACCCTGCTCCCATAGGGAGGATATGTTCTGGTTCTCTCACCGAAACATTGCTATCTTATGGGTACTCGAAAGGTGCCTTTTTGGTGGGAGTCCATGTGCTCTGGAATATCTTTTCCCTTTTATATGCAAAACCCCAGATTTGCTTGCCTTTAGAAAAGCAATCAAGACCTCACTTTTTCCAGAGATATTTGTGTCAAGTTGAGTCACCTTTTGGTTGTTTTTGCTGTCATATTTCATTATTTATTTAATTATCTTGAAAATTCCATGCACACCTAGAGAGTAAAAAGTGTTCTTCGTGGGGATTCACAAGCCGTGCAGGTCAAGAGCTGTGCTATCATACCTGAAGCAAATATAGCTGTTCATGAGGCCTTTACTGCTCTCAAAAATTTGCTCTGGGAAAACACTGAAGCTTTCAGAACCTATCTGCATATAGAAAGTAGCCTGCTTTAAACTTTTTAAACTTTTGAAATATTAGACAAATAATCCTGAGACAAATAACGAAGTATGAATAAAGCTGTATTAAAGTAAATATAGCAAATCTGCCACTGTGTGGAAGATTGGGAGAAGTGGCAAACTATGCACTCCACATATTCTATCTTTCTATCTATTTCCCTGTAGTGTTTCTTCACACATTGTGCTTTTAGCCATGCACAGTTCAAGAAAACACGATTCTATGAGTACTTGTTAATGATGGAACAGCTGCTAAAGTGAGGGTTTAATCATTCCCCGGGAGCCTTTGGGCAGTATTTGCTATTCAGGAAAAAGGCCTTCTTCAACAGGAATCTGTGGGTTGGCCTTATGAGCCGTGGTGGCGCAGCGGTTAGAATGCAGTAAGTACTGCAGGCTAATTCTGCTGCCTGCAGTTTGACAGTTCAATTCTCAGCGGCTCAGCCTTCCTCGGAATGAGGACTCAGATTTTTGGGGGCAATATGCTGATTTTGTAAACCGCTTAGAGAGGGTTGTAAAGCACTGTGAAGCGGTATATATTGGTAAATCTAAGTGCTATTGTTATTGCTATTGTTATTGCTATTGCTATGTGGTTGTACTGTTTAATGTACTATATGTTGTTCCTGCCTGTATTTTACACCCTGCCGCTATGTGTTGGGGTGTCTTTGAGTCTCACTGCAGTTTGCATCTCAGATCCTCTCTAATGTGATAAATCTGTATATGTATGGATCTGGTACTTAGTGTTATTGCTAAGTGCTATCATCACTACCATCTTGTAATCATTATAGCTTTAGCTTTGGGTCAGGCAGGGCTCTGCATGGTGATCAAAGCAAAGGGGAATGGGAATCAGCTAAAGAGGCATTTGCTGCTATACTTCGGGCAACCAAATAGTAACATCACTCTTATACATATCATTTGATATGTGACTCTTACTACTGTTGGACTCTTTGACAATGCCAGTCATTTCTCTTTGCCTTTGGGCCCTTAGTCACCAATGCTGCCAATATTCCACCTCAATGGTTTGGTTCTTCTCTCTTCCTACCAGGCAAAGAGCAGATTCTGCAGCAGAAGGATTATGAAGCTGCTTCCCTGACAGAGATCCGGGCTTTGTTGAGGAAACATGAAGCTTTTGAGAGCGACTTGGCTGCTCACCAGGACAGGGTGGAACAGATCGCTGCCATTGCCCAGGAGCTGAAGTATGTTCCATTTAGAGGCACACAGCTGCTGACATTTACCCGATAAACTCTTTCCAATAAATTCGATAGTGTCATAGGTACAATGTAAAAATTCCACAGATAATTTTCTAAGTGTTATTATCTTGGCCTGTTCCCTGAAAATCTTTTTGATTTCCTCCTTAACTAAAAATAGAGATGTCTTGCAGAGCAACTACTGCAAAGCTAAATTAATGATAAACCTTTTCTTGGTCCATTTTCTGGTTGGTAATCTTGAAGTGGAAGGGTCAGTTCTGACTTAATATATTTAATCTAAGTGATGTTAAACAGGAAAGCTGCCTTACAGTTCCTAGTTTCTTTTCAGTTACTGCAATCTTCACCATTAAGATTCTTTGCAGAGATGTTGATATTATTTCTTGTAGTTATTTTCTATGTATACATCTATCTACAGAATAGAAAGAGCTGGCAAAATGTTGTTTTGTTTTGTTTAAAGAGGCATTTATATTTAAAAAGTGGGTGATAGCTGTAAGCCAGAGATGTGTTTCCAAATTGGCCCATCCCATGTGAACAGGCTTTCAGATCTTCTACAGACTTTAAATCCACTTTTGTGATGCTGTATTAACAGAGTTCATCAAATGCTGCTGAACAACAAAATCTATCCTTTTTCAGCATTAGTGATATTGCTGTAGCAGTTGGGATTTGGATTCAAGAACATCTGAAGACTACAGATTATTTAGTTTTAGTGTAGGAACAGGAGAAAGTCATGTCCAGTGCTAATTGCTATTTGCCAGGAGCATAAGCTGCAAGGTGACAGGATGTTGGGCTCAGAAGTTAAGCAAGATCAGTCATGGTTAGTATTTGAATGGGGGACACTGGTCTGATTCTTAACATAATGTCATGGACATGAACATCAGAAACAAGGTGGATGGGACAGTTTCCTTCAGTAGACCAAATTCAGTCTGAAATGATGGTATTGTTGAATACTCTTTTCTCGTCAAATAGGTTTTGATTGAAAAACAGTAATCAGAAAAGTATGAATCTTCTTTTCTGGGAATTGTTCTTAGAAAGATGGGCAGGCTAAGAAATTTTGGGCATGAGGTGAGTTAAACACTGCTAATAAGTACTACAGGTCCTTTGAGATAATGATACTGTTCTTTATGCTGTTTGGTTTGGCATAGCTCTATATTTCTACTTCCCACCACTTGGCAATGCAAGGTTGCTATTTCTGGAAAACAATTGTTATGTTTGACCTTGAACTATGCTGGTTAAAGTTCAGTGTCAGCTTCACCTTTTTCTGTTATGGCAGCTGAGATTGCTAAGATCATAAAGATTAAAATTGTTGAAGTCTTATTGAACAATGGTTTCTGCATAGAGACTGCTGTATGTGTGCCACGTGAGTAAGGCAGCCGCCATTTAGTTCCCACAACTATATAATTCCAAAAATAAGACCTTATAGTCAGTTACAAACTTCAAATACAAATCTGTTCAGTGAAAGAAAAGAATACAGATGCATCTTGAGTATATATCAACACATTCATGAACTAGTAATTACTAGTTTAGAATTTCTACTTGCACAGACTAGTGTGAACATGGACAGAACAAAATGACTTTGGCCAAGCTTTTGACATATTGGCCAAGATGTATCCAAACTGCCCAGTACCATAGTTGCCATAGCAAGAAATGTAGATAGCATAGGTGCAACTAAAGCTGCTAACCTCACCTATACCTGCTGTATATGACTGAGAAGCATTGAATGAATACTTCAGTTGACCAAAGGTTTGATGGTTGGCAGATGCATGAAATGAAAGGAGAATAATAAGATGCATGTCTGCAAAACTCAAGAGAAAGATTGTAATCGTTATGAATGAAATGGAGTTGTTGAATAACAGCAGCAAAGTGAATGTGTAAGTTTATTATGAAGGGGCTAAAGTATATGTTGGAAACTACAAATTGATGTCATTTAGATTGTTATGTAAAAATCCATAGGTTGTGGGTTAACGGTCTTGTTTAATTGTAATAAATAATGACAAGGAAAGAATCAGAAATGAGTTGAGGGAAATTGTGCAGCCTTCACAATGAACTGATCTATTGAGAACATTGCACAATGTTTTCCTTAACTTATTCTGTTAAATGTCATGTACGTTGGCAAGAGAATATAAAAAAGTGACACAAGAATTAGTGAATGACAATCGTGGCTAGGGAGCATCTGCGTAGAAAAAGATCTGCTTATTTTGAATAAATTTTTTAAATATAAATGTATTCATCTATTCAGAAATCTTTTGTTATATATCTCTTTGTTGCCATCTAGTGGGCATCCAGACTTTATCAGTGCCAATGTGAAAGCCCTATACTATTGCTTGTTGAAGCCATTACCGCCATGAGATTCCTTAAAGACGTAACATGTTGTGTTCAACTAAAAACTTTATCTATCTCTGTTTTTGGTTGAGATCAAGAGTGTTTATTCCCTATTTATGAAAATTTTACTTAAAATTCATTATAGTATTATTTAAATGTAGAAAAATTTACAAGTATCCCATCTCAGGCCTAAATTCATAATATTATTTTATGTTTGATTAACCCCTGGACTTAAACTGGTATGTTCTCACATTACTATAATGACTTTGATTCATAATGGCATACCAGGAGTAGTCAAAGAGTAGCCAAGAGCTAAATGTAGCTGATGATGAGATATTCAGAATAACAACTAGCTGAGGACAAAGTACATATGTCCAATCTCTTTAGAACCACACAAACATATCTGACAGTTAAAAGAGATTGCAATAATAAACGGCAGAATATAGGTATGAAACTATTATTTCCTTGGCCCCCAGAAGTCTGTCTTGTTTTTGCACAAGGGGAAACCAAGAGACATTTAATAACAATAATAACAGTAACAGAGTTGGAAGGGACCTTGGAGGTCATTTAGTCCAACCCCCTGCTCATGCAGGAGACCTACACTAGGGATTCGAACCGCCAAACTGCCGACCTTTCTGATCGACAAGCTCAGTGTCTCAGCCACTGAGCCACCTAGCCAGGCAAAGAAAGTGGTCTCTGATATTTGTAGACTAGATGTATCCATTATTATGGTGTTATTCCAGAAATGCCCTTTGGGATCTCTCCTGTCTAATGAAAAAATACACAAAACTAGTACCGTAGCATTTCCACCTGTTTCTTATTAATCCTAGTTGTTAGGATTAATTCCTGAAGATGTTTTTTGGCAGGGCATCCAAATATTAAGGGCACAAAAGCCCTGCAGAAAAAGTAAGTTACAATTGGGGGAAGCAGTTTAGAAATGTAATATTTCTAAACTGCTTCCCCCAATGTTTCATGTATATGTTTTCCAAAGTAACATGGATATTATATCACTAGTTATTGAGAGCTGTAAGAATATGGCATGTTCTGTATTCCTATTGATCGTTTGGATTTTTGAAGCCCAAATAACTTCATTCTTATCATACTTCTCTATTATATATAAAATCATGGGTAAAAAGCTGTGGGACGCCCTGCATTTTCTTTCTAAATGACATCAGTGTTTCCCCTCACAAATCGACCGTGTGTATGAATGGAAGATTAACTCTAACGCGCATGAGATTAGTGACTGGAAAATAGAAATCCAAAAGGTAGCATTCTGAATGTTGTTTCTCTAGAATAAAAATCTTGGATGTGTTTTTGTGATGATTGTTGGAATGATGCATTCCTCTTCTCTGGCTGTGTGTACAAATTATGTTCAGATTGCTGCTGTGTACGCCAAACCAGATTAGAAAATTAATGTAGAATATAAAGGAATTTAAAGGTTATGTTCTCCTGTGCATTTCTGAACTGGAGGGGACCTGCAATTTGCAACACCTAAGGGGAAAACTAGCTGTCACATTAGGAACACAGCATTCTCTGAATTGTGTAGATTGAACCCCCTGGTTATTTGGAGTATCTGTGAAGATTGGCTAAATATGTATCCTTTTTTCCCCCAGTGAACTAGACTACCATGATGCAGCAAGTGTCAATGATCGATGTCAGAAAATATGTGATCAGTGGGATAGATTGGGAACCCTTACCCAGAAAAGGAGAGAAGTATTGGAGGTAAAGTAGATGTTGACAATAGCTTTACTCTTTAAAGCACTACACCAGGGGTGTCAAACTTGATTTCATTGAAGGCTGCATCAGAGTTGTGTTTGACATTGGGGGGCCAGGGTGGGCATGGCCAGCTCGATGTCACATGTGTTGGGGGTCCCTGTGGGGGCCCAAGCACTATGCCAGTGAACACGGACTCCCAAGCTCTGTTTTTGGCTGTGACAGCCTCCTGCAACCTTCTGCCAGTGGCCCTCCCTAGCTCGTTTTTCACTGGCAGAGGGTTGCAGGAGGTTGTCACAGCCAAAAACAGAGCTTGGGAGTCCATTTTCACTGGCAGAGGCACTGTGGGCCAGTCCTTCACTGTTTTCAGGGCAACCCCACGGGCCAGATCTAAGCACCTGCAGGCCGGATTCAGCCCCTGGCCTTTGAGTTTGACACCCCTGCACTACACTCTTCAAGATTTGTGGGGAATCAGCATTCTTCAAGTGGGTGGGAATGAACTACATTATCCACAATCCCCAGCCAGCAGGGTTCTTGGTCAGGCTGGCTGGTGGTGATGGAAGTTGTACAGGGCATCCAGCTTTTCTAGGGAGTCCTGTTTTCTCTCATTGTTCTGTTTATACATGATTTATTTTAAAAATTGTTACCTTATTGTCAAATGCAGTACCAACTGACTGAAGCTGGCATGGAAAAAATGATTGATGTAGATATATGACTTTTTTCTACAGTTCATGACAAAGTTTGTTTAAAAAGGTTTAATGTATAGGTGGTCCTTTACTTATGACTAGTTGCTTAATGACTGTTCAAAGTTATAACAAACTTCAGAAAATCTACTTATGCACTATTCTCAAAGTTATGACTGTCACACACACCCTATGGTCATGTGATTTCATTTTGTGCACAAAAGTGCCCTTCCTTTCCTTGGAAGCACTTCCAATACCCTACCAAACTTTGTAGTAAGAGACAAGCAGAAACAGATATATAGATGTACACATCATGATGAATAATGGCTTATATATCACAGCATGTTGATTAAATTGCAATGGCTAGGTTCACAAAATACTTTGAGCCAAAACAACCACATTATGGTTTAGTATAACATATGAACCCATTCTTGGAATTAAGTGCATTGGAGTGGGAAACAGGAAATTGGATTTTAGCCCCATCAGAAGTTTGAAAAGTTGTATACTCCTAAATATTTGCATCTACGACAAAAAAAAGATATGGGGAAATAGGAAAAAAAATCCAATACATTCACAAATAGCAATTACAGCAACAGTCAGACACTCATAAAGCATTTGTCTTCAACAAAACAATATCATTCCAGGACATCTATCCAGGTATAGATATCAGGAAGACAAGGCCTGTAGTACAGATGCTAACTGGGTAAAATAGATCGGTTTTTCCTGGATTATGCCCAGATTACAGTTTCACCTTTCCAAGCATACCAGAGTTAATGAGGAAAGCTGTGTTAAACAGTGATGTAGCTCCTGCCTGGGCCAATCTCCCTTCCTGCCAACTGCCTTGACTTATTATTTCCTATAGCCTAACTGACTGCATCACTTGTTCTAGCTGTAGTGTGAATTGGGGAAAATCGTGGTCCCTGTATTGCTGTTAAATACCATAAGAACCAGTGGAATTGTGTCTTCACCATCAATGCACTGAAAACACACAGGAATGTGAAAAGCCAGAAGTAAAGCACAAACAGTTGTCACGCTCACCCTGATATTTGCTAGATATTAAGAAATTGAAGGACAGAGGAAAAAAGTTGCAGAATTTGTTTAACTTGCTGATTGTGTTGCCTGTTAATGGTACATCCTTAAAAGCTGCAAAGCTCGAACTCCCTAATTGAAACCAAAAATGAATGTGCATTTCTAAAAGAAAAAGTAAGTTAAATCCGTTTATGTGTGTCTTTTTAAAGAGGACAGAGAAACTGTTGGAAACAATTGATCAACTTCACTTGGAGTTTGCCAAGAGGGCTGCTCCATTCAACAACTGGATGGAAGGTGCAATGGAAGATTTGCAAGATATGTTCATTGTTCACAGTGTAGAGGAGATCCAGGTAAAGTAAAGCTGCATTATGAGCTCAACAAGGAGAGTTGTTCTATTTTCATGGTGGGAAAATTCCCTTATTTCATCTCAGAAAGTTTCAAGTCTTGCTTACCCCAACTTATGCCTGAAAAAATATATTACAGCAGCCTTTTCTAATCAGTCACCCTCCAATCTGGGATTGTAACTCCTAGTATTCTCATTCCTCCATCTGACACCCACATCTTGTTTGGGGGGTGAACAGTCAGATGACTAAATCAAGAGTACAATGTAGTGGCTGAAATACCAGATTTTGATCTGACTTCAAAATCATTGCTTTCTTGGTTAACCATTAAAAAAGTAATAGCAATTGGATGGTAGATCATTCCCAAGTTTGTAAATTGAGCTTTTCTGGGATCAGGCAGTTTCCTTCGTTACTTTTGGTACTGTACACGAAATACCTTTATTGGTGCATGGAGTCAACACAAGCTGTGAGATCACTCTGAACCTAGTCATCATCTTAATATATGTAACTGGGCTGGCCCAGTTGACTGGGACAGAACTCAGTGTTCTCTGGAATTTAACATGGAATTTAACATGGAATGGAGGGGAAGAGATTTTAGTTCTTCCTTCCATTGCCAAGCATCCTCCTCACTATCTTTATTGCTGCTTGTCTGCTCCTTCTGGGTTAGGGTGCTCACCTCAGGGAGAGGGCAAGAAGGATGAGGGTATCTCACTCTTGGATCTCTTTGCATACTTGAGGAGAGGTGACATGCAGACCTGCAGCAGCAGGAGGAGATGGAGGAGAAGGAGGCTCCATGCTTGGGAAGAGCGCGACTCACTTCCAATAATGGAATTTAATATCTTTGCCATTCTTTTCTTTTGGGAGGGGGGCTAGGAGCCTTTAGAAAGTAGTGGAGGTGGGTATTTACTGAACAATTTTCTTCCTCAAAGCATAAATGAATGGAAGAAAAACTCACTATGGTAATTACCTTTTTTTTTTTTAAATTTGATTTATATGCTGCCCTTCTCCGGAGACTCAGGGCGGCTTACAATGCGCTAAGCAATATTTTACCAAATTACCTTAATTTGGAAAATGTGAAAGGCATGAAGAATTAAAAAAAAACCTTGAACAAATACTACATTTTGTGTACAGAGCTGCTAATTACACGTTACATACTATTAAGAGTGTGTACAATGGAACTGAGCACTAGTGGGGGCTTTTTAATTCAGTTTGAGGAACCTTTGAGCAATTATTGTGTATGGGGAGGGTAAAGATTCATTCATTTGTCCTGATCTTTGCATTTATATCTGCATCTTTTGCACATCTATGCATTTGGGATACTCTCAGTAAAAAGAATGAAGGGGTAATGCTTGCTGTTGCTGCTGACTTTCACTTGGGATTTCCCCTCAGAAGGTACATTTTAAAACACTGTGCCATTTGCCTTTTCATTTTTGGAAAAGAAAGCCAGGATCCTGTTATCCCCATTTCCGAATATTGTAGAGTATTTTTTCCTGGACCTTCCCCCATTCTCAGTTTCACTGTTTGCCCTTTATAATGGCACAAGAAACAAAATGTACTTGCTCACCACTGATTATACAGAAGTGCCAACTACACAATCTTGCAAATGTTTATATAGATAAAGGGGATGGGAGGGGTAGGGGGGTGGAGGAAGAAGAAAAGTGCCAGACCACAGGTTGGTCCTTACCCACCTCTTCTTCCTTTTGTTTCTTTCAGAGTTTAATTACTGCCCATGAACAATTTAAAGCCACTCTACCTGAAGCAGATGGTGAGAGGCAAGCTATTTTGTCCATCCATAATGAAGTGGAGAAGGTGATTCAGAGCTACAGCCTCAGAATAAGTGCCAGCAATCCTTACAGCACAGTCACCATGGAAGAGATTCGTACTAAGTGGGATAAAGTAAGTGGAAGTAAAAATACAGGAGTATGTAGATTTGTTTGTGATTAATTACAGGATGGAGGGAAAAAGAGGTTCTGCCTAGGATAATTAAATTTTCAGTTTATTTGTTAATGTTTTACTCTGCTTTAGTACAAGTAGTATTAGGAATTTGGAAGGTACTGTTGTTCTTGGATGTACAGGTAGCCCTTGACTAAAACTATTTGTTTAATGACTGTTCAAAGTTACAACAGTGCTGAATAAAAGTGACTTATGACCAGTTCTTGCAACCATCACAGTGTCCCTGTGTTGTGGTTGTCATGTGATTAAAAATGCAGGCGCTTTGTCGACTGGCATGTATTTATGACAATTGCAGCAATTCTGTTTGTGACCTTCCCATAAGGCTTCCAACAAGCAAAGTCAATGGGGGAAGCTGGGTTCATTTGACAACCGAGAGATTCGGTTAGCAACTGTAACAATTTGCTTAAAATCTATGGCCAAAAATGGTCATAAAATCAGGTGCAATTCATTTCATGACTACATTGTTTAGAGACAGATGTTCTGGTTCCAGATGCAGTTGTAAGTCAAGGGCTCCCTATGTAACAGCATGCAATAGATAAACAACTACCGAATATAGGTAGTCCTTGACTTACAACAGTTTGCTTAATGACCGTTCAAAGTTACAATGGCACTGGAAAAAGTGTCTTATGACCATTTTTCAAGCTTATGAATGTTGCAGCATCCTCATGGTCATATGCAGTGGTGGGATTCAGCCAGTTCGCACCACGTCGGGAGAACCGGTTGTTAACTTTCTGAGCAGTTTGGCAAGCTGGTTGTTGGAAGAAATCATTAGGGCAGAGAACCGGTTGTTAAGTTACTTGAATCCCACCACTGGTCATATGATTTACTTACTTGATAACTGACTCACATCAGTGGTGGGTTTCAAATTTTTTTACTACCGGTTCTGTGGGTGTGGCTTGGTAAGCGTGGCATGGCTTGGTGGGCGTGGCTTGGTGGGCATGGCAGGGGAAGGTTACTGTAAAATCTCCATTCCCTCCCCAATCCAGGGGAAGGTTACTGCAAAATCTCCATTTCCTCCCAATCAGCTGGGACTTGGGAGGCAGAGAATAGATGGGGGCGGGGCCAGTCAGAGATGGTATTTACTGGTTCTCCGAATTACTCAAAATTTCTGCTACGGGTTCTCCAGAACTGGTCAGAACCTGCTGAAACCCACCTCTGAATCACATGTATAGCAGATGCAGTATCTCGGGGTCATGTGATCCCCTTTTGCAATAAAAGTGATTTATGACCAGTTCTTGCAACCATCACAGTGTCCCTGTGTCGTGGTTGTCATGTGATTAAAAATGCAGGCGCTTTGTCAACTGGCATGTATTTATGACAATACATGCCAATGGACAATCAAATTCAAATTCTGACAATCAAAATCAATGGGGAAAACCAGATTTACTTAACAACCAGGTTATTAATTTAACAACTAGAGTGAGTCTAGTGTGGCAAGAAGAATCGTAACATGGGGCAAAATCACTTAACAAATTTCTCACTTAGCAACAAAAACCTTGGGCTCAATTGTGGTCATACATTGAGGATTCCCTGTACTATAGGGTTAGCTTTGCCTGGCAGCAAAAAATTAAGATTCAGCCTATTCATGTCTACGCTTTATGGCTTTGTTTTCAGAAAGTTCAAAATAATGTTTCTGAAGTAATGGAGGAATGGGGGAAGAGAATATTCTTGAAGCTTCCCAAAGTTGTGAACAAATGTCTCTTCCACCTTAATGTCGAAAGGCCAGGATGCCAGCAAAGCTCAGAAATGAAAGAAGAAAAAGAGACTAAATAAATAAATAAATAAATAAATAAATAAATAAATAAATAAATAAGCATTCATAAAATAATTGTGGAGCTGCTATCACTTAAGACTATCACTTACAGATACGTAGCACTGTATGCCTTGCAGCTATACTTTAGAAATTAGTCCAGGGTCAGAATATATCTGAGAAAAACATTACAATTCTGCTTCTGAAGCAAAATCTGAAAACAGAAACTCATGAGCTAATATAACTACTAATATTATGCAGAACAAATGGTATAAACATGTATTGCTTTCATATTGACTATATCAGTGATGGCTAACCTTTTTGCCGTCGCGTACTAAAAGCGGGGGGAGCGCGGGAGTTTTGCACGTGTGTATGCCCACACCCATAATTCAATACACCCCGCCCCTCCATTCATGCGTGCATGACCCCCCCCACGCTTCCCCCTGCTTTTGACACATGATGGCCCAGTGGGCCCAGTGGACCCGTTTTTCGCCCTCCCCAGATTCCAAAGGCTTTCTTGGAGCCTGGGGAGGGTGAAAACAGACTTCCCCACCCCACAGTGGCTCTCCGGAGGCCGGAAACTGCCTGTTTCCTGACTTCCAGTGGGCCCGGAAGGGCTGAAAATCAGGTGGCCGGCGCACACATGCGTGCTGGAGCTAAGCCAGGGCAACACTTGTGTGCCCACAGATATGGCTCCGTGTGGCACGTATGCCATAGGTTCGCTATCACGGGACTCTGTCATGCCTTTATAGGAAGTAACACCTACAGTTAATATTGATTAAAATGTGTATTTTTAGAACAGTCTTTAAAAAAAAATTAAAAAATGTTGTGAAGTAATAAAAATAAAAGCAGATATAGAGCCTACAGACTAACTTAATTTTGCATACTGGCAGGTCAAACAACTTGTGCCTGTAAGAGATCAATCACTGCAGGAGGAGCTTTCCCGTCAGCACACCAATGAACGTCTGCGCCGTCAATTTGGTGCTCAGGCCAATGTCATCGGACCCTGGATCCAGAGCAAGATGGAGGTAAATGCAACCAAGATCTGCAGAAGTTTTAAATCAGAAATTCTAAGCAAATTCTATCCCTGTACAAATTGTATGTCCTTTTGTGTGCATGTGTCTCTGTGTGTGTGTCTGTGTGCATGAGGAAAAACTATTTGCTGCTCTCTTTAATATAAGCCAACACATTTTGCAAAATAATGAAAGCTTTTTCTCTTTCTTTCTCTCTCTATGGCAGGAAATTGGCCGAACCTCGGTAGATATCACGGGGCCATTAGAGGACCAGATGACCCAGTTAAAGCAGCAGGAGCACAATATCATTAATTACAAGCACAATATTGACAAACTAGAAGGAGACCATCAACTGATACAGGAAGCGTTGGTCTTTGATAATAAGCATACCAATTATACGATGGAGGTAAATCTGGTCTTTATTTAATTTTATATATGCAGTCTAGCTGCAGCATGTATTTCACAATGACACTGGGGACTTTTGTGTTTCAATGTTGTTTTTAAAATACCAGAAGCTTTTTCATTCAATCCTAAAACATTATTTTATTTTTTCCAGCATTTATCCCACTCAGGTCCTGCCTGACTTTTAGCAGTTATCAATAACATAAAAGATTCAATATAAGAGGGAGAACATAAATAAAACTGAACTACATGAACAAGATGCCTTAGAACCAACTAAAATGAGCCTTGGTGGCACAGGGGTTAGAGTGCAGTACTGCAGGCCACTTCTGGTTACTACCAGCTGCCTGAAATTTGGCAGTTCAAATCCCACCAGGCTCAAGGTTGACTCAGCCTTCTATCCTTCCGAGGTGGGTAAAATGAGGACCCAGATTATTGGGGGCAATATGCTGACTCTGTAAAACCGCTTAGAGAGGGCTGTAAAGCACTATAAAGCAGTATATAAGTCTAAGTGCTATTGCTAAAAATCAAAAGCCCAAACAAGCAGGTTAGCTGTAACTTGTTTGCAAACAATAAGCAGAACTGGGGTATTTATACTTCCTGCAAGAGTGCTTCATAAAGTGGGGACCACCTCTATGAATCTTGCAATAAGGACAATAGCATTGAGCCTTTCTGTGAAGCTTTGGAGAAGGTTCAAGAGTGTTCAGGTGGAAAATCGTTGAGATAAAAAAATAACAGTCACACCACGTCTGACAATAGCAGGGGTTAACCCAGATCTGATTCATAGACATGATTTCCTTAATGGTGGTTTATTTGCTAAGCTACGATGTTTAGGGTCACACAGCATGATAGTCCTATAACTTTGAGATTTCCTGGTAGTCCCCCAGCCAAATATCAGCCATGCCTCGCACTGCTTAACTTTTGGGAATCAGCCATATTTGCCTAAGTGCAGACACACGAGCCTGTAAAGAATCGCAACTGTGCTGAAGTACAGACATACTTTCCAGTTTTTGAAATTATTTTTAAAATGACTATATTGTAAATTAGGCTTACAATTGTAATAATAAAAAGTACAACTGCATAGCTTCTCGAGATCAATCAAGGTTGGCTAAATGCTGCCACCTAGCTTGGCAGTCATTCTGTTATACTAATTCCAAAGGTGGTGTAGATCCAAAATGTTCTTCAGTTATAGGAAAATCTATCATGATTTTTTTTAAAAAATTACTTTGCTATAAAACATTTATAAACATTTACTAATCAGCTTCATCAGAGTAAATTATTGCAATGCCTCAGTAAGTTCTAGTCTTAAATGTAGTTGCACTGCAAAGTTGGGAAATCCCTTTCTAGTTCTAAATTGTCTACAGCCATGAATTTGCTCCTACTTTTTTTGATAGCATTGCAGTCCAGCAAATAATTTGTTTATTTGACTTATGTCTCATTCCTTTCCCTGTCAAATCTTATTGGGAAATAATAATAATAAACAGGATGTATAAAATAGGCTCCTCTCAGATTTTATCTAAAACCAAATATCACCTTCTGTTTATGTCTGGCCACTGTACATTTGCCTAAAATGAATGGACTTTTCTACCTTTATAAAATACCATAGGGAGGATATCATTAAAAATATCCTACTGTAAATCTGTCAAGGCAGAGATTTATGATGAGATACAGCAGAATAGGCAGTTGCCATGATAAGTGGAACCTTATCATGTCACGATTAATACTAAATATGAAGAATAAAACGAATAAAGACCATATGTTGAAGGTAGACTCTGTGATGGGATCATGGGCAAATTTGCGGGATCCTTTCTGGCCAGAAGCCCACTATCACCCCAGAAGGAAGATAGTAATGAGCTGGTAACTAGCAGCCATTAAGTTGTAGCCTAATGTTTCAGAATCATTCTGGAATAATTAGAAATAAAACATGTCATAATTTAGTCTTTTTGTTTTGGGGTTAGTGTGATCTGAGAACCAGGCTCTTGTGGCTTGTCAATCATGGCCAGTGGCTTTACATGTCTCTTACATATGAAAAGTCCACAGAATTTATATGGTTGTTAACCAGAATCAGTATCTTAAAGTGTTTTGGGAAGCTACAGGAAAGTCAGGACAAATGCTACAGCCCTAAATTTTCCAATCTTCCCTTACTGGGTAGGTCTCTATAAGCAATATAAATCACCCATTAATAATCCTCAGGGACTCACTGTAAAAGATACTGAAGACTGACTCTCCAAAATTAGGATAATGACATGGCTTTGCCATATCCAAATGAGAGGGAATTGGTGAAAAGTTTCCATGTAATAGCTCTGAACTGGATATAGTACTGTAGATGTAGTTTGGGAAGTCCTTCACCTTGTGAACTGGAGTAGCCAAGATATTTTAAGCTTCAAAAATAAGTAAGATACTATTTCTTTTCTTTGTGGGTGACAACCCAGAACTCCAGCACTGCTCATACTCTCAGTCCCCAAAGCCTGAATTCTTCTAGATTTTTAATGATTAAAAGAGGAGATTATAAAAAGAAAACATGGTGTGTAATCTTGTTCACTGTCCTTAATTAAATTCATTTATCCTGTTTCCCTGAAAATAAGACATCCCCTGATAATAAGTCCAATCAGGCTTTTGAGCGCATGCACTAAAATAAGCCTCCCTCTGAAAATAAGCCCTCCCCGAAAATATTTAAACACAGATCTGGAAATCAGGTAAGACGGCAAGAGGAGCCCCATCTTGCTTCACGTGCCCCAAAATAATAAGACCTCCCCAAAAATAAGGCCAAGCGCTTATTTCGAGGTTCAAAAAATATAAGACAGGGTCTTATTTTCGGGGAAACAGTATATTTTACTTAAATCAAGTTTTTTTAATTACTCTGAATGTTATGGTGTTATAGTCCCACTGGCTAGTTGGAATGTAGCCCCCAGAGCATACCATTCACAAGTTGAAGGCTCTCTTAGTCTTTGGCGCTTTATTTCTTTGGGGTGTTCTAAGGTAAACTTCTTCTTTTCTGCTGCAGCATATCCGGGTTGGATGGGAACTGCTGCTGACTACCATTGCCCGAACTATCAATGAAGTTGAGAACCAAATCCTTACAAGAGATGCTAAAGGAATAACTCAGCAGCAAATGAATGAATTCAGAGCATCATTTAATCACTTTGACAGGGTATGATTATCAGTTTTATTTATTTTTTAATCTGCAACTGGATAACAAAAGTACGGTATTTAGAATAGAATAACAAAGTTGGAAGGAACCTTGAAGGTCTTCTAGTCCAAGCCCCTGCTTAGGCAGGAAACCCTATACCACTTCAGACAAATGGTTATCCAACATCTTCTTAAAAACTTCCAGTGTTGGAGCATTCACAACTTCTGGAGGTAAGTTGTCCCACTTATTAATTGTTCTAGCTGTCAGGAAATGTCTCCTTAGTTCTAGGTTGCTTCTGTCCTTGATTATTTGAATGACTCCCTGTTCCCTTTTTAAAAGAGTAGAATGTGATTAAGACTCAGAAATTATAATATAAAATGGGATAGAAATTTGAGAAATTGAGAAGGGGCTTGGG
This sequence comes from Arizona elegans, assembly GCA_022577455.1. NCBI lineage: Eukaryota > Metazoa > Chordata > Lepidosauria > Squamata > Colubridae > Arizona > Arizona elegans. The sequence goes on from JAKOOJ010000001.1 coordinate 266,791,391, forward strand.
ATAGAGTTGGGCTGGGCCATCTCAGGACAACCACAGATCTCTATGGAATTCTTGTTCCTGGCCACTTCCTTTTTCTGGCCATTAGCCAACTTCTGTATTCCAGAAGTGCTGGTTCACAATTTTGCTCTTGATTGTCCTTGCAGTATTCTTTTTTCTTAAGTTCGTGCCATAATCTTCCTTTTCCTCTCTGTGTTTCCATTCCTGAGGGAAAAGGAACCCTCATTTGAATCTATTGACATAACCAAAGAGCAACTCAAATATTTGTTCTTTGGATACTACCTGTGTATTAATGTGTATAGAAGTGCAGATGAAAAAGTGGGATTCCTGGGCATATGAGGTTATGTAATGGGATTCTTTATATGTTCTTTTGGTGTGTGTGTCTGTTGTCTCTCTCTCTCTCTCTGTGTGTGTGTGTGTGTGTGTGTGTGTATGAGACTTCCCTTAATACTTGCTTTTTCTTTCACCCCATTCAGATAGTTAGCAAAACAGATGCCCAGTTGCTCAGCTCTGCCTTGAGTGAATTGATCTTATTGTACAAGTGATACCATGATCTCTTTTTCTGTACTTAGTTCTGCCACTAGGAAGTTCTGTTTGGAGGTTACAAGATAAACAGGAACTAACATTTTCATAATTTGGGGATGAGGGTAAACATCCAATAATGTGTGACTAATTACACAATACAATTAATACATCTTAAAATCACTCAATATATCATGATAATGGCATAGAGATCATTTCTGAATTATGTGTGCTGTTTTTTTAAATGCCCAAAATATAGTTTATGAACTGCTAAATGATCAGGAAAAGTCATTTATTGTCAGTGCATGGGAGCTTTTAACTTACCATAAAACAATTACCCATTTTATATTTTTTCCTGTAAAAGAAAAAGTATCAGGTATCAGAACTTGTTAAGATGTTAATAGCTTCTCTCCAAAGTATCTATGAAAGTTGAGATTAATAAGAATTGTTGAAGAAATTCTTTTTATAGTTTATTAAAATGGGTAATAGGAATTGCAGTGGAAGTAAATAATAATAATAACAATAACAACAATAACAATAACAACTTTATTGTCATTGTACATGACAATTGAGATTAATGAGAATTGTTGAATTAATTCTTTTTTTAGTTTATTAAAATGGGTAACAGGAATTGCAGTGGAAGTAAATAAATAATAATAACAATAACAACAACTTTATTGTCATTGTACATGTATACACAATATACCCATACAATAAAATAGGAGTATATATATTGAAACTCAGCTCAGTGATGACTATGGAGTAGACGTCCCATTCTCGGCTTCTACTATGTGAGGTGCCACAGAGTTTGGTGCTTTCTCCACTTTTTAAAAATCTACATGAGGTGCTACATGGGGCTGCTGGATTAGCTCATCTGTCGCCATGGGGTAAAGTATCATCATTATGCTGATGATACCCAATTGTACTTCTCTATCCTAGGCAAATTAAACAATACCATGATTGTTTTATCTCAGTGCCTGGAGGTTGTGAGAATCTGAATGGAGAACCACAGGCTTTAGCTGAACCTTGGCAAGACTGCTTGGGTCATGGAGTCTACTGATTCTAAGACTATGCCATCTTTGATGTTCCATGGGGTTCTACTACACCAAAAAGACTCTGTGTGCAACTTGAGGTCCTCCCTAGATTCACAATTACTGCTTGACAATCAGGTAGCAGTTGTATCTAGGAGGACTTTGTACAGCTTTACCTTATGCATCAGTTGTGCCTGTTTTTGGATCAGGAAACCCTGCTTACAGTCACTCATGCCCCTGTTACCTCCAGACTGGACTGCTGCAATTTGTTCTACATGGAGCTGGTCTTGAAGAATATTCTGAAGCTTCAATTGATGAAGTGGTGTGGATATTCTGAAAGGTCCTCAAAATGTGGTTATGTGACCAGGCTTGGGGCTCCTATGGAAATGGAGACTTGTCTAGAGGGCACCATTTTTTATTCTCCCTCCATTTATGATTGTATTTTTGTTTTTTTATACTTAGTACTATATTTTTTTATATTTGCAATTGCTGATTTTATACTTTTTAAAATTTTTTTTTACTGTTGTGCACTGCCCAATTGGGCAGCTATATAAATAAACTGCTGAGGGTGCTGTAATTTTACTTAACATTTAAATATACAGAAATTAATTTTAAATGAAATAATTGGATCCAAATTTTACTATATAGATTAACTGTACATTTTGTCTAATGACTTTGGTGGCATTGGTAACTAGCTTACAAAAATGAACAAGCAATTTCTATACCAAGGATAGAAAACAATTCAAACTTTTAGTTTTTTTTAAAAAATGAGCATAATAGTGATGTCATTGGAAGAGAAGGGGTTAACTTTTCTGCCTTTATGGAAGGCCTATGGAATCTCAATGTAGCAATTGTAACTATCATTTTATTTTATTCAATTTTAGAAATCAATCAGCACTCAGCAAATTACAATTAGTAATTTGCAATAAAAGATCCATGGTACAAAGAAAACAATCAAAATCACAAAATATCATCAAAAATATAAGTTTTAACAAAAACCAAACAAAAATGACAAAAATAAATGACTAGATGGCCTCATTCAGATATCAAACTGCTCTCTTGAATAATTCTGGTTTTAACAGTTTTTAAAAACTTAACATGGTAGGTATTTTGCCAAATAGTCTGAAAAAATGATTTTCTAGATTTAGCAACTAAATTTCAGCAGTGTGTGCATATATACATGCAAAAAAAATGTCTGTTAAAAAGTCTGGGGCAACATTCAGCCTTGAACTGTGATTGGTCACCGCTACTCCACACCAACCCATATTAATGCAAAATACCTTCTGAAAAACTGGTAGCTAAAAACGGTTGCTGAGCTTGGGAAGCAGGGATGATGATGATAATGATGATGATGGTAGCAGCTTGTTTAAGACCTGATTCTTTACTTCTAAGTCTCAAGGCAGAATGGTGATGATCATGATTCCTGCTTTTTTGTTGGAGGATTTAGAGACAAAGAACCAAGATCTTGAACAGATAAGCCATAGGGCCAAGAGTTCCATTAAATACATTTCATTATGATCATTCGCCATGTGTTCCATCAGCTTCTTCTGTCTCCTTAAACATTACAATTTGATGGCAATAGGAGGTCAAACGTGGGCCAAATTCAGTAATTGTGTGGGCAGGGTGGTAGTCCTTCTATGAGCCTAGATCTCATGAGCTAATTGTTAAAAATAGGTTCATATGACTAGTTTGATTATAAAATGGTGTCCAGCCATTTGATCCACCTCTCTTAAAAAACTTCTGTTCTCTTAATACATGAACATCATACCTTTAAAAAAACTACAGTTCTTAATTGATCAGCCCTCCTATTTTAGAGCTTTAAAATGAAACTGCTTTTAAGCTAATGAATTCTCTTTTTAAAGAGAGTTTTAAAACAGAAAATGTGCTTAAGCAAAAGAATATAAAACCATACAGTTTAATTAGTGAACAACAGTCCATAATGGCCCATAAAACTAAGGCTAAGTTTGAGAAAAGAGGTTTACTTATGCATAGTAAAACTAATTATTACTCTCTTTGATTTTATTTTATTTGAAGTTATTTAATTTAAATCAGATGGCATTAACTAGAAGGAATTGTATCTAAGGGTGTGAGCTTTCATAACGTTGTTTACTCAGATAAAAAACATATGCTTTTTCATGGAGGAAATCTCCAGTCCACCCCAATACTATGGTGTACCACACAATTATAGACAACCAATAATAATGCTATGCATTACCTATAATACACTGTATGTATACATTGAATACATTTTACTGGAAATTCTAGCGTTCACAAAAACAAGATGAAATACACAATGAGTCCTTCCTATCAGAGTCACATGTAAAATTATGCAAAAATTAAATATCATTGCAGTAATCATTCCAGGCTCTATTAGTTTGTACTTTCAACTCCTAGCTTGGCACTTTTAAAAAATGTTTTTTTTATCAATATAGATAAAAAGAGCAACATGTTCAAAAACATGTTAGGAGCTAGCTTAGCACTTTTAAAAACAATATTTAACAATCTTGTACTGCCTGTGAAATGTTAGAATCTTGAAGTGTTATTTTTTTATTTGCATTGTGTAGCTTTTTTTAAAAAAATGTTACTTTAAATGTGCCTTGCCAATTGAATTTGGCTCATCTAAGAATGCTGTATTTTATGTCTTTCTCTTACTTTTTTGTTTGTATTTCATTAGCATCTTTCTAGCAATATTTCATGTAATCTAACTTCTCCTTTTCTTCTGCTTTCTGTTGGTTCAACTTGGTTTTGAATGAACGTCTGATACATCTGATCATGAATCTATTCTACCTTTATGGAAATTCTGGTGGCTTTATTCTGATCCTTGAATCTTCCATGCTGTTTGTTCCTACCAACAGAAGAAAAATGGGCTGATGGACCATGAAGATTTCAGGGCCTGCTTAATTTCAATGGGTTATGATTTGGTATGAATTTTAAGATGCAGTTAATTTGTGATAATAACCCATGTTACACTTAGAGGACTTTATCATTACAAGTACTTTAACAAAGTGACTGCTATAGATGTAATTGTAAAACTTCTGTGGTGAAAAAGTTCAGCCCACTCTAAATCTCAGTACATCAGAAATGTTTATAAATTATCTTCTCGGAGGGAAGCTCCACAAAGATGTTATTCTTAGGTGTGTTTAGAATTAGACTTATTAATGGCTAGAACCCTATGCAGACAGCTGTTTATATGTATTCATACTAAAACATTGTGCCCATTTACCATGGCATTCATATAGATTCTATTGCATTTCAATTTTGAATATTTTTCATTCTGTCTGTTCATCTGTCAGATATTGAGGGCATTTGACTCCCAAAATATTCTGGGTAACTTGCAATTTTCAAACATAGTATATATAAAAAAAGATTGCCAGACATAAATAAAATCAAAAATTGTTAGACTTTTTACAAATAACTTAAATCTAGGCCTGGGAACAGAGTGAAGTTTTAAGGGATTGATAAAACATTTGAAGGGTTGGAGCTCCATACATCTCTGGGGGGCTATTATTCCAAAGGACAGGTGCCACAACACCAAAGGTCTTCCTTCTTGGTCCTACAAAGTAAAACATTTAACTAAAGGAACTCAAATCATACCCAATTGTTAGGCCCAATTGTATTGCATAGGTACTCTTTCAATTAACCTAGCCCTATCTTCCAGGTAAATCTTGAAGTGCATCTGGAAGTCAACTGGTAACCATTGAAGCTCATAAAGCATTGATGACATGTGGGTGCAATGAGAAACACCCCTTACTACTCATATGTCCATATTACAGCTGTAATTTCTAGATTGTTTTCAAGAGCAACTTCCCTTGTAATAGCCTAGCCTAGCCTTGAGATGACCAGTGTGAATGACCATCTAAAGAATCTTCTTGTTGAGAAAAAGATGCAACTGACACACAAGGTGAACCTATACAAAGGCCCTTTTGACCATAGCTTCTGCCTGTTTGTTGAATAGTAGCTATGAGTCTAGGAAGGCCTCCAAATTGCACACTAGTCTTGAGTGGGGGAGTGCAGTCCCATTCAAGACCAAAGATGAAATCCCAGAGTGTAGGACTGACTTAGACCTAGGGACCCCAAATATACACAGTCACTCAGCCTTGTCAAGGTAGAGCTTGAAATTGTTCTTTCCTATCTAGATGTATATAGCCTCCAGGAGTTGGAAGCAATACATTGACAGTTTCACCTCTGCAGTCCAAGGTTGAGACTGCCAAACAAGATAATGGTAAACAGACCAACCAAAGACCTTCCAAGACCAGTCCCACCAACACTGACAGGGCAAGACACTAGAATATAAATTGACAGCATTCAATTCATTCCTTACTAGCATTGATGATGTTACGTAGTTAGGCTAATGAAACATCTGCAAGAAAACAACCAAACTCAGAGAGCACCAAGGACCCTTCATAACGATATTTGCTGCCACAATGTAGGCATGAATATAGGCTCTTACTCATATCTGGTCCAATTTCTGTTTGTCTTCATTTACTTGTGCTTTAAGCGTCTTTTATGATGCTTTATCTGCTGGAGCTTCTAAAAAACAAACAAACAAACTGCAGGATTTCTACAGAGAGGCTGCATGGAAGCAATTTGGTTCAAGCTCTTGATCATCTGACTATCCAGGTTGCAACCAAATGCAGTAAATCCTAGTGGATTCCTTCCTATTTTTTATATATTTTTCTTGTACAATTTGTGTGAAATCCATAGTGAACATTCAGCCTAACATAAGCTTCCAATGGATTTAAGAACGTTTCATGTTCTTGCAGTACAGTTAATACGTTTCTGCATACTTAAAAACATGCAAAATCTGATATTTGGCATGATGCTGAATACGTTATTAATTTTTTAAATTCTTCTTTGCATTATAATTTTCATAATTAACTTTTAATTGTATTTCAGGGTGAAGCCGAGTTTGCCCGAATCATGTCCTTAGTTGATCCCAATGGTCAGGGAACGGTTTCCTTTCAATCATTTATTGATTTCATGACCAGAGAGACTGCTGATACTGACACTGCTGAACAAGTTATTGCTTCTTTCAGAATCCTAGCCTCAGATAAGGTTAGTGAAAGGATTTCCATTTGCTGTGATTTTTTCGACAAATTCTACCCTTGCAAGAGAAGGGGGTATCCAAATGCAAAGTAAGCTGAGCTGTAACTTAAAATAGAAACTTAAAATATAGTTAGAAGCAAGATTGTTTTCACCAACTAATGAAAGCTCCTAAACTTTGTGTTATGTCCTTATAAGGACATCCGCCCGGATTGGCTGCTAGCCACCGGGCGGGAAGATTTGAATCCCTGTCAGGGGGCGGTGCGTCTGCCGGAGCGAATATAAGGAGAGCCCCGGCAGCGCACAGCCAGTCTTGCTACTGTTTCTTATTCCAAATAAAGTTACTAATGTAACGAGCTGGTCACGTCTTCCTTTCCCTGCGCCGATCTAACACTGGCGACGAAGGACTGAGAGAAGAACGAACCTCGCGGCACCAAGCCAACAAGACAAGACTCCGGCACCGGGAACTACAGTAGGCATTTCCAAAGGCATGGCATCCGCTGAAGTCACTTTGCCAGCCCTTGCTCCTTTCCGCCCAGGGAAGGACAAGTGGAAATCCTACGTAGTGAAATTCCGGCAATACCTGAGAGGCAACAACATCAGGGATGCCGATGATGACCGGAAGAAGGGCATCTTCCTGGCCAACTGCGGCTCCGAGGTCCTCGACATGGCAATCGATCTCGTAGCACCACGAGACATCGAAGAAGTGCCATGGACAGACCTGCTGCAGATCCTGGAGGACCACTATGCCCCAACAGGAACACCGGTGGCGAACCGTTTCACCTTCCACCAACGGGACCAGAAGGAGGGGGAGACGATCAAGGAATTCGTGGCCGCCCTACGCCAGATCGCAGCCAGCTGTGAGTTCGACCACGTGGACAACGCCATCGCTGACCGCGTGGTCTTCGGCATGAGGGACAGAGGCCTGCAAAAGAAATTCCTGAGCAGGAAGAAGCTCGTGCTCAAGGATGTGGTGGAGGAAGCCACCGCATCCGAAATCTCGGAGAAAGCAGCTGCCGCAGTAAGCAGAGCCAAGGGAATCCACAAGATTCGCTCCACAGAGCAATCTTCAACAGAGGATTCCACGGCTGGATCCGAGTCGGAGGGAGAGTCCACCGTCCACAAGGTATCCAGACCCCCAAGGCGGGAAACCGCCCAACGGAACTACAAAGGGGAGCGCTGCGCCAGCTGCAGAGGGGACCATGCCAGAGCAACCTGCAAGTGGAGAGATGCGACCTGCCGACGCTGCAACAGAAGGGGTCACATCGCCGAAGCTTGCAGAGCTGAGGAACCAGCCCCAGAGCCCTCCAGCCACCGTCCCCGCGAGAATCGGAAGGATTACCAGAGGTCATCCAAACGGTCCTCTGGCCCTTCCAGACGCAGAGACGACGAATTTCCCCGGAGCGGAGCAGTCCACCAGACGACCATCGCTCACACGACGTCAGACAGTGCCACCAAGTTCCATGTGACCATCCACGTGGAAGGAGCACCCTGCAAAATGGAGGTAGACTCCGGCTCGGTCTACTCCATCATGGACTGGCAGCAATTGAAGCGCCTGCAACCCAGCATCACCAAGCGAGAGCTGAAGCCACTACACTCCAAGCTCGTCGACTTCGGGGGAAACCCCATCGGAGTGCTAGGAAGAGCCAACATCCGGGTCACTTACAAGCAGTTCGAAGGCAAGCTCCCCATCACCGTCGTACGGGACAGCCGACCGAACCTGCTAGGAGTGGAGTGGTTCAAGCCGCTGGGGCTCTCAATCGAGGGCATCAACCAAATTGGCAGGGACGAACTCGACTACCTCATCGAAGAGTTCAAGGAAGTCTTCGATGGTAAGCTGGGGAAATTTGTGGGGAGGCCAATCTCCTTCAATCTGGACAAGGGAATCACCCCAATTAGGCTCAAGCCCCGCCGAGTTCCGTTTGCCCTGCGGCCCAAAGTAGATGAGCAGCTGGATAAGCTGATCGCCCAGGGCGTCCTGGAACCGATCGATCATGCCTCATGGGAGACCCCCATTGTGACCCCACTGAAGCATGATGGGTCTGTGCGCATCTGCGCCGACTACCGTTGCACCATCAACAAAGCGTTGGCACAGAGCGCATACCCCGTCCCAGTGGTGCAACATCTGCTGCATTCCCTGGGATCGGGATCAATTTTTGCGAAACTGGACCTGGCCCAGGCTTACCAGCAGCTGCCAGTGGATGAAAAAACGGCGGAGGCTCAAACAATTGTCACGCACAGGGGGGCATTCAAATGCAACCGGCTCCAATTTGGAGTCAGCGCTGCCCCCGGCATCTTCCAATCCATGATGGAACGCCTCCTCCAAGGCGTTCCAGGGGTGGTGCCTTACTTCGACGATGTGCTCGTCTCCGGTGACTCAAGAGCTCAACTCCTTGAAAGGCTCAGGCTTGTCCTGCAGCGATTCAAGGCCAAGGGTTTGAGGGTCAGGCGGGACAAGTGCATCATAGGAGTACAGGAAGTCGAGTTCCTGGGCTACCTCATTGATGGCACAGGCATCCACCCCACCAAATCAAAAGTGGAAGCAATCCATGAAGCTCCAAGCCCAAAAAACAAAACGGAGCTTCAGGCTTTCCTTGGGTTGCTCAACTTCTACGCCATTTTCTTAAAACAGAAAGCCACAGTTGCTGAGCCACTCCACCGCCTGCTGGGGAAATCGGCTTCCTGGAAGTGGGGCCAGGAAGAGGAAGCAGCGTTCCGGGCCATCAAGGGACTACTGACGTCCAAAAGCGTCCTCATTCAATACAGCGAGACGCTCCCCATCAAGCTGACCTGCGACGCGTCGCCATACGGGGTGGGGGCAGTCCTCAGCCACGAGCTGCCCAATGGCACGGAGGCCCCCATCGCCTACTTCTCGAAAACCATGTCCGGCGCAGAGCGGAACTACAGTCAGCTGGACAAAGAAGCCCTGGCCATCGTGGCAGGAGTGAAGCGATTCCACGAATACCTCTATGGAAGGCGCTTCACCATAGTCACGGATCACAAGCCACTCCTGGGACTCCTCGCAGGCGACCAACCCACCCCGACCTTCATGTCCCCGCGGATGACGAGATGGGCCATCTTCCTAGCCGGCTACTCTTATAGGCTCGTGCACCAGCCAGGCACAGCCATAGGAAACGCCGACGCACTCAGCAGATGCCCATCGAAGAACCCGGTGGAAGACCCAGCCCCCACGCTCCATCTATTCCACATAGATGATGACGCCAGCTGTCCAGTCTCCTCCGCAGATGTGGCCGCGCACACCCAGAGGGACCCCACCCTCCGCCAAGTAAGGTCCTGGATCCTCAGGGGGTGGCCAGCGAAACAGACGGAAGAGAGGTTCAGCCCGTTCACCAGGAAACAGACGGAGCTGTCCACCATAAAGGGCTGTCTGCTATGGGGAGACAGGGTGCTGATCCCAAGCACTCTGCAACGGCGGACGCTAGAGACTCTGCACAACGGGCACCCAGGCATCGTCCGCATGAAGGCCCTGGCACGGAGCTACGTCTGGTGGCCCTCACTGGACAGAGACATTGAACAATGGGTCTCCAGATGTGATCCGTGCCAAGAAGTCCGCCCAGCACCACCACAAGCCGAAGTCACGAACTGGGAGACCCCCAGCAACCCATGGTCGAGGGTCCACATCGACTTCGCGGGCCCGATGCAAGGGCGGCACCTCCTCATCGTGGTAGATGCCTTCTCCAAGTGGCTCGAGGTGATACCCATGGCATCTACCACAACGGAAGCGACGATCCGAGCCCTGCGCCGCCTGTTTGCCACACACGGACTACCGGACGTGCTGGTCTCGGACAACGGCCCCCAGCTCACATCCCTGGCCATGGAGTCCTTCCTGGCAGGACTGGGCATCCGCCATGCCCTCTCCGCTCCGTACAGGCCGGCCGGAAACGGACAAGCGGAACGGATGGTCCGGCTCACAAAGGAAGCCCTCACCAAGATGGGCCCGGGAGACTGGCAAGAACGCATCGACAACTTCCTCCTCACCCAGCACATCACGCCGCATGCCACCACCCACAAGAGCCCGGCCGAACTCCTCATGGGCAGAAGGTTGAGGTCACCCTTGGACCGGCTGCACCCCCAATACAGCCCGGAAGTGACCGCAACCGCCAGCCGCCCGCTTCGCGCCTTCAGCAAAGGAGATTCAGTTTTCGCGCTGAATTTCAACGGCTCGCCTAAGTGGCTGAAGGGGAAGATTGCCAGCACAACCGGCCCCAAATCCTACACAGTCGAGTTGGAAGATGGACAGGTCGTGAGACGTCACATCGACCAACTCCGGAAAAGGTGGGGGGGAGCACACAAAAGCCAGCCTGACGAGGTAGGCCTACAACACCCAGACGAGGTAGGCCTGCAACACCCCGGCGAGGTGGGCCTACAACACCCAGACGAGGTAGGCCTACCACACCCCTGCGAGGCAGAGCAACGCCATCCCGACGAGGTCGGCCCAGCACACTACCAGGCACTGTCACGTCGGCAGTGCAGCGAGGTAGACCGGGGCCAACCACACGGGGGATGGCAACACCAACCCGACCAGGTGGGCACCCGGCACAGCAGGCCCAGGGACCCCCGACCCAGCCCGCAGGTAGACCGGGACCTGCCCAGAAGGGGGGCACCACACCCCACCAGTGACGGCAACCCACGGCAGCCCTACCAGGGAGACCTCAACGCAAGGCGAGTAGACCGGGGACCGTCGCAGATGGGCACACCACAGCACATGGGCGAGGGTGGCACACGACTCCCCGGCGAGGGGGACCCCCGCCCAACGCAAGAAACAACCCGGCAACAACAACCCAACCCAGACGACCCCAACCACCAACTGGCGGTAGACCAGGGACTAGGGGGAAGGGAAAGCCGACAACAACCCGGCCAGGGAGGCCTGCGCCACCCCGGCAGGGGAGACCTCCACCAGCCCGAGGAGGAAGCCCCACAACGACACCCCGACCAGGTCGACCACCACCAACCCGACGGGGAAGGCCAGCGCCAGCCCGGCAAAGGAGACCTGCGCCACCCCTGCAAGGTCGGACACCGCTACCCGAATCAACACCACCCACAGCGAGCAGACCGGACCCAAGGGCACCGGCCCGAACCACCCTCCGGACCACAACGAACCGGGCCGCAGCAGAACCGCAGCCACCGAGAGACCCAGGAAGAGCAAGTGACAGCCGGGGTCTTACCGAGACTCAGACGCTCTTCCCGGGTCGAGACCGAACAGCACCGCCGAGGCGAAAGATCCACAGGCCAGGAGGAAGACGACCAGAACCAGCCATCCAAGGTCTGCGGTCCGGCCGGAGGCGCTGAGGGTGACCCCGCACACTCGCCAGCCGAACCGAGCCCGGTTCCGGGGAAGGAGCCAGGAGCCACAGGAACCCCGTCCGTCCAGGGCGGGGACGCGGAGGAAATGAGACTGCGCAGGTCAAGTAGGGTGCCTAGGCGTCCTACGTACCTGCGGGACTACGTCACGTTCATTGACGAACGCTGAACTATTTTTTTCTTTTGGACTAGGGGGGAGGAGTGTTATGTCCTTATAAGGACATCCGCCCGGATTGGCTGCTAGCCACCGGGCGGGAAGATTTGAATCCCTGTCAGGGGGCGGTGCGTCTGCCGGAGCGAATATAAGGAGAGCCCCGGCAGCGCACAGCCAGTCTTGCTACTGTTTCTTATTCCAAATAAAGTTACTAATGTAACGAGCTGGTCACGTCTTCCTTTCCCTGCGCCGATCTAACACTTTGCATGCTAATTTTTTGAAATACTATACAGATTTGTATCAAAACTTTTAGACTGGGGTAAGATAAGAGTTTTTGGGATCCTGTTTTGCTAAGGGCATGTAATAAGACAGTTGGAGCATCTTAGGGAAATTAAATATAAAGATGCAAGTACTGGGACTTTTGTTGGCTACAGATTTTCTACTTGTTATTGATATTCAAAGACAGTCTCCAGTTTTCTGTCTTTTACCCCAAAACATATTTGCTGTACTTTTGTGGGTGGGCACCTGCAGGAGTTTGTTTTAATAAAGCTGAAATAATTTTAAAGCATATCTGCACAAAATATTTCAACTTGAGGTTTTTTAAAGTGTCATATAATGCATATTCACTGGGCAACTGCCATAAAGGCTTTGAAATATCCAGAAAAGACTAATCTACAGAGGTTGTACAATGTAGATGTAGGCTGTGGGAAAGAGCTGCCTTAATATTATATATGAAAATACTTTAACATATCTAGTATAAATATATACATTTGGCCCCGACCTTACAGACCTTTTATGAAGGCCAATTCTTTCTCCAGGCTTGGAGCTCAGTTGAATTAAGTTCCAATTGGTTTAGTTGTAGCATATTTTAGTCTGATAGCCATGTCATTGTTTACTGCTTTAGTTGGTCTTTAATGTATTGTTTTTCTTCAGGTTGTATTTGTTGTAATGTTTCTTTCTGTAAACCACCCAGAATTATTTTGTTTGAGGTTGGGTTGCCATATGAATTGAATTAATTAATTAATTAATTAATTAATGACTTCCATAATAAGGTATTATGGATCAGTGCTAGTTTTATCCAGGCTGGTGCCTTTGAAGTATTCTGGATTTTGCAAACAGTGAGGATACCAGATTGGAGAAAACTAATCTGTATGACTGAAGTGTCTGCCCAATCTCATCCTTGTTTTCATCAAAGAGAGTTCACCGCTTGTTTTGATTCTGAAATTTCAGAAAAAGCTCATCATATTCCTCTTTTTCAATCCTTTTAGCCATATATTCTTGCTGAAGAGTTGAATCGAGAACTGCCATCTGAACAAGCTCAGTACTGCATCAAGCGTATGCCAGCGTACAAGGGACCAGGAGCTGTTCCTGGAGCTCTGGACTATACCTCATTTTCATCAGCATTGTATGGGGAAAGCGATCTGTAACTGGGGACTGACTCTGTGGGCAAGTGAAACTAGATATATTCCAGTTTGCTCCTTGAAAAAAAAAGAATAAGTAAGCTGACCTTACTACAATTTTTCAAGTTTAGCAGGAACATTCAGTAAGGAGCAATGCCCACGTAGTGTGCAGCATGATGAGTTTTTACGTTGTTTATATGTACTTGATCAAGCTTATACAGTGACAGACTGCACTGGCCCCCTGCCTTATCAGATTGTTGTTGTTCTTTTTAAATTAAAAATGGATAATCCCAAAGTGCCAAGTTAGAAAGCTTCAGGAAAAACAAAAGAAAACATGCCTTTGAAAAAAAACAAAAAACAAATCTAGCATATCTTTGATTTTCAAAACATGAAATGTTTTCAAGAATTCTGAACATTTTATGCAAGTCTTCCACAACCTCCCTCTGTGCACCTCCTCTTTTTTGCTTTCATACCATGGTAATGCTTTCATCTATGGCAGAGGTCTTCAAACCTGGCAGCTTTCAGTCTTGTGGACTTCAACTCCCAGAATTCTCTGGGAGAATTCTGGGAGCTATGCTGGCTGGAGAATTCTGGGAGCTGAAGTCCACAAGTCTTAAAGCTGCCAAGTTTGAAGACCTCTGATCTATGGGTACTGGGGTTTAGGTATGCTTGTGCAAATGGAACCATATACAAGAGAAAATAAAAAACCCAGGTCATACCAAATAATCATATGAGATTGTTTCGTTGTTTCTAATGTGAAACATGCACAGGAATTCTAGTCTGAGTTTCTAGTGGTATAAAATCACAAATCCTCTGGAGTTTATTCAAAGAGGTTGATAATAAGGGCATCATCTTAATGGTGGTAATAGCATTCAGCTTAAAATCAATGCCCAGTTTGAAAGGGCACAGTGTTAGTAGCCTGGATATTATGAGGGAGTTCCATATTTTAGGATGTTTGTTAATAGATTGTGTCTGCTCTCTGCTATATTCATTGTTCTGTTACAATTGTTCTTGGTTAATGCTAACAATATTGGCATTTTATTACAAATAGTCTAAATTACTTTGTGCAGTAGCTTTCTGCCCCTTATATTCTTCTTAACAATTTGTAGAAAATCTATTTTATCTGAAGTCTAACAATCCCATGAAATAAATGCAAAAAAGTAAATGTTCATACAAGAAGGAAAGAAAACTGTACCATCTGCTACTATTAAAATGTGCCTTTAAAATAAAGTCTGCTTTTCAAGCCTTAATACTGATTCAGTTTCTGAGATTAAACTGATACATCTTTAAATACCTGTGTTTCCCCAAAAATAAGACCCTGTGTTATATTTTTCTGAACCCCGAAATAAGTGCTTGCCTTATTTTTGGGGATGTCTTATTATTTTGCGGCGCAAGGCGAAAGACGAGGCTCCTCTTGCCATTTTACCTGATTTCCAGCTCTGTCTCCCTAAACCTAATCAAAGAAAATGTGGGGATGGCTATGCATGCATTTAAATATTTTTGGGGAGGGCTTATTTTCAGGGGGGCTTATTTTAGCGCATGCGATCAAAAGCCTGATTGGGTTTACTATCAGGGGATATCTTATTTTAGGGGAAACAGCATATTAGGGCATGTCTTCTGGACAACAGGGTTCTCACCTCATTTTTAAAAAACTTTTCTCTGTTTGCTTTATATGTAGTGAGGCATCTATCTTTTTTATTTATGTTTTTTTCCCAATTAGAGTACAGATCAGGGATGGGTTCTACTTACTTTTACTACCGGTTCGCAATGGGGCCGCACAGAAGCTTCCTGACGTCAGGGTCGGTGGGCGGAGCCTCCCGCCGGTTTTACTACTGGTTCCTGCGAACTGGTCCGAACCGGGGGCAACCCACCACCGGTGCAGATTATTCTTTTTGCTGCTGCTCTTCTTCCTCTCAAAGGCATTGATCCAGCTGATTTGTCAGAAAGTTGAGCCCAGGGGCAACTACCTGAAAGAACAGAATTGTAATAAACAAAAAGATATTATTGGAATATACTGGGTTATAGGTTTCAGTAGGATTTATAATAAATCACACAGTTTGCTTCGGAGTAAGTAGCACTATGCACTTCAGAAAAAGAAGAGAGAGTGAAAGAAAATAAAGGCAAGATAGAAGGGAATAATCTACCTTAGTGCTTATAAATCGTCATCACATGGAGCATATTCCACTATTTCATGCAAATTAGGATATCTAATCTAGAGATTACTTTCCAAGCCAATATGATGTTGCTTACCTTCCATCAGCTAACAGGTGTATATATAATGTAGGGATGGGCTTAACTTCATGCAGATTCAGTCTCATTTTATTGCAAGGCAAAGATTTTCTAATTTTGCAATATTGCAATCTCCTAAAATGATAAATGAATTTATGTTACTGTCTCCGCATATTAAAGTAAAATAATTGAGCATTGGCAAACCTTGCTTCAGGCTTTGCAAAAAAACCCTTTGCAACCCCTCTTTAAATTGTTTGGGGCCCCTTGAGGGGGTCATGACTCACAGCTTGAGACCCAACAACATAAGAGTTCTACATAAAACACAAAATCCTGTAGTTATCCTCTCTTGATAAGAACTTTAGAACTTGCATAAAAGTTTATGCTGAATTGAATTTACTAGCTTAGTACCTGATAGCATCAGCATAGAAGTAGTCTATCATTGCTCCTAAAGATTTTTATTTCCTAGTTCAACTTAGTTTGGGATTGTTTGGTTCATCTTACATTGGAATAATCCCATCCAATGCTTACAGTTTACAGTTTGGGATAGTCCCATCCAATGACTAACTAGATCTGATCCTGCTTAGCTTTTTCCAAGATTGGCTACCCTGTTTCCCCCAAAATAAGACATCCCCTTATTGCCATGCGCTCAAAAGCCCAATCAGGCTTTTGAGCACACAGCAATAAGGCCAAGTGCTTATTTCAGGGTTCAAAAAAATATAAGACAAGGTTTTATTTTTGAGGAAACACGGTACATGATACCACCTTCCGTGATGCACAAAGTTTAGATATGTCTATTGTTCTATTTAGTAGTGTTACAAATGTTTTAAGCAGAGGTGAAATCTAAAGTTCTGTGGGCGTGGCTTGGTGGGGGGTGTAATGTGACTGGGTGGGCGTGGCCAACTTTTTTTTTAACTTTTAAAAACATTTTTTCTACAACCTTAAGAGGTTGCAGGAAAAAAAATGCTTTTCTGACGATCAGGCAAGTCAGCTAGAATCTCCAGAGGCTTTTAAAGGCATTTTTTCCCCTACAACCTCTTTGGCTGAAGAGGTTGTAGAAAAAAATGCTTTGAAAAGCCTCTGACGATCCCAGATGAGCCGCACGATCATCAGAGGCTTTTTTTTAACTTTTAAAAGCATTTTTTCGGCCGAAGAGGTTGTAGAAAAAATGCTTTTAAAAGTTAAAAAAAACAGCCTCTGATGATCGCGTGGATCAGCTGGGCATGGGGGGAGGGCACAGGGATTTTTGCTACCGGTTCTCTGAATCAACCACCGCCATCGCTACTGGATCGGGTGATCCGGTCTGAACTGGGAGCATTTCACCCCTGGTTTTAAGGAACATATAAAGCTATATTTGACCTCTCAGGATAACGAGGTGGCATTTGGGGGAACTGGATCCACAGATACATTCCTATACTCAAACACGCATACGACCAAATAACCACAAACCAAATTATCCATATTATGTTTCAGTGAAATGTGAATGCAGCAGAAAGTTAGTTGGACTGCAGTATAAAGACATAACCAAAATGTGCAAGTCTCAAGGATAAAACCTTTGGCTATTTATTCTTAACAGCACTGGATGTTTGAGGATGACCTATCAGAGATCTTTTTCTGAGATCTCTCTCCGTGCATCGTATCAGCGCTTTGCTTACAATGAAGGAGAATGACGTTTCTTAAATAGTCAATGAATAATAGGTGCTGTGTACATTCTTTGTACCCAGGGTAATGGGAAAAGTCTATAGTGACTGCATTCAGACATTATACTAATTATGTGATTTCTTGTATTGTGGCCTAATGCAAACTCAGGGAATTGTCATGTATTAAACAAAACACAATTAACAAAATCTTGATTTACTGCAATGTGTGGGATAGATAATCCCTTTTTAAAATCAGCATTCACCTAGTTGATTCCTCTTTGTATAACAACTACAGTAGTGACACAATGGCTGAGACTCCTCTCTCAAGGCATGGTTAGAATTTAGCCAAGTTACATAAAAACAAACAAACAAAACAAAAAAACAGCCAGAGCCAGCTTGGGACCCTTTTTTGTAATCCGGCATTTCTCAACTTTCAGATATTATGGACTTCAACTTCCAGAATTTTGGCATCTTAAAGCTTTCTAAGACACTCCATACACTCAGTTTTTAATTTAAAAGAAAAGTGCTTTTATAAGCCTTTTTAGTTTTTACCAAAGGAGAGGAAAGATGGAAATACTGACATATAATATTTGGGATGACCAAACAGAAGAACTTCTCCAAAACTGAACTGAATGAGACCAAATTTGGGTGTGCAGAGAAAACCTTGCAAAGAAAATGTAGATCTGGCTGTAGAGAAAACCATTCCAGGAAGCCTGTAGATCAGGGGTGCTTAATCTTGGCAACTTTTGACTTGTGGACTTCAATTCACAGAATTCCTCGGCCAGCCTGGCTGTGGAATCCTGGTAGTTGAAGATCACAAGTTTAAAACCTGCTAAAGTTAGACACCCCTGCTGTAGATTGACCTCCGGAGACCTCTATTATTAGGGTGGTTGCAAGATTAAGCGATTAACAAGATTAAGCAATTGCAGTAAGCAGCCCTGCCCTCTTTCTATTCGGTTGGAGGCCGCAGGAGGGATTTAAATTTCCTTCTTTACTCTAAAATATTAAAAGCAAAAAGGAGTTTTCCAGAGTTTGAGTTCTCATCCTAATCATCTTCCCATATGGTGTTTTTGCTTTGCAAACTCACACAAATGTAGAGGAGCCCGCTGGGGAAATCCATTATTGCCCGATAAGTTTGGTTAAATATGTTCCTATATAAACAACATGAGTTATAATACAGCGGCAACCTAAGCACAGAACACGTTTAATAATTAGTAAAATTAAATGCAGACATAGACGCTGCAAGGTACGCAGTTCCAACACGACACTTCCACGCCTTCCTCGTTGCAACATTCAAATCAACGTCCCTTGTCTACACTCACAGTTGCGTTTACATTAAAGAAAAATCTTATGCGTCTGCGCAGCTGGTGACGCGCACGCAGGCGCTTTCCTTGCCATAGTCTCCGGCCATTCTAACCCGGGAGTCGAAGTTCAGTCGCTCAGATTTGGGAAGGCTGTTTCAAAACGATGTCGCCCACGATTCCCGAGTTGGCTGAGCAGCGGGGTAGCCAGGAGTCGCACGGTGCGTGTTTCTAGGAGGCGTTTGTGAGCTCCGATGTCTTGGCAGGGCGCAAAGTTTCTAACTTTTGCTGTATGTTGGTCTGGGAATCGCAGAGTGAGTGGGCTCCGCTCTCCTACTTAGGAGGCAGGAGGTTTACTACGTGTGCTGTACTCAGAAAGTAGACTCAATTAACTTTAGTCGTTCAGATACAGTTGACAATTTGGAGTTTTTAGTTCCCCCCTCTAAATAGCCAAAAGGGAAGTAGATAAGGTGGGTGTCATTGAACTCCTGAAAGTGAGCTAAAACCTTTTGAAACCCGGACGAATTAAATTAAGAATCAAAAGTACTGATTCGCTTTTCGAGGCACTTTTGGTTAACATCTGCATCTTTCTCGCTTTAAGTACCAGCTGAATTGGACCTCAGAAAATGATGCGACGAAAGCCGAGTATTGAATAATACTCTGGCAAAGCCGAGCTTGTTGATAATTAAAGGAGACCTAGCAAGAACCTAATAGTGAAACACGCGGTGAACCAGCTCCCAGGGTTCCTCTGTACTGTGTTTTGGATAAGGTTCGTCCACCTCGTTTTGTAAACCACGTGTAATTTTTCTACTTGATTTCCTTTTCCCCCCCTATAAACATGTGATTCGAGCAGATCGATATTTTGCTCCGATGCAAAGGAGAGTTTTAAGGGACTTTCTCAGTTAATTTAAGGCGATTTTCAGGCACAGAAGAAATTTCAGGGCATGCCATCAGATTAATGATAATAAAGTTATGCTGTTTATCACATAGAAGCAAAAGATAGATATACATTTTGGTGTGCTCTTTATGTTTGCCACTAAACTTTTGTTTATATGAAATCAAAAGTCGCACTTAAGGCAGTGCTGTATGAAGTCAGGAGCCTGCAGCCCAGAATAATGCTTGTGGTACAATCACAAAATTCTACCACTTAATGTGTGATTTCTCCCTCTGAACCCAAAAATAATATAAAAAGAAAAAAACCATCCTTATTGTAGTTGTTTCATGTAGTTTCATGCACTGATTGGACAGTAGGAATCCCTTAAATACATCTTTCTGACTGCAGTGAGCTATGACTGCAATCCTGGGTGTGCCCCAGACATGGTTTCAGCAGGTTCTGACCAGTTTTAGAGAACCAGTAGCGGAAATCTTGAGTAGTTTGGAGAACCGGTAGTAAAAATTATGACTGGCCCGCCCCCCATCTATTCTCTGTCTCCCAAGGCATTCGGGAGGAAATGGGGATTTTGCAGTAACCTTCCCCTGGATTGGGGAGGGAAAGGAGATTTTATAGTATCCTTCCCTTGCCATGCCCACCATGCCATGCCGACCAAGCCATGCCCACAGAACCAGTAGTAAAGAATTTAGAAACCCATCCTGGGTGTGCCCGTGACATCTGTATATCTCACGAGCTTTATGCATCTATTCTGCAAAAATCCCCAACCATACATACTCCCCCCACCAAATAAGGGCAGTTAATTTGGTTTGCCCTTCCCAGTGATGTTACTGCTTCAGCATCGCCCCACTGGTGATTTTTACAGGCCAGTTTTTAAAAGAGAAAATGCAAAGTCCCAGGCAAAGATGGCTGTTCTAGACAGTGAGGGGGAAGTTCAAACTCCGAGATACTTCTAAGATTAATTCAGGTTCATTCATCTTATCCTCCAGCTGTTGATGGGAGAGTGTGTAAAAACTTTCCCAGTGAAAATTAGCTCCTGCCTATGTCTGAAAGTGAGACAAAGAAGGAATGCTTTTTCAAAAGTAGGTACTGTTCCATTATGATTGTTCATTGTCAGATAATGTGGCCAAAGTGGTCCTCCAATTCTGACAAATAATGGGACAAAACGTATCCTCCTTGTCCTGGTTTCATTCCGACTTTAAAATGTTTTTAATAGAATAGAATAGAATTCTTTATTGGCCAAGTGTGATTGGACACACAAGGAATAAAATACATTAATCAAGAATAAAAAGATACAACACTTAGTGATAGTCAAGGTTACTAATAAATTATCAAATCATACTAGGAAACAAAAACAATATAATTGAGAGATAAAGCAACATGGTTATAGTAATAAGCGGGAAGAGATAGATACTAGTAAGGAAGAGAAGAATAATAGTAATACAGTCTTAGTAAATTATTTGACAGTGTTGTGGGAATTAGTTGTTAAGCAGAGTGATGGCATTTGGGAAAAAACTGTCCTTGTGTCTAGTTGTTTTGGTATGCAGTGCCCTATAGCTATATTAGGAGAATGCATATTGAGCATTCCCTGTACATGTGATGAATTATACATACATTAAGCTGTTGATGTGTACAGCTAGTCCTGCCTTACTGATCACCCATTTAGCAACTAACGGTTATGACCATGCTGAATGAAGAGGCATGACTTATCCTTGAAGTTGTCACAGAGTCCCCACGGTCCCTCAGTTGTGATTCGGCCGCTTGGCAACTGACACCAATTGGGAAAGTTGCAGCATTCTGCAGTCACATGATCGCCATTTGTGACCTTCACAGCCAGCTTCTGACAAACATTTGGGGAAGCCAACAGGAAGTTGCAAGTTTTGATCATGTAACATCATGCTTAACAATTGTGTGTGATTCGCTTAATAATCGCAATAGGGGCTGCCAGAGCTGCTGTTGTAAGTTGTATGGTCGCATGATTGTTTTGTTTTATGACTGTATCAATTAGTGATGGAAATTGCTGGTGTCAATTACCATTATAAAGTGAGGACTCCCTGTACAGTGAATTGGCATCAGTCTTCTGACCTGGTCGCTAAGTAAGAAATACTGATGTTCCCAAATGCTCTTCCACAAGCCTTCCTGCCATACCTTGAGTAGGACATTAATGCCATTACAATTCCTCCAAGACATACTTCTCTGAAAAAAAGCTTATTTATATATTCATGGGGAAAAATATTCTAACATAAAGTAGGATGGAAGCATTTGTTCTTTATCGTAATCTTGTCCTTCTCCAGGCTGTTTTGTTACATTCCCTATCTTATCACTCAAGTCAGTTTATCTCTAGCCAATTATTAATCCGGGGTGGGGGGAGGGAATTAGTTATAAATGGCACAAAAATAAACCTCCAAAAATAATAAAGATAAGTGTAAACGAATTTGTAAAAATTGAATAGGTTGGAAGGAAGAAAAGTCTCTTTTTTATAATACCAGCACCTCTTCTACTTTAAAAATGAAGTGGTGGTTTTGAGATTTTTTTCCCCTGGCTTCCTGAACTTTATTCTATCCTAACATTCAGTAAATATTTTGGTTTAACAAATATCCCAAAGATATCTCTTGTAGGGCTGGGGTATTCCCTTCTGTTAGTTACGTGATAAGACCTGACATGATACTTCAGGAAAAATTTGTAATCTCTTTTTTGAGATAGTTATGCTTCATTTTGTTTGTCAAGGCATGCAAGTCAGACAGAAATATAGATCCTTGATTCCTTTTTTTCCAGATGATATCGGTTCACAATCGGTTCGCAAGTAATCACCAGAATGAGCCGTCCTGAAAAGGGCGGCATATAAATCGAACCAATAAATAAATAAATAAATAAATAAATAAATAAATAAAGAAAGAAAGAAAGAAAGAAAGAAAGAAAGAAAGAAATCATAGAGAAAAGTGTCCAGAATATATGTATTCAATCAACAAGAAAATTATTTTTAGAACAATATAGTATAATAAAAACAAAAAAATTCCTAAGTACCCTAAAGAAAATCATATTATCAACAACAACAAAAAACCCCTATCCAACTGTGTCTCAATTATCAATCTATCCCAAGGACTGGGAGAATAGCCAAAATAGTTTACTGAACATCATCAGAGTGAGAGCCCCCCCCTCTCATTTCTTGGTCCCCTTAGATCAGGGGTGTCAAACTCGATTTCATTGAGGGCCGCATAAGTGTTCTATTGGCCCTTGGGGGCCCCCAGCCCTCATGAGCTCAGTTTTCAGCTGCAACAGCCACCTGCAATCCTCCGCTAGCAAAAACAGAGCTCAGGAGGGCTGCCCATGGCCCTTGCAAGCTCCATTTTCACTGGCAGAGGCTCCATGGGCCAGTCCTTCACTGTTTCCAGGGCGGTCCATTGGCTAGATCTAAGCACCCTCTGGGCTGGATCCAGCCCTTGGGCCTTGAGTTTGACACCCCTGCCCTAGATGATATTGTCAATTAATGGGACTCAAAGCATGCCCCTCTGCCTAATCTCATTGGGCTGAGAGATATATAGTAATTGGAGATAAATAGTCCCTCAGGTGATCTGACCTTAGGTCATGAAGAGCTTTAATGCATTTGTAAAAGTTGTTTGGGTTTTGATATTACTATGTTTTTTTTATTATTGTGAGCTGTCAAGGGTTTTCTATAAATTAGGAGGAAGGGGGAGAGAGAAAGAAAAGCATTATTATTTGGGAGCAAGTTGAATTCAACTCAACTTTAGTACAAAACCGGCAATCATAGATTTGGGTTGCTATTTTCTGTTGTATTTCCCTTACAGCTTAGTTGACCACAGAGAGCCACAACCTCCTGAGCTGCCCCATACTTTTCCAGATCAGAAGATTTTCTGTCTCCTGTTAGGCTAAATGTACTGTACCATGCATGCATCAAGGAGCTGTAGCAAAGCAAAGAAAAAACATACTGTCTGTGGATTTTTCAGATTGCTCCTGGCGAGGGAGGAATGAAAGAAAAAATGCAAAGCAGGAAATAGTAAGAAGTCTGTGATCTGCACACAGTCACACAGCAAGCATATAAGAGAAACTAGGGATATTGGCCAAGTGTAATAAGAGCCTATATAAAAACCTGCATTTCTTCAAATGCCCTTAAAGTGATGTCCCGGTGCCTGGAGGCAGTGCGGACCTGGATGGAGAGTAACAGGCTTTGACTCAACCCTTTCAAGACCGAGTGGCTGTGGCTTCTGGCGTCCCAATATAGCCAGCTGGTGCCATCGCTGGCTATTGGGGCGAGTTATTGGCCCCCACGGATAGGGCTTGCAACTTGGGTGTCCTCCTGGATCCACGGCTGTCTTTAGAAGAGCATATGACAGCCGTGGTCAGGGGGGCTTTTTATCAGGTCCGCCTGATTCGCCAGTTGCGTCCCTTTCTGGATCGGGACGCCTTACGCACAGTCACTCAGGCGCTCGTCACTTCCCGCCTGGACTACTGCAATGCTCCCTACATGGGGCTCCCCTTGAGGAGCACCCGGAGGCTCCAACTGGTGCAGAATGCGGCCACGTGGGGGATTATGGGAGCAAGGGGGCGCTCCCATGTGACACCTCTCCTGCGTGAGCTGCATTGGCTTCCAGTGGTCTTCTGGGTGCGCTTCAAGGTGTTGGTCACCACCTTTAAAGCGCTCCATGGCATGGGACCTGTGTATTTGTGGGACCACCTTCTGCCACCGATAGCCTCCCACTGACCAGTACGCTCCCACAGAGAGGGACTCCTCAGGGTGCCGTCAGCCAGGCAATGTCGGCTGGCGACCCCCAGAGGGAGGGCCTTCTCTGTGGCAGCTCCTGCCCTCTGGAACGATTTGCCCCCGGAGATACGAAGGATATCGGATCTCTGGGTTTTTCGCCGTGCCCTAAAAACTTTTCCATCAAGCAGGGCTGGCGTGAAACCCCCCCCCTTTTTTAGTCTTTTTAGCTTTTTAAATTGTCAAATGGCTTTTAGTTTTCAATGTTTTAAATTTTTGGGCCACAGTTATTTAATTCTTTTAATAATTTTAAATTTTGTATTGATATGTGTTTTAGTTCTGGCTGTGCAACGCCCTGAGTCCACTAGGAGAAGGGCGGAATATAAATTTGAATGAATGAATGAATGAATGAATGAATGAATGAATGAATAAATAATACATCCATACATACATACATACAATACAATTTCATAGGACCCATCAGATGTGCATGATTTTAAAGTACTTTAAGCTTGTAGAGTAGACAGACTATAATACCTGAACAGGCCTCATTTGTTTAGTAAAGTTCTATTATAGCCACTATGTAGCCATAGTGGTGCGATGGTTAGAATGTAGTATTGCAGGCTAATTCTGCTGACTGCCAACTGCCAGTAGTTGGGCAGTTCTATCCTGATTAGCTCAAGATTGATTCAGCCTTCTGTCCTTCCAAGGTTAATAAAATGAGGACCCAGATTATTGGGGGCAATATGCTGACTCTGTAAACCACTTAGAGAGGGCTGTGAAGCACTATGAAGTGGTATATAACTCTAACTGCTATTGCTAAGTGCTATTGTTTTTCATCTTGAAATAACATTAAATGACAGCTTCTCCAATCTGGAGTTCCTTAGTTGTGCTGGAAATACTATGTTTCTAGAGATCTGTCTTTCAAACTTTACCTTAGCACCCTTTCAGAGTGTAGCTAGGCCATAAACTACTTTTGTGTCCTTGTTCTAGTTGCAACAATATGGATCATTTTATTTATTTATATAACATGTATATCTGCCTTTCTGAAGCAATTCAAGATGGCATGTCCACAATCCTCAATGCTTTAGAGCAAGGGTCTCCAGTCTTGGCAACTTTAAGACTTGTGGACTTCAACTCCACAGTTCCTCAGCCATTCTGGGACTTGAAGTCCACAAGTCTTAAAGTTGCCAAGATTGGAGACCCCTGCTTTAGAGCCTATGATTCATTGCGAGAAAAGATGCTGAATGCTTTAAATACAGATTTTTTTCAAACATTGTCATAATGCAGTTTTCAAAAAAACCCTGAAAGAGGAAATAGAATCCATTCTGAGGGAGCGCATTATGGTTTTGGATGGAGGCATGGGGACCATGATCCAGCAATATTCTTTAGGAGAAGAGGAATTTCGAGGTCAAGAATTTAAGGATCACCTGAAACCACTCAAGGGAAATAATGACCTGTTGAGCATAACTCAGCCTGATGTCATCTACAAAATTCATAAGGTGAGTACAGTTTGTTCTATGAGTCTTGTACTAGAAAGAGTTTATTGATTCTTCTGGCATTGTATAACAACTCTGGAGAGCTACATTCATATGGTCTAGACAAGTGTTTCTCAACCTTGGTAACTTTAAATTGTGTGAACTTAACTCCCAGAATTCTGGCTGGGGAATTCTGGAAGTTGAAATCCACACCACTTAAAACTGCTGAGGTTGAGAAACACTGGTACGGATAGAGCAGAATTATGGGCACTTTCCTCAGAAATGGGTCTTTAGGTGAAGGGCACAAGAAGATTGCTGAGTGTTGTTCATTGAAAAAGGCAACAAAGAGTAAATCGTAGCGGATGGAACATTTTCACTAATTTGAATGGAGTGGATTATGCTCATATTTTTTTACTCTTTTGTAAATACATCGATGAATGAATCCCTATTTTGTGACACAGTCCTATTATTTGTATGCGATCCCTCAGAAGTCAATAAATGGCTGAAAAGTATTAAGAATATATAGTTTTTAGCTCTTCACCTATTTGGTGAATAGATGAAGATCCTCCAAGGTTCAGGTTAAAAAGAAAAAGTATAAGAAATATTAGAAAAAAATACTTTCTGCACTGTTCACCAGAAAAAAATCCTATATTCTGTCTCGGCAATGGCTTTACGCATCCATTTCAGACCCTCAAAATAGTATGCAATTTGAAACTTGGACATCTGTTAGAAATGAAGTCTGCTTGTTTTTAATTTACTGCAGAGTTAGGTCTTTAGATACACTGATTCTTACTTCACTATTGAACTAAGTAAATAGTTCTAAAGATTATTTACTCCTTTGATTAGATTCAAGGGTTTCCCTGCTACTTTGTGCACATACTAAAATAACTCATTAGGTGGAAGTAATGTCATGGTTCACAGAGGACCACTTGAAAAGAAGAAATTGGGGATTTGGTGACAGGAGATTGGCTGTGATGATCTAGAATGGAGAAAGACAAGCTGGAGGGGAATTTTGAGGTGGTTGGGTGTTGGAATTGATCAGATTTAGACCCTATAAATAAATCTTAACCATTATACCACACTGACTTTCATTCATTACTTCCTATAGTCAAACCCTTACTTCTATACCCCTACACATACATGTAGGAAATTGAGAGTTGTGTTTTTATTTTTTTCTTTAGATTTTAATGTTGTAAGCTGCTCATCTGTCATTAGCTAAGGGTGATCTTAGAAATTTTATAAATGAATAAATATGCAGATACACAAAACCACATAACATACTTATTTCAAAAGAAATAACATTTAAAAATATTGTTATTTTCTTAATTTTAAAAAATACTGGGTACACAGAGAAATATATTTAGCCGTCAGTCAATTTCACCGAAAATCTAAATTGGGAATTCTTCCTGGTAGTGTTTTGATTAACATGCAACATTTTGTAATTACCTTTGTCCTCATTTATTTTCTTTACTGCTGAGGGGAAAAAAATCCAAGAGTTTAAACTGAGACAATCATATTGGAGCATTCAAATATGAAATATAACTACATTTCTTTGTACAGTATAACAACATGAATATGGAACAGGAATTGCTTCTTTTGCCACTTTCAGTTATAATTTAATTGTATAATATATTGTAGAGTCAAAGATTAATAACAGAACTAAAAGTGATCAGGGAAAATGTCCCATTTTACACCTAGATACTTTACCAGTAATGGTAGACAAACTGTTAACTATATGTAAACTATTCAAGAAACTAGTAGAAAGTGTTTTGCTCATTGCTCATCTTTGGGCTTCATCAGAGCAACCATCTATTCAGTAGCCATTGACTACAAGTTCTGTTTTCTGACTGTTGAATAATTTAATTACAGATGAACTTAGTTTTGCATTGCTCTTCAGCTTACTAAATTTGAGTGTATAGGTGTGTTTACAGATTTCAAGCAGCATCTACCATGTTTCCTCAAAAATAAGACACAACTGAAAAATAAGCCCTAGCATATTTTTTCCGGACACTCATAATATAAACTCTACCCCAAAAATAAGCCCCAGTTAAGATCATCAGTGAAACAGATGCATTTACTACTGTATTTCCCTGAAAATAAGCCCTAAGTGAAAAATAAGCCCTAATGCATCTTTTGGAGCAAAAATTAATATAAGACCCGGGGAAACATTTTAATTTAATTTTTTAATTTAATTTGGTTTGTATGCCGCCCTATCTCCATAGGACTCAGGGCAGCTCACAACAATTAAAATCAAACCAGATAAAAACACATTAAATACAAATTAAACGTATGTTAAAGCTCATTAAAATAATCAAGCCCCATCAGTCTAGGCTGGGTAATTTAAACAGCCATGTTTTTAGTTTGCGGCGGAAAGTCTGATTGGTCAGGGGCCAACTGGAGCCCCAGGGGGAGTTGATTCCAAAGGGTGGGCACACCCACAGAGAAAGCTCTAACTCTGGGGGCCACCAGCCGACACTGTCTAGCCGACGGCACCCTGAGTAGGCCCTCCCTGTGAGAACGCACCAGGTGATGGGAAGCTGTTGCTGGTTGCAGATGGTCCGACAAATATCCTGGGCCTAAGCCATGTTGGGCTTTATAGGTCATCACCAGCACCTTGAATCTCACCCAGAGGGCAACCGGTAACCAATGCAAGTCGCGCAGGAGAGGTGTAACATGGGAGTATCGGGACCCTCCCATCACAACCTGCGCGGCCGCATTCTGTACCAACTGAAGCCTCCGAGTGGTCTTCCAGGGCAGCCCCAAGTAGAGAGCATTGCAGTAGTCAATACGGGAGATGACTAGTGCATGAGTAACTGTGCGTAGGGCATCTGTGCTGGGCATGGGGTGGGGTGCAGGGATTTTTGCTACCGGTTCTCCGAACCACCCGCCGCCATTGCTACCCAATCGGGTGATCCGGTCCGAACCGGGAGCATTTCATCCCTGGTATAGACCCTATTGAATTAAAATCCATAATAGGGAAGGTTAGATTATATGTCCTTACTTTTCAGTAAACCCTGCCCATATCTGGTTGTGCCACATTTCCCATTCTCAGTTATCTGGATTTCCAAGCTTCAGTTGGAAGTATGAGCTAATGGAGTATGAGTCCTGGTGACGCAATGGTCAGAATGCAATATTGCAGGCTAACTCTTCCCACAGTCTCGAGTTCAATCCTGACTGGCTCAAGGTTGACTCAGCCTTCCATCCTTCCGAGTTTGGTAAAACAAGGACCCAGATTGTTGGGGACAATAGGCTGACTTTGTAAACTATCAGAGAGTGCTGTAAAGCACTATGTGTGGTATATGCTGTAAATCTAAGTGCTATTGCTACTGCTGTTTAATTGTTCTGTTCTGCTTACAGGAATACTTGCTTTCTGGTGCTGATATCATTGAAACAAATACTTTCAGCAGCACTAAAATAGCACAAGCTGACTACAGCCTTGAACATCTGGTGAGAGTTTTGGTTTTCTTGCTTGTCAAGGTTGGGTTTTCCTTTGACCAGGTTTGACCAGGCTGGCTGGCTGGGAATCATGGCAACTGAGACCAATATGTCTAGATTGTACTAGATTGGTAAGGGAGGGATGTTATAAAGCAATATAAATATTCATGGGAAAAATATAAATTTTGTGTAAGAAGTCCATAGCGTAGTTTTGATTGTTTATTTTTGATAAAATATGATTTAGTCTTGGAAATTAGGATTGGATAAATAGGAAATAACCCATAAGATTAACTCTGTGGCAGTAATTCACCATTCATTTGTCACTCATGTCTCACTTGATCATTTGCCAAAAGAGCCTAATTGCAAAAATAGCAGTGCTTTGCTTGGTTACAGGTAGCCCTTGACTTTTGACCACAATTGAGCCCAAAATTTCTGTTATTAAGTGAGACATTTGTGAAGTGAATTTTCCCCATTTTACGAACTTGCTCGCCTCAGTTGTTAAGTGAAACACTGCATTTGGTAAGTTAGTAACCTGATTGTTAAGTGAATCGGGATTCCCCATTGACTTTGCTTGTCAGAAGGTCACAAAAGGTGACCTTGGGACACAGCAATGGTCATAAATATGAACCAGTTGCCAAGCATCTGAATTTTGATCACATGATCATGGGGATGCTGCAAAGGTCGTAACTCTGAAAAACGGTCATAAGTCACTTTTTTCAGTGCTGTTGTAACGTTGAACAATCATTGAATGAACTGTTGTAAGTCACGGACTACCTGTATTTCCAACTTCGTTACTGTGGATATTTGTTTTTTCCCACTACTGTTGATGTTTGTGCAATGTTGCTTTGTAGTAGGTTAATGTAAATCAGTCTTTAAAATGCTGTTATCTGGGGGACGACTTTAAGACATTCGGTTTGAATGGTGAAGATCTTTTTTCGTTAAATCATTTTTTTTCGCCTTGAAAAAAAAGCAAACAGATGCCATATCGGCAATGATAGATGTTTGCATCTTTGCAAGACTCTGCCACTTTTCATATCCTGTTGTCTGATCTGAATAGCAGCCAAGACATGAGTGTTTTTTTAATGAATCATCTCCAGAAGGCTGTTTTTAATCCTGTCTTGTGTTTTTAGCTGACATCATTTTCAGATCCTTGAGATAAATTCATTTGTAACAGTGCTGTTTTGGAGGTGATTGTGAATTATAGCAGTGGTTCAATGGAGAGAGGTTTTGCCATGGACTGGAGGGGACGTAATTTCACCTGTTGCCTGTATCCCGCAGATGGGGTTTCGCTTATTTGCGCAGCCCGGTTTCTGGCATGCCACAACCTGGTGCCGGTCCACAACTGGGGGTTGGGGAGCCCTGAATTATAGTGTTAAATGAATAATCCATGGGTTTGCAAATTCTCTGCTTCTAATGCTGCCAAGAAGCAGCTTTTTTTCTTTTTATTTTCAAGTATTTGCCTTGCTCTTTGATCTGGCTCACTTATCCCACTATGTCAGAAATATGTAAATCTCATTTTGGCTTAACACCGTATGTAAATCCTTCTTTGCCCATGTCCTGTCCTCACACACCTCGATTCATTTCAGAAGTAGAAATTCCTAAATGTGTAAAAAAAAAATCTGTTTACTGGCATAATCTCTGTTCCATTTCACTGTGACTTTGGTGCATTTTGGGTCCTAAGATTAATTCTTGCCAATTGGTCCTAGACCAGTGATGGCTAACTTTTGTCTCATCGTGTGCCAAAAACACTTGTGCAACAGCACATGCGTGTGCCAGCACCCATAATGCAATGCACACCCCCTGTGCATGCGCGTGCGATTCCCCCCACACTCCATTTTTGGCCTAGCAGGCCTCCTTGCAGCCTCCTGGGCCCAAAAACAGGCCGTGGGGGTGCGCTGCACCCCCGTGCTCCCTCCCGCATGCGTGCGCCCCATCCCCTGTGCATCCCAAAAATCAGCTGGCCAGCGGGAGGTGTGCATACGTGGTGGAGCTGAGCTGGGTGACGGCTCACATGCCAGCAGAGAAGCTCTGCATGACAGCTGTGGCACATGTGCCATAGGTTCACCATCATGGTTCTAAACAATCTGAAGACTGTTAAAGATTGGTGATAGCATTAGGAGCCTCTATATAAGATCTTTTGATTGCAGAAGTATAATGGAGGGTTCAATGCAATGCAAATGAAGATTATTGCTTCTTTTTTTTTTGTATCTACCATTTACCTCCCAATCTGTTATTAGGCTTATCGGTTAAATAAAACATCAGCCCAGTTAGCGCGAAAAGCAGCTGATGACGTTACTGCAGAGACGGGTGAGTAACTTGACACACTGATATGCATTTCTATCATGAGTTATCTAGGCTTGCAAATGTGGTTTTGACTGTGGTTTAAATCACCATGTTACAATTTTCCTCCAACGAATTGTGAAAAGTGCATAAGAGTCATTAGAGCAGTGTTACCTAATTTGCTGTCCACCTGGAATTTTGAGATATAATTGCCTTAATTTTAGCAGCACTTTTTGATTTTTGGGTTTTTACCAATAACCATTTTAAGTAGTTCTTGATATTTTGAATCTGCCCTTATTATTTTTATGCCAAGCTGAATTTTATAATGTCCAAGTTCTGATGGCTTTTAGTATTGTGTGAAATAATAAATGCAGTTTGTGGAGCAAAGATGTAATACTATCATATTCTGGACCAATTGAAGCTCTTTAAGGCCAGCTTTATGTAGAGAGCATTGCAGTAATCTACTCAGAAGATGACCAAAGCATCAAGGAAGGTCTGTAATTCTGAACAGCACAAAGCTGTGCAAAAGTCATGGTGCTATCTGCTCTTCAAACAGGAGCCGTGAGTCTAGGAGAACTTCCCAATTGTTTATTGATTCTATGCAACCCTACCTAGTGCTAAAGATGGAAAATCATGAGATCCAAGAGGCTATAAAATCTAAAGCCACTCTCTCTTGCTAGATTAACCTGAAGTCTATTCTTCCCCATTCAAATCCACACATACTTGCTATGAGTGTAGAGCAGCAATTCCCAACCTTTCCCTTTTGGCAGCCCAGTGTGGGGGGAGAGGGGATGGTTTTGTGTGAGGGCGAGCACCCGCTTGTGTAAATGGAGCTTCGCGCCTGAGCCCAAGTGCCCATTGCTCACGTAAATGAAATTGTACATGTACTCATCCGTTGCTTGCATGGTCCAATTCCAAACAGGCCACAGCCCGGCTATGGGCCATGGCCTTGATGTTGGGGATCCATGGTGTAGAGCATAGAGAAACATTGCTGCTATGGGAGAAAGCCATACCAGAAATATTGACTTTGGCCAAAATCACCCTTAGTAATTTGGAATGGGAACAATATCAGAATAAGTCAAGTCTTAACACAAAGTAAGTAAGATCTCCATGTTTAAGTGTGAATTCAACATTTTCTTTTATGTTTTTCCTTCCTTTGGACTTTTCTTCTAAAAATAGTGACATTTGGGCTTTTTTTTTTTCTTAAAATGGTGCTAAATTTGTTTCAGGATTATGCTATTCTTTTCATAACGGGCGTGGTGGCTCAGAGGCTAAGATATTGAGCTTGTCGATCGAAAGGTCGGCAGTTCAGCGGTTTGAATTCCTAGTGCGTAACAGGGTGAGCTCCCGTTACTCGTCCCAGCTTCTGCCAACCTAGCAGTTCGAAAGCACGTAAAAAATGCAAGTAGAAAAAATAGGGACCAACTTCGGTGGGAAGGTAACAATGTTCTGTGTGCCTTTGGCATTTAGTCATGCTGGCCACATGACCATGGAGATGTCTTCAGACAGTGCTGGCTCTTTGACTTTGAAACGGAGATGAGCACCACCTCCTAGAGTCGGGAATGACTAGCACATATGTGTGAGGGGAACCTTTACCTTTACTTTATTCTTTTCATAGGCTTCCTATTGCAAAAATTTGGCAGTACCATTTTTAGAGCTGAAAGAAAATTCAGTGGCCATTTTAATTCTGGGGTCACAGATTGCCCATACCTATCTTTGGTGTTCACTTCAGGATTTTGTTCATTTATAATCTAAAACAATGGTCATTCTTATCAATTAGTGTATGAAGATCAGTAGAAGCAGACCTTTGTACTCAAAAGCGATCTCTCTAGCAAGACATTTTTTGGTAGAAGGGATCATCTAATCATTGGAAGGCAGTCATGGTTTTTCATTATTACATAAAAATGAAGACCATAAGATCAAATAAAGTCTATTATTTTGCATTTCTTTGTCTTACAATCCAAAGCTTGTCATTTAAATATTATCCTTGTGCTTTTCTTTGTTAA
Organism: Arizona elegans; assembly: GCA_022577455.1. NCBI lineage: Eukaryota > Metazoa > Chordata > Lepidosauria > Squamata > Colubridae > Arizona > Arizona elegans. The sequence goes on from JAKOOJ010000001.1 coordinate 266,824,832, forward strand.
GGAAGTAAAAGATACGTTGCTGGGGCGATGGGCCCCACAAACAAGACCCTTTCTGTTTCCCCATCAGTGGAAAACCCTGATTATCGGAATGTTAGTAAGTATTTCCATTGATAATCTTAAAACTGAAAATGATTATTAATTTGGCTTTACCTGCTTCTGTCAGTTTAGTTCTAATTGCAGTTCTGCCATATTGACTCAAAACACTCAACAGTTCTAAAGATTCTCTTACTTTGAATTTTATTTCATGTTTGGCTACAGTTAATAAGTTCATAATTAATGATACATTAAAAGAGCCTCAGGTATTTTTTAAGTAACCAAGCAAACCCTTAGTAATGTCTGATAGCTCATCTGATGCTAGCAATCTCATGTATTACCTCAAAAAATAAGAAATTACAATGCAGGTTTAATTGAAGCTAAAACTGGAAAGTACCGTATTTTGCAGAGTATAAGACGCACCTTCCCCCCCCTCCAAAAAAAGAGGTGAAAATCTTGGTGCGTCTTATACTCCGAATGTAGCCCCGCCCAGCCTCGCAAACGGAGATTTCAGAGGCTGAAAGAAGCCTCTGAAAGAAGCTTCAGAAAAAAAAGCCTCAGAAACGAAGCTTCAGAAAAAAAGCCCCTGGAAGGCTTTTAGCTAAAATAATATGGCAAGCAACAAAAGAAGAATCAGTAAGGGTTCTAACCAAACTATGTTAACAAATCTGGAGAATGACACAATAAGCAACAGATCAGAAGAGGTTAATCACTTCTGGTTTCCCTGTCTTCGGCGACGACGGTGCCTTTTGAAGGACCGCCAGCCCCGCCGCTTGTAGAGCCGCTTTGCGATCGAGAAGCGGCTTGAAAACTTCAAAATCCTAAGGATTCTTGGAGGAGAGATAGCAGGGCACAGGTCGAGCCCCTGTAACCCCCCAGGGAATTGTTTCTGGGGAGGAAACAGGCGCGGCTCCCTCCCAACCTGCTGAGACTCCGGGCGGCGTGGGACGATTCTACTTTTGCAGAACAAGCCGGCTGCAGGAAACATTTAAAGAGAAAGGAACTAACCTAAATAAGCAGCGGAAATCCACTTGAACCCTGAAACTCGGAATTGCAAGTATTAGCGCTTTGTTGAATCTTTAACTTGAGAAAAAATGCGAATGAGTGAAAGTGACTTGAAAAAATATGGCGCTCAGCATTAGAGTGAACGAGCCAGCGAGTGTGGATTGGTGAAGTCATCTTGCTTTGTTACAAAGTTACTAAGTTGCTATAAAGTTGCCTCGCTTGTAACAAGAGAAACAAGAGAAAAATTTCTCCCTTTTTAATACTTGACTTTGTTTTACCTCAGTTTCTATTTGATTAAATCTGGGGGACTTTTTTAGAAGTCTCTGTGGAGGTGGGAGAGGAAAAGGAAAAGGAACTTCCCTCTTCAGAAAAACTAGCTTACGTGGCAGGATGGCCTCAAAGAAGCAGGAAGGGAAGGCAGCGGGGGGGGGATCCCCCACACATAAACATGAAACGCAGTTTCCCCCTGCTCAACAGTTACAGACTCAGAAAAAAGATTTTGATATGGGATATTTAAAAGAATTTATTTCTAAAATTTTGGATGATAAATTTCAAAAATCCCAACAGGAAATAGATGACAAACTTCAAAAGTCTCAACAGGAAATTATGCAGGAAATTAATGAAGTTAAAGATATGGTGAAACAGAATCAAAACAAGGTGACCAAAAAAATATCAGATGTGGCGTCTGGCCTGGCAGAATTTATTATTAAAGTTGATTCTAAAGTGGATGAATTTAAATCAGAAGTCAATGTTAAGATGAAAGACAATGATCACAAAATTTTTGATGTTGATGATAAAATGCAGAGAGTTGAAAACGAAATTGTTATGATGCAATTCAGGGCAATGGAATTCGCTATACGGCTTCGAGGAATTAGAGAAGATGAAAGACAGGATTTGAGACAGGTCTGTGCTGAGGCTCTGGCTGTGATTTTAAAAATTAATCCTGATGTGGTTTTTTACAAAATAGATAAAATTTACAGAGTGAATTCCTGGGTGGCGAGACAAAGACAATTGCCTAGAGATGTGGTCATATATTTTACGGATAGAGCAATAAGAAATGATATCCTGCAAAAATCTGTTCATACCTCTGTGCAAGTAGGGGGTTCACAAATTGGAGTTTACAAAGAATTACCACCTAAAATGCTGAAAACCAGAAAAGACTATGGCTTTCTTGTTAAAGAATTGCAAAATCAACAGATACCATTTCGGTGGGATGCCCCAACTGGTATAATTCTGAGATACAAGGGAGAAAGACATCGTTTGAATACTGTGGAGAAGGCGGAGTATTTTTACACTACTATTTTTAAAGAAAGAACACCATCTCCACGTACATCCACAGTTCTGGAGATTAAGGAGAGTGATAAGAAGCAACTTCAACAAGAATCGCAACAACAGTCTAAGCAGGAATCAGAGGAAACGAAGGGTGCTGAAGGAGGTTTTTTGGATGAACCTTTGTTGGAATCTTCTCCAATCCTGGACCCGGTTTGGATGGTTGAAGTTAAGGATCAGCGTATAACTCGAGCAAAATCTAAGCAACTTAAAGAAAAGCAACAACAGGAAAGACAAGATAAAAAGGGAGCTAAGAGTACTACACAAGAGACTGGAGCTATGGGGGGAGCAGGACCGAAGATTTCGGAAGACATTAGGTTATTCTGCTCTTTGCTCCAGAAAGATAATGATGATGATTAAGTGCTTATCTTGGAATGTGAATGGGTTGAATTCAGCACAGAAAAGGAAGAAATTATTTGCATATTTGAAACAATTTAATAACGATATAATTTGTCTACAAGAAACGCATATTACAGTTCAAGATCAAAACTATTTGAAAAACTCCAAATTAGGAACACACTTTATATCTTCAACTATGCAAAAAAAGAATGGTGTGGTTATTTATGTAAATAAAAAATTAACAGCCAAAGTTATAGAAGCAGATCAAGATGGTAGGTTCGTAGCAATTGAATTACTTAGCAAATGGCCAAATTCTTTTGATTGGAATTTATGCTCCCAATCAACAACAGGACCACTTCTACAAAATGTTACATACTAAAATACTACAATGGGATTACAGATCTATTTTAATTATGGGAGACTGGAATGGAGTAATTGATTCTAAATTAGATAAAAAGAGTTTGGCGAAGTCTAGGATTAGATTACCACAGACTTTTTTTGATATGAAAGAAGATTTGGAACTAAAAGATATTTGGAGAATACATAATCCAAAAGAATTGGACTACACTTTCTTTTCTGACAGACATAGATCCTTCTCTAGGATTGACTTCATTTTGTTGTCAGATGATTTACTTGTCAAGACAAAAAGAACAAAGATTTTTCCAAGAACTTTGACTGACCATAGCCCAGTATGGATAGAAATTGAGATAGGTAAGACTGAGAGACGCTCTTGGAGATTAAATGAAAACTTGTTCAGATATGAAAAAAATATAATAGAACTTAAAAAGTACTTGAGTTTTTTGAAATAAATTTGAATAAAGGCACCCCAACGGAAATTGTGTGGGATGCAAGCAAGGCTTATATGAGAGGGGTGCTTATTTATATGAACTCTAAACACAGACTGATTCGACAAAAGAAAAGACTTGAATTGGAAGCAGAAATAAAGAATAAAGAACAGTTACTTATTAAAAATCCAACAGATGAAAGAATATGTGGTGTTATAAAACTTTTGAAAGACCAATTCCAACTGCTTATGGCGGAACAAGTTGCAACAAATTTACAATATGCGAAGCATAATACATTTTGTAATGCCAATAAACCGGGCAGATGGTTGGCCTATACACTGAGGAAAAAACAGAGTATACGGACTATTGATAGTATCGATATTGGAGGGAAAGAAATTTATCAACAAAAATTAATTAAAGAAGCTTTTGTGGACTATTACACTAAATTATATGCTAAAGAGGATGTGCAGAATGGACTTATAGAAAAATACTTAGATAATAAAAGAGTTATAAAAATTACTGACCAACAAAAGGAAAGAATGAATCATCCTATAACAGAGGAGGAGATAATAGTAGCAATTAAACAATTAAAAACAGCCAAAGCTCCTGGAAAGGATGGTCTGACTGCAGTGTATTATAAAACTTTGCAAGCAGAAATGGTGGAACAACTTAGAGATTTATTTTGTAATATACAACAAGGGGGTAAAATACCCCCATCATGGACAACAGCTTATATTTCTTTGATACCAAAAGAGCAAGCAGGTCCTAAAAAACCGGAGAATTATAGACCAATATCTCTTCTGAATACTGATTATAAAATTTATGCAAAAGTATTAGCCAACAGGTTGATGCCAGTAATTCAAAAGGTGATTCATGATGACCAAGCGGGATTTATCGAGGGTAGATACATGAAGGACAATGTAAGGCAAGTAATAGATTTATTGGAATATCTTGAGAAGAATATCAGATCCCTGCAGTGCTGGTTTTTTTGGATGCAGAGAAGGCCTTTGATAGAGTGGATTGGAATTTTCTATTAAAGACTTTAAAAAAGATGGACTTTGGGGATCAATTTATACAGGCGGTTTCAGCAATTTATCAAGAGCAAAAGGCACAGATTATCATCAATGGAAGTTTGACAACAGAGTTTAAAATTGAAAAAGGAACAAGACAGGGATGTCCGCTGTCCCCACTTCTATTTATTTTAACATTAGAAGTCTTGTTAAACACAATACGGGACTCTAATATCTTGAAAGGTATAATGATAAGGCAAGAGGACTACAGAATAAAGGCATTTGCAGATGATCTGGTTGTTACCCTAACACACCCAATGGAATCAATAATCCAGATGAAGGACATTATACAAGACTATGGTAAAGTTTCAGGTTTTAGACTGAACCAGAAAAAAACTAAGATGATAGTTAAAAATATGACACAAGATCGTAAACACGAGCTTGAAAGAAGGGCAGGTTTTGAGATTGTACCAAAGGTAAAATATCTAGGAGTTCAGGTTGCAGAATCAAACACAAAATTGTTTCAAAATAACTATGAGGTGTTGTGGCGAGAGGTGCAGAAAGATATGGAGACTTGGAAAAAACTGCAGCTGTCTCTACTTGGAAGAATAGCAGCAATTAAGATGAATATTTTGCCAAGATTTCTTTTTTTGTTTCAAATGATTCCGGTGCTTAATAGTGATAAACAATTGAAAGTGTGGCAAACTGGAGTGAATAAGTTTGTCTGGAACGAGAAAAAGCCGAGAGTGAAATTGAAAATTATGCAAGATGTTCCAGAAAGGGGAGGTCTTAAACTTCCAAACCTACAGTTATATTATGATGCAGCAGCTTTGACTTTAACAAGTGATTGGTTTGGAGGGAAAAAGACTGGAATATTGAATGCAGAAAGTTTTGATTTGGAATTTGGATGGCATGCCTACTTATTTTATGACAACAAAGTGGACAAAGTATTTAAAAGCCATATACTTAGAGACTCTTCGATGAGAGTTTGGAAGAAGCACCGACTCAAATGGGATTATAAAATACCGCTATGGCTGGATCTTGGTCATACTTTGTGGAATACAAATATAATGTCACTCGGGGGGGGGGGGGTTATATAAAGAGGTTCTTTTTACAGATGCGGGCAGATGGCAGCTGAAGACATTACAGACACCGTTGGCTGAAGGGATTAATTTAACTTGGCTACACTATAATCAATTACAATTGAGATGGAAAGAGGACCAAAAAACTGGTATTATGTTGCATGAGGAAGAATTGGTTAGACATATAAAAGAGAAAGGTCCAATGCATATTAAAAGACTTTATAATGTTTTGTTAAAAAGGGATTCAGAAACTGAATTAGTTAAAGATTGTATGATTAAGTGGGCACAAAATTTTGAAGAACCAGTGATGTCAGAACGTTAAATTTACACAGTCGCAGAATTTGAGGGAAAATTTTTATAAAATGTTTTATAGATGGCATTTAGACCCCAAAAAGTTGTCGTGTATGTACCCTAATGTTCAGCCTAAATGTTGGAGATGTGATTGTTTAGATGCTACATATTATCATGTTTGGTGGACCTGTAGGAAAGTCAAGGCTTTTTGGATAAAAATTTGGTGGGTCATGCAGAATGTTTTGAAGAAAAAAAATCAATTTTCTCCACAACTGTTTTTATTGGGTATAGTTAAGGGTTTTACATTGGGTGAAACAAAATTGATATTGTACATGATAACAGCAGCAAGATTGTTGATAGGTAAATACTGGAAAAATGAAGCTTTGCCCACGATCGAGGAATGGACTTTGAAGATGGCCAGTTTTGCAGAGATGGCGAAGATTTCAGCATATTTAAAAGATTGTTCACAAGAGACTTATGAATGGGAATGGAAAAAGTGGATAGATTATGTTCAGAACAAATATCAAACAAGGAAGTATCAAATAGCCTTTATTTGAAAATGTTATATTAAGATAGAAATATTTTAATGTAATGAAGATGAAAATTTATAAGGGGGAGGGAGGGGTTCAAGTTTCATATAAGTTTTATACAAAGGAGGGTTTTTCCTTTTACCTGATATGAGTATATTGTGTGGAAGTCCGGGGGGAGGGGAGGGTTAGGGTGGGTTAGGGAGGTTGGGAAGTTTGGGGTGAGTTGAGGGGGGGGGAAAAGGGGTGAAAATGTAATTGTAAAACTTTTGCAATAAAAAAAAAAGAAGAGGTTAATCTACATACCAATACCAAAGAAAGGACATTGAACAGAGTACAGATAGTCCTTCAGAATAAAAGCCTTTGAAAGAAGCTTCAGAAAAAAAGCCTTTTTTTTCTGAAGCTCTGTTTCAGAAGTTCCAGAGGCAGAAAAAAAAGCAAGGCACAGAGCTCACATCCAATGAACCTGTTGCTAAAATTCATCTCTGGGAACAGCTGACGGGGGGTATTCTGGGAGGCTGATCCACCCACCAATCAGCTTTTTTCTTATTTTCCTCCCCAAAAACTAAGGTGCGTCTTATACTCCAATGTGTTTTATACTCCGAAAAATACGGTACGTTTTTCTTTGTTGTAACTATTTGTTGCTTATTTGTGTTTTAGCTTTTGATGAATTGGTAGATGCCTACACTGAACAAGCCAAAGGTCTTTTAGATGGTGGAGCAGATATCATGCTGGTGGAAACCATATTTGATACAGCCAATGCCAAGGTGAGGTTTTAAATAGAATCTTGGAAGCTCATAATGATAATGCCCATTCCCAATAATATGTGAAAAGGAAGTCATTGCATATACTAATCAGGCTGTGCTGGCAGATATCCTTTTATTTATTGTAAAATGAGAGGTTGGCTTCCCTTTAAGGGCAGCTGAAGGTTTGAGTACTGCTGTCCTATGGTTTATGGCAGTGATGGTGAACCTTTTAGACACTGAGTGCCCAAACTGAAAGGTGTGCACATGCACAGTGGGAGGCGGGGCATCCCAACACCGGCAGCATGGCAAGAGGTAAGATCTTTTTCTTTTGTGAGCTTCTGTTTCATCGTTCGCAGGGAAACAGAAGCTCATGAAAGAAATGCCACGGAGATCTGACCTGAGGCGACAGCACGTGTGCTAGCAGAGAAAGCTCTGCGTGCCACCCGCCATCAAGGTTTATGGTGTTGGCAATTCAGATTTGGAAATCTGTGTCATGAGATTTTTAAAAATGTACTTTTCCCTTAATTAGTGAGAAGTCTTAGAAATGAAACGAGAAAAAGGGACACAATTATCTTTATCTGTTTTCTGGAATTCTTGTACAAAGTCAAGACAGTATAGTGAAGCAAATAGAGCCAAACCTGAATTTTTAGCCTAGTTTGCATACGAGATAAAGTTTGTAACATGTAACATGTTTGTAACATCCTTGACGTCTCTCTCTGAGCCTTGAAGATCTCTGTGAAGTTCATATTCCAGCCTGACTGAAGCTTTAATTTAGGATTAAAATAAAGTTTGAGATATATTACAATTTTTTTATGTATATCAATGTGTTCTCTGCGCTGTGCTCAGTTGAGTTGAGGTCTTAGTAAGGTATCTGACCTGATTCAGTTTCTGTATGGACTCTCAGGGTCTATTTTGTAATAAATCCTGCAATAGAAGACATAGGTCAGCGTGTTTCTTGTGGTTACAAATGTCCAACAGACTCCACTGTGGTTTCATACTTTTCTTGACTGTCTGTATCCATGTTTTGGAGCAGGGTTGACCTGTACACTTTCATTAGTGGTAATTTGTCCCCTTTTTTCTTCCATATCTATGAAATGAGAATTTCCTAGAGTAAAGGAAATTAATTTACTGTGATATTTTCATTGGACAGGCAGCTCTCTTTGCTCTCCTAAAGTTATTTGAAGAAGAATATGAACCAAGACCCTTGTTTGTGAGTATATTCTAATTAAACTTAAAATTATCCAGTTCTTCTGAAAAAGAGTACATTCCCTTTTTTCTACAGGAGTTAATATAATCAAGAACACTGTGTTTTGGAAACCTCACATATTGTGTGTTAGTTTGCTCTTTCCAATATGTGCTTTATACTCATATTAAATGATAACAAATGAATGACCTGCCATACACAGCAGTCTGAAAATGTCCCCTCAATAATATTACCAGTGTGACAAATTATAAGAATCTTGCCTGGCCTCCTAATTATCTTCCCTTGGAAGATGCCAGCCTTGAATCCGAGTAATTTTCACACTAAGTTATGGCTTCATTAGCTGATAAAGCTGAATTGTGGGCTCAGCAACTCAGCAATATGTGGCATATTTTGTCTGTTTTACATGTTCAAAAATATTTTAATTCCTGTCCAGAGTCTCTGCATACTAAAAATACAAATAAATAATAATATTGCTCAGTGTGCAGTTCTATGCTCTTAACTCAGAGGGTAGCTGCTGCTGAGTCTTGGAATGCCCCTCTTCTCCCCAGCTGCTGCCTTTATGTTTGCTATTTTAAATGTGCTGAGGTCCAACTGGGAACTTCAATAGCAGCTTAAAGCTTCCTAAATCTTATTGATAGCTTTGTGTTCCCCACTGCTCCATACAGATAGCAGGCAACACCTCTTCCTGCCTAGAGCAGCCAGTCTGCCTGGTACAAGAGTGGGTAGTTGGATGTTTTGATGAGATAGTTACATCCCATCTGTGCTTGATTGACCAATATGCTGTTGGAGAGGGTTTTCCTCTGCAGCTTGTGACCTGAAGCTGGGAGATGATAATTCCACTAGGGAACATCTGTCATTGATTAAAGGAGGGATATGTATTTAACACACATATTCTCCACAGGCTCTTGGCAGTTGATCCCCAAATTATTTTGCTGACATGAGGGCATTTGTTGCACAAGGATAGTAAGGAAAAAAACAATCATTTTGCTTTTATAAATTTGTGGTATTTTTAGGGCACAACGGGTAGGCTTAATGGAGAAGAACTTGAGATATGTACAATAATTCAGAGGATAGTCTGTTGAATTGATATTGCTGCTATTTTTGGTTCTGCTATATGTTATTGTTTCCATAGAGACCTTAAGTAGTTTTCATGTTGTTGTTTTTTTTTGTAATGTGAATATATATATATATATATATATATATATATATATATATATATATATATATATTCACATATGTATATTAGAAATATAACCCTAATTATAAAAGGCTTGCAATGTTCGGAAGAAATGTCAAGCTTCATAAGGCAGAATAAAAGATAGATGAGGAGAAGGACATATTCTCATACTGCTATAGAAAATGGTTTTTTTTTTTAAAAAAAAAATCCTATTTGAGCAAAATCATTAAAATTCGACTGAATTTTGAGTACTGAATACAGATAAAAAAAATTATCCTGATGTGCTTTTTGGATAGAGTGGCCCTCATCTCCAGGCAGTTCCCTTTAAGGTGAACTGAAACTTCAGCCCAGGGGTGGCTGGGGTTTGTGGGTATTGTAGTCCCCCAATGCACAGAAGGGATCTGGATATTGTGGTCCCCAAATGCATAAAGAAGGGATTTGAAGAAAGATGGGATGGGGGGAAAAAAAGCTACTCACTTCCAATTTTGTGGCAAGTCAGATGTTTTCCACAGAAGCATTAAAATTAATTTCAGTTTAGCGTCTATTATTGCATTGTTTTTAATGTTGTTCTTTGCCTTTGCCCCTACTCTTCTCCTTGTGGTCTATAGGTATCAGGAACCATTGTCGATAAAAGTGGCCGCACTCTCTCTGGGCAGACTGGGGAAGCATTTGTCATCAGCATATCTCACAGCCAGCCACTTTGGTGAGAAAACAGACACCCTGGATATGCTTTACAATAAAGCATTGCAGCTGCAATAGATTCTATAACCATTTTGTTAAAAGAGATTCCACAAGAAGGAGCTTGCAGAGTTGTTAGTTGCTGCTGTTGCTCAGATTACCCACAGTCTAACATCACTGGCTGTTTTCAGAGAAATTGTTAATTTCAAAGGATGCATTTCTGCATAGGAAAATGCAGGTCTCTGGAGAAATCATATCTTGCTGGGCCTCTCTTTTAGTATGGTTTCTTGACTGCTGAAAAGGGATTGGCACACATACACATACTCCCCAAATTGTCTTATAAGTGCTCAAGGTCAATGTACCAACTTTCTAACCACTTGTGTAATCTTGATTTGCTTGGTGATTTTCTTCTTTGTCCCCTACAGTTTGTGCATTGGATATGATTCCAAACAGACCTGCAGTTTTCCTCCCTCAGTCTGTGCCTACAGCTTGAAAACAGTTAATAAATACCGCCAAGCAGATGAGTACTTTAGGTTTATCAACTGAAGAAATTAGAACAGCTGCTTTGTTTGTCCCTGGTTGACAAAATTTGTCGCATCTGGTAAAGTTTGGAAATGCTTGACGTGAAGCTCTACTGCAGTTAATTCATCTCATTACACAGATGCAGTGCAGCAGTTATAGGCTGAAGTCTGTTCTTCCTCTCTATTTTTGTGTCTTGAGGAAATAGACGGATCAAAAAGGAGAAACCAAGAAGGAATAGCACATCTGTAAAGGGAGATCAACAAATGAGGCTGGTAGGAAGATAGATGGAATCCTGTAATGGGGCAAAGAACCTTAAAGTGAAAAGGGAGCTCTGATTGGCGAGTTAAAAAGTGTAAAAAGCTTATAAATCAGACATGATGTAACAGAATTAAATGGAAATAATTTATTTATGGATTGATAAGGAAGGCATCTTTGGCCCTACTTATCCTGGCTGCAGGTCTTGTTGAATAATGGGTAAGATACATATCTAACTTTATACTATTTGAATGAATTGCAGCTGTATACCGTTGCTATTTTTGATTCTATTATTACATGCCTTTGTGCAGCAGTGCAGAGATCATTGATCTTTTATACAATTAATTGATATTGGCCAATTTTATAATTACTCCAGGTTGTTTTAAAAATGTTAGCGATATGGATCATGTAAAGGAGCCTTGGTGGCGCAGCGGATTAAAGTGCTTTTAAGTTGCACTTAGCTGCCAGCTGCCTGCAATTACTGCAAGTTCAAATCTAACCAGGCTCAAGGTTGACTCAGCCTTCCATCCTTCCGAGGTAGGTAAAATGAGGACCCGGATTGTGGGGGCAATAAGCTGACTTTGTATAAAAAAGAACACCACTTGGAGGGGGGGGGGCAAAGCCCTACTAAGCAGGTATATACAAAAGTATGAAGGCTATTGCTTAACACATTGTAAGCCGCCCTGAGTCTCCAGAGAAGGGTGGCATATAAATCGAATCAATCAATCAATCAATCAATCAATCAATCAATGTAGAAAAAAGTAAACGTGGAATCTATGCATATATTGAAGGATACATATACAGCTGCGTACAAAAATGGAGGTATTTCTGGGCAGATAGTATGTTTCAAAAAATGCTCAAGTGAGCAGCAGAAGATTGTGCAACCTTTGCATGGTACAAAGCTATCCGTCCAATTTTTCTCCAGATTTGAATACAGTAGTTTATAGATTCTGAATGAGAAAGAGTAAATACAACAAGTGAAGAGGTTTGGACAGCTTTCTAACTATTACTTTGTAATAGGCTGGGTGGCATCCTTTGCAAGAAGAAACAACTTCGCAATATTTCCTCTAGCCAGTTAAGAGTCTTGCAGTCTTGCTTTTGAATGTGTTCCCTCATTTTTACTTGCAAAACTCTTCTAGCTCAGAAACACTCTTATATCCCCCTGGGTACAATTTTGTCTTTGAGATTTCTCAGTACTGTTCAAGTCTGGGGTCAATGAACATTGTTGAAAAACCATTACCTTTTCTGTTTCTTATAGTTCATGGTTGATTGAAAGTATGTATCAGATTGTTGTCTTGCTAGAATCTGATCTCTTTTCAGCTTCGGTGTCTTCCCTGACTGTGGAATAATAATTTCTAGGATATATTGAGCTCTTCTGTTATTCTTATGATACTCTTTGGCTGACACAGATATCCAGTGCATAATAGAATGTTCCTTGTGCTTAATTATTGACTTGTATTGTCCTAGGTAGGTTATTGGTCAGGTGGTCCTTGCTTAACAACACCCGGGACTATCAATTTCATTGCTAAGCAACATGATCGTTAAGTGAGACATCACATAACCATGATGTGAGATTTTACTGCCAGCTTCTCCATCGTTGGAAGCAGGGAGTGAAGGGCCCAAATAGAAATCACATGACCACAAGACACTGCAATTGTCATAAACACCCATCAGCTGCAAATTGCCTGAATCTTGATCACCTGACCATAGGGTGCTACGACGGTCATAAGTACAACAACGGGTCGTAAAGTTACTTGTTTGGCACCATGGTAACTTTCAATGGTTGCAACACAGGACAGTTCAGGGATGACTAGCTGTATAGGTGGTACTATACTGTGGATACTTACTCTAAAGCTAAACCTCTCTAGGCTATTTGCAGTGAGCTGTGAGTTACTGTTTAGCAGAGCTCATACAACCTTCATTGCTGACTGAATCAAAAGATTGCTGCTTCTTAGCAGAAGAATCTCTGCCTAAAATTGAATCAAAGATTGCATAAACCTCCCCATGGATTAAAAAAAAAATGTAAGAAGTCAATGAGCTGGCTTAGTTTACACAATATTACAAGTGTGTCCATTGATAGGACTGTCAATTTAAAAAGAACATTTTTTCAGAAGTTAACAGCTACTACAATATTTTTTAGAAGATGCAGTATTACAATGAAATACATCTCTTACCTTTTGCATTGCAGTGAGCAAAGCACTATTATGTATCAATAGGGCCACAGGCCTTTTTTTCAAATGAAAAACTCCACTAGCAATCTTAACTGTAATCTGTCTTCAGTAAGTATGTTCTCGCAATACCAACCTGCTGAGAGATTGTTAAAGCTTAATCTGAACTGGAGGTGCAGGAAATCACCACCTCATAGGAACTGAAGCCGTAAATTCAATTTTACTTATTTTCACATGAGGAAAAGCTTCACTCTCATCTTTACTTCAGTCATCCTCAAATCTCTGACCCTGCTTGTGCTTTTGTCATTAACAGCTGTAGACTCAGGGAGGATATTGTTTTCCTCCTGTTTTTATAGCATTTTAAAGAATCCTACTCTTTGGTAAGGTGAAGGAGATGCCTATTTTCTATATTATATCTATATTTTTTTATTTTTATTTTTATTTCTTTTATATGGTGTTTTTATATCCTTGTAAGCCACCTTGAGTCGCCATGAGTAGGCAGCAATATACATTTTCTAAAATAAATAAATAAATATGTAACTTCTCAGGTAGTCAAGATTAGTTTCCTGTTGGAACAAATTGTATTTGATAATTTAGGGAAGCTCTTCCTCCAACCGAAACTTCCATTCCAAGAATTCTGAGCAGTACTTATGCTGAGTAGGGAATTATGGGAGTTGACACCCCACCTCTGGAGGACTTGTAGCTAGAGACCGTTGTGTTAGAGACAGTTGGGCAAGGTATTTTCTTGTGAGGGGCATGTTTCTCCTGATCTGCTCCTTGAAGCTGCAGAGGAATTGTAGCTGTTCAGTTTTCTTTGGTGGAAGTGATCTCTGGGCATGTATAACCATGCCCAGAAAACCTCAGGAGGCCATTGAAACAACTATAGGGAGTTTTCACGTGGCTTCTTTGCTGTTGATATATGTGAATCCAGAGCTTGGTGGAGACTTACCTTCTACAGACTTGTTTTTGTTATTAGTTCAATGATATTCTCACCTTTATTCCTGACTAGTTACTAAATTAGCTTTATGTATAAAGAATCTTTGGCAACCTCAGCAAGCAGCTGCTGCCTAGGAAGCTAATCACTGATGATGTTAAATTTTCTTATTCTAATTACTTATTTAAAAGATTTATATGGCTGCCCATTTAAGCAACTTTTTCTAGTTTTGAAGGTTGAAATTGCAAAATACAGTTGAATTGGGAAGTTTATATTTCAGTCTCCGTTCCTGCCCTCCCCATGTGCCTTTGGTTTTAATGTTTGTTTTTGACTTTATATGCTTTAGCTTTTGTGTAAATAAATAAATGGTAGAGTTTACACTACTTGAAGATCTGTTATTTTCAGAATGTCCCTTATTTAAAATTGATCTTTTTGCTAAAAGAACTTAATCTACTATCTGCAGAAGTAGTGGCATTTATATTATCTCCCACTGTATGTGATTTTTATATCATTCCTTCTCTGAAAGGCTATCAAACTGGTTTGTAGAAATAATAATTAAACCAGATTCCCATAAAGCAAATAATAAAGCAACGAGGTTGCAATAAAAATATTTGGATACTCCAAAATTCCATCTGGTCCCAAAATATTCCATTTGTGTAAATCTCATCTGGATTCTTGAATTAGATGTCACTGGTTTTAGTCCACCACAATGCTTTTTACATACCATACTATGTATTTCTACTCCTACATCTAGATCCCATTCTAGGAGAAAATAGATGGTTTACCACATTTATGCCTGAAGAGCAATTTGATCATGAGATATTTAAATGGGTAATGAGTAAGTGCCCTTTTGCTGGATGAGTTCAAAACAATCACCTATTAGGAATGCTTTAAACTGGATTTCTGCATAGGCAAGGAGTTGGTCACATTTTCCTAAATGATTACTTCCAAATGTATGATTTTGTGATTAAAACAAACTTGGTTTTGTTGGATTCTCTTTTGTATTTGCAGCATTGGATTAAACTGTGCTTTGGGGGCAGTTGAAATGAGACCTTTCATTGAAGCAATAGGAAAGTGTACAACTACTTACATCATTTGTTATCCCAATGCAGGTATGCATAGATCTGTATGAATTCAGTCCTTTCACAGGAGTTGAAACAATAGGTGTTATGAAAGCATGATATATATATATCTTGTACAGGTGCCATTATCAGCATTAAAATGAATTACTATGCTGAATAGCTTGTCAACCTGTCAGACGTGAACCATTTATAAAATTTGGGGTGAATGTACTTTCTTTGTTAGGTGCTTGTTTTTTCAAACAAATGTTTTATTGTTTGGTGTCGTACCATGTGACATGAGCAGTGATCATTAAAATTAAGTGACTTTAGTCTATGGCAAAATGGGCATACTTAAATGAAATCAGAGTGTTAGATGCTTCAAATCTTATATGTGGTATGCAGATATTTCCAGTTTTAGATTTGTGGTCAAATGTTTTTCTTTGAGATAAAATTGTGAATAAACTGTTGACAAAATTGAATTGTTTCCTTTACAAAAAATGGTTTTTGCTTTGCCAACTTGTTTGCTCTTATATTAATGTGAAGCAAAAACTTCAGTAAGAGAGTTGCCTTCAGATAATCCAAATGTTTACAGGCTTTTTGTTCAAAATGTTATAGTGTTGTTGACTGCAGTCAAGACATTTTTCTTTCCATTTATAAATGTAAAAGATTTATAGAATTGAATATATTTTTCAGGTCTTCCTAACACCTTTGGTGGTTATGATGAAACACCTCAAGTGACTGGCAAGCACATTAAAGTAAGAGTATTTTCTTGTGAGATTTTTTTTTTTGTTATAGAGAAAAATGATTTGTATGTTAGACGGTAAGGTTTCTTTAAAAAAAAAACCACCTTAGTGTAAGCTATGTGTTTACAGAGTTTAATAGTATAATAGTTTAATGGTAAAAGCTTTCACAGTGAGCATCTGTTGGGCAGTGTTGGGTTTCAGGGTTTAGTGATTGTGTTCTAGACACTAGATTTCTTGAATCTTCACTGGCAACTGAGGCTGGCATTTTCAATTGCAATATGGTCTGCATAGCAGATCACAGACAGATGAGCAGGAAGTGATCGGTCTATAGCCAAGCTAGTTTCCAATTGATACAGATTGGTGAGGGCTGATATCTGATTCTTGGTTTGTGCCTGGTCCTCATTGATTATTTTGGTGATAATGGTTCCTGATTGGCTCTTTTTTCATTCTAGCTTCTGATTGTTTGTTTTCTGATTCCTGATTGGTTCTTAGTTCATGCTGAGTTCTGATTGTTTACTCTAGTGGCTGATCCTAATTGGGTGTACATCTAGGCAGCTTTCTGATTTGCCCATTTTTTTGGGAATTGATTTTAGGTTGGTTCTGCTTTTGCACAGGCTTGTACTGGTCATTTCCACGACTGAAGCTGTGGGCAGAGTTTCTCTGATTTGTTGGTTGTGGACCCTGTGATCTTGTTGTGGCCCAGGGCAGATAACCAAGCTTTGGAAAAAAATGAGTTTCTTATGGTTTCAATTAAGGAAGAATCAATCTAGCTGTAAAGACAAAAATAATTCAGTCTTTGCCTCTGAAGATGCCAATTACTTCTGGGGAAGAAATGCCAAACTGAAGATAGCTCTGTTGAGAGTGGAGACAATGACTTTGATGGAATAAATAACAAGTAAATGGACTGATTCTTCATTGTTCCTCTTTAGACAAGGAGAGGGCTTGGGATTGCCTACAGATGCTCCAGATAGTTACTCCTTGTGAGGAGATCACAAAACAGTGGCTTCTGGCAGCTTTAGAATATTGGGAGATTAGGAAATGACTGCCCAAACCACAGTTTGGCATCTTTCCAAATGACACTGAATTCACATGCTTCATTTTCAGATCCCTTTTGGAAATTGCTTGTTAACTGCTTTTTAAATTTTAGATACCTTCAGAACAACTAATGTTATATACTGGGTGAGTCTGTCTTAATCTTTAGTGAAAGAAGTTTTGAAAACACATTAAATGTCTTTAAAAATGGGGAAGTAAATAGGAAAAAGGGGATCAGAATATTGATTTTGGAAAGTTATAAAAAAAGTAAGGGTCCAAATAGATTTGAAATAAGATTTTGTAATTATAAGAATCGTTATCATGGGAAAATATGATTGTTCTGAATTCTTAAAAGAAAAAATGAATAAGATGGACTCTGAACGTTGGACACTGAGACTAATCTGACAGTGAATTTAAAATGTTTGAGATTGATCTGAGAGTGGATTTGAAAAAGACAGGCTACAAGAATGATATAGAAAAAAGATGCTATATTGAAACTGGCTGATGACTTAATAATTAAAAGGGATATACAAGTGACAAACCCCAAAGAATGGTCTAATAACCATCCAACATTGAATTTACAAAAGAGACTGTTAAAACTTTGAAGAATTTTCTGAGAAGGGACAAAGAAAAAAATGAAATCAAGTTCTATCTAGGACATTAATCAAAGGAACTAATCAAGATTATTAAAAATAAAAGAATGTAAAGTTGATTTATTTGATCAAGGTTAAAATAGGTCTTTTGGTATCTCTGGTAACTCTTAATGGGTTAGCCAGCAAAAGTCTGAATATTTTTTAAGAGATAAGAGATTGGATATGAGAAGAGATCATTTGTGGCAATTTGAGAGAAGGTGATGATATTAACATTTATTTGTTGTGATGAATGGGAAATGATTTCTTTGTATATTTACTATTTTTTCTTCTTTTTTCCTTCCTTTTGCAATTTTTTCCTTTCTTGTTCTTAGTTTGTATTAGCTTTCATCTTTTTAATTGTAACACATAGTAAAATTACTATTAAAAAATGAAGATGCCAGACTCAGTTGCTGGCAAAACGTCAATAAATCTGCTTAGCTTATGGTTATGAAACCCTGAAGCTCAACACTGCCCAACAGTATAATAGTTAATTATGAGCTGGTAGACATGCCTAGGATTATTGTGTAAGACCTTTAACAAGTAATCATACAAATCATAAATATGTGGGAATGGGATGGTATCAAAAAATGGAGATGATGGATGCAAATCATGTAATTGAAGCCCTGCCTGTTATATACCTTGCACTGCTCTAATAGCTACCATCTTGGCTTTTTGATACTTTCCTCTGTCTGCCCCAACAGATATCCCTGACAATAGTGGGGGTTATTCTCAAGTAAGTAAATATAAATCCGCAAACATGCTTTCCTATTTCTAGATGTTCTGCAATTCTAAAATACTCTGGTGTTGACCAGAAAGAAATTATGTGTAAGTTGTATCATTAGGTGACATATGATTCAGAAAGTGACCAGTGCCCTAGGAGTTTCATGTGACCCAGTCAATGTACTTTCAGTGGTATATTGTGGGCTGTTTCTAAGTATCATCTGGAGACAAACATGTAGGTCATTTAAAATAAGGAATAGGTTTACAGGCAAGTATCTTCATTCAAGATGGAATTTAAGCCTTCAATGGGGCTTTGAAAGAAATGGTACTGTACTTATTGGCCTCCTGTTGCGTTGTTGGTAATTAGCAAGGGTATGTGTAAATAAAAGTTCTAGCAAAACTTTGTGCATGCTTCAGATGTGACTCTGCTCTTAACGTATTTGTGTCTGAAAAATGCTTTTTCTCTTCTCCAGAATCTTGCCTTAGATGGTTTGGTCAACATAGTTGGTGGCTGCTGTGGTACCACTCCAGCACATATCCGGTAATTTCATGTATATATTACTAGCAACATCATCTATGTTTGAGGATAATGCCATGAATGATGGTTCAGTTTAGGGTCCCTAATATCAATAGACACATTTCAACTTGTGGAAAAATGACAAACACACAGTTTTGTAGTTGTTACATTGCAACGATATTTGCATATCCCTAGTGAACTGTTAATGGGAGTGGTAGCTTAATTTTTCCTTTTCCTCTCTGGAAATGGCTTGAAGAAGGTCTTCTAGTTGCTGTGGCCAAAACTCATGTCACATTTTTCATGACAACATCCATTGTGTACATCTGCAAGTTGTAATCATGAGACATCTAAAAGAAGAATCTGCTGGTGGGTGGATGGTGGAACTGATACCTTCCTTTGGCTAGCATGTTTGTTATTGACTTGTACCTCAAGATTGGGACACCGGTGTTGTTTAGAATTTCTATAAGCCATTACTTATAAGAGTTGTAGATGAAAATGCATAGAGGTATCAGTTTATCTGTCCTTGGTGTTTATACAACTAATGTTGACTTGTTATGGATGGAATGAGGCATTGAAGTTTCTTCATGCCGTCTGGAGGACATTTGGGGGATTTAGCAAGTGAGCATATTTAGAAATCTTAGAAGATGTTTTAGGGCTTTTCTTATCCATTTTCTAATATCCATGGCTGCTCACAAAATGGCTACTATAGTGGGTATAGCAAGACTCAAAACACCCAGTTACTAGAGAGCAATTTGGTGAGATTGTTGTCTGCCATTAGCTTTGTCTGTCTTGCAGATAGGTAAACCTTCAAGCAAGAACTGAACTGAAGCTATTAGGGTGCATAGTACATTCCACATTTGAAATGTATTGTTTTGAAAAAGCTATATTTAAAAGACAGTCTTGAGATTATTGTGGAAACATTTCTCTTTTGATCTTGAAACATTCCCAAAATGACTGAAATAGCGTGTTCCAAATGTGAAACAACTCTTTTGACTTCCAAGTTGGGCATTTTGATTTCAATTTATTTTGAAAGTGTTTTGCATGCCACTAGTCATCCCTCCATTTCTAATTATGTCTCAGGGGATTTATAGAACAGAAGCATTCTTGTAAATGAAAACAATTCTGTAGACCGATGTTTCCCATGATTTTTAAAACATAAAATATCTTTAGATCTAATCAGTTTTGTGACTGCTAAGAAAAATATTGATGAGTATCTTCATTCCCATGAGTGTTATGTTGCCTTCCTGTGATCCCTGGCAGTGGTGAAATCCTGCACGCATGCGCAGTACATGCCAAAATCACTGTGTGTGTGCATGCGCAGCACGCACCAAAAGCATGTTGTGCGTTAGATATTTTTTACAGGTTTCAAAGAAGCTGTATGTCAATTGTGGAATCTGCTGGTTCCTCAATGCATAAAAGCACTGCTGATTAAGTTAATTAAATATTTGTTTAACTATACCGACTTTAGTGAAACCTTTTCTGTACACCTAGTATAAAATTAATTGGAGACCTGCTTTTTTCCATTTGTAATAGCAAGAGCTTAGTCATCTTCTCCTTGCAATAAAATGGGATGGAGCTGAATTTTAAAAGCCTTGCGACAGAATAGAAATATCACATTAAATATAGATAACCATCTGGGATAGAGAAGAAAAATGGATGGTTTGCAACTAAGAATAATTATGCTTTTATATATTCTGAGTTTCTGAATGTGTAGAGTTTCCAGTGAATAGGTAATCCGATATAAAGAATTTGATATCTGTTTATTTCAATGAATCTTTTGGTGCCTCCATTTTGACAGAAATTGAACTAATGACATCTCTGGAAAAGTGTTATTAGGATGTTCAATGCAATTTCAGCATGAACAAAAGTGTAAGACTTCAACTTTTTTTAAAAAAGGAGTAGATCAATGAGGATTGAACTTGTTTAGAAGGTCTAAAATGAGTGTAATTTGGAGAGGGAAAACAGAAAAATACATTTATTTATTTATTTGTTTCAAAGATTTTTAAGACTGGCCTTCCCCATGATTTGTGGCCCTAGGTAGCATATAAAAGAAAAATGGAAAGAAAATAAGCATATTACAAAGACAAATTACAAAACCAGAAACCTGACTTTGGACCACTCATTCTCTCCAGCCTAATTCACCTCGCAGGGTGGTTGTGGGGAAAATAGGAGGAGGAAGGAGTATTATGTATATTCATCACCTTAGTTACTTATAAAGTAGTAAAGGTGGGATAAAAAAAAAGTCTAATAAATAAGCAACACATAATTTATGAAAATATCATACATCACAAAATAGGCTCATTCGCCATCCTGGATCAGTTCATGGAAGAAAAGCTAGGTATTTTGGTTCTGCAAAAGAGTAATGGAGATGGGGCTATTTCCAACTTTGGTGGGGGAGAATTCCAAAGAGCATGTTGCTACTAGTGCCATCATATTCCGGACCATTTTGGATTATGGATTTCCTGTCTGGCCGTTCTCAGTGGGTCAGATTAGATAATCATATCTCTTCAGCCCTTAACACTGGTACACCACAGGGTTGCATGTTGAGTCCCTTACTCTATACTCTTTATGTGCATGACTACATTCCCACTCATGCTAGTAATACTATTACTAAATTTGCAGATGATACAGCAGTGTTGGGACTCATCTCCGGGCGGGATGTGTCTGCCTATTGAGATGAGGTGGATCGGTTGCTTTCGTGGTGTGAAGACAATAACTTGGTCTTTAACACCAATAAGACCAAGGACCTTATAGTGGACTATAGAAGGAATAGATCAGACATCCAGCCCTTGCTTATCAATGGAGACCGAGTGGAGCAAGTGGCCAGTTTTAAGTTTCTGGATGTTATCATAAAAGAGGACCTGACCTGGGACACTCACATTGTAGCATTGGTCAAAAGAGCCCAGCAGAGATTATACTACCTGAGACTTCTTAGGAAACAACAACTGAATGAAAAACTGCTGATGGCCTTCTACCGCTGCACCATAGCGAGTATTTTAACTTACTGCACTTATGTATGGCTTGTCAATTGCACAGTGACAGATAGGACAGCACTCCAGAGGGTTAACGTCATTGCCCAGATGATCATTGGTTGCCCTCTGCCCTCTTTGGAAGAGCTTTATAGCTCCCGCTGCCTTAAGAAAGTTCAAAACATTCTTAAAGATCCATCTCATCCTAGGCACCCTTTTTTTGAACTATTACCACCTGGCAGACAGTACAGGATAATAAAAACAAGGACAAATAGGCTGAAAAACAGCTTCCATCCCAGGGGAGTAACTATATTGAATTCTACTGTATAGTGCAATATTATTGCAATATTGTTTCAATCTGCAAAGGGTTTTCAATTCAGTTGTATAGAATGTGAAGGATGTGTGTTTGTGTTATATTTTTATAGTTATAATGTACACTGAAGATGGCATTTAATTTCATTGTACGAGGGGCAATGACAATAAACTAAACTAAACTAAACTAAACTAAACTAAACTAAACTAAACTAAACTAAACTAAACTAAACTAAACTAAACTAAACTAAACTAAACCACAGGTTTTAGATGCTCTTCCAGGTAGCCTATGTACAGTATATTATAGAAATCCAACTGAGATTTGACTTAAGATATGAATGATTGTGAGAAGGGCCACCCAGTCCAGAAATATGATGTAATTAATGCACATCATAAAGTTGTGCAAAGACCATTCTGAGGATAGCTATAGAGCCATGGTGACACAGTGGTTAGAATGCAGTATTGCATTCTCTGCCCACAGGCTGAAGTTCGATCCTGACAGGGCTCGAGGTTGATTCAGCCTTCCATCCTTCCAAGGTTGGTAAAAGAAGGACCCAGATTGTTGGGAGGGAAATGCTGACATTGTAAACCACTCAGAGAGTGCTGTAAAGCATTATGGAGCAGTATATAAGTCGAAGTGCTATTGCTATAGTTGCCACTAGCTTACTGTGTTGGAATCATAAGTCCAGGATTTCCAAGTTACAAACTAGCTCTATTACCATAGACCTGAGGCTGTGTATATGAAATATACATACATACATGTAGAAATAGATATACACATATCTACACACACACACGGTCTAATATATGACACTTCATGTCTGCCTGGCCACAATTACCTGGCCAGGCCTATGGTGTCCATGAACTTCCATGTTGCTTCCAATTTCATACCTAAAAAAGGCAGATTGAAGACTCGCAAGAACATAACCCTGGGAAATTCCACTGCCAGCGCACCCACAACATCCAGCAGCTCAGATAGGGAAGCAGCTACCTAGTAGAGTGGTACAGTAGTAACTGTTCCATCTGATCCCTGAGGCCCAATCTCATGAACAGTATCTCATGTCTGGTTTTCTGCAGAGCAATATCCCTGAAAGCTATAATAATTTCTGGGATGACCAAGGCCATTCACTCACCCCGCTATGGGATTACATCTGATGTCACACACAAAACCCAGGTTGGACTCATTTCTCATGACCGTAACAGCTTATAGTTTGCTGCAGAAAGAGGGAACTGACCAGAATTGTATCCTTCTGCATTCCTTTTAATTAGGAAAAGAGGTGAATATGTTGCAACAGTTTGTTGAAAATTCTGTATGTCTTTCTTAATGATGAACTAACAAAATGTTAAATGAAAAAAAATACTCCAAGTATTGTAATTGGTTACTAAGAAACCACAGTTGCTTCTTTTATACCTGAATATAAATAAGTTGTCAGTATTTTGGAGTCCAAGGTAACATAATAGAAGGAATGTGCCCATTGCTTCAGCTACCTTTGCCACCCCTTGCAGAATGAATCCCCTTCCAAAAGTGGGATCTGATACAGGATTGATGTTCAAATAATTTAATTTCATTAAATCAATGTATCAAGTGATCTGTTTTCCCAGGAGTAACCTCCCAAGGGATCTCTTTTTCCTCATCTTTTCAACAGTTTTAGGTGGATTCCGATGAGAGAGAGGAATGAGGACATTTTCCCTTCCATGAATTTTATAAAGTTAATTTGTTTCAGTAGCTTACCTCAAAAAACAGTAAAGACTGAAAATAGATTAGAGAAAAAGAATGTTTTGAACAGGGCATTTGCTTTGAGCTTCTGTCTCATGTGATCATTTTGTTCTCTGAAACTATCCCAAGCAGTGCTCCATTTATGAATACAAAAATGACTAAATAATTTGCTTTGGTTTTTTATTCATCTTTGTTCAGCCTGGCCGAGTCCTGCTTTCCGTACAGTACTAATACATTAGATGCTGTACATATTATTGTAATCTATCACTGTTCGCATGATTAACAGTATGGCACTTCAAAGGGAGGACTGGAAAAGAATATTAAACACAGATAAATGCCCATTTGCTTCTAGTGTCTTCTGGAAGAATTTCATTCCTTCTTGCAAAGCCCCTGGGTTCTTAACTTACTGTTTTGTAATGCAGGAAGATAGCTGAAGAAGTAAAGGCATGCAAACCTCGTATCCCCCCTGCCTCTGTCTCTGAAGGCTACATGCTGCTGTCAGGTGAGATAATAACATATCCAGAATTCCTTAACTACGTTCGCTTAATTATATCTTAGGATTCTTTGTGGTTGCTCTACTTTTTCCTCAAGACACCTACAAGCCACTGGAAACTCTCATATAATACTTGTGTTAGGTTAAGCTATTAGGTGAAGAGGATTTTTATTTTACAGCCTTTGAATCTACTTCGGAAAGCTCTTAGGGGGAATCTTCATTTTGCTGTACTTATTGGACACAAGGATGACAGAGCTTAGATGGTTGACCTAGTTTATAATAGCATTATAGAATGGCTGGTGGTGGTGAAGTGGAATCACCAGCTCCCTGTGAGTAAGCCACAGCATCAGACAATGAGTGCCTGCAGACTTTAGTGCTTGCTAAGCATAAAGACTCCTGTGAAAAAATCACCTTCTGGAATACTCTTTATCAGGCCTGTATGAACAAACACCACGCCCTTCTGGGCTGCCTGGCCAGGACTCCGCTCATTGCCTAGGTAGAGAAGAGAGTTGGTTCCTCATGCAGCAAAGCCTTACTCAGAGGAAAGGAAGGGGCCAGAGACAACAGATAGTCTTCGACTTACAACCATTTGTTTAGTGATCATTCAGAGTTACAGTGAATTGAAAAAGTGATCTATGACCGTTTTTCACACTTAGGCCATTGCAGCATCCCTGTGGTAATATGATCAAAATTCAGATGCTTGGCAACTTGGCATGTACAGTATTTATGATGGTTGCATTGTCCCGGGATCGTGTGATCACATTTTACTACCTTCTGATAAGCAAAGTCAATGGGGAAGTCAGATTTACCTAACCATGTTACGAATTTTATGACTGCAGTGATTCACTTAACAACTGAAGCAGGAAAGGTGGTAAAATGGGACAAAGCTCACTTAAAAACTGTCCTGCTTAGCAACAGAAATGTTGAGCTCAGTTGTGGTTGTAAGTCGACCATGTGTACTGAAGTGAGGAGTTGCCAGTATGCTGACAGCTGAGGCTAGAAGAGATGCACATGTATGTACAAGACAACAAGCCTCAAACTACTTCAGCCACACCCATTTGCTCCCTTGTTTAGATATTTTACTTTGAGAGCTATTTTAATTTTTTTTTGTTTGGACTGCAAAATCTGTTTTTCTTGGCAACTCCTGTCCCTGAGTGCTCAAGAGACAGAGAAGAACAAAGAATAATTTCACCAGGTTTTCTATCAGCAGGTCTACTGTTTGCTTTTTGTTACTCACAGAACCTCCTCACCTCTCTGTCACAAGGGATTTGCCACTCTGCTAAAGTGCTAAAGCTCTTGCCCACCTCTGGTTGCATCTCCTTCAGTGGGAACATATCCTTGCCTTTTGCATGTCTGAATGCCTGGTAATAAGATTCCCATAAACAACGTGGCCTGTGTTTTTCTAGATAGAACTGATGCTATTACAAAATATGTATAATTGTTATGACTGAGGTAATACATCACAATATCATTTTTTTGCCACTTGAACATATGCCTTATATTGAATCCGACATTGATCTCTTGACTCCAGTGTTGCTTACACAAACTGGAAGAAGTGTGTTCTGTCATGACTCCAAAAGAAAAAGGCCTCTTTCTGCACCCTGGGATTTGGGATCCTTGTTAGACAGAACTACTAAGGGCTGTACTTAAGATCTTCTACAGGCAAAGGAAGTCAAATGCTTAGCTGATCCTTTTATCAGTCCCTAATTTTACATTTGCTCACAGTGATGGCTGTTGACATGTTAATTTTCCTTGGTTTCCTTTTCAAGTGGACCTATCTGAACTTTGCTCTTTTAGAGTCAATGGGAAATGCCATATTGGCTTAAATTCCACTTAATGCTAATTTTGAACTATTTCTCAGTTTTTCTGTGTTCTCAGGATCTGTGGGAAAAAGCATAATTAAATGTATGGTAGTGGACAAGTATTGAATTTATTCACAAAATGCCCTTGCTAACTTTAAGATTGAAGTAGTGTCCCTTTATAGCAGGGATGTCAAACTCCCGGCTCACGGGCCAGATGCATCACACGCTGGCCACGCCTATGCCCAGTTTAATGAAGGGGAAAAAGTCCCGATACATCACGTCATGACATCAGGGGTGAGTTTGACACCCCTGCTCCATAGTATACTGAATTTATTTGTGGAAGGGTACAGTACTAAAACCCTGTTTCCCCTAAAATAAGACATCCCCTGATAATAAGCTCAATCGGGCTTTTGAGCACATGGCATTAAGGCCAAGCGCTTATTTCAGGGTTCAAAAAAATATACGACAGGGTCTTATTTTTGGGGAAACACGGTAATTGTAGCTCTGGTGTTGCAGTATTGCACGCTCAGCCCTACTCCTTTTTCCCTCTTGATGTGATATTTATTTGCAGATGCTTGTTTCCTCAACTCATTTGAGATTCCTGCATTGAGCATTTTTCTGTAGTTTTCAAACATCAGTTGTGAAGCAGACCAAGTTTTCTGCTGCAGTGCATTTTTCTCTAGTGACAGAGAGATGTCTGCCATGTATTTTCTGCCATTGGGCCTGATCTGTGCTGCTATTCTTGTGCCTTGATCAGCTCCTGGCCTAATGGAGATTCTTTCTATTTACGTGATTGGGATGAATCTTTGGCTGCCCAATAAAAAATGGATACGTTTAGGGTAAAAATAATTATTTTCTACATGCTTGTGTAAAGAGCCAGTTTGATGTAATAATTAAGGCACCGGCTAGAAACCAGGAGACTGAGTTCTAGTCTTGCCCAAGGCAAATTGAGTCACCTTGGGCCCGTCACATACTCTCAGCCATAGGAAGGATGCAATGGTAAAATCACTTCTGCAAAACCTTGCTGAGGCAATTGCAAGAACCAGGCCAAGTAGAGTATTGCATGCCAAAATAATCAGACATATAGTCCCCCCACCCCATGCCATCACTCTGCTGAATACTTAATTCCCATAAAATTGTCTCATTTGTCATCTTTTCTCATCTTCTCATTTTTCCTACTATTTTCTCCTATTTCTTATGATTTATCAATTGTTTGTAACATGATTAATGATTGTAACTATAATTATGACCCATGATTTATTACTTATTATTTACTATTATATGTACACCGTGAGCTTGTGCACTGGAGACAAATGCCTTGTATGTCTGATCACACTTGGCCAATAAAGAATTCTATCTTATCCTACCCTACCCTCAAGAGTCAACACTGATTCAAAGGCACCCAAATAACAACAACCCACTTGTGTAATGATGAGTCTGAAGAGATACGATCTCATTCTTTTTTGTCATTTCCTTGTTCACTCATCCATTTGTTGTGAATCTGCTACAGACATAATGTGCTGCAAAAATATTCCATCTAAATCCAGTATGTTGTTGCTGTTTATTTGAATTCTTTTCTACTTCTTTGCTGTATCACCGCATTATATAGTTGCAAGGAGAGTTAAAGGTCCTTTTCTCTAGCCAGACCACATGGATCAGTAAGAAAATTATGTTAAACACACATATTTAAATAAGGGCATCTTTTCATAAAATGGTATATTCTGGTTTTTCAGAGAATTCTTTTCCCCCTTGTATATATACATAAAATTTATTTTCCAGGTCTGGAACCCTTCAGGATTGGAAAATACACCAACTTTGTCAACATTGGTGAACGTTGCAATGTTGCAGGATCAAGGAGATTTGCCAAACTTATAATGGCAGGCAAATATGAAGTAGGTCCAACTTTTTTAAGCTTCAGGACTTGAATTAAAATTTTGTATGTATACTGTTTAAGGATTTGAATGCATAGTTTCCACTAGGTACATTATATAAATATAGTTTTTTTTTGTTTTTTGTTTTAGTACAATGTGAAGTACAATCTTGAGCATTTCTTTTGTAAAAGTGAGAAGTTCAAGCAGTTCTGAATAATGTGATGATGGCAGCCTCTAAAGTGTTTTACAAAATAAATGTAAATAAACTCTGACACATTTTATAGACTAAAAAAGTAGAAACAGTGTTATGGGAAGACAGACATAATAAAAGCAGCTTGCTAAAAAATGCAGAAACAAATGCCATCAAAGTAAATACAAGAAAAAAAAGGGAGATTGAACAGAATTAGATGCATTTCTGTTAAAACTGATGTCTTTATTCCTTTAACATAGGACGCCTTGAGTGTAGCCAAGGCCCAAGTCGAGATGGGAGCTCAGATCCTGGATATCAATATGGATGATGGAATGTTAGATGGTCCAAGTGCTATGGCCAGATTCTGCAACTATATTGCTTCAGAGCCTGACATTGCCAAGGTTATATATTTAAATGGATAGTGTTTTAATTTTCCGAGTCTGGTGTTCTCTACGTGTCTTGGGAATACACAATATCTCAATACCTCAGCAGGTCGTCTGATTGAAAAAATAGTAACAGGAAATGAAAAATCAGAAGAAATACATTAGAAAGTTTATTATAATATTTGTGGTATTTAGACATCACACTTCTGACCTGGACTGGACTGCTATAGTGTTGGAAGCTTACATAAGCATCAAGTATTTGGGGTACTAATTTATTGTCTCCTTGCCTATTTAGAAAGTTATGGTATGGTTAAAGCCTTTGTGGTGTCCTTCTCAAATAGTGTTGAGTTTTCATTTCAGAAGGAAGTACTGGCCTTGAGTCTTTTGCTCATAAGAATGTCCCGGACTTTTGAAGTCAATTGTTGATTCTTGGATTTCCAAATTCATAAATAATACTAAATATCACAGATATCAGATGAGCACTGTCTATATAATGTTGCCCATCTTCAGAGCAGACATTTGGCACCAGTCTACATGCATTTCAATAGCAGTGCCTGACTTCATGTAATATAGCTTTAATGTTTTTATCCAGAAGAAGTATCTTGATTTAACCAAGAAGCATTTGGTTGAATCGTGTACAGCCAAATGCTATAAAAGGAGTAAGGAGACCAATTCTGAAATTTCATGAAATTTGGTCTCTGCAAATTTTAAGAGTACCAACTTTAGCTTTCAGATTCTCCCAAATGACAAAAATTGGCTGCCTTATTTTTCAGGCAGCCTTGTGTCCTAGTGTTCTCACTGTTACTTCTGAGAGCACAGATTGTGAGGAGAAGCCAGAAGGGAAACTATCGCTGAAAAGGGTTTTTCTTCTGATCTTTATTCTGCAGTGAAGTCACTCAGCCTTTGGAACTTGGCAGGAAACCCCTCTGCTTAGAATGTTTTGTTCAGCTGTAATTTTTGTGCATCAATCTGAATGTCAGCCCTGGGCAAATATTGCTGTTAGGTCATAGAATCTTTTCCAAAGGATGTCATAATCTGAAGAAAGCTCTTGAAAAAAAGAAATTAGTCTAGCCTTTGTGGTAAATGTAATTGCATAGATGATTTGCTTTTTTTAAAAAAAAACCCTGCAAGACCTTTTCTCTCTGCCTTGGATGTGCATCCACACAATTCAGACTTAGCTATTTATTGGCTTTGAAGATCATTTTTTTTTAATGTTGTCCTTTTTTTATCCTCAGGTGCCCCTTTGCATTGATTCCTCAAACTTTTCTGTAATAGAAGCTGGGTTGAAGTGTTCGCAAGGCAAATGCATAGTAAACAGCATCAGTCTGAAGGAAGGCGAAGAGGATTTCCTAAGAAAAGCAAGAAAAATTAGGAGATATGGAGCAGCAGTAGTGATTATGGCATTTGATGAAATGGGGCAGGTTGGTGACACTTTCCTCACCCGCTAGAAATTGCCCAAAAGGTCATAGGTACTTTTGTCTTATCTGTGTTCCAGTAAAAGGAATAGGAAACTAAGTACAGTTAACCCTTGACTTATGACCATTTGCTTAATGATGGTTCAAAGCTATGACAGCTTTGGAAAAAAAGGTGTTACAAACCATATTCACATTTATGACTGTCACTCTTCCACCACCACGGTCATGCGATTGCAATTTGTACATTTGGCAACTGGCTCACATTTACAGCTGGCTAAAACATCTGTCAATCATGTGATTGTGATTTGCAACAGTTTTGCCAGTTTGGGGCAAGAAATTCCATTGAGAAAGCCGGAATCCCGTAATGACCAGATGATTTGCTTAACCATGTTATTTACTTAACGACCACTCCAAAATGGGTTATAAACTTGGGTCTGGTCACATGGTGACTTGACTTATGGCCACAGTGACTTGTGACTGAAATTCTGGTCCCAATTGTGGTCATAACTTGAGGACTACCTGTAGGTCAATATATGAGTTTGGGCAGTTAAATTGCAATGCTGAAATATCCACTGAACTAGTTAGTGTCTGAACCTGTTACAAATAAAATAAAACATGAATTTACAAAGTATCATCACAAAACTGATAACAAGAAAAAATATAACAGCACCAAAGAATATAGAACATAGAATTCAACCCCACCCCCTTGCGCATGCGGGCGCGACCCCCCCCGCACTCCCCCGTTTTTGGCGCGATGGCAAAAAGGTTACCGGTGGGCCCGGTAAGTCCATTTTTCACCCTCCCCAGGCTCCTGAGGCTTTCTTGGAGGCTTTCTCCTCCCCCACCCCTCCCGAGGCCCTCCGGAGGCTAGAAACGGCCCGTTTCCCGACTTCCGGTGGGCCCAGAAGGCCCGAAAATCAGCTGACCGATGCGTGCTGGAGCTGAGCTAGGGCAACACTTGCGTGCCCACAGATATGGCTCCGCGTGTCATCTGTGGCACGCGTGCCATAGGTTCGTCATCATGGTCCTATACCATTTCAGATAAATGGTTGTCCAGTCTCTTTTTGAAAGCCTCTAGTGATGGAGCACCCACAACTTCTGAAGGCAAGTGGTTCCATTCTCACCTTTAGGAAATTTCAACTTATTTCTAAGTTGCTTCTCTCCTTGGCTAGTTTCCATCTATTGTTTCTCATCACAAAGCATTATTTAGTTGTTACTCTTATATCTTTATCTTGATTTGCGAATATGGCATTCCCAGCCATTTTCCTATGTGGTCATGATCTGTTCACTTATATGCATTCCTTCAGCAAACCCCTTTTCTTTGAGCAAAAAAGCAGAGTATAAATCACATTAATAATATGCAACAGTAACTGTAACAATAAATGTGTAGAGGATTTTCCAATAACATATTCAATTAACTGTTAATAGCATACCTGTCTCCTAGCTTAATTTCTCTATGGCTAACATTGGACAGGAATTTTTTTTTT
Source organism: Arizona elegans (assembly GCA_022577455.1). Taxonomy (NCBI): domain Eukaryota; kingdom Metazoa; phylum Chordata; class Lepidosauria; order Squamata; family Colubridae; genus Arizona; species Arizona elegans. The sequence continues at coordinate 266,856,261 of JAKOOJ010000001.1, forward strand.
TTTACTAAAATTAATACATGTTGAAATACTTGAGGACTAGCCTGCTTGAAGGTTAGCAAATTGGAATTTCAAGTCACAGAGGTATATTTTTTTTCTGAATTCCAGTTGGTTGCGGAGTGTGTTGCGTGCAAGATCACAGAGAGCCGTTCATGCCAGTTTCATTTATTGGATTTTTATTCTGCTTTTCCTCTAAGGCAGTGGTTCTCAACCTTCCTAATGCCGCGACCCTTTAATACAGTTCCTCATGTTGTGGTGACCCCCAACCAGGGGTGGGTTCTAAATTTTTTTACTACCGGTTCTGTGGGCGTGGCTTATTTTGTGGGTGTGGCTTGGAGGTCATGTGACTGGATGGGCATGGCTAGCTGGTCATGTGACTGGGTGGCCATGGCTATGTGTATAGGGACTACTCAGAGGGCTGAAAAAAGTCATTTCTGACAGGTCCTCGCACTTTTGACTGGTCCTCACACTTATGACCATCCTCACATTTATGCCTGTGCAGCATTCTTAACAACCATGTCACTCATTTCACAACTGCTTCTTTTCACCATGGTGATAAGATAGGGCAAAAAACGTAAAATGTGAGGATAGTCGTAAATTCGAGATCTAGTCAAAAGTGCGAGGACCAGTCAAAAATAACTTTTTCAGCCCTCTGAGTAGTCCATGTGCACAAAAGGACTATCCAGACGGCTGAAAAAAGTGATTTCTGACAGGTCCTCGCACTTTTGACTGGTCTTCGCACTTATGACTGATCATCATTTATGCCCATTGTAGCATTCTTAACAACCGTGTCACTCATTTCACAACTGCTTCTCTTCACCATGGTGACAAGATAGGGCAAAAACGTAAAATGTGAGGACAGTCGCAAGTTCGAGGACTGGTCAAAAGTGTGAGGACAAGTCAGAAATTAACTTTTTCAGCCCTCTGAGTAGTCCATATGCCTAAAAGGATACAGCAATAGAGAGGGATGAAGGAAGGGAAGGGAAATTAGAGTAGGAGTGAGGGTAAGAGAGGGAGGAAGAGAGGAGAAGGAGAAAGGAAGAGGAAGTAGGGAGAAGAAGAAGGGGTGGGTGAAGAGAAAGTAAATTTACAATTTCTATATTTCCTTTTTGCCATATTTATTCCTCATCTATTTTTTTAAAAAAACCAATATTACCCTTCATCCTCATCTCTAATCTTAATCAAATTAAATTTTTCCCTTCTATTCTATATTATACCCCTTCCCATTGTCATCTATTTTTATATCCATCCTCACATTGGTTAATTATGTAATATTACAGTTGTTTAATATAAATTCAACATTTTAATATAAATCAATTAGTTATATAACTTCCTTTTTGTATATTAATCAATATGAACATGAATATTCCAATTATTTCCATGCATTCCAATTTCTTACAAATCAATTAATTATATTTACCAATAATAATAAACCAAATAATTTCCCCCTTATATTCCTCCAAACCACAACTTAACTATTTCTGCTTTCAACACAATATACAATTAATAGTATCTCAATTATTACAATTCCCTAGTTAAATAGAGCTTTTTTTCTTTTGTGTTTTAAAATCTTGAACTCTCCTCTTTTTCCCTAAATTTCCCATTGTTTGCACCTACCTTTTTTGGTGAGGAAAAAGAAAAGAAATCTGCCTGCCTCCAACGTTGCAGCAACAGCAAAGCCAACATTTACTTTCAGTTTCGTTTTTCAGCATAGCTAGGGGGAAAAAAATCTGCTCCAGGACTCTTTGCAAGGAAGCAGCAGAGCCCTGAGCAAAACAGCTGAGAGCAAATCAGCTGAGAGTCGGGAGCCAATCTAATCAAGGGCTAATTAGCCTATGCTGAAGCTCCGCGGGCCAATAAAATTACAAAAAAACACCGAACTATTTGTTAAATTGCTGGCTCACCCGCCCCTCTCCCACCCCTCACCCACCACTATTTATTGGCAATAAATAGTGGTGCGGAGGGGCGGGGCATTAAACATTCTGTTTTCTTCTGAAACTTTTTTTCTTGGATTTATCCATGGTTGGCCTACCAGGGGTTGAAAAGCTCAATAAATCACATGCTGGCAGGTATCACACATTGGCAGTTGTAATGCATATTTTGGGTGACAGAGGCATGAAAGAGCCACATGCGGCTCTAGAGCCATGGGTTGCTGACTCCTGATCTAGATGATACAGCTTTTCTGATACTGAACTTTGGCTGCTTTAGTTATGTTTTATGTTGTGTGTATTAAAAGTTCTTCGTACTTAATTTGTTTTAAAGCTTTTTATTGGTCTTGCTTCTTAGGTAACACGGAAAAGGGGAAATTCAGTTGAGAATGAGAGCGGTTGGCTCTTACTGGAGCAGCAAACTTGGGTTTAGATTGGATTGATAAGCAAATATAAATTCTGCAGTAATCTGCAATCTCATGATTTACAAGTGTTTCTTAATAAACAAATGAATAGAACTATTATTAAGAGCTGCTAACTTTGAATCATGAATTGAAGAGCTTTGCTGAAACATAGGTTTATTGTAACAGACTAAGAAAAGCCACATTAGAAACCTAGATAAACAGAAATATGATATCACAGAAAAAAAACCTAACTACTGATTTTTCTTTTCAGGCCACAGAAACAAAAGACAAAATCTCAATCTGCACTAGAGCCTATGACCTTCTTGTGAACAAAATTGGCTTTAATCCATGTGATATAATTTTTGATCCCAACATTTTGACTATAGGTACTGGAATGGAGGAACATAATTTGTATGCAGTTAACTATATCAATGCAACTAAAACAATAAAAGTGAGTCTAGGAAGTTAGAGAGTGGGATTTGGGTTCTTTAAAAAAAATACCTCATTTTATTTTAAGCATTTGTCTACTGGCCTTTATAAGTAGTTGGGTGAGGTAAAAACAGGCTTAAATGGAACTGTACAACTTTTTATGTTGTACAATTTCATCAACTTTATTTCCAGTAGCAGCACAGCAGCATTATAAATTATATAGTTGCTTAAAAATAACTCGGGCCATTAACTGAATTGTATATATATACTTAGAGTAATTAAATGGAGCAATATCTGCCAAAAATTGACCATTTGGCCAAAAGACCTTTGACAACGTCATGAAAGTTACTTCATTCAATTAATATAAGTTCCATTACTGTCTGTGATTCTATTTTGAGTTTGTATGGTAAATGGGGTATTTTTGAGATTTTATTTTTACGTATGTATGTGATAAATTACCACATATATATGATAAAAACATTTTCTATTTATGTCTGTATTATTTGAGTTTACAGCTCAATCTTTTTCTTATGGTTAATGAAAGGTAAAAGTAATATTAATATATCTCTGTTTCTCTACATTTATATATTCCTCTTCAAACCAGATAAGTCAATATTGTAGAAATGAGATATGACTTTCTCCAGGATTATGGTTCAGAAGCTTTGAAAATGTTAGAAATGAATTAACATATTGCCCATATGTAGATATAATACAATGAATCTCCTTGTGTGAAAAAAAAATCTGTGTTGCATAACTTCTTAGTATACATAATGTATATGCTTCCCATTGTCTTCTATCATGTTTTAGGCAGATTGATAGCAACCAATGAATTAATCTTCTCTATTGAAGTTATGCAATGGTTAAAATACAACTTTCCTTGGGATGGGATTCAACCACAGTTCTCTGTCCAATTGTAATATTGATTTCTTTGGGCTGCTCAGTTTCAAACAGAAACACCTGGCACCAGTAAGTTAGTTTTGGGGTAAGAAATTATTTGCTTCCTAAAGAAACCAAATATGAAATTAATGGAGTAATCTGTAAGATTCCTCAGCTCTAGTTCTGAAGAGTATATAGACTTTTTCACAACAGAATGAAAATATTCAAAAAGAAAAGGAAGAAAAAACAAAATTCCTGTGAATTTTTATTTTTTATGGTCATAGAAAGATATATAAGACAAACCTCTTTAAATATAGGATAGACTGTGTGAACATTTTTGATGAACATTTTTCTGGTCAGAGATTTGTTTGTTATTTGTCATGTTTTTTTCCCCTGACAATAACGTAAGTGGCAGTCAGACAACCTTCTGTGTATTGCTTTTTTGTGCTGTTTCTCCAGCGACCAGACAATGCTAACCACACTTGGTACCTATTCTTTCTTTGTAACATTTCATTACCTTGCTGGAATTTCTGTTGTTAGGAAAATTTGCCTGGAGCCAGAATAAGTGGAGGCCTTTCCAATTTGTCTTTCTCCTTCCGAGGAATGGATGCTATTCGAGAAGCAATGCATGGAGTTTTTCTTTTCCATGCAATTAAGGTAATGTGATGGTTTTGGCAAAATAGTTTCTGATTGAAAAATACTGTTGTAGAAGAAGTTGTAATATCTATTGGTTCTCCCCCACCCCTGTGTTTATTCTCAGCACGGAATGGACATGGGGATTGTGAATGCAGGAAATCTACCAGTGTATGATGATATCCAAAAAGAACTTTTACAGTTGTGTGAAGATTTGATATGGAATAAAGATCCAGATGCAACGGAAAAACTTTTGCATTATGCTCAGGTTACATTTTGCCTAAAATATTTTTTAATATGCGCTAGTTAATTTTTAAATATGGATGCTGAGAGCCTGAAAAATTGCTTTGTGAATTATTCTTAAGTGACTTGGTTTGTTTACACAGATGTAACCCCAAATGTCCTCTTACTTCCCCTCCTCCCTCAAAGCACTTTGTATCAAATCATGCTGGGTTTCGGATGATTTTGGGAAAAAATATTGGCCTTTTCTGACTTTCCCAAAGAAAAACAAAGTAGAATTGTAGTTTAGGAAAATATATAGATAAGCATCACAAGAAACACATATTTGCTTCAAGAGTATGAATTAGAATATACTGGGTTTTCTTTTATTTAATTATTAAAACAACAAAGGAAAAATAAGAGGAAATATAAAACACAACCAAAAAACCAGGACAATTACATTATGGTAATACAAAATACTGTATTTGCTATAAATGTGCGAACAAGTGAGTTCTTTCTTAGTAAGATGCTTACTAATTTGTTATGTCCCAGAGTTGAGAATGCACAAATTCATGTCCAACTGTAACAACAATGGTCCAGTAATATTTCTCCATGCCAACATCTTCAAAAGCCATAGCCTTCTGAATCCCCAGCTGTACATACTTGAGATAAACATCTGTAGGAAGATCCTAATCATGTTCTTTGCATTTGGGAACCTTAAAATGTTGGAATTTTTAATAAAGAGCAATAAGTCACAAAGATGTGAGTGAAGGGGAGGGACTGAGAAAGTTGGAATGTGGAGCAGTACTGTCTTTTTGGGGAAGAATATTCATTTATGGCCCATCTTGCAGTTGTACAAAATCTGGTTTTTTTATCCTTACATTCAAGCAGATTCAGGCATAGGGGGAGGTTGTTTCAAGAATAACCTCCCCCCTATGCCTGAAGAGAAACATTTTTGATCAGTGTGTACTACCTGCTCTAACATATGCTGGTGAAACAGGACACTAACCTCACAATTGATACCAAAGGGCCGTGAAAAGATACACGCTCGGCATTTCAAGACAAGATAGAAAGACCTGCACAAGGATTAGAGAACAAACAAAGGTATACAATATCATCAAGAGAATAAAAGAATGGAAATAGAAATGGGCTGGTCACATAGCAAGAAGAACTGATTGGCAGGACTAAGGCAGTCATAGAATGGATTCTACTTGATAAAAAGCATCCACAAAAGAGACCTAAAATAAGACGGATCAACAACATCAGGAAGTACTCTGGGCCCAATTGGCAAAAGAAAGCTCAGGACCATATTTGTTGGAAACATGTGGAAGAGGCCTTCATCCTGCAGTGGATAGACAATGGCTAAAAGGATGATGATGATGATGATGATGATGATGATGATGATGATGATGAAGATGATGATAATGACTGAAGCAGATAGTATAGTTAGCCCTTGACCTACAACTGTAATTGAGCCTGCAATTTCAGCCCTAAATCATGACAGTCTTAAAGCGGGTCATCACTGTAACCACACCTGAATTTATCTTTTTTGCAGTAGTTGTTAAGTGACATGGTGATTACTAAGTGAATGCAGCAGTCATTAAGCAAACCCATTGTTTCCTTTGAGGTGTTTTCTTTCTGGAAAGTATAAGTAAACGCCAGTTTCTGAAGAAAATGATATAAATCATGGTCACGTGAACATGAGATGCTGCTAATGGCTGTAAGTGTGAGCTGGTTGCTGAGACCCCAAAATAGGGTCATGTGACTATAGTCAGGGACCCTTGATGTTGTAAGTGCTGTTTTTTTGGGTGTGTGTGTGTGTGTCTGTCATAACTTCAAGCAGTCGCTAAGCAACAGATTGTAAGTTATAGTTTTTGCTCTCATTCAGTTCTACAGAGGAATTACTGAGTCTGTCGTCTGCACCTCCATAACTGTCTGGTTTGGCACTGCAACCAATCAAGACAAACACAGACTTCAATGGATAATTAGGAGTGCAGAAAAAGCAATTGCTACCAATCTGCCTTCCATTGAGGACCTGTATTCTTCAGGAGCCAGAATGTCACATCCTGGACATGAATTATTTCAATTTCTACCCTCAAAACAGCACTATAGGGCAGGGGTGGGCAAATGTGGCCCTTTAACAACCTATGGACTTCAACTCCCAAGATGCCAAGCTGTCTCAGGAATTCTGGGAGTTGAAGTCCACAGGTTGTAAAAGGGCCACATTTGCCCATCCCTCCTATAGGGCACTGCACGTCAGAACAACTAGACGCAAAAACAGTTCCCCTCCCCTTGCCATCACTCTGCTAACAACTAATTTCCATAACACTATCTAGAAAGACACTATTACCATCATTATTCTCATCTTCCCTATTACTTATCTCCTTACCATCTTGTGACTATAACTTTGTTGCTTGTATCTTACGATTTATATTGTTTACTTAATATCCTAGTATGATTTATGTTGATTGCTTATTTATTATCCATGACTGTCACTAAGTGTTGTATCTAATGTTTTATGATAAATGCATTTTTTACAATGACTATGATAATCATCTATCACTATTGTTGTATGTACACTGAGAGCTTATGTACTGGAGACAAATTCCTTGTGAGTCTAATCACACTTGGCCAATAAAGAATTCTATTTCTACAAGGAAAATACTAAGGGAAGGAGCAACTTTGCCAGTGCTACTGTTTAAAATAGAATTTGTTGCTTGACATGCTCCATAAACCACAGTAAATTTATATAATGTAAATAATAAAGTATTTTCAGTGGAAGGAGACTGAGATAGTATTGCAGAGCAGAGTAGAAAGGGGTGGGTTGTTCTATTAAGCTGATGAGCACGTTCCAGTTCAGAACAGTGTTTGATTCATTAGTGATGCATTACGTGTTACAACATAAACGATCACCAAGAGGGACTGTACTAAAGCCAAGTTAAGTTATTAGATTTTTAAAATAAATTGCTGCTAGACTGGCTGGGGATACATTTAAATTATATTACCAGAAATAAAAATCCAAAGCTCTTTTTTTTTTTTTTTTTTTTTGGCATTCTCATTGCTATTGATGGAATATTTATGTTTTCCTGTCTTACCTCGTTTAGAAGCAAAAGCTTTCTGGAATCAATCAGCAGCCGTTAAGTGTTCGGATGTGTAGAGTATCTTACGCATATGCCCTGATTATGTAAGACCAGAGAGCATATGAAACAGGTTAGGTCAGATTTTCATTAGACATGAATTTGATAATGGTGTGATTGCTTGTAGTCCAGAACACTTCAAAATATACATTTTACCCATTGCTGGGTAAACTTACCTGTGCAAGTAACTGTTTATCTGTGTTCAAGTGTGAGGTATGAGCAGATTGTGCCATATCATCAGACACCCATGCTAATGATCCAATGCAACTCTGCACTGATCTGCAAAGAAGCTTCTTCTATACAGATAAATATAAGAAGATGCTTTAACATTCCCTTGATTTTTTTTTTAGGGATCTTAATCATATAAAGCTCAGGTAAAATAATCTTTCCACCCTGCCTTTTCTTATTCTCTCTTCCTCCCCACCCCCCACCCCAGTATTTCTGAGGCTCGAATGTCATAATAAACACATAAAATAAAGGAAGTGGCTAAATATATTGTACATTCAGTCAAAAATCTTTTTGTAGCTGAGGTGATACATTGAACATGGTTTATACAAAAACAGTATGTATTTACCCAAGTAGCAGAATATAATTCTGGCAAATAAAACATACAGTTTGGGTCTTCATGTCAACTATACAAAGTAGACTATTTATTTATTTATTTATTTTATTAGTCGCATTTCTATGCTGCCCAACTCCTTAGGGACTCTGGGCGGCTTACAGCAAAAAACCCCCAATGCGAACAATATCTTGTAAAATTTTTAAAAAGAAGATTAATAACCCATACACTCCATTCCATGGCCAGGTCTCGCAAGATCGCCGTAGCGAGATCAATGGCCCCAGGCCTGCCGGAAAAGCCAGGTCTTCACTGCTTTCCGGAAGGCCAATAGAGTGGGGGCAGTCCGGACCTCAGGAGGTAATTGGTTCCAGAGAGCCAGGGCAGCCACAGAGAAGGCCCTCCCCTGCGGGCCCGCCAACCGACATTGTTTAGCTGACGGGACCCGGAGGAGACCAACTCTATGGGATCTTACCGGTCGATGGGAGCTATGCGGTAGAAGGCGGTCTCGAAGATAGCCTGGCCTTGAGCCATGTAGGGCTTTAAAGGTAATAACCAACACCTTGAATTGCATCTGGAGACCGATAGGGAGCCAGTGCAGCTCACGGAGAATTGGTGTAATGTGGGTGTATCTAGGTGCACCCACAATAGCTTGCTCGGCAGCATTCTGGACCAACTGTAGTCTCCAAACACTTTTCAAGGGTAGCCCTAAACTAGACTAGACTAGACTAGACTAGAATAGAATAGAATAGAATAGAATAGAATAGAATAGAATAGAATAGAATAGAATAGAATAGAATTTTTTATTGGCCAAGTGTGATTGGACACACAAGGAATTTGTCTTGGTGCATATGCTCTCAGTGTACATAAAAGAAAAGATACGTTCATCAAGAATCATAAGGTACAACACTTAATGATAGTCATAGGGTACAAATAAGCAATCAGGAAACAATATCAATATAAATCGTAAGGATACAAGCAAAAAAATTACAGTCATACAGTCATAAGTGGAAGGAGATGGTTGGTGGGAATGATGAGAAGATTAATAGTAGTGCAGACTTAGTAAATAGTTTGACAGTGTTGAGGAAATTATATGTTTAGTAGAGTGATGGCATTCGGGAAAAAACTGTTCTTGTGTCTAGAACAGGAAACCTAACTCAATAGGGACGCTAGAACAATTATTGAGCCTCTATAGTGACATAGTAACTTCTGAATGCTATCTTGTTTCCCAGGAGTTGAGGAATGTTTCAGTCCTCTTTGCTTTCATAGTAGCTCTTGCCTATTTCTCCGACTCTACACTTCAGTTTTAATAGAAGTGTAGACAGAATCTGAAATTTGGAATCAACAAAGAATCTGAAGAAGGCCATCCCTCTTTGACCCAGGATTCCATTAAAATTATGTCTCCTCAATGGCCTAAAACAGCAATTCTCAAAGTGTGGTCTGGAACTTCTGGGGGTCCCCAATATCCTTCCGTGGGGTCCCTGAAGTCAAATATTTTAAAATTTCTCATGCAATAAAGATCAATAGATATAACTCACATAGACCAAAGCTCTTTGGGAACCTCAGTCATTTTTAAGAATGTGAAGGGGTCCTAAGACCAACATGTTTGAGAACCACTGGCCTGAAGGACCTTTCAAGCTCTGAGACAAAAGGCTGTTTTATCTAATTGGAAAAGAAACCTCTTACACATGGAGTAATAGGTTAGAATTTCCACTTATAGGAAGATAGTTTCAATATACAGCGGGGCAAAAAAGTATTTAGTCAGCCACCAATTGTGCAAGTTCTCCCACTTTAAAAAGATAAGAGAGGCCTGTAATTGTCATCATAGGTAGACCTCAACCATGAGAGACAAAATGAAAAAACAAATCCAGACAATCACATTGTATGATTTGGAAAGAATTTATTTGCAAATTATGGTGGAAAATAAGTATTTGGTCAATATCAAAAGTTCATCTCAATACTTTGTTATATATCCTTTGTTGGCAATGACAGAAGTCAAACGTTTTCTGTAAGTCTTCACAAGGTTGGCACACACTGTTGCTGGTATGTTGGCCCATTCCTCCACGCAGATCTCCTCTAGAGCAGTGATGTTTTGGGGCTGTCTCTGGGCAACATGGACTTTCAACTCCCTCCAAAGGTTTTCTATGGGGTTGAGATCTGGAGACTGGCTAGCCTACTCCAGGACCTTGAAATGCTTCTTACGAAGCCACTCCTTCGTTGCCTGGGCGGTGTGTTTGGGATCATTGTCATGCTGAAAGACCCAGCCACGTTTCATCTTCAATGCCCTTGCTGATGGAAGGAGGTTTGCACTCAAAATCTCACAATACATGGCCCCATTCATTCTTTCCTGTACACGGATCAGTCGTCCTGGTCCCTTTGCAGAAAAACAGCCCCAAAGCATGATGTTGCCACCCCCATGCTTCACAATAGGTATGGTGTTCTTTGGCTGCAACTCAGCATTCTCTCTCCTCCAAACACGATGAGTTGTGTTTCTACCAAACAGTTCTACTTTGGTTTCATCTGACCATATGACATTCTCCCAATCCTCTTCTGGATCATCCAAATGCTCTCTAGCAAACTTCAGACGGGCCCGGATAGGTACTGGTTTAAGCAGGGAGACACGTCTGGCACTGCAGGATCTGAGTCCCTGGCGGCATAGTGTGTTACTGATGATAGCCTTTGTTATGTTGGTCCCAGCTCTCTGCAGGTCATTCACTAGGTACCCCCGTGTGGTTTTGGGATTTTTGCTCACCGTTCTTGTGATCATTTTGACCCCACGTGGTGAGATCTTGCGTGGAGCCCCAGATCAAGGGAGATTATCAGTGGTCTTGTATGTCTTCCATTTTCTAATTATTGATCCCACAGTTGATTTCTTCACACTAAGCTGCTTGCCTATTGCAGATTCAGTCTTCCCAGCCTGGTGCAGGTCTACAATTTTGTTTCTGGTGTCCTTCGACAGCTCTTTGGTCTTCACCATAGTGGAGTTTGGAGTGTGACTGTTTGAGGTTGTGGACAGGTGTCTTTTATACTGATAACAAGTTCAAACAGGTGCCATTAATACAGGTAATGAGTGGAGGACAGAAGAGCCTCTTAAAGAAGAAGTTACAGGTCTGTGAGAGCCAGAAATCTTGCTTGTTTGTAGGTGACCAAATACTTTTCCACCATAATTTGCAAATAAATTCTTTCCAAATCAGACAATGTGATTGTTTGGATTTGTTTTCTCATTTTGTCTCTCATAGTTGAGGTCTACCTATGATGACAATTACAGTCCTCTCTCATCTTTTTAAGTGGGAGAACTTGCACAATTGGTGGCTGACTAAATACATTTTTGCCCCACTGTATTTATCGGTGGTGGGGCAAATATTTTAATTTTAACTTCTCTTAATCTCATTCCAGACCCATGCTCAAGGAGGAAAAAAAGTGATACAAACTGATGGATGGAGAAATGGATCTGTAGAAGAAAGACTGGAGTATGGCCTTGTTAAGGTGAATTTACCTGTTTGATGAGCTAGAATTTGTTCCATTACCTCTTTGACTAAATTTAATCCTAAAGAGAAAAGTTGCTGGACAACTCTGTCCATATCTGTTATGCTGTCAGGGTTCAGCTTTCCAGGATTTGTTCCTGATGAATTGAGAAATACGGTGCGCTTCCAATGGTCCATTTGGGATCTCAATTGGCAGAACTTTTCTTGAATAAAAATAAATGCCCATTCACATCTTACAAATTTAGATCTAGAACAGTGTTATTCAAGTTTGGCAACTTAAGATGGGTGGACCTCCACTCCCAGAATTCTGAACATGTTGCCTGGCTGGATAATTCTAGGAGTGGAAATCCACACATCTTAAAGGTGCCAGACTTGAAAAACATTGTGAATTTTCTTCACAGGCTTCAATTCAGAACCTCCTTCAAAGCATCAACACCTTGTAATGAAAAATGGAGGTTCACCTGAGGCAAGGCTGTAACAACTTCTTGCTGCAGCTGGCTTGAAACTAGTTGCTGTTAATTGCACTTAGCAGATCAGAAGCTGCCAGTATGAAAAAAGAAGTGTAATTTTGAATACTTCAAGAACAGCCTGTCTATTTTAAAACTTAACTCAGAGATCCTTTTCAGAATACCTACACACAATTTTGGGAAGTGAGATAATGAGGAGGGCTCCTGCTGGTGAATGCTTTTCTTCTGTCCCTTTTCCAGGCTCCTTCAGGATTATTTTTGAAAGAGGTTGAAAACATTGCCTCTTATGCTTTCAACATTAATCGATGTTATTAGTATGTTTTATTTCTCTTGGTTTTTTTTTTTTACTTTAATTATTCTGTGGGTTTATTTTTTAATCCGGCTCTTGGTATAATTAGCCTATTTTAACACTTTTAAATTACTACAGTTTCTTTTTTGGAGGTTGTTCTTGAGGGCCCTGATTTTGTAAAATGCAATAGATAAATGATGCTTGTTGTGGGAAGATATATACCACTTTAATGTACGGATGCTTGTTTTTTTTCCCCCAGGGCATTGAGAAATATGTGATTGAGGATACAGAAGAAGCTAGACAAAACAAAGAGAGGTATCCCAGACCCCTGAATATAATTGAGGGGCCCCTGATGAATGGCATGAAAATAGTTGGTGATCTTTTTGGAGCTGGCAAAATGTTTCTTCCTCAGGTAAAGAAGAAGTTTCCATTAGCCTATCACAATTTAGCTGTGTAACTAAACATTACACCAGTGCTTTTTTTGGCTTGAGGGAGGATCAATGTTTGGTTCTTAGCACTTCAGGTTGTTGTAGTAGAATATAGGAGATTGTCTTATACCAAGCCAAACAGTTGGTCCATTTTACCTCAGTACAGTTTACTCTCATCGGCAGCAACTTTCTAGAGGCAGTAGTGGCTTACACAGCATAGACAAATTTTCATATTCCAGGTTTCATTAGTTAAATGTAATGGAAAAGATATTCTTGTACAGTGAAAGAATTCTGACCCCAGGAAATTTGTTGAAGTATCGAAAGTGAAGATGCTCACAGTCCTTCCACTGAAATACCAGTTTCCTTTAATTGAGAACTGGGAGTGGGAATAAATAACACAATTGAGAATTGGAAATCCTTGCTACATTCATGTAGCTTTCTTTGTAACAATATGCAATGGTTAGTCCACAGCCCTAAAAATTTCTAATGGTCTCCCATCCAAATACAAAGTACATTCAACCCTGCTTAGTCTATCAGATTTATTTTATAAACTCTCAGATTCCCCCCCCCCCAATTTTAGTACTAACAGTGGCTGATCCTGAATAGTCCCCCCCCCCCTCAACCTGTTTGGGCATCACCTACTACAAATGGCCCTTTAGTAGTAAAGATGAGATGATTGAATATGGGACCTCATCAGTGGTGGGTTTCCAAATTTTTTACTACTGATTCTGTGGGTGTGGCTTTGTGGGCATGGCATGGCTTTGTGGGCGTGGCAGGGGAAGGATACTATAAAATCTCCATTCCCACTCCACTCTGGGGAAAGTTACTGCAAAATCCCCATTTCCTCCCAATCAGCTGGGACTTGGGAGGCAGAGAATAGATGGGGGCAGGGTCAGCCAGAATTTTTACTACTGATTCTCCGAACTACTCAAAATTTCCACTACTAGTTCTCCAGAATTGATCAGAACCTGCTGAAACCCACCTCTGGACCTCATGTATGAAAGCATGTACTCTTAATACTAGAGATACCCTGTACCTTAAAATGGGTATTACTTTCTTTTCATTGCTGTTAGTGATTATTGCTGTTCTTACATTTAGTTATAAAGATGGCTTTTTGGGTTAATGGCTTATTGGACATAAAATGAAAATATTCTCTACTATCCTGATGTATGCCAGCAGATAAAACAGCATTTTACCCCATGGGTTAGTTTAGTCTCCTTTTTTATTTGATCATATTTGATTGGCAATATGTTCACAATCTGTCTGTCTCTTTTCATGTGTTAGCTTTTAGTTTTAATAGTTAGGTTTAATGTTTGGCTTTCTCCAAATTAGTATTTTATACACATTTGATGCAAGCAGGCATAGCTTTACAGATGTGGGCTGAAACTGCAGCATGGCTCACTTTATTTAGACAGGCAATGGATAGTCTTGGAGGACTGCAAGTATTAGTATACTTTGCTTGACTAGCAAGTCACTGTAACAATAAATCCACTGGGATAGGTTTGCGGTAGATTTGTGACACCATATTAAAAGGTTAAATATATTAAATATTAAAGTACATTAAAAGGTGCCTATCACTCTCCCTCTCCCACTCTCTCTCAAGAGCAGCTATGGATCTCTATGGGTCTCTCTGATCATTGTATGATTCATCTCATCCCCGCCTATAGATAGAAACTTGAAACCGCAAAACCTGTGGTCAAAATAGTAAAGTCTTGGACTGAAGTGGCAAAATGCTTTAATATTATCCCAGTCCCCAAGAAACCATCAGGGAACTGAAGGACTTCAGACCAGTCACTCTGACATCTTTAGTTACAGTATGAAGAGCTTTAAGATGCCAATGTTGGCCCACTTAAAAATCATCATGGATTCGCTGTTAGATCCCTTGCAGTTTGCCTACCGAAAAAATACATTGGTGGATGATGCTGTCAATATGGTATTGCACTATATCTTGCAACATCTTAATCCCCAGTGACCTATGCATGGGTCCTTGTTGATTTCAGTTTGGCTTTCAATACCATCATTTCAGAAACTCTAAACTGATTCAGTTAGCTGTGCCTGTCCATACTTATAGGTGGATTACTAGTTTTTTGACAGGGAGGAAGCAATAAATGAAGGTAGGGAAAATCACATTGAGCACCCAACAATTAGCACAGGTGCTCCGCAGAGCTGTGTGCTCTCTCCATTGCTGTTGTCTCTCTATACCAATGACTGCATCTCTAAGGATCCTTGTGTTGAAGTAGTGAAGTTTGTCGATAATACAACAGTCATTGGTCTCATTTGAGGTGGTGATGAGTCTGCATATATAGACTGGAGGTTGAACAACTGGCCCTGTGGTGCAGCTGGAACAATCTGGAGCTGAACACACTTAAAACTATAAAGATGAGTGTGGATTTTAGGAGGAATCCTTGTATTCTACCACTACCATTCAACATTAGAACCATCATTAAAAAAAGCACAACAAAGAATGTTGTTCCTACATCAACTCAGGAAGTTCAGACTGCCCCAGGAGCTCCTGATCCAGCTTTAAAGAGGAATTATTGAGTTTGTCATTTGTACTTCCATATCTGTATGGTTTGGTGCAGCAACTAAGAGGACAGGTTCAGATTCCAACGGATAGTTATGACTGTAGAAAAACCAATTTCAACCAGCCTGCCTTCCATAGAAGTCCGGTATGTTGCATGGGTCAGAAGGAGGATTGAGAAGATAACTACAGACCCTTCACATCTTGGACATAATTTGTTTCAACTCCTCCCTTCAGGATGCCACTATAGGGCATTACATGCCAAAACAACTAGACATAGGGAGATTTTTTCCCTTGTGCCACCACTCTGCTGAACACCTAATCCTTACAGTACTATCTTATATCTAAGTATATTTATCCATGTTGTATGGCTATAATAGTATTATTATCCTTCTCATCTTCTCTACTACCCCATTATTGGTGTCATTGTTGTGATTATTATTACCTTGTTGTTTTTCATGTATACTGAGAGCTTCTGTATCAGAGACAAATCTTTGTGTGTCTAATCACACTTGGCCAAATAAAGTATTCTATTCTATATTCATGTAATGTATTGGAAGCATTTCTCTAAAACGCCAGAAAATGGAGAAACTGGTAAAGGAGTTGCTTAGAAGTTACTAGGTTACTTAATAGGTATTTATTGGTAATTTTCTGTTTTGGGTGCCTGGTATGATTTGCTTTCAGTTTAATTCATTGGTTGCTATAATCTTGAATAAACTTTTGAACACTCATGGGTCTTTTTCTGAATCTGAATATACAGGTGATTAAATCTGCTAGAGTTATGAAGAAAGCGGTGGGCCATCTTATCCCATTCATGGAGAAAGAAAGAGAAGAATTACGTGCGTTGTCTGGTAGCACGGAGGAAGATGTGAGTTTGCAGCTTCAATTAATTTTCGTTGCAGTTGTGTTATAGATTTTTGTGTGGGTCAGGAATTCATGGCAGCAACTTCTGCAATAAATAGATCCTCTTACATGAGCTCTCAGTCACAGAAATGGGCAGCTCATCAGAAAACATAAAGTTATCCATTTGATATGTTGCCAATAAAACAAACAGCAGTAGTATTCTACATAAGGATCCATAGTCATAAAGTTGGTACTTCATTGGATGAATGTTCAACAGACAAAAAAAAAATTAACAGTAGCAAGAACAGTTTTTGCCTCTCTCTGTTGAGCTGTGTTTTTCACGTTACAAGCTAATTTTGGGGATTGCCTACAATCTCATATAGCCTCACTTCAAAATATTGTTTTTGAGCAAAAAGTTATGGAGCAAAGGGGTGCTAGTTATTACTAGAGAGTCCCAGCAGGGATTAATCAGACCCTTTAGGATTGATGTCACTAAATGCATTAGTAAGTCCGTGCCAATCCTATTATTGTCTTTATTGGCATTTTTCTTTTTTTTAAATCTGCACTGTTCTTGTTTTAAAAGCATTTTGTGGTTTGATGTATGACAACAATACAGTTTTGAAGTTGAAAAATGGATTCTGGAGAAATGCAAATTAGTCTGGGAGGTGTGAATCAGATTGGTTCACTTCCAAAGGCAGAGCAAACAAAATCCTTGGATTTCCATGCTCTGCAGCCTCTTGTCTTAGGAAGCATCTGTCAAGCTAATGTATAGTTGCTCATTGGAAGCAGTCGTGAGGCTGGAAGAAACCTGATGCTTTGTGCTGTAGCAGATTTCTTTCATTCCTAACAGGCTTGAAAAAAATAAAATAACAGCAGTTGTTCTTGTAGTTCAAATTGTTGCGAAGGCTGAGTTGATTTAAGAACAAATTGTGAATTTTATGCTGTCTTTGGCATTTGGGAAGGGAGTAAAATGAGGTAAAGCAAAATGCTGAGTGAGAAACACAACAATCAAGAAGCTTACTCGCTTTAAGATGTATTTATTTAGCAGCCACATGTTTATTTAAAAAGGGGGAAGTGTGTTCTGAATCAGTATGGAATTAGGCCAGTCCTGTATTATTACTCGCTAATAGTTAGTATATGCTAGTCTTTTGGAAATGCTAAATGCTGCTATTCTAGTGTGTGTGGGAATCTGCTGACCTCCGAATATGAATTTTATCATTGGAATGTTTGCTGCTGTCCTATCTCAAAATGAGGTGCATATCTCCTGGCTTAGAAGCTCTCATGAGTGCAGTTACCTCTCAGAATACTTGCTGCAGTGCCAGAAGAACAGCAAATATAGAGCACTGGTTATTATCTTTCAGAATGGATGGCTTTGCTGTAGGCTTGTGCCAGGACTGAAGAGGAAAGCTATTTAGTCCTCTTCCCAATTAGTCTGCTTCAAATCATTTAATGTTAAAAATCACCTTGTTTTTATCCCGAAGATGTCTTAAAAATAAATATATGCACTGGTCTACATTGCAACCTAGTCTGAGCTTAGCCCATTCCTCCCTCCCTCTTCCCATTCCCATCAGTTTTAGGATTCCCCTAGCAATTAGGCCTGTGATTATTGTTTGACCATTCCACTGTGACTGTTTTTTTCCTGGCTTGATTAAATGAGCGTGCCCTTCAGCGCCAGTCATGCAGGTTTTCATGAGTGTAATGCATAATTATGCTGAACCTTGGCATAGTCTGGATGTTCATTTTCCCCAAATTCTGTTACATTTTAAGAAGACAGAAAGAGTTAAGCATTATAGTAACAAAGAAACCCTCAGGCATCAAAGCTTTTGTTTACATTAATGATGGATAATAACAAGGGGTATTAAGGTTGCCAGCAGAGGCATCTGTAAGGGAAGATAACAGCTTCAAGATGGCAGTCAGGACTGAAGTCTTAATATGTTTACGTTTATGTGATGTATGCAACAGCTATTTAAAATGAGCAGAGCTTTGCGAGCCTGGTTGTGCATGCCTGCTGTATGCTTTTGATTTCTCCCTCTGGATGCCTCTGGGTTACATACCTGTTTGTTTGGAAAATGAGCTATGCTGTAATCAAGATAAATATGGGGTGGGGGAGGGTACAGCCTTAAAGAGCCATAGTTATACAGACATGGTGGCTTTTTTCATGAATCTCCCCCCAGAATTCCTACCTGTTTGAACGCAAGGGCTCCATTTGAGAAAAACATGCCAATATTAACAAAATATGGTATGCTAAAAGAAGCAAAGATTTATATGTGTGCCTCTGTTTCTTTTTTAAAACTATCTGCCCAGCACTTATTGTTTTTCATGAATAAGAAGAAACAAATTTAAAACCATGGATACGCCACTATCATGTATAGATAAATGAAATGCTTTTGGTTTTAAAAATTAATAAAGAATAGAATAGAATTCTTTATTGGCCAAGTGTGATTGGACAACAAGGAATTTGTCTTGGTGCATACGCTCTCAGTGTACATAAAAGAAAAGATACGTTCATCAAGAATCATAAGGTACAACACTTAATGATAGTCATAGGGAAACAGTCAATATAAATCTTAAGGATACCAGCAACAAGGTTACAGTCATACAGTCATAAGTGGGAGGAGATGAATGATAGGAACGATGAGAAGATTAATAGTAATGTGTAAACTATAATGTGTAAACATTGATATGAAAGTATTCACTGAAGAAATCAGTAGAGGATCCTAGAAGTAGGGACTCCAGGAGAGAAAATGTTAAGGCTGCTTGCTTCCATTATGGCTAAGAATTTAGGGAGTTGCGGTTCCAGCATATTTGGAAAGCACCAGGTTGGAGAAGACTGTGCTACAATGTTCTGATCTACTTCTTTTTATTGAATAACAGTCATGTGTGCTGCTCATAGATCCCTGTTTACAAATGGTTCCTTGGGGAATGTTCTGTTATTTTGACAAAAGTAATTTTTTAAAAGACCCCTGAGTTTTGTATTCAGAAAGGCTGACTCCCACAGCGATAATATTGTTAAATTTTATTCTCATAAGGGTCAAATTAATGGATTGAAGAAACAACCGTATTTTTCATTTTGTGGTCTGTGAGTTTCAGCAAACTGCCTAAGATGCAGTGTGATTCCTTGCATCTTAGGGGAAAGATTTTGGAATGTATTTATATATGATACTCTGAACTACAGTGCTGGAGAAAAGTCCTGCAAGTCCCGTGGACTGCAAGGCGATCAAACCAGTCAGTCCTAGAGGAGATCAACCCTGACTGATCTTTAGAAGACCAGATCCTGAAGATGAAACTGAAATACTTTGGCCACCTAATGAGAAGGTGGCCACTCACTGGAGAAGAGCCTAATGTTGGGAAAGATTGAGGGCAAAAGTAGAAGGGGACGACAGAGAATGAGGTGACTGGATGGAGTCACTGAAGCAGTAGGCGTGAACTTAAATGGACTCCAGAGGATGATAGAGGACAGGAAGGCCTGGAGGAATGTTGTCTATGGGGTCGCGATGGGTCGGACACGACTTCGCAACTAACAACAAAAAAATGATGCTCTTAGTTCTCATTTCTGTCTTAATCAAGGACAATTAGGTTGAGACATAAAGACAAACCTAAGATGACACATTATGGTTGGTGAGCATTTCAGTCCAAAATTTTCAAGTCTAATCAGTCTGGAGTTGACAATCTGCTATTCTTATGATGGTTTGCATTATAATTTTACAGTCTTTATCATGTATTGTGATTGAAATGGTGGGAGTCACAGTCATAAACCAAATTAAGTGGCATACAGTTTGTCTACATCTTCTCTAACTACTAACCAAGAATTCCCCTGTTTTTTGTTTCTGTGGACAATATATTTACAAAATGATGGTTGTGGCGGCATGATAGTAAGAACATGGATGCCATAACCAAATGTAGATTGATATTCATTATATCAAAGAGTTGAAAGAAAAGATAGGGTCTTAAAGTAGCAGAAATATTCCTATTTTTATTTTTAATCACACTAAGAAAGATTATTTCTCACCCAAACTTCGTAGCCCAGCTCAAATAAATACCATGCCATGTACAGATAATTTGAAATCTGTTGTCTGTAATCAATCATTCACTTATTCCTTTTCTTTACTTCTGTTCCAAGTCAGTTTCACAGACACTCCTCCTCTCACTTTTGGTCTTCATTCACTGTGGACAAGGGAGAGAACCTGTCCAAACGTTCCGTGGTGCCCAGTCCTGCAAGCTAGGGCCAAGGACATCATTAGAAAACAGGCCGCCTTTGAGGTGGAAGACTCATTTCCTTAGCTTTTGGTAATGGAGAGGAAGAGAAAAGATTACTATTTGGGAGGAGGAGAGTCCTCTTTACTGTCATAGTCAAAGGAGGTGGGACTATAATCCTCTCTACCTAGGCTAATTGTTGTGCTCACCTTTTCGTCACAATTATACTCTTTTCATTTCAGAAGCAATTCTTCTGCTCCTGTAAGGGTCAGTACCTGCTCTTTCATATATCCAGGTCCACTTAGTTCTCCAAGCTTTCCCTTTTAACCATTACATCATACCGATGTTTCAATAAGGCAATCATTCATATGATAGGAATTGTTCAGAAATGAAATCTACATAAATTCTGAAAATGGCGTAACTTTTGCAGGATCCTTATCAAGGCACTATTGTGTTAGCTACTGTGAAAGGTGATGTCCACGATATCGGCAAGAACATTGTAGGAGTAGTTCTGGGCTGCAATAATTTCAGGTAATGAGACTCGACCTTGTGATCTTGCACATACTTCCCTGTACTGTAATTAGTTGGCAGGCTAGAAATATCTCCTGCAAGTGGGACATTTAATAATTTGGCTAAAGTGCTAGCTTTCTGAGGGCACTTTAGATTGTTCTAATCAATATTTATTATATATGTTTATTTATATCATTTAAAAAGTACCAAGTCTAAAAACCAGGTGGTATATATAAAATTTATCTGTTCACACAGGAAAAGATTTAGTAAAGGCTGATATAGTATACAGGAGACCTGAGTATCCCAGGGTAATATGGAGTGGTTTGTCCTGATTGTTGCTATTGGGGAGGGAGGGCAGTGAGGGTTTGTTGGGTTTTGTATTTTGGGTTTTATTTCTGTAAGCCAACCCAAGTCATTGTGAGTGAGTTAGGCAGACATATATTTTTTCTTTGTAAATATATTAAACTTGCATGAATCTCTACAAAATACTGTGTACTGTAATAAAAACATGGGCCAGTTAACTGTTCCATTGCCACAAAGGCAGAAGATTTTGGCCTCAAGTATTTGAAACTTAGTCTCAAGAACTCTTTGGGATAAATTATGAAAGTGTATAGGGTAGCATAAAAGCTCTGCAGAAACTTGATCAAATACATGATTGAACTTGAAACTGTTCAATTTCTGCCTAACTGAGCATATTCAGATAGATTTTTAATCTGGGAATTTTTGTTTGGACATTGGGTAGCCAATTCATAAGTCAAAGTCCTCAGGATTTGCAATATGGCAAGCTATCTTGAAATGCTTGGTAGCATACTGCCCAAGAAGTTCATTTCTCAATTATCTGTTCTTCTTAAATAAGAAATTTCAACCTGAGCTACAAATATTTTCCTTTATTGGTAAGTAAGAAGTCACTGGACTTGATAGAAAGTGTAACTCAAGCAAGTGCGGTAATAACTAAGAATGGGGCAGTTATTGTATAAGAAGGCTCAGGTATAAGGGAAGATTACAAGCCAAATGTTGTTCTCTTGAGCTTCCTCACAGGATGATTGATTTTTTTTGTGGACTATTAACAGACATGGATTAATTGAGCATATGTACAAATTGATTAACAAACTGCCATTTCCTTCCCCAGAGTTATTGATTTGGGAGTTATGACGCCATGTGACAAGATACTTAAAGCTGCTCTTGAAAACAAAGCAGGTACTCACAACTTTGATTTGTATTTGTCCAGTTTTGTGGAGTTTCAAGAATATATTTACATCATGTGAAAATGTGCATCTTCAAATGCTAGTTCTCACTAAAATCATTAAGAGTAAACTAAGGTGATAACTGGTACAATCTTTCTTCTTGAAAACAGAATCCTTAAAATACATTAGGATTTGTCAGAAAAATGGATAAAATTTTGATTTGATATTAAGTAGTCCATTGGCGGTTGTGGTTATTTTGGCTCAACTTCAGTGCAATGATTTACTTTACTATGTAAAAATATAGCCAGTTTATAGAATTCAGATTTATTTATTTAAGGATAGGTTCTATGTTATTCAAAAGTATTCAAATATTTTTTCATTTTTAAAATGACTGGAAGAATAAAATTATAATTATCCGGTGTTGAAAAGATGACAGTGTTGTATTCACCACAGATGTTTGAGATATTTAGAAATTCTAATCCTACCTATTTCACACAAGTTGAATATCCAGGGTGATAACTCTAGTTGCAGAAAGTTAGGAGAAAGTTCTAAATCAGATCCATGGCTTCATTTTAACAACTGAATGGCATTTTACCTCAAAGTTTAACATAGATTCTGAAATCATAGAGAAAATGTTGGAAATATTTGACTATTTATATTTAAATTAGATATAATTGGCTTGTCTGGTCTTATCACTCCATCTTTGGATGAGATGATATTTGTTGCCAAAGAAATGGAAAGACTAGAAATAAGGATCCCTTTGCTGATTGGAGGAGCAACTACTTCAAAGTAAGTTAGGTTTTTTTTGCTATGGGCAGAGGATGTTGACCTAAATACATAGAATTGCTTATGTAAAAAAAATATGATTTCCAAAATTAACTGTTTTATATTCCTTTTAGATTATTTTAATCAATATTTATTAGATATGTTTATTTATACCATTTTTATACCATTTTAAATGTACCAAATCTAAAGATCAAGTGCCTGAATCCTAATTTAAGTTTCAAAGAAGTTATTGATTTCCTCACTGAAAAAGAGATGTATGAAACTGATTTATTTTTTGTACAAGTACACATTTGGTTTAGCAAAAATGAACTTAGTTTTGCAACATTGAGAATCAAGCCATACGTGGTTTGCATTAACTAAATTTTCATGCAAAGGTCCCAGGAGAATTGTAATACGTCATAGATTGAAGATAAAAAATGTAATGGGATGTGAAAACCTAAAATATAAGAATTATTTCAAACTACTTCTTCTAGTTATAGATGGCTGTTTTAACAGCAGTCGATAATTAAGTATCTGATTTTGTTATGAGATGTGTGATGTAAATTTGAACGATTGTGTAGTGAGAATTACCTTTGCAACACTGAAAATGAAATCATAGTTTTTAAAATATGTAAAACTGGCATTCTGGGGCGTTTGAGAAGAGAATCTGGGAGATTCAGAGAATTGTAAAATTAGAAGACACCTAAGATGGTGCTCAGGCAGGCAGTATTTATTTGAGAAATATAGCCGCTTAGATATTGATTAGTTTCCATATTATGTTAGAACTTGTTGAAAATAAAAGGATTTTGCAGATATATATATATATATATATATATATATATATATATATATATATATATATATATATATATATATATATATATATATATATGATTTATTTCTCTGACTCTTTGTGATATGCAAGTTGGCTGTCATTTCCTTAAAGGAGAAGTAGAATTTGCCAAGGAGTTACAGATTTCCTATCAGAATATAATTATATTTGTACATTAAGATGTTTTTTTATTGTTCCTTCATATGGTTATTGTTTTCTTAGGTTTCCTTTTATGTTATTACAGAACTCATACAGCTGTAAAAATTGCTCCACGGTATAGTGCTCCTGTCATTCATGTCCTGGATGCCTCCAAAAGTGTGGTGGTTGTAAGTTGTGATAAGATTTCTATCTGAAGATTTATACCAGACTGCTCTAATCTGGTACATCCCAGAAGTATTAAGATTATAACTGTCAGCCGTCTTGGCTATGTTAATTGGTAATTCTGAAAATTGTAATTCCCTAAATCTGTAATAAGTAAATACTCTCATGAAGCAATAGTCCAAATGAACATGCGTAGTAACTACCCTAGTTTCAGATCTCTGTCTTTTTTTTCCTAGACATAGGTTGCTAAAATATTGTTGGATTTTAACCTGACGGACTCTGATTACTGTTCAACAACCTTTACGCATAGAAAATCCTGTGAGGAGTGATCTCAATTTCTTTCCATTTCTATAGTATTTTACTCTTGTTTGCTTCAGCTGGTTTATTTGGATAACTTGCTTTTCATTTTGGTCATTCAACAGTTTTTCATTCGTACAGAAACCTTATTCCAAATATCCTAAAAGATTTTTGATGAAAACCCACCTCCTTGTAAATGTTCATGAAGTTCCTTTTGAACTTTGCAGTATGAACTTTGATTTGTTGAATTCCTTTTTCTTCATTTTGGACCTTAAGAAAAAAAAAACCCTCTTCCTTGGTTATATAATCAGGTAAAAAAACCGGATTTTTTTTTAACATTCAAGAAAGTTAAGGACAGAATTTATTAGACTCTTGTATTGCTTCTTCAGCACCGATTGACTTTAAGCAGTGTCTCAGTCCATATTAGCCTGTCTCTTGCATAGTTGAAGGGACTGGTTTAAGAGATGGGTATTTTCACATTGCTGTCTGACATTAAAATAATACTTTTCAGTGAGATCATGTTTTTTCTAATTCAAATCCTTCCCTTTGGACTGCGTAGCTCTAAGCGTATGAAGTATATGTGGTCAGATGTGAATCTTCTTAAGGCCGCAGGGCAACTAGTGGGAGGGAATAGGAGGAAATCCTTAACCATCAATTCCAGGGCAAAACTCTGCCTCTCATCAGGATTTCATCCATTTAAGGAAATAGTCAACCTTCATTTCATCCAGGAATGAAGGGAAAATCTTCCTCATCATCTTCTCATTTCAGACCTGCTTTCTTAACTAATTCATTTTTTCCCCATATTTGAAGTCTGCAGGTAAGGTCTTCAGTACATTCATTTGGCATCCTTTTGGTGGAAATAGCACTCGTATGAAAATATGACGTATCTATTAGGAATTCAGTGATTTTTACAAAATAAGTTAAGGTAGTTACTACATATGTTCTTTTGGAGTGTCACCTCATTAGGGTATGTAAGTTCTCAAAAGAGAGAATTTGAAAAATAATGGATAGCATGTCTCAATGACAGATTTAACCTTCATGTTGTATTTGTTACAGTGCTCTCAGCTTTTAGATGAAAGTCTAAAAGATGACTTTTTTGAAGAAATACGAGAAGAGTATGAAGACATTCGGCAGGATCATTATGACTCACTTAAGGTAAATAGTGGTAAAACTACTTTTTAATATCACAGGAGCATTGTGTAGAGTTACATGCGGGGTGAAATCTAGCAGGTTCTGACACGTTCTGGAGAACTGGTAGCGGAAATTTTGAGTAGTTCGGAGAACCGGCAAATACCACCTCTGGCTGGCCCCAGAGTGGAGATTTTGCAATATCCTTCCCCCAGGAGTGGGGGGAGGGAAGGGGATTTTGCAGTATCCTTCTCCTGGAGTGGGGTGGGAATGGAGATTTTGCAGTATCCTTCCCCTGCCACGCCCACCAAGCCACACCACGCCACACCCATAGAACCGGTAGTAAAAAAAATTGAATTTCACCACTGGTCAAATGTCTCCCAGAAGCCCATTAGATCTTCACCTCTGCTCCTGTCTCCTGTTTTGTGTTAGCAACTTGCTAGTTCAAGATGCTATCATTTATCTTTCAGGGGACATCTTATCTAATATCCTCCCTCAAACCCCTAATTTGTGACTGAGGGATATGGTCACAATCACCTTACTGGTGATTGAAAGGTCAAATGGCAAAACATGAAAATAATTTCAGTAACACTATTTCCTGTTTCTTTGTCCAGATTCTTTTTTTCCTGAAATTTCAGATTTTAATCTGAAATTGTGGAAAACTCTTAGACCAGTGTTTTTTCAAATCTTCTCTTCCAGTTTCTTCCTGTTTCCTTCTTGAATTCCGCCTTTGTTTTTAAGAGGACTCATATTTCTTTTCTTTTTTTAAAACTCTACCAGATGGTGGGACTGATGGGTTTGAATCTGTATAAAAGGGAGTATCTCTTCCATTCTTCCTAGTGAAGATGGAGATTCTTAATCTACAGTCTACACCTGGATATATTTATTGGGAATCTCTTGAGTTTCTTAAAAATTTATTTATAATTAATTTATTTGATTTATATAGCTTATCGATTCACTTTTATGTGACTCTAGGAAAAAGTTTTCTTCCTGCTGACAAGGGTGCCTTCCAGGCTTGTATTAATTATTGCTAGCTCCATTTGCTTTCTTTTATCTAAATAAATTAAGTGCTAGATTTAAACCACACAGTACTAATCTCTAGATTTTTTCCCCCCTATATATAGGAAAGAAAATACTTGTCTTTAGAGCAAGCAAGAAATAAACGCTTCTATTATGACTGGAAAACTGAGACTAAACCAGGTTAAGTTTTTAAACTGTTTTCTGCTTTGCCAAAATAAAGATATGTAGAATCCTTAGTGCTCTCTGTGTCAGGGTTCCAAGGAACACCAGGGAAAATAGTCTTCCCCAGTTTTGGAAGACAATTTTCTTTTTTGCTTCTTAACTGCCACTCTGAGCTTGGTTGTTTTCTTCAGTGCTAGAAGGTACTGAGCTACAGGAACACAGGCATTTTTGGAAAAAAAAACTCCATAGTGAATTGAAATTGGATTTCAGTATTTATAACTTAATGAAAATTAATTTGTAAATAATTTTTCTCCCAGAAATTCAATTGGTTACCATATCATTCTCTTTATTTTTAAGAGTCTCTACTTTTTCAAAGAATTACTTGGAGAACTGTTATAAATTGCTCTCTTGCCTCTCTAGTTAATTAATTTTATTTTAATTTAAAATTAATATATTAAATTTAAACTACTTTTAAAATATATAAGAATTAATAGGGCTGTTTAAATAAAGATTGGCCGGTTGCTTTTCTTAAGCAATATAGTTTGTCTTATGGATTTCTGTAGGATTTCAGCAAGAATTGGCCCAACCAATCAGTGCCAACAGAGAGAAAACGTTATTCCTAACATATTTGATGAGAGTTCGGATTGCTGAGCCCAGAAGGTGCTGCTCTCAGTGATAGTGCTGGCCTTGTGGAATGGCCTCCCACAATAGCTCCCAAGTTGAGATCAGGCTAGCCCCCAAAACTTTTAAAGATGGAGTTGTTTTGAGAAGCCTTTCCCTGATGTTATCACATCATCTTTAACATCTGTTTTTATAATTTGTATTTTTAAGTGTGGGTGTTTATACTGTTTTTATGGAATTTTTACAGTGAATATTTTATTGGTTTTACATTCTCTGTAAGAGTCATTTGATTGCAGGATAAAAATGTGATTCTTACTTGATCCTTATTTACTTACTTACTGATAAAAAATACTTAGTTAATCAATCAATCTGCTATTAGTTAATCAATCAATCAATCTGCTATGCTTATTGCTAGTGCTTTTAAAGAGTATATAGAATAATTGTGATTCCCAAAACATCAAGAAAAGGTCATATGAAAAGAATTCTTGATCTGTGCCTGCCTTATCTGAAGTAAGAAGCAAATAGGTTAAAACTGCTATATGGAATTTTTGTGGAGAATTATAAACAGCTCCCATGAATCAGCTCTATATTCTCTGAACAGTTAATTGCAAAGTTGACACAAGGAATCCAGATTAAATCATCCCTCACAGATGAAAGGCACCACAGCTTTAGTAACCAAGGGATTTGTAAATTCATGATTTCCCATATACAACAGCTTACTATTTCTGTTATTTCTTTTTTGCCATCTCATGCTGCAGAAAAACCATACATATATTCTTGTTATTTTCCAGCTGGTTAGTTCATGGGAAATAAATGTATAATCAATAGCAGTCCTGTTTGTTGGATTCATTGATGTTTCCTGCATTCAGTAGGGTCCAAAGACACAGCCTTGGCTAACTGAAGTTAAGCATATGATAATCCTTCAGCATTAAATGTTTGTACTAAAAGCATATTAAAATAGAGTCTGTTGTAAAAAACATATGTTGAAGTACAAAATTTCTGTGTTGAATTTTCATAGTTAAACCACAATTCCTTAGCACCAGAGTTTTTGAAGATTATGACTTACAGAAGCTGGTGGATTATATTGACTGGAAACCATTTTTTGATGTCTGGCAGCTTAGAGGCAGATATCCCAACCGGGGATTCCCTAAAATCTTCAATGATAAAGTAGTGGGTGAGTAAGCACAATAGCATTTTCTCTAATGGAGGATGTAAAAACTAGGTTAATTATTATTTAAAATGCTTGTAGTTGTGTAAACATGCAAAGGAATTAGTGATGCAGATGAGATGCAAATAGATTTATCATCCATAAAACAATTATGTAACTGGTAAATTCATGATGTCTTTATCTTGGCATACAGTGAACACAACTAATTCCATTAATCCAACTTTCGTTTTTGAAAGGCTTTTGATTAGCCATTCATTAAAGCATTTTCTTCTGCCATGGCAAGATATTATTTTGGGCCACCTGTAATCAGTGTGTGGATAGAGAAGATTTACAAGATTGTTTATATTTTCCTAATTTAATAAGAGAAAATTGTATGTTTAGATACTATCACTAGGGAATGTGCAAACATTCATATGCTTTTTATGAAATACTTATTTTCATCCAAATGCCGGCAGTAAATCTCACAGTAAAACTGTTGATAGCAATTGAGCCATTGAAGAGATATGATAAGGGGAACAAAGTCAGTGATTTTAAGGTTGCAGGTAAAAAAAAAAAAATCCAAACTTTGATTACTTTTTTAAAAAATTCTGTGAGTTTATTTTAAGTTTTGATGACTCGGCTGACACATCATGGTAAACCATAATATGATTTGTTTAGGTTTAGTTTGTATTATGTGTGAACCCAACCATTGTAGTTTATTCAAAATGATTTATCCAGCCATTCTTACCATTTTTTCTCCTTTTTTAGGAGAAGAGGCAAAAAAAGTTTACAATGAAGCTCAAAACCTGCTGAAAAGTTTGATTACAGAAAATAAGCTTAAAGCCAAAGGTCTGATTGGGTTTTGGCCAGCTCGAAGCATTAAAGATGACATTTACTTATATGATACAGAAGAGGAGCTACAAAATGTGGAACCAATAGCTAAGTTCTATGGTTTACGACAACAGGTGTGGCTTGATGATATTCTTTTCAAATGAAATGTTACTTTTTTTCAGATTGTGAGCTTGAACTAATCTTTTATGCATATCCTAATTATGATTTGTGATTATGTAGACAAGAGAAAGCAAGTTGGGATCCACAGATGTTTTGTAGAAAATTCCTAAATCTCAGCCTCTAGAATGGTTTCTCAAGAAGTATAAGATAGAAATATTTGGAGCGGATAAGATTGGTTGCCTCTGAGAGTCACAAACTACACACTCATTTTTTATTGTTTTATTTAAAGCATGCCTGCCTGATTGTTTCCTTGCATCTTTGAGATGTGAAAACCTCACTTTTAATGTATTTTACCAACTTTAAAGCATTGTTTTTAATCTGAAAAACATATACAACTTTGCAGCTAAACAACTTGCAAATATAACCTATTATGCAGCCAATGTATTTTAAGTCAAATGATCTGTCTTTTCCTCTATATCTCCATAAAAGTCTTTGCCACTATATTAAACTTGCTTGTTTGAGATATAATAATGGAACCTCCTACCTTGTCTTTAAAATTAGTTAAAAATGTAAGAGTTATATAAGAAGCTAAAGAAAAGATGATTGCATTTATGTAATAAACCTTCACAGTATGTGTGTATGTGTGTGTAATGTGGAGATAATTGTCTTTAAAAGTTAGCAAAATCATAATGATGTATGCTGTAAGCTTATGAAAAAGTATAACAGTAGATTAAAACAATGACATTTCACAAAGAAGGGAACTGTAGTACTTGGATTTTGGATCCTTATTGGAAATGCTGCACAAAAAACTTGGAAAATGAATCTCTGGAGATTCTAAATATATTTACATTTTTGAAAGATAATCTCCAACACATCCAATGAGGTGACCTCACCTCACTTTCTGAGCAATTGGTTCTTATGTAGAATTATTCTTATTGCAAGGATATTTTTTTAATGTTCTGACAGAATCTGCCTTGCTGTAATACAAGCCCATTATTTTATGTCTTGTACAATAAGAAACGTGTCTTCACTATTCCTGTGACATTCAGGAATTTGAAGAGTGTTATGCTCTTAGTATATTTCCAATCTCTGCAAAATCTCTTCACTGGAGTTATTTTCTAGTCCATGACCATCCATGTTGCGCAGTTTGAATCCTCCTTAAAATTGTGCCTTCCTGAATCAGATACTGTAATCAAGGTGGGATCTAACCAATATGAAATTGAACTTTCTGTACTTGAAATTACATTTGCCATGCAGATATGTCACTGACTTAGTTTGGAATTAATATGAATAGCATGAAAGGAAAACATTGTGATTATTAGTGCCTTCCCTCTCCCACAAATGTCTACCTATTACTATAGATTGGGAGAATCACTGTGTATCTTGTTGTCCTGTATTATAGTTAGGTCTTTTATATTTAACATTTTGCCCAATTTATCATTGTAGGTTGAAAAAGACTCTGGTTCCACAGATCCCTATTATTGCCTGTCTGATTTTATATCCCCCCTGGACTCTGGTGTTTCTGACTATTTGGGGTTCTTTGCCGTGGCATGCTTTGGAGTAGATGAGCTATGTAAAGAATATGAAAAACAGTCAGATGACTATAGTATTATAATGGTGAAAGCACTAGCAGATCGGTTAGCAGAGGTAATATATTGTAGTTTTGTTTTTTAAATGATTCTACTTATTTTAATTCATGTATTGGAAGGGAGGGGAGAAGGGAAGGGAAGGAAGGACCAAGCTGCTTTTTTTGGAAGTAGAAGACTATTATCTGTATAGCAAATGTATTGTGATAACTTACATAATGTTTTATCCAATGATGTCATTTACGATAGAGGTCTTATTGATTCTTTGAAAACCTCCATCAGCAAATGAAAGAATGAATCAATTTTTATTGTTTATTTTTTCCTGTATTCACCAAATCTGCTTCAGAGGGGAAGGGAATCCTGTAGATCATAAGCAGGAGGCATGGGAATTTGAAATAAATGTTTTGCTTTTATGGGTGCAAGTGTGGGAAATCAATGGATCAATTAAAATGTCCTTCTAGCACAGCAATGAACTTAGAGTAAATGCAGAGATATTTGGCAATGACAAACAGGCAATGACAAACAATTTTTACCAAAAATACCAAGAAAGCTGCTTAGATTTCTCTGAGTAATCACCAAGAGTCTGTGTAGTCACCAGGAGGACTGAGTTGAAAGCATCACACAGTAATAAATTAGGTACTTGGACAAAGCATCATTAAAGTTAGACTTGCTTTTGTTTATTTTTAAGGCATTTGCAGAAGAACTTCATGAACGAGTTCGGAAAGAATTCTGGGCTTATTGTAAAAATGAACAGTTGGAATTTTCAGATTTGCGTAAGATAAGATATGATGGCATTCGCCCAGCACCTGGTTACCCATGTCAACCTGACCACACAGAAAAAATCACTATGTGGAGACTTGCGAATATTGAGGAAGCTACAGGTATCTTTCAAAGTTTGGTTAGGAAGTTCTGTTTTAAAATATATTTTTGTTTTTTCATATCTGTTCTGCATTTTGAAATTGGTGAGGGGTGATATTATAAATGCTCTTTTTCATTTTTATTGTCTTCCTTTTATGACTGAGATGTTTATAACGATGAGAGGATCCCCATTATGTTCACCTCCTCTTCAGATTTCCTGAATAAATTGTGCAGGTGGGAGAGAATATGGCCAGGATTGCATGCATGTCCCACCCTCTGTTGACTATTAAATAATCATCTGTTTTTAGTGTATACTTGAAGAAGGCTCCTTCTTTTTCACAAAATCACATTCAGTGTATAGATAATTTGCTAACTGATTGCCCAGCTATAAAATTATAATGGGTGATTTGGACTGGATTTGGCAGGAAATTGAGCTCCCAAAGAGTTTTTCTCCGATATGAGTCAGAGATTCTGCAATTTGGCAATTTTTAAAATCAAAATAGAACCTATCTTCCAAAAGAGCCAACACAATTCCTTTCCTTTGATTCTTACAGGTATTCAGTTAACCGAATCCCTAGCAATGTTCCCTGCCTCAGCAGTATCTGGTCTCTACTTTTCCAATCCGGCTT
The DNA here is from genome assembly GCA_022577455.1 of Arizona elegans. Classification (NCBI taxonomy): domain Eukaryota; kingdom Metazoa; phylum Chordata; class Lepidosauria; order Squamata; family Colubridae; genus Arizona; species Arizona elegans. The sequence goes on from JAKOOJ010000001.1 coordinate 266,888,678, forward strand.
CTAGGTATTTTGCTGTTGGGAAAATATTGAAAGATCAGGTAAGGCCTTCTTGCTGTTACAGAAATTGCATTAAAAGGAGAGAGCTGGAAATGGGAATCATATACAGAAACACGCTAGTTTTGATAACATATCCTTTAGACCAGGTGTCTCCAACCTTGGCAACTTTAAGCCTGGAGGACTTCAACTCCCAGAATTCCCCAGCCAGCAAAGCTGGGCAGGGAGATAAAGGGACAGAGAGTGAGAGAGAGAGAGAGAGAAGGAGGGAGGGAGAGAGAGAAAGAAAGAGAGAGGGGGAGAGAAGGGGGAGGGAGGGAGGGAAAGAAAGGGACAGAGAGTGAGAGAGGGAGGGAGGGAGAGAAAGTGAGAGGAAGATAAAGAGAGGGAGAGAGAGAAAGCTGCCTGGGAAATTCTGGGAGTTGAAGTCCTTCAGGCTTAAAGTTGCCAAGGTTGGAGACCCCTGCTTTAGACCAAGGATCCCCAACCCCAGTCCATGGCCGAATGCAAGCACACAAAACTGCATTTGCACTAGCAGTGTGCACACGAAACCATCTTTTTTCCAACACCACTGCTGCTGCCACTGGCAGTCTCCAGAGCCAGAAAGGTTGGGGACCACTGCTTTAGATTATTCAATATCGTATTTGAGCTCTAAATAATTTATTTTGAGTGCATTAACAGTACCAATAATTCCTGTTAAATATTATAAACCGAACAAATGGCGGACATGGTTTAGAAACCTGTAGTTAAATACCATGTTATATTGCAAACATGGAAGTTGATTATTGATATTAGCAGAAAATTACTAATGTGTTATTTGGATTTAGAATTTTTGAAATCTTAATCTTGATTAAGTTATTTTTGATGCAGTAAGTGTTAGTATTGCTCATTAACAAGGGTTAGTATTGTCATACCAAACATAATTAAAAGTTTTGGAAGTTTATATATTTTTTTAATCTGAAGATTTAAACATAGCTCTGTGACTATGAATGAATGCCACCTTCAATTGTACCACCTCTTACTATATTTGACAGCACAGTATCAGCAGTAGAGTTCTTCAAGTTTTTGGGTTCTGTAATCTCCCAGGACTTGAAATGGACACTTAATGTTAGAACCGCCATTAAAAAGACACAACAAATAATGTTTTTTCTGTGTCAGTTCAGAAAGTATAGACTGCCCCAGAAGCTGTTAATTCAGCTTTAAAAAGGAATTATTGAGTCTGTCATTTGAACTTCTATGACTTGTTTGGTAAAGCAACCAAACAGGACAGTTACAGACTTGAATGGTTAGTTAAAACTGCAGAAAGAACAACTGCATCCAGTTTCCCTTCCATTGAAGACCTATATGTTGTGTGGCTAAGAAGGAGGGCTGAGAAGATATCTACAGACCCCTCACATCCTGGACATAAACTTTTTAAATTCCTCCCCTCAGGACACTGCTATAGGGCATTGCATGCCAAAACAACTAGACATAGGGACAGTTTTTTTCCCTTGTGCCATCACGCTGCTGAACACCTAATCCTCACAATGCTGTCTAGTTTCTATGTATATTTATCCATATAGTATGGCTGTAGTATTATTATTTATTCTTATTATCTTCTTTCCTGTGCCCTCTTATTGGGATGATGATGATGATGATGATGATGATGATGATGATGATGATTCTGTTGCTTTGAATGTTCACTGAGAACTTCTGTACTGGAGACAAACTCCTTGTGTGTCTAATCACACTTAACCGAATAAAGTATTCAATTCAATTCATTTTGAAAGAATAAGATTCAAAAGAGAAGAGAACAATAAACTACCCTTACAAATGTATCACAAAAACTTCTACACTGATCAAGTACACAACTATTACACAACAGAATATAACAATCCAATAGCACAGAAAATAAGCTATGTAAAATCTCTCAGTCAGAAGACACAATGAAAATTCTTTAATTTCACAATAAGCTAACAAATTCAACAATGTCATTTGGTGTAGAGATCGTAGACCAAAAGTGCTAGAGAATTCCTACAGGCAGGTCAGTCTGATGAATTGGTCATTAGCAGGCATGTTGGAAGAAGCTCCGTCTACAAACCATTCAAGAAAGGAAGGAAGCAAAGATCATGGAAAGAGGCAAACAGTCCTGAACACACCCTTCTGCATCACATATTGCAATCAAGCAATATAGCAATAGCATGTAGATTTATATACCTCTTCATAGTGCTTTTACAGACCTCTCTAAGCGGTTTACAGAGTCAGCATATTGCCCCCCCAACAATCTGGGTCCTCATTTTACCCACCTCGGAAGGATGGAAGTCTGAATCAACCTTGAGCTGATGAGATTTGAACTGCCGAACTACAGCTAGCAGTCAGCTGAAGTAGCCTGCAGTACTGCACTCTAACCACTGCGCCAACTTGGCTCAATATGTCACCCAAAAAGTAATCAAGGGAGAAACAATAGCCCAATGATAGAACAAGTTACAGCATATAAACAGCTAGCAAAGTGCAGTCCCTCATGCAACCATGATGTTGCTTAATTTGGTAATGACATGTCTGCAAAAGAGAAGCAAGCTCAGACAACACCAAGAGACAGACAGACAGACAGACAGACAGACAGACAGACGGATGCTAAAGGTGGTACAGTAAGTTGTTTAAGGGGGGATTAGTTTTTCACACTGACTCAGTGCACATTGAATGTCTATATTCATGAAATAAATAAAAGCATAATTTGTTCACTTAGATTCTGCTTATATATCATGGAACCTCCAAGAAACTGTTATAACATTAAATGCCAAAGATAACTGAAAAGTCTGAAGGGGTGCTTTTTCATAGAATTGTAGCAAAATATTTTCTACTCAGAAAAAAAATATGAAATCTAGTTTTCCAGGTATTTTTATTACTGTAAGATCTTAAAGTTAAAATGCTAATTAGTCATCCTCTTGTTTGTTCTATAGGTTGAAGACTATGCCTTAAGAAAAAATATGCCTGTGGCAGAAGTTGAAAAATGGCTTGCACCTATTCTTGGATATGATTCAGAGTAACAAAAAGGGGATTGATTGTTTGGTTGGTAATCAGCTTATATCCATAACAGAAAACATTCATAAGCAGAATAGGGAGGGGATTTGTGTCTGTGTTGGGAGGCAGTATTGCTTCTCCATCTCATACTGTCTAGCAGAGTCCACCAAACTTGTTGAACAAATGTGGGAGAAAACTGCTCTTCCTCATTTTCTGATTAATTTTAAACAAACAAGAAACAGCTGTTCTGTGGGTAACTCTTCAAATGATTATTCAGTGTAGCTATCTGCCACGGGGGGAAAAATAATATCTAATTGTAAAATATTCTGTACACTTTTGGCTACTCTAGAAATGTTGTCCATTTACATGCACGTTACTGTAAGCTATTTAAAATAAATATATATATATATATTTAAATTAAAGATCATTCTAATTGTATTTGGGGGTTTGATGTGTGTATATGAAATATCCTTTGCCTGGGTGTCTAAAGTTCATCTTTTTTAATGGAATGGTTTCACAAAGAAATAAAAGGCAAGATAAAAAAATCAAATACATGAATATTTCATGAAAACTAATGCAAATATTATACTTAATCTGTAATTCACTACTGATACTGTAAACTGTAATATTGTCTTCTGAGAATATAGCCGTTGGACATTGTTTTATAGCCATAAGAAAAAGCTCAGCAACTATTTGCACTGATATGTCCCTCTATTTGGGAGTCTTACTGATATTTAATATAATTGTATGTCTATTTAATAGGTGGTGCCTCTTCTTTCATTTGGAAGAGATGCTTCAGAATGACTTGGGCTATGAATGCAACACTTTTCTGCAATTCATAGCAGTCACCTCTTTTCAGAAATATGATCAGAGAAAAAAGACCTTGCTTTAATGAGATGTATATCAGTTGCCTTTGTGGTGCCCATGTTTTCTGAAATACTTTTTTCCAATTGAATCCCTCAAGCATTGCATAGCTTTAATATTTAATAGCAAATTGGTTCAGAAATTAAAAGGAATGTGAGAGATTAGTAAGTGCCTTGATTCTTAATTCCTTCTTAATATACTGGGATATATGTCTGAATAGTAAAGGAATATGGGGAAAAGGGCCCACGATAGTGTTACCTCCTAGCTTCAGTAGAATATGACATACATTCACATAAACATTTCTAGATGTTACGGAGTTCATATTTGCATATAAGCCTAAGAATATTCTTCAGGTTTCTCCACTTAAATTGTGGTGATTGGAGTTTACAGGATGCCCTCTTGTCATTCCTGTGTTCACGTCTTTTTTCTAAATAACTGCTTATCGATTATTATAATCAATTGTTCATAATAGCTCAATTATTTACTCTTGTAAGCACTGGAAAAATCATGTTCTTTTTGGAAGTTTTATAATATCTGTTTGTAATTATATTCACAGGTGGCTAAGCCTTCTGTTCTGTTACTACAGAAATGTGCTCTGTTATTTCTGTGTTGTGTTACATACCAAGAGCTGCCAAAACATTAGATTGCAGATCTTTAGATTTTTACATGAACAGTACCTTATGCCACTGCCATAAGGAGGTCAGTTTCTTGAAATCTCTATTTTCTTTTGCCATCAAATTGTCTTTTTGCAGGCCTCTGTGATATGTGGATTCTTCATTAGTACTACATGTATTCTGGTATCGATAGAGGACTTAAATTAGTACTGCTAATAATTTCACAATAGGTTTTCATATATTTTATTTTCCCATTTTAATTTGAGGAAAATGTTTATTAATGATAGACTGCAATTCATTTGTAGACTTCGATAGACACTCTCTAGAACCTTGATAAAACCAAATTAGTTTTCAGTCTTAATGAAACAGAAGTATTCATTTAGACAAGAGAAAAGTCTCACATTCTGTAGATCTTAAACAATGAGGTTTATGAATAGATGTAAACTGGGAAGTTTTGAAAAGTCAAGTCCCCCTCAAGAAAAATGCCTGCTGAAATATCACTAATAGTTCCTGTAACACTTTCATCTTACGTAGACACATGCCCCAAATTTTGAGTAAATGAACCATCTGGAAGCCATGTATACTGTTAATTTTCTTCTTTAGATTACCATCTGAAAGGAATGGAAGTCAACTAGCAGCCTGCATCCCTTCTCTGTGACAGCCAGGTCACAACTTCCTACCATATCTTTCCTTCTCCTCCAACCCACTTACCATTATTAATATTTATTCCTAATGCTCCATTCCCAAATGTGTCATGTGAATCCTGATTGGTGTTACACAGGCAAGAGTTTCTTGGTTTGCAAGGCAGTACCTAGAGATCTTAGCCACTGTTTATCATTGAAAGACTATTATTCATACAGAGTTTATATTACATGTTTTGATATCTCTCTGTCAAATTATGATTAGCCCAACGGACCTCTCACCAGATTTAATAATTCTAATGCCCTGTTTCCCCTAAAATAAGACATCCCCTGATAATAAGCCCAATCAGGCTTTTGAGCACATACGCTAAAATAACCCCCCCAAAAAATAAGCCCTCCCCGAAATTATTTAAATGTATGCCGGTCCTCACCATTTCCTCGGGTTAGGGAGACAGACCTGGAAATCAGGTAAGACGGCAAGAGGAGCCCCCTCTTGCTCCATGCGCCCCAAAGTAATAAGACATCCCTGAAAATAAGGCCAAGCACTTATTTTGGGGTTCAAAAAAAATCTAAGGGTTTTATTTTCAGCTAAACATGGTATTCTTTATGCTCCAACCACTGGGCTTGTGGAGGATTTATCAGCATCAAATTTCAAATAAAACCTGTTACTAAAGTATGGTTCTTTGGGATTGTTTTGTTAACTTCTTTGGCATCCTGTATACCTTATTAATATCAGCAAGTGTTCACTGTATAGTAGATGAATAAGTTATTTTGAACTCTGGCGGTTGCATGAATGACTTTATTATTTTGTTGTTTGTTTTGTTTCTGCAAAAAACAAAACAGATGGGGTAAGTGCCTCAGCAAACAAGCTCTCTGCTAGATGTTAAAATCAAATTCCTAAACTTCCCTCCTTATATCTATCTGGGGTGGAGTAAAGAGGGCAGATTTTTTGCAGGAAGACTGGCACTTTTTTTCCTAGTTTTTCAACGATTGCAGAAAACTTGTGATTTGTGGCACGAGACTGTCACAGAGCGAGGAAAACCAAACATTTAAAACTTTTTTTAGATTTTTAAAGGGAAGATTGGCTCAGTAGTTAAAAATAGATGTGCTAAAACTTGCAGACACTTAATGCATCTATTTTTAACCCTCAAGTGCAAAAAAAAAAAAGATAATCAGTCTCTTTGCCACCTACTTTCTAAATTTTCTTTGGAGGGGGCAGAGAAAAATAAATAGAATGCTTGGGGCCTTGCATTTTTCTTTATAGCAAACCCAATTCCATTAAATAAAGTGCATTTTTAAAAAAGGAAATAGGATCTCTCTTTACCTTAGAAGTACAGGGAAGCATTGTTGTAAATAAGATGTCTGAGGCTTTCTTTCTAGCAATCTAACTGTCAAGGTACCAAGATGCTGGGTTTTCTTTGCTATCCTTGTTGCCTCTCGTTTTTTAAAAACCCTTTGTTTGTGTAATTGCAGAGCTTTATCCTTAGCTGTTCTTAATCACTAGTTTTTTCTTTCTGGTTGTGATGGACCTCTTTCCTTAAGTAGTGCTTTTGTGCGATACTGTAAGGTTTATGTACCTGACTCTTATCCAACAGTTCAAATTAGATTCTCCAACTATCTTCCTTAGTATTCCTGATTATCCTATTATTTGGCTACTATTGCAGGGCTCTACTCTTGAGGACTTTCATGATCTCCCATTTTCACATATTAACAGTACATTTCTGAATACATTATGCCATTAAATTGGATTTACGGGTGACTTGTTCAAATCTCTGTGATGGCCTATCACGAAAAAACGAAATGAGAATTCCATGTGAGCTTCATTAGAAATATACAAATACACACACACTCTAATGCAATTTGAAAAGCTGTAGATAGAGTGGTATATTTTTAAATGACTAAAAACTCAATTTAAATCCTTTCTGTGTCATGAAACTCACTGAATATCATAAAAAGAATTGCTGTCTCTCAGCCTAACCTAGCTGAGAGACTAATCCATGTACATTATTCATGAAAAAGAGTGAAATGCATGGGATAAAATTACGTTTCAGCACAACCAAAATCAGGATTAAAAATATGCTACCCTTACCAATGCTACTTTACAGTAATTGGTTCTTTTAACCCAAATTGAAGTTAACTTGATTTGATGAATTTCCCTCTGGCAAGAAGGATTTTCATAATTGTAGAGCATTCAGAAGGTTTAATAAAACTAGAAGGAATAAATTCCCAGACATGGTGGAAACTGTTCCTGGTTATCAGTGAAGCATGAAACGTAACACAACTGGTCTTTTAAAATCTCTAAATGCTGTTGTGTGGAGAAGGGAAGAAAGGGGAAAAAATATTATTGGCTTCAAACACCATTGAAAGTTAGCAATTTGTTGTAGAATTCCAGTGAAACAATCCTGGGCTGTTTGGAGCATAAGAAAATTGGGGCTGGGAGGATAATGGGGAGACTTATGGAAACCTTAATTCAGAGTCTATTCAGTCAAACAGCTAGCAATAGCACCCACAAATGCCAGCCGCACTTAATCAAATACGGATGTATTCATTTCTAAAAATAAAATAATAAAAAGTATCATCTAGTTTTCTTCTAACAATACTTTCACATTTTTGTGGTTTAATTGTGTAAGACTTAAGTGTGTATAAATATATATTTTAAAATTACTATGTAGCATAAAATGGCACCTGGTGTTATTTTTCTGTTAATGGCTTAGTTAGTATATCCTTCTCAAGTCTTTGAAAGAAAGATTAAGAACAAATAATATTGCTAAACCTTAGCACTGTTATTGATCTGCCTTGTATGTAGCCTGATGGATGAAAGTACGTGAGTCTCAGACTCTGCTCATGACAAGTATTAAATATATATGGAGTTGGGTTTTTGGAACACCGTTGGAACAGCAGCACTTTAACTACTTTCTCTCAATAGAAATTGAGTGAATTCTAAGGAAAACCAACCAGCAATTAGAATTTTCCAATTTCTGCTTTGCATTTTTTGCATACTTCGTTAATACATGTATCATTCACTAGGGAAAATCCATGCCTACTGCTACTAAACTATGCATTATTGCACCCATTAGTAATCTGGAATAACCTTTTTATTGTGCTAGAGCTATGTATTACATGAACAAGTCCATAGTTGTACCTCCTCTTTATAAAATGTTGCTGGAACCAAGTGGGTTCTAGAAAAAAATATGGCTGAATGGATGTGAATTTTTTTCCACCTCCTTCCCTGAAATCGAAGTTAAGAGTGAGGGAAAGGCAGTGATAATAATGTTAACTTGTATTTCGTTTCTAATAACAGGAAGAAGTGTTCTACTTAGTAGAAGGGAATGTTGTGTTGTATTCAAATGTTTTCTTTCAAATTAATAAATAGACCTGTATTCAAAGACCAGTATTCCATAATCTCTTGTAGTTTAAGTGTATTGTGTGTACAACTCACAATACAACCAGTACAACCCTGGAAACTATACTTAGCAAGTCTAGTTGGGTGATGGAGGTTGTAGTTTCAACATGCTTCTAACCACAGATTTAGAAAGCGAATACAGGGGATGCTATTATTTAAGTTTCTTTTACATATAAATGTCATTGATTATCCATATGGTAGATTTATCCTACAACATAATTCTCTATTAACACCCGGAATGAGTTTTAGAAAATGTAATTTTAAAAATGTATCTTGTCTCACTAATTCTGAAACACACACAAGTATTTCAACATGCTTTTTTTGTCTGTGAAGTCAGAACATTAACATTCTAGCTCCAGGCTAACTTGTATCTTATGTTCCCCTTTGCCTTGAAAAAGCCACTCAGCTTTGCAGACTATTTTCCCTAGCTGTTTCTCCACTAGACTAATCAAACTTTGTCCATTGCTATTTAGTTCAGACCCCACTATTCTCCATCAGTGTTTGTCTTTTCCCTTAATAACTAGCAAATCTATACTGCTATGATTTATATATACTAAAAGTGTCAACAGGGGATGGTGAATTAAAATGAGGTGGTTTTGAAATATTTAAATGTTAAGTAGTATGATGGTAGTAGTGCAATTATTTGAAGACTACTGACATTCTACTTAGCAATTTCTATCTGCCAAGTTATCACAGCATATTTTTATGTGCAGTTAACTTGTCATACATTTCATCCCATTAAAGGCTTCTCTGTTCATTACTTTGCTCTCTTGTACTGTGCTGGACATTTTAAAATGTTCTTCACCACAAGAACATGGGGGTCGGTGAACAATTTTAACTCAAATTTCTCTCCTGCAACCCACAAACTCACTCCCATTGTTCTTTTGGAGGATCTCCCACTTTCCCAAATCAGATACTGGAGATCCCGAATATCTCAGAGGGGAAGAGAAATCAAATGATAACACCTGACTTTTATCCAGAGGAATATTCCATTCTACTATTTCTAACTGGTTGTTACATTGCTGTACTATTTTATTTATATTAAGGTGACTAGACAGCCTTACATTTTAAAACTCTCTAGAGGCTGAAACCATAGAGAAAATCAGATGTCAACACACATTAATAAGTATATAATTAGTTCCAATTAACACATCTACAGACTGTAACATACATTTCATGCACAATTAGTATCTGTGAACATGAAACTAAAATGCATTTCTATTTTTCATATTGTTTTGGCTTTTAGCCTTGTTTGAAAGCTTGTATCCAAGTTATCTGTGTATGAAAGTAGTACAAAAATGGTAGTGTGGAGCTCTGATAACTGTATGGAATGATATTATATGGAAATCAGTGGCATCAGAAAGTCTGTTAACTGCATTCTGGATTTTAATGGAAATTGAAATGGTGAGTTTATACCTATGAATTTGTAAGTTGTAATACATGCTTATACTATATGCATGAATCAAGATATGTTTTTCAATAAAGCTGAATTATTTCACATTATACATCCCTTGATTTAACCCAATGAAATATCCATTGGATATAAGTGCAGCCAAATGCAGTAGAAAGTGGCAGAGATCAGGTCTTGGTCACCAAAATAACTGTGACCACTACAGTATGCTGAATCCAATGGCACCTGCACCCATAAGGCACTTATATGCAGAGCAGAAGCTACAAGAAAGTTAGCTAAAGTCAACGTGTGCTGATTAGGGGTCATGTTCTATACTTGTAATCTTAAATTCTGATTTGGAAAGACCTCCAGGGAAACCAATAGACAATTTAAAAAAATCAGTTATCAAATTAAACTCAGGATGTTCATCACTATAAACACAATGATCAGTGGAAGTGGAAGATGATTGCTAAGGCCAGGAGAATTCAAAATGAGAATATAATTACTTTTCAATAGGCCTCCCTAGTCAGTGTAAGGTTAGTGACAAAATTAGGTGGGTCTTTCTAAGGACATTTCAAAGTTGCAATAATGCGTCTAAAAAAACAGTCCATTCGATTTTCATCGAGCAAGTAAGAGCAAGAAAATGTTTTAAAAAATTTCCAATATGATCTACATTTCTGGGAAGATACAAAACCATTCAGGCTTTTAAAATCTAAAGTAGCACTATAATTTGGCCTAGAAATACAAGTTAGAAGTAAATGACTATGAGAAGCAGTATGTCCTTTTGCTGTTTTTGAAATTCCAAATAATTTTCTAAAATCTTTTAAAAAGGATATGCACTCTTTCTGATTCCTACATACAGTGGTAATGGGTATGTCCAAACAGATCATGATCCAACAGCACTAAGGAAACTGTGTTCATGGATGATATCTATGTTAACAGTATATTCCAGCATGCCATAATTGAGGTTATGATGAAACATGAACATTTAAAAAACTGATTGTGCTAATATAAAATATACTGTTTTTTCCATGCAGCAAATTTGGATTGGATAGATAGTACAATTCATGTCTTATTTCCTTTTCTTGGTTTTTTTAAAAAATATATCTGCTATATTTCTTGTACTGTGCTCAAACCAGGAATAATTGACCAAGAAGGCAACTCTTATTAATCAGGATGATTTGTTTTCCACTGAGTTGCAAACCAAATTCTATTAAGGCTGATTGCCTGAAATATCTTAATTTCATTTGCATTTGAGATAACTAATACCAGTATCACTTGGAAGAAGTGGGAAAATCTGATTTGGTTGACATGGTAATTAGTGAGGTTATATAATCTCTATCAATCAGTTTCTTTTTCCTATAATCCTTACTGATATTTTTTACAAGTTATTGCATAATCCCAGAAGTTGTCCTTTTCAACACTGTATGACAAGATTTCAGAAATAAGTATAGTGTCATTTCTGCCCTGAGTAAAAAGCAGATTACGTAACAGAATTAATACTAATTAATGCCTTGTAGTCTTGCAGTTCTTAGCAGGATAAGAAAAAGAATGCCATCTTTTGCTTAACAGCAAAAGACCAGCATATGCACTTAAAAACTTCTGGTTGGGTAGAATTTACATAACTGTACCTATTAGGCAAGGACAGTAATATCTGTATAAATCTCAAAGAAATAAGCAAGCATTCCCCCAAAAAAGATTAAAAATGCTTGCTTAGTGTGCTATTAATATTGCTGGCTCAAGGTCTAAACATATAGGATATAGATAACCCTAATCAATAATAGATATTGACTGCATCCAGCTTTTTATTGAAAATGTTTAGGATTGCATTATTAGTTGTTTAAAGCATGGGCTTGATTTTAAATTTATATTCTGGTTATTTCATTAATGCGGAAAAATTTATATTATAAAAATTAATGTATACTTACGTGTTTGTAATTGTAAATATTTAGAAGAAAATTAGGAGTAAATGATCATGAATATTAAAATGCAATTTTGGCAAATGTCAGCACTCTTTAGGTTAAAAGATCCATTAGGACATTTACATAAATCATTACAATCTCCTGTTTACTAGCTACTGCCTTTTACAAGGCTAGGCTAATTTTTTTTTTATGGTGTTTCACTGTCATTTTAATAACTGGAAAAATTGTTCAGTTCAGATAAAAGGGCACTGCTGGGGCGGGTGTGTGTGTGATTTTATTATATATTAATTTATTTGATTCTTTTTTATTAGTTTTATTGTTTTAAATGAGGTTTTATATTCTGTAAGCTGCCTTGAGTCACCATGTGCGAATAGGCGGCGATATAAATTCAATAAATAAATAAATTGGCACTATGTAACTATGTTGTCAGTATAAAATCCCTGCCATCTTACTATTTTGTTTACATTTGTTTTTTTCCCAAAATTGTGGACATATTTTCACATCATAGGTATGTTCACTATTCCTGTGAAATTTTGAGTTTGATAGACAAAGTCTGTTACTAAGTTAATTTCTTCTCTAGATTGGTATTGCCTGTTGACATATTTTAAACTTTAAAAAAAAAATACCGAGACAGACTGGCCTTTGTAATCTTTCAAGATACTCCTTAAGTCTTTCTTGTTCCAATTCTCCAAAATATTATCTTCGCCATTCAGAGATTGATGAGATTTATTTCAGCAGTTTAATTCCAATTTCTGTTTCTTTTAGTCCATAACATCTTACGAAATATTCTGCATATAATTTACAAAGTTGATGGTATATAAAAGTAATACACTCCTTGCCTAATTTTGAATCATTTAACATCTCCATAGTACATTCTACTTGCAGCTTCAAAATCAATGAACTCTTCAAATGTAGATGAAGGTGGTGGTATTTGCCCCATCATGCTGAATACCAGTATTAGAACTGAATGCATTAATAATATACATTAATGACACATTCTGATGTTAACAATATCATAAAATGTTTTACATAAAGAAACATTGTTAAAATATATTAAAACGATACCGAACTAAACATGAGATAAAAGGTACGCTAAATTTGGGGAAAATGTTCATACAAGAAATTTACATAAACACTTAACTGAATGGTGGCCCATTTTCACACGTGATAGGCATCATCATCTGCATATGGCTGAATTGGAAAGAAATATTCCAAAATAAGTTTACTAGAAATTGTAATGCCAACACATTAGAAATCTCTATAGACTTTTAGCTATGCACTTTGGGATGAACATCCTTCGAATGGTATGGGAGTATGAATGGATTTCCAGAAAAGTTGCAGACTACAGGAACCATTTGCGCTTCAGTTTGACATGTATACAACACGGACTCATCCCCAACAACTGTGCCTGTCTTCAACAGTGAAGGGACACAGGGCAGAAAATATCCTGCAGCCAAGAAGGCTCCACACCCATTTGCACTACTCAGGTGATCCTGAGGAAACATAAACCTCCAAGTACTTCAACAACTCTCTAAAAGGGTGCAAATTACCAGCTCTGTGCCAGGAATATAAATTGGGTGAAATCTAAAATATGTTACTACCGGTTCTGTGGGCGTGGCTTGGTGAGGGGGTAATGTGACTGGGTGGGCATGGCCAACTTTTTTTTTTTTTTACTTTTAAAAGCATTTTTTCTACAACCTCTTCAGGCGAAGAGGTTGCAGGGAAAAATGCTTTTAGAAACCTCTGACGATCCCAGCTGAGCCACGCAATCATCAGAGGCTTTTTTTTTTTACTTTTAAAAGCATTTTTTTTGGCCAAAGAAGTTGTAGAAAAAATGCTTTTAAAAGTAAAAAAAACCCAGCCTCTGATGATCTTGCGGCTCAGCTGGGCATGGGGTAGGTGTGTGTGGCGCGCAGGGATTTTTGCTACCGGTTCTCCGAACCACCCGCTGCCATCACTACTGGATCAGGCGATCTGGTCCAAACGGAGCATTTCACCTCTGATATAAATCCTTCCATTTCCCCACCATCCGGTCAGAGAGGAAAAAGCTTCTTGGATGTGCAGCAAAACATCTTCAAAGAAAAAAAAAGTTCAGTTGCCTCCTGAAAAAGCACCTTTGGGACAACCATGATCTGGATGACTAAGAATCTCCACAGACTTTTAACACATTGGAAAGGCACAAGGCTGTTTGAGAGAGGGGAATTTCTTGTATTAAAAGATTTGGGAGGAAGAGTAATTACAGTATCTTATAATTTGCCATAATTGTCTATTTGGATTATATGTATGGGAAAGACAGCAATGCTAGATCACACTTTCTTAGTGGAACCTGCAGCAAAGTATTGCAATATAGAGTTATTACCTTTTGAGGGTAGTAACCAGTAGTGGGTTTCAAATTTTTTTACTACCGGTTCTGTGGGTGTGGCTTGGTGGGTGTGGCATGGCTTGGTGGGCATGGCAGGGGAAGGATACTGTAAAACCTCCATTCCCTCCCCAATCCAGGGGAAGGTTACTGCAAAATCCCAATTTCCTCCCAATCAGCTGGGACTTGGGAGGCAGAGAATAGATGAGGGCGGGGCCAGTAAGAATTTTTACACATCGGTTCTCTGAACTACTCAGAATTTCTGCTACCGGTTCTCCAGAACTGGTCAGAACCTGCTGAAACCCACCTCTGTAGTAACCAGTTCTGCTTTCTTCTAAAATATGCCATTGAAATTTTCAATCCCAATCCCACTTTTGTATTTTGTGTCTCCCACAAAGTTTGTTGGCTACCGTGTATGTTTCATGATAGCTAGAAAATTTTGGAATTATTTTACACAGCTGATAATATTCATCTATATGGGTAACATCATTTTCACTATTATCTCAGGATAAGAAAAGCTGTAGTATGTGTTGGCGAAGGCTTAAGAGTTCTTGTTAGGCACAGTGGCTGGACATCACCAGGTAGGAGAAGGAACAAAAGCTGGCTGGGTTGACTGCAGGGTAAATGGATGGATGAACATCATTGCACCTCTTTGTCTCTTGTTCTATTAATTTAATTTGCTTTAAATTTTTTGTTGACATTCTTCAGGCACACAACAAATGCAGCCTACTTTGTACTATTTGGATTTTCCACACTTTTAAGATTTGTTGCATTCTAGCACACTGTGCTATTACCCAATGTCTAATGCCTTTTTATTTGTGGCCATTTTGTTTGCATAATGGTTGATGGTTCACAAGATAATTAAGCTGGAATGAGAGAAAAAAGCTGATCAGGAGAGCACTAGCTCTCACTCCTTTGAGAGAAATTTAAATACATAAGAGAATAATGAGTACACCTACTCAGACAACAATGAAAATCGGGTTTTTTTCTTGCTTGGAGGAGTTGTATCAACTATAAGGACAAGCAAATACACTTTTGTTCTAAACACTGTGGGGAATACTTATTTCATGCTCTTGGCACAGATATTATGATTCACATTTAGAACTACAGGCAATCATTGACAATACTGACCTCTCTGATTTTGGCAGTTCTGGCAGGAAAGAGAAATGATACTTCATGATTATCACACTCCATAAATAATAAACATCAAAACAGTGTGAGGCTATGCTTCAAAGGAATAATAATTAAAATGTAATCTGAATATTGACACTGACATTTTTGAATGTCAAATCAATTAGAAAAAAGCTTTAAAATAATTTTATGTCTATTACACATTAGTTGGCATGTTCATCCAGATAAACGTAGGAGATAGGTTTGGTCTAGTGGTTAAGGCCAGGGGTGCTATTCAGCAGGTTCTTACAGGTTCTGGAGAACTAGTAGCAGAAATTTTGAGTAGTTCGGAGAACTGGCAAATACCACCCCTGGCTGGCCCCCGAGCGGGGTGGGAATGAAGATTTTGCAATATCCTTCCCCCAGGAGTGGGGAGGGAATGGGGATTTTGCAGTATCCTTCACCTGGAGTGGGATGAGAATGGAGATTTTGCAGTATCCTTCTCCTGCCACGCCCACCAAGCCGCGCCCACAGAATCGGTAGTAAAAATTTTTGAATTCCAACACTGGTTAAGGCCCCAGGTTAGAAAGCAAAAGATCGTGAGTTCAAGCTCCACCTTGGCCATGCAAGCCAGCAGTGTGGCCTTTGCCCAGTCACTCTCAACCCAACCCACCTCATAGGGTTGTTATGTGGAAGGAAGATGTGTTAGATATGCCTTGAGTTATTTATAAAAGTAATAAAGGTGGGATATAAATAAGTGCTTAAATATAAAATGCTGAAGCGCCCCAGGTGTGAAGGGAGATAGCTTCCATTTTGTTTTACTGATTTGTTTTTCCTTCCTCAGGTTTGATCAAATGCAAGTAAAGGAAAAGATATCCCCACCAACTCCAACTAGTAGTAAGAGATCTGGAGCTAGTAATTAGGATGGTAATCTAAGATCAATTATGGTAGTTAAGGAAGAGCTATTTCAAGTCATGGAACAAGATTTGGGCTATAGAAACTTTTTCAGGAATGTGTGCTGTTGTATGAGATCCTGATGCCAGGGGATCAGCTAGTCCCTGAGTTGATAGTGACTAAGATCAGCTATTCATTAAACAATTGCTCATTTCTGCATTCATACTTCTCTGCCTCAGAGGACTTTGTAATACGGTTGGATGTGCATAAAAAGCCCCATATGCTAAAACCATTTATTCAGTCAATCAATACATTTATATAGCTGCCAATCTCAGTCACTTGTGATTGGGTGGCTTACAATAGAAACAATAATCTTCTTAGCCATTGACTATCCACTGCAGGATGAAGGCATCTTCCACGTTTCCAACCAATATGGTATTGAGCTTTCTTTTGCCAATTGGGCCCACAATACTGTGTTTCCCCAAAAATAAGACCCTGTCTTATATTTTTTTGAACCCCAAAATAAGCGCTTGGCCTTATTTTCGGGGAAGTCTTATTATTTTGGGGTGCGTGGAGTAAGACCAGGCTCCTCTTGCTGTGTTACCTGATTTCCAGCTCTGTCTCCCTAACCCTAACCAAAGGAAATGGCGGGGACTGGCTGCACGTGCGTTTAAATATTTCCGGGGAGGGCTTATTTTCGGGATGTGTGTGTTATTTTAGTGCATGCACTCAAAAGCCCGATTCGGCTTATTATCAGGGGATGTCTTATTTTCAGGGAAACAGGGTACTTGTTGATGTAGTTGATCCATCTTGTTTTAGGTCTATTTCATGAACACTTTTTATCAAGTGGGATTCATTCTATGACTGCCTTGGTCCACCTCCCATCAATTGTTCTTGCTATATGATCAGCCCATTTCCATTTCAATTCTTTTATTCTCTTGATGTTATTGTATACTTTTGTTTGTTCTCTAATCCTTGTGCAGGTCTATCTATCTTGTCTTGAAATGCCAAATATATATCTTTCTATGGCTCTTTGCACCACTCATAGCTTTTATATTGATTGTGAGGTTAGTGTCCATGTTTCACCAGCTTAGGTTACAGCAGGTAGCACACACTTTTGAAAACTTTACTCTTCAGGCATAGGGGGGGAGATTGTTTTTGCTGAATGCCTGCCAACCACAGTTAACACGCCATTCAATTTCCTTTATTGTATCACCTTCCATTGTGATCCATTGGCCAAGGTATATGTAGTAGTCTACTATGTCTAGTTCTTCTCCAGATATGTATGTATGTATGTATGTATGTATGTATGTATGTATATATATATATATATATATTTGTTTTCTGGTGAATTTATTAAACATAACTTGGCTCTTTTTCAGGTTTATTTTTAAGCCAAATGGTTCTCCTGCTTTGTGCAACTCTTGTATGTGTGTTTGTAGCTCTTCTGGATCTTGTGAGAAGAGAACAACATCATCTGCAAATCTTAAGTAATTTTAATAGGCACCATTGATTTTTATTCCATCTTTTGCCCAGTTTAGTTTGAGAAATACTTCTTCAAAAAAACAATCATGAAATCAAAATGTTAAACAACTACAGTGAAAAGATGTCAGCAATATTATTAATAACAAGATAGTGGAGAAAATTATTAAAAACATGCAACCATCTTATGAAGTTGGCATTTCTTTGAGATGCCCAGCCTCTTTTAAGTGACTTCTGAAAGGATGTCAAGGACGAAGCCAATCTTACTTTGGGATTATGCAATTTATTGCACATACAAGAAATGCTTTTTTTGTTTGGATTGGCACAACTAATTGAAAAAAGCAAGTTAGAACCCCAAACAGATTTTAGAGAATAGTGTTAAAAGTAGTGGCAAAATTCATGCTTATTTAAAAGTAGTCTTCTCTAAGCTCCAGAGGTGCTGCGTTTGCAACTTCCAACATTATGAGCCGCAAGCAAAGGAAACAATTTAGAAGTGAACTTGTCTGTTATATTATTATAACCTTGTCAATAAGTTGCTTGCCTAAAGCATGGGTAAGATAACATAAACCGAGGGAGGAACAAATAAGGAACTGTGTTAGAATGTTTGTGTCAGAAGGATACAGGACTATCAAGTTGTACAGGTAGTCCCTGGATTACTGGGACTCCCAGTGATGGACTGGGAACTCCATCATTAAGCAATATGGCGTAAAGTGTGATGTCACATGACTGCATACTTAATGGCCATTCTGGCAGTCCCAATTGTCATTATACAAGGGCTACCTGAGGCATTAAGCAAGGATCATGTGATTGTGACTTCTAACTTTCTGCCAGTTTTCCCATTGGTTCTGCTTGCAGGAAGCTGGCAGGTAATGTTGGAAATAATGATCTCTTGACCCTGACTTGCTGTAATGTTGTAATTGTGGGCCAGGTGCTGAGCACCTGGATTGTGATCACATGAGCACAGGGATACTGGGATGGATGGAACTTCAAGGGCCTAGGCCCTACTGTAAGTTCCCCTCATTCAACACCATTATGACTTGGAATAGTTACTGAAGAAGTGATTGTAACTCAAAGATTACCTGTAATATCTTGACCCAGATAATAAGTAATATCCATGATATCCAATTGAGAAGGTATATAAAAAGCAGAATAAAAATTTGGGAAGATAAGAGATCATCACTTTATAGTGATGGGGTGCACAATTGGAAGAACTGAACAAGCAGCTGAGATCAAATTCTCCTGGAGAAAATATGTATTAGTAGATACCATCTCTAGTAGAAGAAAACATTTTAATAAGCAAATTGGTGTTGACTCTTAGTAATAACACATACATATTTTTTCCAGGAGAATCTTTCTTCTGTTGTTCAGTGCTTCCAATCGTGCACCTATCACTGTGAAATGATAATTTTTTATCAGCTTCCCAAATTTTTATTCTGCTTTTTACAACTGGATGTCATGTTTTTTAAATTTCTATTAAGATTATATTTATTAAATATTTAAATATTAAATAAAATATATATTATTATTTAAAATTGTGTGTTCATAAATGCTGTACGTCCTTTATATGCAGGTAGTTCATCGCTTACGACAATTCATTTAGTGACCACTCAAAGTTACAACAGCATTTTAAAAAAGAGATTTATTACCATTTTTCACACTTATGACTTATAGCATCTCCATGGTCATGTGATCAAAATTCAGACACTTGGTAACTGACTCATATTTATGACAGTTACAGTGTCCTGGGGTCATGTGATCAACTTTTGTGACCTTCTGACAAGCAAAGTCAAAGGGGAAGCCAGATTCACTTATCAACCTAACTTAATAGCTGCAGTGATCCACTTAACAATTGTGGCAGGAAATGTCGTAAAATGGGGCAAAATGTACTTAACAATTGTCTCACTTAGCAACAGAAATTTTGGTCTCAATTGTGGTAGTATGTGAAGCAATACCTTTACCAGAGGTAGGTTCCAGCTGGTTCTGACCAGTTCTGGAGAACCGGTAGCAGAAATTTTGAGCAGTTCGGAGAACCAGAAAATACCACCTCTGAATGGCCCCGCCCCCATCTATTCTCTACCTCCTGGGTCCCAGCTGATTGGGAGGAAATGGGGATTTTGCAGTAATCTTCCCCTAGATTGGGGAGGGAATGGAGATTTTACAGTATCCTTCCTCCGGAGTGGGTGGGAATGGATATTTCACAGTATCCTTCCCCTGCCACGCCCACCAAGCCATGCCACACCCACCAAGCCACACCCACAGAACTGGAAGTAAAAATTTTTGAAACCCACCACTGACCTGTACATATATAATTTAACTTGGAGGATAAAAGTATTGCAACTTCTTAACATAGTAAGCTGAAGCATTCACCGTTGTTTCAGATGAAGGAAAATTTATGTAATTTATGTTAATTATATAATTTTAAGCAACATACTTATTACAATAGCCATCTGGTTCAGGATACTTTACCTCAAGGTGTTTTTTGAGGCAGAACAGGTTTTAAAGGCTTAATGTGCACTGACTTTATTCTGCTCTGGTTCCTACAGTTAAAGAGGTCTGATATCTTTTCCCAGAACTATCTTTAATGTGCAGCATGAAACTTACCAGCTCTTAGATTAATTCATTAAGTTCTTACATATTTTTAATGCTCCTGTACAAATATTAATTATGCAAAATTCAACGTTACTGATTTTTTTTTTTATTGTAATATGGTAGTGATGGCTAACCTTTTTGCCGTTGTGTGCCAAAACCGGGGGGAGTGCGGGGGGTGCGTGCGTGCCCAGACACATAATTCAATGTGCCCCTCCCCCCGCGCATGCGTGCATGACCCCCTGTGCTCCCCGCTTTTGGCACACGATGGCACGGTGAGCCCGTTTTTTCGCTCTCCCCAGGCTCCAGAGGGTTTCTTGGTGCCTGGGAAGGGTGAAAACAACCTTTTCCACCCCCCTGGAGGCCCTCCAGAGGCCGGAAACGTCCCGTTTCCCATCTTCCAGTGAGCCCAGAAGGCTCAAAAATCAGCTGGCCAGCGCATACATGCACGCTGGAGCTGAGCTAGGGCAATGCTCGCGTGCCCACAGATATGGCTCCCTGTGCCACCTGTGGCATGCGTGCCCTAGGTTTGCCATCATGGTAATAGGGTACTCTTAAAAATGCAATCAACAAAATTTGTAAAAATAAAATTCTAACAATGTTGATGAAGAGTAACAATAATTGTATTTCCTTTCATCTCACTGATATTAAATTATCCGCAAAGAGTGAACTGTTGAAGTATATTGTTGTCATTTCAATGTATAATAAAGAGGTTTCTCTTTTCTATTAATTGATCTGTTAGCTTCCCTCATCTAACTTATTATATTTGTATGATCAATCAATATCCCAGATTCTAAGATATCATTCATTGCTTGTGGGTGAATTAATTTTTTCCCTCTGAAACTAATTGCCACATAAACTGCTTTTAAATGATGAATCACCATTTCAGTTCTTTTAGTACACTTAGTACCATTAAGTCTGCAATCTTATACCAAGCTTTCTGCGAGTAATAAAGCTTTAGTACAGTAAACTATTCTGAGAGGGGTGGGGGAGGGAGGGAGAGAGAGGGGGGGAGAGAGGGGGGATATTGTAATGGTTAAAATGCCACTTTTGATGCAGAAGACTGCAATTCAAATCTTACCAGTAGGGTTTCTTGGGCAATAACCCCAAAATGCTTCACTTGCCTACCTCAAATATGAGAGTGACATGAACTAGGACAGTCATGCTGACTTGGTCATCAGGCAGATTAACAAGCTCTGACTAAGATGCTGGGGAACCAGGACTATCTGATGGTAAGTGGGCTACTAGAACAAATCATACCTGGAAATGATAGAGTGGTAGAACAGCAGGCCTAATGAGAAAGGATATATAAAATTATTAGGGAACTTTGGATGTACAGAAGACTTGCATTTACAGTAACTGACAACAGCTAGTTACACAATGCTTCAATATAGTGAACAGGAAGTTGCTCTCACAACTTTGGACCAACTACATATTACATTCCATACTCAAGAAGACCCGGAAGAACAACTGGATGTGCAGACAACATTTGAAGCTAAAATGACACTACCATCCTTTACACTACAGAGCACAGCTTCTGATACAAGGCATAAGATCATAGCTACAATCAACCCTTGAGACCAGTTAGCAAGACTCAGTGGAGAAGTACCATCAGATAGTATGCTAGATGCCAACAGAGCTTTCAAAACAATCCCTACCACCACCACAACACAAACCATGAACTGGTATACCATACAGCTGCTATAATTCTGGGTATACTTGGCTATATGATCAAGAACAGCAATACATAATCACCACCATCTCCAGAATATGAGGTTAGAGCATAAGATCAAGGTAACTTGGAGAGAGGTTAATTAATTGGTGTAATTACAGAAGGGTGTGAACATTAAGGGTATGACTTGGCTACTGGAAAAATACAAGGGCCTAGCTCCATCTGAAGCCCTAGAGATTGCTAAACAAAAGCTCACAGCATTGGCTGCTAGACTAAGATACACTAGAAAAGTATAAGCCAAGAAGATAAATGGCTTATTCTCCAAAATTCCACCCAAGGTATACTCCCATCTGCAGTGCAACAACTGCAGCATAGACATCAATAGCAGAAACAAGAACATATGAGAAAAAGAGAAGACACATAACACTAGAAGAAAGTGGCTGCAGAACCTGAGAACAGGCTTCAGCAACCTCCCAGAACAGGAACCTGTCACCATCAGAGTAGCAAATATCCAGCAGCGAGTCAAGAACCTGAACTGCCAGACAGCACCTGCCAAACATAATATACATCTATTGGCTAAAGAAACTAACAGCAGTGCATGAATGCCTAGCACCACAGATGAACCAGATGCCAGCAGCAGGTTCCCACCCAGATTGGCTGGGTGCACTTCATGAAAGACACCCCATAAACGAACAACACTGTCCAACTACCGGCCAATAACTTGCTTCCCCACAACTTGGAATGTCCTACCAGGCATCTAGTTGCTAAGCTACATGACCATATGGACAGTACATGAGCACAGTCCAGAAGGGCATTGGGAAGAACACCAGAGGATCAAAACACCAGTTGCTTGAGCAGTTGCCCAAGATTCAAGGTCTAAATAGGCCATTCTGAGTACACCCTAGATTGACTACAGGAAAGCCCTCAACTCAATGCCACACACATGGATCTATGAATGCCCGGTGCTAAGTAATGTCAACTGGATACTGAGGACCTTCCTCAATAACTCAATGGAGCTGAGAAAGACAACACTGGAACAACTGCTGATGGCAACTCATAGAAATGGCCATCAAGTTAGTTAGTTTAGTTAGTTTGTTATATTTGTATACCGCCCTTCTCCTGAGGGACTCAGGGCAGTGAACAGCCATGGTAAAAACAATGTACAACTAAAATTAAAAGCTTATTAAAATAATTCAATCATTCAGCCAAATTTAAAACATCCAACTAAGATCATTTTAAAACGCCTATCAAAACCCAATTTAAAAAAACTATCCTGTCAGACCAGCTTGCTGGAATAATAGGGTCTTCAGAGTGTGACGGAAGGCACGGAGGTCGGGGATCCTTCATATGTCCAGGGGCAGTTCATTCCATAGGGCCAGGGCCCCCACAGAGAAGGCTCTCCCCCTGGGGGTGGCTAGCCTACACTGTTTGGCTGACGGCACCCTGAGGAGGCCCTCTCTGTGGGAGCGTATTGGTCGGTGGGAGGCAATCGGTGGCAGAATGCGGTCCTGTAGGTAACCAGGTCCTAAGCCATGGAGCGCTTTAAAGGTGGTAACCAACACCTTGAAGCGCACCCGGAAGACCACCGGGGGCCAATGCAGCTCGTGCAAGATGGGTGTTACATGGGAGCGACGAGTCGCCCCCATTATTACTCGCGCGGCTGCATTCTGGACCAGCTGGAGCCTCCGGGTGCTCCTCAAGGGGAGCCCCATGTAGAGAGCATTACAGTAGTCCAGCCGGGAAGTGACGAGGGTGTGAGTGACTGTGCGTAGGGCATCCCGATCCAGAAAGGGGCGCAACTGGGAGATCAGGGGAACCTGATAAAAAGCCCCCCTGGCCACGGCCGTCATATGATCCTCCAAGGACAGCCGTGAGTCCAGGAGGATGCCCAAATTGCGAGCCCTCTCTGGTAAAATCTGGTAATCTCTGGTAAGATCTCATCCCCAGCATAAAGCAACTACACCACATGCAGCCTTGTTTTGCAGCAAGCTTTCACCCCCTCAGCCAGATAATTACAAGGAATGGATATTGTTACAAATCCAAGAGTGGAACTACCACCAGACATCTCCTCTATATGGATAACATCAAGCTAAGAGTGAATAAGACATCTATTCACTGATCCAGTGGACACAGATCTACAGCGAGGACACTGGGATAATATTTGGACTGAAGAAGTGAGCTGGTAGTCAAGAGAGGGGAAGTAGCTGATGGGGTGGGAACTACCAGTGGGTCAAATAGCAGACATACAGTCTAGGTACAAGCAGCTTAGTATCTACAGTCACATGGGAACCATGAGGAGGAGAAAAGGAAGACAACAACATCCAATTATTACCAAAAAATAAGAGGTCTTGAAGAGCCAGCTCAATGGAAAGAACAAGACCCATGCCATCAACATGTAAATCTTGTCAACCTTCCCTTTCTCATGCTCTGACTACTTTTCCCATTTTCTTTACAAAATGTCCAATTATTAAAGAAATCAGTTGAAGTAATATGCTATTTTCTACTGTTTAGTAAAAATGGCAATGAAAACACATTTTTCATTTTTCAAATCATACCTACAATGGGTATTTAAAGAGGAAAACGGATGTATTTGCAATGATAGTCATTTGAATAGCTGGTTTTTGCCTAATTTAGGATGTTTTAAAAAGTGAGTAACTTTCAAAAGCTGGAAAACTCCAACCTTGTTGGACTTCCAAAGGGCTTTAAAGACATGGCTCTTCACTGGGGATACTGAGGATTGATCTACCATCAGTGTATAGAGGATGTTTCTTGTTTATATTATTGTTTTAAAAATTTTTGTTGCTGTTTGGAATTAAATGGCACTCAAGGCATATATGACCACTTGTTCAGTGATTGTTCAAAGTTGTGATGGCACTGAATGAAGGGGACTTATGAGGGGCTGCTGCAACATCCCTCTGAACACATGATTGTGACTTGGGCCCTCGATGCCTGGCTTGCAGTTACAATGTTGTAGCAAGCTGTGGTCTATAATTGTGATTTTTGATGTTCCATGCCAGCTTCCCACAAACAAAGTCAATAGGGAAACTGGTAGGAAATGGGAAATCATTCTTGCTGTTTTTTGCCTGCCCATGCTCTCCAAGTGGCTGCCCACAGGCCCCCTGTGGCTCACATGCACCATTCTGCTTGGGCACCTGCCCATGCTCTGAAGTACCTGGCCATGCCATTCCTGTCTGGCCTACATGTGGTGCTTCTGCCTCTTCCAATTTAACGACCTGCAGAGTCCTGGGGTTATGATGGTAACTGGGACTGTTGGGATTGCTTTTGCTAAACTGTCACGTGACATCATGTTTTATGTCTGCATTGCTTAGCAATGGAAATGCCATCACAATCAAAGGACTACCTATAATTTTTAAGAATAGTGGCTGAGATGAACCAGACAGTTTGGCCATTTTGCTCAATATGCCATGTCCTGCAATGACAAACTAGAACAAGATATCTCTCCTCCATTAGCAGCTGATATAAAATATTGTCACTTTATTGTCATTGTATGTGTATACACAGTATACACATACAACGAAATTCATTTAACACCCAAAGACCAGGTCTAATACACATAATCCCCAAACAACTCCCACCCACCACAATTCCCCACCCCTAACCACCCAAACATCCACACAACACACCAAGTAATACTGTCCAACAGCTCACTGATGGTGGCCCTTTAGTTCATTGTTGAGTGCAATTATAGCTCTGGGATAAAAACTATTCAGAAAACGTGTGGTCTGAGTTTTAATTGTTCTGCATCTTCTGCCAGAAGGCAACAGTCCAAAAAGATTGTAAGCAGGATGGGAAGAGTCTCTGAGAAAAGACGTCCCAATTGTGATTCCAGCCATCAAACAGCCATCAAGATTCAATAGCCGTTGATATATCGCTCAATCCTATTGAGTGGCTTTATACATTTAATAAACAATCCTGGGGTGGGGCAAAGGGATGAAAGATCTATCACAATGCAAACTCTGTAATTTACACAGCTGTGTCCAATATTGAGATGCTAGTATAATGGTGCCGTTTGCACTGTGACAATATGATGCATGGTTTTATTTATTCTTAAAATTTAATCAATTTGTATTCTGCCTTATTCAAAAATTATCTCTATGTAGCTTATAGCAGAGTTAAAATAACAGTACAACCAGTGGTGAAATGTAAATTTTGTTGCTACCGGTTCTGTGGGCGTGGCTTGGTGATGGTAGTAATATGACTGAGTGGGCGCGGCCAACTTTTTTTTTTTTTTAACTTTTGAAACCATTTTTCTACAACCTCTTCGGCTGAGGTTGTAGAAATGCTTTTAAAGCCTCTGACGATCCTAGCTGATTGGGGCAGAGATTTTTGCTACCGGTTCTCCGAACCACCTGTCTTCATCGCTACCGGATTGGGCGATCCGGTCCAAACCGAGAGAATTTCACCCGAGTACAACCATAAACAATAATCTCACAGACATCAGGGGAAGACCAGAACAAGATCCACTAACAATGTAAAAATATAATCTAATTTATCAGGGGAACATATTATAGTCCACCTAACCCATTGCCTGTTGGAAGAGCCACATGTTAGCAGCTCCAAGTGTACTCCTGATTATAATTCAGTATGATGTCCATCTTGCTAATTATCATGAGAATCATGTAAGGCTAGGCAGGTGCTGAAATGTACTAGATGTGATAAATGTACCATTTCAGTAAATAAGCACGGTTAGCTGAGCCTGGATAGACACATTTACAGTCTTTGCCACCTACTGCCATCTTAGACAACAACAGATTGGCCACAATGATCTATACAATACACTAGTAATTTCCTTACGGGATTATGGCAATGCATAAAACTAGTGTTGCACTTGAATACAGCCTAGAAATTTCAAATATTGCTGAATGCAGGGTAGCTAACAGAAGTTAAATGGAGTGGCCAGGTTGAATTGCATTACAATGATTGATGGTGCTGCACTGCCATAAGTACTTGTTTTCAAGCACAATGAAAGGTGCTTATTTTCAAAGACTAATGGCTAGTAAAGAAGAACTTGAGGGAAGCATCTCCCTATAGCAGTCTGCCTTTCCTCTTTGGGATCTGGTAATCTCCCACCTTCAAAATCGGACCATGACAAAACAACTGGCCTTCTTTGCTTTGCCCTAGGACAGGGGTGGGCAAATGTGGCTCTTTTACAACCAGCTTGGCTGTCCCAGGAATTCTGGGAGTTGAAGTCCACAGGTTGTAAAAGAGCCACATTTGCCCACCCCTGCCCTAGGAGAAGCTGCATGGCCTCCCCAGAGAAATTTGCTTTTTAAAGATTTATATCCTGCCCTTTTTTTTCATGTACACCTCAATAGGGCAAACATATCTAACTTCCTCCTATTTTCCTCACAACAACCCTATGAGGTGAATTGGGCTAAGAGAAAGTGACTGACCGAAAGTCACCCAGCTGATATTTCATACCTAAGATTGGACAAGAACTCACTTCTCCTGGTTTCCAGGTCAACCGTTTAAGCACCACACCAAACTTGCTCTGTTTTTGTTGTTTTTGTTTTTGGAGAAGGGAACATTGCACTTTGGAAGCCAAAAGCATTCAAAATATTCTGAATTTCTAAGTAACTCAAAGCATTATTAGTTTTGGATTAGGTCTTCTCACTTATTGGCCACCTAACTCCAGGGGACTCTGGACGGCCAATAACAATAGTATCGCTACCATTACCCTGGTGGTACTATAGTGCTATAGCAGCAGACGTGATGTTACTAATAGTCAGAAAAAGACCCAGCTCAAATCCATCGGACACGATTTCTAGGTTCAACAAATGACCAAAGTCGAGTCTACCTTCCTCCTTTGGTGCCACCCAAGCGGAAAACGCCGTGAGAAGCATACAGCTTTAACCTGACGGTTTTCTACCTGTCATGGGGGGGGGGCTTTATGACAACCCCGCTAATCGCTTTGAGGGGCTCTTCTGGCATCCCACCTGGGGGGGGGGGGACGAGTTTCCTCCTCCTCCCTAGGGAGATTGTGAGCACTCCGTCGAAGGCTGACCGGGCTCGCCGCCCGACCGCCCGTCCCCCTTGTCGTCGTCGTCCTCCGCTGCACGTCAACATGCAGTTCTTCTCTGCGCCTGGCGCGCGTCTGTCTTCCACGCCTTCGGCGCGCAGGGTGTGGAGGGAGTGGCTTTGGAAGCAAGCGCGCGCGCGAGCGAGTGAGCCAGCGGCCGGCCGGCCAGAGAGCGGCGCTGCGCTTCAGGTTTGCTTTTTTGCAGGGAAGAACCGGCTGCGGATCACCTGCAGTAGTGGGGGAGCCGCCGGGAGCTCCACCCCCGCTGTCCCTGTTAATCGCATTCCTCTCTTCCCTCCCCGCTTTAGTTCTTCCCCATGCACTTGCACCAAGGAGCCCGGGCTGAGCTGCCATTCTGCTGCAGAGAGGGAGTGACACACGTTCGAGCAGATTGGGGCTAATCGACCGGCTCCGGGCCGCTCTCACTTTCTTTCCCTACTAAAGGTCCAGCTCGGCTTTGGGAGCCTCTCGCTCAGCTGCAGACAGCGTCCTCCCCACCCCACCCCCTCGCCTCCTCCTCCTCCTCCTGCTTCCGTCCCGCAGGGGTGCCTCTCCTCTTGCAGTTCCACACCACCTGCCAGCCCGGGCTCCGGAGGCAGCAGCAGCAGCAGCGCCCGGGAGGCGAAAAGAAGGAGAGCGCCATGACTGAAGTGGGCGAAGGGGAAGACGAGATACAGTTCCTGCGAACTGTAAGCACTTAAGCGCTTCTCTTTCCTTTTGGGGCTTCGCGTCCCCTTCGCGCATTGTTCGTAGGTTTGGGACGGAGGGTCCGAGGCGAGGAGCATTGGGCTCGCGCGACAACCCATTGCTAAGCGGGGAGACTTGGCGCTGAGGTTGGGTGGGGGGTAGGGAAGCGAAACCAGCCAGGGATCTCGAGGTTGCTGCATTAAGAGAGTTGATGAATTAAGGCAAATAGTCCGGCTCAAGCTCTGGAATTCCTCGAGAGACGGTGAGGCTGGGATGGGCTGAGGAACTGCAAGCCTCCCTCTTCCCCGGCTGTCTCTCTACAATATTGTGGGAGGGGTCTGGACTGGAGCGGAAACCTGGCGAGGAGTTTTATGGCCCCTGCCCGTCACCTGTTCTTAAAGAGTGACCAGTGGACGATGAATACAATATTCAGAAACGAAACTGTGGTCTGTCAGGTGTAAGGACCCCCGTAGAGTAACATCCCCGGGGATGATGCTTTGGGGCGGTTTTTTCCCCTCTCACACACACAGGCGCTCTCTCTCTGGAGAAAGGGCTGTCGGCACTCGCTCTTGGTCCCCCGCTGAGAAACCCTGGACCGTGTGGAAAAGCCCTTAACACCCGAGGTTTTGACTTGGACGGCGCCCCGCTCTCAAGTGAGGGGGGGGGGGGGTTGTTAGCGGGATGGGACATTTAGCAGGGCGCTGCACGGGGCGAATCGACCGCGTCTCGGTTTTCCCCTTATCGCGCTGAGGTCTGGGTCACTTCTTGGGACGCTTCCAGTGGTCGAGCTAGTCAGTCATTTATTTTGCAGTCGTCCTGCCTCGCGTAGGGGATTTTATCAGGGATTTCTACGATGTCTTGTTTCATTTCCTTCCTCCGAGGGGGTGGGGGTGGGGGGAGCACACATTAAAAAGAGAGAGAGAGAAAAAAAAAATAGCTTGCAACAATGCCTTTCCATTGGTAGGGCAAGGAGCTGTTATTTTGAAAGCCCCCTGCATGTGTCTGATCTCCTTTCCTTCTCACTCCTAAGTGCTTTACTGGTAAAACAAACCTGTGAAAATGTATGGCAGTTGTCCAAGGGCAGATCACTTAATATGTGGACTCCAACTGAATATACTTGCTTGAATCTTCTTCTCCTTCTTACCCCACCTCCCCCCCCCCCCAAAAATTGTTCTATGTACTGCAGATATTTTACCAACAGCAATGCTGAGCCAAAAGCTGCAACAATACCTCATCTTCTGACAAAAGCAAATAATAGAAAGGGTAAAGAGGAGCCTTTCAGATTTTGTGTGTATGAGTTTTAGTTCTATATTGTTAGCAATTTGGATTTTTCAACTGAAAGCATTTGAAATGAATGAACCATAAATGTAGTCCTACATTAGGACTGCAGTTATTGCTTTTGTGGAATATGCCTTTAAATAATATCTGTTTTTGTAAAAAAACGACACAGTTGATTTTTTGATGTCTGTAAATGTAACAAATTGATAGAAATGGATGTTTTAGAAGATATACAAATATATTTATGTAGTTTGGAAATTTATGATTGCTATGATTGATATTTAGAGACATTTGGGTTGCTTTAGAAGGATATGCCCTAGTATAATAGTATGAATAGATTCAGCTATTTCACCTTTTTGTCCTTGAAAAGTTTTTTTTTTGGTATTTGTGTGTGAGTGTGTGAAATAATAACAATAAAGCAGTGAGAAAATGAACAATTTACAAGTGGAAGATGAAGTAATATGGATGCATGTAAAAATGCCTGCATGAAGTAGTGCGATTATTCAATTCAATTCCCAACTGGAAGCACCTTGTGTAATAATGTTGCATTTCTTATGTAATAAGATCTGATTGTAACAAGTGGGTGTGAGGAAAATATGAAAAAGGAGACCCTCTCCCCCACATCCTTGAAGCTGTCTTATTAGTGTTTGGATTTTCTTAATATATTGCAGTAACTGGAGGTACTAATAAAACTAGCTCGGTCATGAGGCTATTTCTCATAAGTGCTCCTACAATTATTGTATAATGTCAACAGAATGAATGTCAGACTAAAAACTTTTCTCAAGCTAAATATGACTCTTCCTGAGAAATTTGCTGAACTCACAGAAAAAATGTAGGACAAGTTATGTTTCCTACTACTCTGATTTGCCTAAATGTTCTGGAAAGTTCATGCAAAAATTGGTGTCCTGCAGGTTTAAGTATAAGTATAATATTCCTGAGATAGAGTTACAATATTTAAATTCTTGCTGGGGAATAAGTAGTCATGTTCAAGTCACAGCTAATGACTTGAGCATATAAAACAATGTTCGAAGCGATAGCACTTGAGAATAAAAACATGTTACGTAAACTACTCTTCAGATTATGCATATTTTGTTAGAAATAAAGGTTTAGAAATCCTAGCCAGGGATTATCTTTTTAAAACCCTCAGACTGTTTTCATTGGAAACATTAATGACCTTGAAAAGGGCAAATTATAAATGGGAAGATTTTGATATAACCTGTATAAAAAGTAAATCCCAAAACGTTATGGAAGAGCTGCTGATTTATTTCCATTCTTTAACCTTGAAATTTATTTCTGTGTCCCATTCGTTCTTTGAAATATCAGGAAAAAAATGCTTATATTATTATAATATTATTATAATATAATATTTTAAATCAGCATGTGGACAACACTGCAGTAGAATATGATTTGTTTGTATTTCCCTTTGTATATTTCTTAAATTCCAAATCCATGATTTAATTTTAGGAGCTTTGGTTAATCACCTGGTTTTCAATTTTTGTTTACCTTGAATAAATTAGCCATTTTTATTTTTAAGTCATAACACTATTCTGGTTAAAAATCTTTTATGTCACTTAAGTGAATATGAATTTTAAAATACAAAATGTTTGTTGCTCATAAAAGAGTGATACTAACTTTATGTGAACAAATTTATTTATTAGGCAAGAATTTTATTCTAGAATGTTCTCACTATTACATATACATGCAATTGAATGTCCAAGCAGAAAGTAATTTTGAAGTATTATGTTTACCTGCTTTTTTCCCTTCTATTTTTTCATCTAAACCAGATGGCTAGTAAAATAGATAAAAGCCTTAAAATTACTTTTGTATATTTCTGTATACTTTATGTATATTAAAGAATATTGAAAAATACTTATTCAGTATTTAAATATTTTAATATAATAGTGAAATATCAGAATCTGTAAGAATTACATTAGAGGAGTGTTTACAAAATAGTAAGCAATACTGCAATAATGTGCATAAAAATACAAGTTACACAAACTTTTAATATTTAAGTCAAATAAAATTTGAGATATTTGTAGGAAATAAAAATGGAAAAAGCCCTAAAATTGATAAATCAGCGCATTTCTGTGCATTAGTTAAGAATATTATTGAATCTATAATGCTTAACCAAGTTGTGTGACCAGTGGAACAGAGTGCTTGTATCTAATTGACATCTTCCTTGAATCTTTGCACACTTATCTAATTGGATCCAGAAGATTGAAGAGTTCTCTAGAATAAGTTTCAGAAAAAGAGGAATATACCTTCCTTTGTGTGAGTTGGAAGCCTCCTTGTGTAATCTAGTTAGGATTGCATATAATTCAAAATTTATATTTTTATTTGAATATCTGTGCTTTTTCTGAGGATTGAGAGAGTGATGCAGAAAAATTATACTGCTAGTGCCTTTGCAACAACTATAGATTTATTGTTATAAAGTAAATCATACTATCAGAATGAAACTTATTTAAATAATTGTCCTTCTCTTTATTAATAAAATAAACAGCTTACATGCTTTATAATGTATAACATAAAATAACTTTAACGTAATTAGTGATTTTTCAGAAATGTTTATTTTATTTTCTAAAATGAAGTTTATTTATTTATAATTTAGATTTCTAAGGGTACACTAAGGCTACTAGGGTGAAAATCTGCTACCGATACAGAGCTGCCTATATTGTATTTTGTGAGAAAATCTATACTGATATGTGTTCTGTAAGTGCACCCTTCTGGAAAATACTATACAGATCTTTGGAAAGACTGTCAAGCTGCTAATATAATGCAGCCTTTACAGTGACACTGCTGAAGAGATTATCCATGTAGTGTATCTAGAATGGTCTAGTGCGTCAGTCCCGGATAAAGTGATTTGTGCATACTTTTTAAATTGCGTTTTGCTTTTGTTCTGTGGGAAAGACAATCCCAGTTGTTTTGTTGCATTTTGACTGAATTTTCTTGCTTTTTTTTTTTTTTTTTTAAAAAAAGATCTTAAGAGAATTGATTTTATCCCTTGATGTTTCCTACTTAATCAAAACAAATGCAGCAAAAACTAACAGCAATAATTTCAGTGGTTAAATTTGGTCTTTTCTGCAGGACATTCATGAGTCAAGTGGAGGCATTAGGATGTTTTTCAAATACCTACAATAGTTAGTAGGATGGAGGAGTTAATTTATTGTAGTCTCAAGACTTTTTAAATTGAACTGATATCCCAGAGTGAATGTGTATAATTGAGACCAGTTCTGTGATGATGTCTTGGAGCATGTGACTTCACTGTGGCTTGTTTCAGATTCCTATACTGGATATGCCCATCCCACTTAGGATTTCATTGCATCACTGTTTTACCACTCTGATCCTCAGATGCCCCAAAATATAATTATAAAAAGTGCATCCACAGTCAGTCAAATATGCCTACTCATACTAGAATCTTAAGGACTAGGGAATCATCTACATTACTTCATATAGCTTTCAGAGTTCCATGTTTTCTAAGATTCCCTCTGCAATTTCAGATTCATTTGTGTTGAATAGAACATTAGAACCACCAATGAGGAAAACAATTAGAATTTTAAACATTATTCTAGCCAAAATGATAATAATACTGAAGATAATAGTTAAATGGGGGAATGAATATGCAAAAACCAGCATAAGCATAACATTTGGCCCTTTCTATAAAAAGTATTTGTTTACAGGCAAAAGGCTGATTTCTTTCATGTCATTAATGATCTTTCATCAAAGTGTTGTTTAATGTTTCAGTTAAATATACTTGTAACAGTCACTGCTTTGCTAACATGTTTAACATTTAATGTTTTTAAAAGGCTATTGTTTGATCAGGAACTACTTTATAATTTATGATCATAAAACTTTAAAAGAAAATGAACACCAGGCAGGCTAAGCACTTGATGATATTTGGATTTGTACTGTTGTATGCATTTTTGTGTTGCTATTTGTAAAAATATATCTGAATTCTTGTGTTCAAAAAAGGTTTTTTGTCCAAGTGCTTCAAGACAGCACACCTGATTGTTTTCATACTAAGAACTGTAGTATGGAATTACCATGCATCAGTCATTCAGATTAACTGGATGTCTACACAATTTAATAATTTGCAATCCTCACTTGTTTCCCAGTGCTTCTGTACATTGTCATAGACATGCTAGTCTTTCTGACAACAGTAAAGCAATACCAAAATCTTACAAAATGCCCTTAATGGTTGTCTTATTTTTTCTTTCAAAGAAAGAGAAAACCAGTAAGCCTATCATAACATAGTACTAAAAACATTTTGGGGTAGATCTAATATTTTTAATCTGTCTTTTAATAAGCATCAGAATAATATTCTGGTTATATTTTTTTAAAGTATGAAAGAAATGCTGTTTAAATAAACGTGTACAATAACTCTATAAATCAGTCTTATCTCAACCTGGTTTTTTCCATATGGTATGATTTCAAGTTTACCCTGGTGACCTTTATAATGAAGAAATGTATAGTATAGTTACATAAGTTGAAACACCAACACATATATTTTCAGGCAGTGAGTTCATTGAGTAAGCAAACGGACAGCTAGTAGGATGTTGATGGTGGACTTCCAACAGGAGGATCATCAATAAAAACAAGAGACCTGTGACACAATAGTGCATTCAGATTTGCTGATTTACTATTGTGAATTACAGAGAGATTCTATCCAGCTGAGTAAACAGAAGCTGCCAAAATGACAATAGAAGAAATGAAAGGCAACCAATTCTAGGGAACAATTTCATCAAGTAAGGAAATAGAGCGCTTTACTAGAGCTTTGGCAGTGGAATTTGGCAGAAGAGTTTAAAGGGAGATGTTAATGCCTAAAAAGAATGAAATCTGTATATGCAACAAAATGCAAACTCTCT
This sequence comes from Arizona elegans, assembly GCA_022577455.1. Lineage (NCBI taxonomy): Eukaryota > Metazoa > Chordata > Lepidosauria > Squamata > Colubridae > Arizona > Arizona elegans. Next base: position 266,923,476 of record JAKOOJ010000001.1, read on the forward strand.
GCTGTGAGAAAAAGTAAAAGTGGAGTAATAGATTGCTATCCTTGTACTAAACAAAGACCATAGAGGAATAAGCCAAATGATGGTAGTTATAATTAGATAACAAGATCTAGAAGAATTTTTTTCAGTACAAGAATTGAGAAACAGATTTTGGATTCTCAAACAGAAGCAACTTTAAGTGTCTCAAGGAAGAACAGGAGACAAGCATGAACAAGAGGCAATACAATGGAGTGGCGGAAGAGTAAAATGCGTACAATTGCTACATACAAGAAGGTAAAGAGGAATGTTGTAGAAGCTAGTGATTGATTGCTGCAAGTAATAGGGATGTGTGTCAGGATCTGCCAGTTTATGAGGTGTCTTATCCATTTAGGTTCAGTAATTCATATCCAGTGAAAAATATATGTCTGACCAATAATGTGTCTGCATTTTCTCTAATCCAGGCATCCTTAGCCCCTGATTCCCATTTGTGATCTAATTATAGGTAAGGTTGGTACATCAACTCCAAGCATCTTCTTGTGGGATTGGAGCCCTATTGGAATAAGAAACATATTAAGTACATTAAGTTCTATTAAACAACTCAGTGGAAAATTATCCATTTACAAGATTAATAGCTGTCGTTGTTCATTTACAATATGGGAATGAAATGATGAAAAATATGAAATACGATAATGCTGGTATATCAGTTTGGAATACAGCAAATCAACTTGTTCAAAAAGAACAAATTCAACTGAATTGAAGTCACACAGTGCGGTATATTAAAATTGTGTGTGTATTTCATTTACAAAGAAATTCAAAGGAATGAACTTGCTGATATGCTTCAAAGCATTCAGACTGAAGTAAATGAAACAAGGAATAAAAGCAGTACTGTTATTGATGTCCACCACTAGCACTTAGTAAAGACAAAATATGATTGAACCTCTCCAAAATAAAGCTTTCAAACAACTTTGTTTAAAATGAGATGGGGATTTTTAATGATTTTGATATCTGTTGAGAGATGAAGTCTACCAAATATGAACCTTTCAGGTATTGAAGCACAGGCCTTCCCAATTTTGCTGAATTTTTTTCTTCTTGTGAAAATGTAGAAAGATACAGCAGGAGTTAGAAAAGGTGGGAACTTTGGAAGAAAGTGACCATGTAATGCAATTCTACATTTTAAGTGAAATTAAAGTTGACTAAGTCAAATGAAATGTCCGTATTATGAACTTCAGGAAAGTGAATCTTGATAAAAGAACAATAAGTAATAGGATTCTGTGATAGGATGCTGTACAAATATCTGGTTTATACAAATGACAGACTCAAAAATTCCTCTGTAGAACTGTATCAGCAGCTCCTTGGGCATTCTGAACTTTCTGAGGGTAAATGTTTCTCTCCTGAAAGCAGAAAAAAAACAGGCTACAAGCAGTTACAGATCAGTAAATCTGACATCTGTAATTAAGAAGATCCTAGAGCCATTCATAAATATTGATCTTGAGAAGAATGTAGTTATTATTAGAAGCTGGTATGAATGTGTAAAGAATAATCTTGTCAGAGGTTATGTTTTATTCAGGCAACTTACTTAGTAGATTGTGAGAATGATTTGGACATAATTGATCTTAAGAAAGCATTTGATAAAGTATTTTATAATACTGTAGTTAGATATAAGTAGTTGCATTTAGATAACCATGACCTTGGAAAATTTTGTCTGATTTCTTCAAGGGCTGTTTGTGTGTGCATAGTTTGGCACTATTTTCAGTAGGCTTGCCAGTGAAGCATTTTGTAGTGGCTATGAAAAGATACACGGAGTTGACAGGGACAGTCTTTGAAACAATGACTTGAAGCAATAATATTTTATCCAGTGGTGTCTGCCAAAGGATGTAAAGAGGTTCAGTCTGATAAAAATAGGATCATAGTGCAAATTTCACATCTTTTCTACATGTGCCAAAGCATCACACATACGTTCCCAAAGGAGCAGAATTTAAGTCACAACAGAGTGTTTATCATTTCAGTGTAAGGTTCTGAGGATGCTGCTAATTATTTCATGGGTACATCTATGATAATTAGTACTCCCTGAGTTTAGATAATGGTTACCTTTTTCAGCTGCCACAGATCCACAATTTTGTAGGCCATTTACTGATTATTATGTAATGGGGCAGGTGATACCAGTTCACCAACTCCTTTCATAATTACCTTTGTAACTTCCCTTCCTCCTCCAGATTTTTAAAGCATTAATTCTTGAAAATCCAGTATGTGCATTGTTGGAAGTTAAGAAACTAAGCTCATCTCAGTTTCTGTCTTGTTTTTATTCAAAAATAATATTACAACTGTTTACATTATGTTCCAATGATTTTGAGTGGAAAACGGTCCTAGGATTTTTTTCACATTGATGCCTTACATTGGCTTTTATTAACTGAAGTTTATTTCTCTATGGATTTGGGGATAGAAATGGCATTCCTAGTAAAATGTGCATTTGTGTTATATGGATAGGAATTTCCATTGATTCGTTTGCCTTCGTTGTGGTCTCTTTGATCGGGTGAACTTATTTGGAATTTTGAGGGATTTGTGGGTGGAGTCACAAGTGGACAGATGATGCTAAAAGACAAGAAATTATCTCCAGGGTTAGATTATAAAGCAGAGGTCCAAAATACAATGTCTTTATAGTAGATTTTTTTCTTACCTATTTTCAAACCACATAAGATACACCTAGCTAAATTATGTGTTCTATTGAGGCAAATCCCAAAGGAACATAGCTTCTTTTAAGTAATTTAATTTGGATGAGCAATAATAAGGCAATTGATAACATAGCATCTGTTCCCAAATGCTGTAGTGTCCTGTGATTAAATTCAGTTATAATTAAAACTGAATCTTGGCATTATAAGAAAAGCTTCAGGTTTATTCTCCTTTTAATATTTTATAGACCTTTACATTTAGTTGTGGGAAACTTTTTTTCTCCTTGACCTACAGCCATTCGTTTAGTGACTGCTCAAAGTTACAGTGGCACTGGAAAAAAGTGACATGACCACTTTCATACTTAAGATCATTGCAACATCCTTGTGGTCACGTGATCAAAATTTGATACTTGGCAACTGGCATGTATTTAGCACAATTGCAATGTCCTGGGGTCATGTGATCACTTTTTGCAAAGTAAGGGGGATTCACTTAACAACTGTGTTACTAATTTAACAACTGCTGCCATTCACTTGACAACTGTGGCAGGAAAGGTTGTGAAATAGGGCAAAACTCACTTAACAATTGTCTTCTTAGAAGTGCTCAATTGTGGTCATAAGTGTAGAACTATCTGTAGTTCCTTCTAGTTTCCTGTAGTGTGCAACTTTTAGTATCTCAACCTATCATGTTTTTTTAAAAATAGTTCTTGATACTTTTCAAGATGTTGGTTTTCTTTGCAGATATATTACATTGTTGGGAGATGTTGACATTGTGATCCACTAGAACACCCAAGTCCTTCTTGAATATGCTATTCTTGAGCCAGATTTTCTCCGTACTGTATGTGTTTATTTTATTTTTCTTTTTTCCCCATTTTTTTTAATTTTATACACAAACACATAATACATAATTAAAAAAGAGGAATATAAGCTACAAGGTTTCGCAGATGACTTAGTGTTTATCTTGGAGGAACCTCTAAATTTTTAGAACAAATAGAGGGATTTGGAGAGGAATATGGAGAGGTGGCAGGATTAAAAATAAATAAAGAAAAAACAAAAATATTGATGAAAAATATCACAGAAAAACAAAAAAAAGACATTAAAAAAGGATATTTTTCTTATCTAGATGCATAACTTTGCATTTTTTTTCTGTTAAATTCCTATTTGTTTCCATTCACTGTTTTTCAGCCTTTGTCTTTTTGAATCCCCCCTCTTCCCAAGTATTAGATACCGCTGCTAGCATATGCAACATTTTCTCACTAATGTCTATCTTGAAAGGAGCGCTTTTCAGAGTTTTTTTTTTAGGAGAAGCTTCTTTAAAAAAACAACATGACAATGCAGAAGGCAAAATAATATAAACTGTAAGGAGAAAAAGATCAAGGGGAGAAACCTGTCAGCAAAAATACAACAAACAACCAATGTGAATAACTGTATTCTGTTGTGAAATGGAGAAAAAAAACCCATGAAGCAAGATGAACTAGAAAACTATATTTTAAGGGATGTATTAGAACATAGGAAAGTAATCTTTAAGCAGAATGTAAGCACTGGTTAAAGATAAAATTGAATATTTAAAGTACTATATAGAAAGATGACTTACAAAACCCAGCTGAATTGCTATTACATGTTATTTATGTGCAGAGCTGAACTGACTCAAAAATGTTAAGCTGACTCAAAAGTGTTATTAAATGTTACTATGTAAAGAGGAAGATGATGAGAAATTGACCTCACCAGTATATGGATCAAATACTGGTGGGAAAAATAACCAGAATAATTAAAGAGATTGCTTTTGAAAGATTTCGTAGAACATAAGAGTAATAGAGTTGGAAGGAAACTTGGAGGTCTTCTAGTCCAACCCCCTGCTTAAGCAGGAGACCCTATACCAGGGGTGTGAAACCTGATTGCATCACAGGCTGTATCATGACGTATCAAGATGTTTTTTGCCTTTGCGGAGCCAGGGTGGGCGTAGCCTGCACGCACCATATCTAGCCTGTGGGCCGCCAGTTTGACATGCCTGCCATATTCCATTTCAGATAAATGGTTGTCCAGTCTCTTTTTAAAATGCTCCAGTTATGGAACACTGTTATTCCATTGGTTGATTGCTCTCCCCATTAGGAAATTTCTCCTTAGTTCTAGGTTGCTTCTTTCTTTGGTTAGTTTCCATCCATTGTTTCTTGTCTTGCCTTTTGGTACTTTGGAAAATAGATTGACCCTCCCCTTTTTTAGGAGCCCCTCAAATATTGGAACAGTGCTAGCATGCCCCCCAGTCCTTCTTTTTATCAGACTAGACAATTCCTATAACTGTTCTTTGTATGTTTTAGCCTCCAGCCCCCTAATCATTCTTTCTGCTCTTCTCTTTTCTGCACTCTTTTCAGAATCTCAACATATATGTCATATGATATAATTCTGTGGTCATGTAGAAATAGAAGGGACATCAGAGATATGTTGATACACAGGGGTAGGAAACTAGTTACAGAATCAGGGAAGAGGATCTTAAAACTGAGGTACTGAATAATATTGACATGCGGAAAAGAAGAGTAAGGCCAAAAGCTGAATTTGAGTAATACCATTACAAAGTAGAAGAGATAAAGAGGAGAAAAAGTAACAAAAATTATAACTGAGATAGAAATTACATCTCGGAAAATGGACCCTATAAAAGTCTAAAAGAATAAAAAGTTAATAATAAATAGGAAGAAAAGATAGACAATTTTACTTCTATATTTTATAATTGTTGAAAATAATTTATAATAGAATTTCAATTAGTAATTTTCTTTCATTTCCACGTGCAACTCCATTATAATATATAGAGAATATTGAACTATCATAATGAGACAACATAATATCTCTGGTTAAAAATTTAAAAGTTTAGGGCAGTGGTTCTCAACTGGGGGGGGGCGCAATGTCATCACGGGGTTTGTGAAGGCTTGAAGAAATGTTATGATTTAAATCTTGAATTATATCTTGGGGTCCGTGGCCATGGTCCATGTCCACAAAAGGTATTTAAATGGCTTCCATGGTGAGAAAAGGTTGAGAATTACTGGTGTAAGGAAATGTCTAAAAGCTTTGGGATAAATGTTTTGGAATTATTATTTCCACATTACCAAAGACCTATGAGCAAAGAACCATAATTGTAACTATTCAAAAGCACTACTATATAGTTTTTATTTATGTATTTATTTTAATTTTTTAAAAAAATTTGATTTATATGCCGCCCTTCTCCGGAGACTCAGGGCGGCTTACAATGCGTTAAGCAATAGCCTTCATTCTTTTGTATATTTTATACAAAGTCAGCTTATTGCCCCCACAAACCGGGTCCTCATTTTACCCACCTTAGAAAGGATGGAAGGCTGAGTCAACCTTGAGCCTTGGAGAGATTCGAACCAGCAGAAATTGTAGGCAGCTGTGTTAATAACAGGGTGCATTAAACCACTGTACCATCAAGGCTCTTGAATGAAAATGACACACTTCTGATTTGAAGACGCATTTCAAGAACCTTTGTCCAGGGCTTAAATTTTAAAAATATAATTGTAGTAGATTTGAAATTTCCAGAAAAGTATGCTGTCTTCTAATTCAACTAAATCACCGTTTGAGTGCTTCATATTGATTAATGCATTATCCATATTGTATTTAGATAATACATCACCAAGTTTTCCTTCTGAAATTCTCCCATCTCTTGCAAAGTTGTCTTCATCCACTGTATGACTTGGTTAATTTTCCTGTTTTAAAGTTGACCTGCAAGAGAAGAGCAGTCCACTGAATATTCTTTTTTAATGTCTTGTGGAAAGAGTTATTAGAATTCATAATAAAAAGACAGCAACAAAAGCTTGGAAGCCTTCATATAGAATTGTAAATCCTACTGTACGTTATTGTATTCTGTCAGTATTTATTATAATTTACTTCAGATAGAATATTGTTTCATCTATGTTTTGAATTCTGTGAAATCAAAAATTGATTTCTATATAAATCTGCCTGCTTCATGCTACAGCAATAAAACATGCACAGAAGGCTACAAGACACAGTTGGAGAGCTCTTTCTCCTATTATTGATCTAATGTGGCTGAACAGTTATAGCTGTAATAATCTCCATTGCTTTTTTTTTTTAATAACTAGAATGAATGCAAAGAATGAATGAAAGATTTCTGAAACTAATAAAATTCTGTCAGAGCCAGTAGGGTGCAAAACTGCTTGAGAATTTTGGATTGGCAAAATATATATTCTTTGACCTCCACTAATCATCTGGTGATTATATTAAATTCCTGGCTTGGCAACTAACAGAGAAAAGAAGGGTCTAGTGCTTCTGACAGTAGTTAAATTTAAAAGTTATAAAAAAGTTTGGTTAATAAACTGGATTGGTGTTGTAGCTGGTGCATGGGCTGAAGCTATCTGTGGACCAGAACTGAAACTGAGTTTTGAAAGCAGAAATAAGCTCTGATCATAAATCTTGAAGCTAATAAACTCATGCTTCTCTCTCCTTCTGCGCATGCCCAAGATGGCGGATTTGAGCTGAGACGCTCCCGGGAGAAAGGGGCGATTCCTGGCATTTTGGGGACCGCGGGGGCAAATTCGATCATCCTGGCCCCCAGTCCTAGTGAAAGGGGCTTCCTCCCAGCATATTGAGGGATTTCTCACCCTCCGGGACACCAGGACTGAGGAGATACGGCCGTCAGAAGGCGCCGCGGGGTGGCGGCAGCAACAGCTGTTCAGCGGTGCTTCCCCCCCCACTATGGTCGGTGGCGGTCGGAACGGCGGCAGCGACTTTGCAGCAGCGGCGGCAGCGAAATGGGGGTCTCCCCAGCTCTCCGGTCTCTCTGGGGTCTTTCTTAAGGCCCCTGGCGTTTCCGGAGCGTGGTGGGAGCCCTGGTGGCGGCTGCGGCACTGGTGCCTACGAGGCTTGGACTGCCTTGGACGCTGGTGGAGGCAAGGGGGCAGCAGCCAAATGTGGGGAGAGGCAAATTGCCAACAGCCCGGACCTGTCAGGGGCTGGCTCTATGGACCCATTTCCTGGCCGAATCCGGAGGCCCCCCTGAATTGGGGCTGCAGACTGGGGATAAAAATGACTAAAGACCAGGGAGTGGGAGAGGCTGGAGGATGGCTGAGGGCTGGCCGTGGGCTGCCTCGGGCCATCCCCTCCCCTCCTTTTTTGGCTTGTGTAGGCCTCATTATAGTCATTACCCCAGCTGCCTTTTGCCTCGTAAGCTACATTTTCCATCTTTCTGGGTGTCATCGAACTCTGCCCCTGGTCTTACTATCTACTTTTGCCTTCTGGACTGGCTTATTCCATCCGCCCCGGACTATATGACAAATGGACAGCTTGAAGTGAGTTCCCAGGGAGTCTGGGTTACAACTACCATCCCTATTAGAGGGGACAGCTTTTGAATTTCTCCATAGCACATTCCATCTGGCTTGACATCGTGAGAGGATGTCTGGGAGGAACATCCCCTAGATTTATCGGAATGGCATGGGACTCCTCCCACTGTCGTGAGAGGACAGTGGAGTCCAGTTACCCATGTTCTTTGTTGCTGCCTTTTGTCCTCAGGACTTTTAGACTTTATGGAACCCTGGCCAGACGCCATCTTCACCCTTTCCCAATCTGTGGATGTATTCAACCATTGAGCTTCTTGCGCTGTGAGACTCCCCCCTCTCGCAGGTCTGGCCCTCCACATTATCGAGGGCCTACCTCAATGACGGGCTTTGGAACCCAGAGAGGTGGCATGCCGCGAAGAGGGGGTTGAGGGGTTTTTTAAGTAAATTGGGTAAATTTTTAAGGGGTCCCGGGGGGGAGGGAAAAATTGGTACTAGGGTTGTGGGTTTGGGGGAAGACCCACCAAGGGGAGGGTCAGGCCTGGCCACTATGCGCGGTGGAGGGGATGGGGGATCCGGAGGTGATGGGGGGGTCGAGCTTGTCCAGATTATGTCTCTATCATCAGTACTGTGAGTGGGAGGGGTAGATATGGCGGGAGCAGGGGGCCATATCATGTTAAGGGAGCGCGCACCCGCTGTCTCCGAGCGGTAGCATGCTCCGGCCCCCAAGGCTCCACTCGTTCTCCAGGTTGTACAGATCCTCAGGGCCCGGGCCTTCGACTGATGTTGTGCAACGCCAGGTCTGTAATAAATAAAGCCCCCCTCATTTGTGATCTGGTTCAGGAGGGGGGAGCGGACCTGGCGGGTATTACGGAGACCTGGTTGGGCCCGGAGGGAGGGGTCCCTCTGATAGAAATGTGCCCACCAGGCTTCCACGCATTCCATCAACCGAGGTCACAGGGGAGGGGCGGGGGAGTAGCGGTTATTATTAGAGAAGGTTTTAGGCCGAGGGAGGCCACTGTTCCTCAGACGGCCGGTTGTGAGACCCTCCTTGTGAAGTGGGGTCATGGGGTTCAGAGGGGTTTGCTGATCACGTACCTGGCTCCCTGCCACGTGGCAGCAGCCCTGCCCGAGCTACTCAACGTTATCGCCGCGGTGGCGGTTGATACCCCCAGACTTATGGTCATGGGGGATTTCAACCTGCCGTCCGTGGGTGAGACGTCTGAGGTGGCTCGGGAGTTCATGGCTTCCATGACGGCTATGGATCTGACCCAACTAATTCATGGCCCTACGCACACGGGGGGAAACACACTGGACCTGATTTTCGTCTCTGGACAGTGGCTGAGTGATCTCGAGATAGGGGACATAGTCATCGAGCCCTTGTCATGGTCGGATCACTCTCTCCTTCGCCTTGACCTTCGAACCGCTGCACCCCGCCGCAGGGAGGCGGAACTGATGAGATGGTACCGCCCCAGGCGCCTGATGGAACCTGATAGGTTCCAGATGGAGCTTGGGCCAATTCCTGAGGTTCTGGCTCACGCCTCGACTGGACTTAGTGGCCGCCTGGGATAGGGCGGCCGCTGGAGCTCTGGATCGAGTCGTGCCTTTGCGGCCTCTGACCCGGCGCCGATCTCACCTGGCTCCTTGGTTTACTGAGGAGCTGAGGGAGATGAAGCGCCGGAAAAGACGCCTAGAGAGTAGTTGGAGGGCCAGTCGTACTGAATCTGACCGGACATTGGTAAGATCTCATATTAAGAATTACCTAGTGGCAATAAAAGCAGCAAAATGCACTTATCTTGCTGCTCTTATTGCGTCATCAGATAACCGCCCGGCCGCCCTGTTTAGGGTGACCCGCTCCCTGCTCTACCAGGAAGCGTGGGAGGACCCCTTGGAGGGAAGAGCCGAGGATTTTGTTCAGTATCTGTATGACAAAATCACTCAGATTCGGGAAGATCTGGACTCCGACTGGGTAGATCCAGCGGGGATGACGGGGGCAGGTCCTGAGAATGTTATCTGGGATGAGTTTGATTCTGTGACCCCTGAGGACGTGGACAGGATTCTGGGTAGACTGAATGTGACCACATGTTTGTTGGACCCGTGCCCCTCCTGGTTAGTGCTGGCTTCCCGGGAGGTGACGCGAGGCTGGCTCCAGGGGATTATAAATGCTTCATTGGGCGAGGGTGTCTTTCCCGCCGCCTTGAAAGAGGCGGTGGTGAGACCTCTCAAGAAGCCTTCCCTGGACCCGGCAACATTGGCTAACTATCGTCCAGTCTCCAACCTTCGCTTTGTGGCGAAGGTTGTTGAGAGTGTGGTTGCACGACAGCTTCCCCAGTACCTGGATGAAACGACGTATCTAGATCCGTTCCAGTCGGGCTTCAGGCCTGGGTACGGCACGGAAATGGCATTGGTCGCGTTGGTGGATGATCTCTGGAGGGCTCGGGACAGAGGCTGTTCCTCTGTCCTGGTCCTATTAGATCTCTCAGCGGCTTTTGATACCATCGACCATGGTATCATGCTGCACCGGTTGGAAGAGTTGGGGGTGGGAGGCACCGTATTACGGTGGTTCTCCTTCTTTCTCTCCGACTGGTCGCAGTCTGTGTTGACGGGGGCAGAGGTCGACCCCGAGGCCCCTTATATGTGGGGTGCCACAAGGATCGGTCCTCTCGCCCCTTCTGTTCAACATTTATGTGAAGCCGCTGGGCGAGATCATCCGTGGTTTCGGGGTGGAGTACCATCAGTACGCTGACGACACCCAGCTGTACATCTCCAGCCCAGACCACCCCAACGATGCCCTTGAAGTGATGTCCCGGTGCCTGGAGGCCGTACGGATCTGGATGGGGAGAAACAGGCTCAGGCTCAACCCATCCAAGACCGAGTGGCTGTGGTTTCCGACGTCCCGATATAGTCAGCTGGTGCCATCGCTGACTATTGGGGGCGAAGCACTGGCCCCCACGGAGAGGGTTCGCAACTTGGGCGTCCTCCTGGATTCACGGCTGTCTTTAGAAGAGCACTTGACGGCCGTGACCGGGAGGATTTTTCATCAGGTCCGCCTGATTCGCCAGTTGCGTCCCTTTCTGGATCGGGACCCGTTACGCACGGTCACTCATGCCCTCGTCACCTCCCGTCTGGACTATTGTAACGCTCTCTACATGCGGCTCCCCTTGAGGAGCACTCGGAGGCTCCAACTGGCGCAGGGTGCGGCCGCGCGGGTGGTGATGGGAGCGACGTGGCGCTCCCATGTAACGCCTCTCCTGCGCGAGCTGCACTGGCTCCCGGTGGTCTTCCGAGTGCGCTTCAAGGTTCTGGTTATCACCTTCAGAGCGCTCCATGGCTTAGGACCTGGCTATTTACGGGACCGCCTGCTGCCACCAATAGCCTCCCACCAACCAGTACGCTCCCATAGAGAGGGGCTCCTCCGGGTGCCGTCGGCCAACAATGTCGACTGGCGGCCCCCAGGGGGAGAGCCTTCTCTGTGGGGGCACATACGATCTGGAACGAGCTCCCCCCGGAGATACGGAGAATTCCGGATCTGCGTACCTTCCGTCGCGCGCTTAAGACGTTCTTATTCCATCAAGCTGGCCTGACCTAAACTTTTCCTCTTTTTAAAATGGAATTTTAAATTTTAAATTTGGTTTTAAATTTATTGGGGTTTTAAAGTGTTTCAGCCAAATTTATTTAATTAGTTTTATCTCCATTTTAAATTTTGTATCTATATGTTTTATTTTATGGCTGTTCACCGCCCTGAGTCCTTCGGGAGTAGGGCGGTATACAAATTTAATAAAATGAAATGAAATGAAAATGCTACTTGAAAGAACTCACGGGTAATATTGACACAGACATACAAGTATAAATGACAATTAATTATTGAGTTCACACATAATTCTAAGTTTCATTTTTAAACTATGATTTGTTGAATATATTCATGGATTACTTTAAACTAAAAAGAAGCCAGGTTGTGCTTTAGTATTTTCTTTTACCAAGGTGATGATTATGCATGCAGCAATAATAGGATTTGTTCAAAATGGAAGAGAAACTTGGGAGCTAGAAATATAATCTTTATATTTTAATTCAGGTATTTTTATAATAGAAAGTTTATGTCTAGATTGGTCTCTAGATATTCCTGAAATAACTGAAACCCCCCTTCCCTCCGAAGTTTATATGCAATGTTAAGATGTACAGTCCTAATTATTTTTAATATGAAATTCTAAAGTAATTTCCAAACAAATTTATACTATCCAATTAGAAAGTCACTTGGCCCTGCTTAAGCAACCAGCTTTCTTTGCCTGGGTGGTTGAAAGAAGAAAGAACATCATTCCATTTCTGGTAATTCCTGTGTAAGTCATTGCTTTAAATGCAATTTAATATAAGGAATGGCTAATTAATTTTTACTGGATCTTCTCCCATCCAAATTCTTTCTTTTTCTTAATGTGTGTGTTTTTATGGCAACCTGTAAGGTAGAGATTGTTTTGTTAACAGTCTGGTATAAGCTATTCTGGGAGCCTTTGGTTTAAAGCAGGAGTGTCAAACTCAAGGCCTGGGGGCCAGATTTGGCCCGCGGGGTGTTTAGATCTGGCTCGCAGGGCCGCCCTGGAAACACCGAAGGATCGGTGCCTCTGCTAGCGAAAATGGAGCTCGGGAAGGCTACATGTGGCCCTCTGGAGCTCCATTTTTGCTGACAGAGGATTGCAGGAGGCCGTCGCAGACGGAAATGAAGCTTGTGAGGTCTGTGAGTGGCACTCCCAAGCTCTGTTTTCACTGGCAGAGAATTGCAGGAGGCCATTGCACCTGAAAACAGAGCTTGAAAGCCCATTTTCGCTGGCAAGAGTGTTTGGGCCATCACAGGTGCCCCTGACACGAGTGACGTCAAGCTGGCCATGCCCACCCTGGCCACACCCACCTTGCCCCCCCCAAAGGTTAAACACAATCCTGATGTGACCCTTAATGAAATTGAGTTTGACACCCCTGGTCTAAAGGGTAGGATAAGTATGATTTGATTTATTTATATATTTGTTGAGGCTCTGTTGCCTGAGCCTGGGCTATTGACAGATGCAGACTCTGAGAGTGAGGGGGAGGAGTTGGCAAGGCCTCCTTCTCCAGGACCCTCCTCTCTGGCAATGCCTCCGGAGGACACCGAAGGCCAAACGATAGGCTCAGAGCCAAGCACATCCCCACAGCCACAGGTGGATAGAGACAAGGAAGATAAGTGCTGGCTGGACCCTCGACAGAGGTGCAGGGAGAAGCATGCACAGCAGAGGGGAAGGCGTGCCAGAGATTAGCTGAGTCACTGGACCACACCCCACAGGGTATGGTGGCCAGTTCAGTTTGTGACGAGCAAAAACCGGAAATACTCCATGATCTCTGCTTTTCTGGACTTTGCCTGCTTTATCGGACTGCATTTGGACTAATCTTTGTTTTCTGTGAGTAAAGTCTGAATTGGCAGCTAGCCACTGGGTTGCTGCCAGCTTTATCATCAAAGAGTTTTGTCATGTGGCTTATTAACTCCGGGCTGTCTGTGGGGGTGTGTGCGTGGTACGGGGATAGAACAATATTAAACTGCATGCACATCGATGTTTCCATATAAATAATATAAGTGAGAGATCTCACATGGGGCTCCCCTTGAAGAGCACTCGGAGGCTCCAACTGGTCCAGAATGCGGCCGCGCGGGTGGTTATGAGCGCAACCCGTTGTGCCCATGTGACACCCCTCCTGCGCGAGCTGCACTGGCTCCCAGTGGTCTTCCGGGTGCGATTCAAGGTGTTAGTTACCACCTTTAAAGCGCCTTTAAAGTGCTCCATGGCATAGGACCCGGGTACCTCCGAGACCGTCTTCTGCCACCAATAGCCTCCCACCGACCAGTCCGTTCCCACAGAGAGGGTCTCCTCAGGGTGCCATCAGCCAAGTTATGTCGGCTGGCGACACCCAGGGGGAGGGCCTTCTCTGTGGGAGCCCCAGCCCTGTGGAATGAACTGCCCCCGGAAATTCGTAAGATCTCCGACCTCCGGGTGTTTCGCTGCGCATTGAAGACCCTGTTGTTCCGCCAGGCCGGACTATCAACACAATAGTTTTTAAATTGGGTATTTAAATTTATTGGGGTTTTAAATTTGAGCCACCTTATTTAATTATTTTAAATTTTATACTGTTGTTTTGTCTGTGTTTTTAAATAGGCTGTACGCCGCCCTTAGTCCTTTGGGAGAAGGGCGGTATAGAAATAAAATTATTATTATTATTATTATTATTACAGTATAAAGTATATTCTACTTGGACCAGTTTGTTAAGCTGGAACAATAAATATGCATACAATATATCACTATACAGCTTCCTAGAGTTTGGATGCTGTTCACCTCTTGAAAGCAGAAATGTGCTACTGAAAGCTGTTCCAATACACAGCAGAAGTATAGTAATTTTGCTTTAAAAGGTTAAGATCAGCAAGCTGATCATCCAAACTCTAGGGCAAAAGATGGTTTGATAAAAAAGAAAAGTGGCTTCTCCAGTGTGGGGTACAATGCTTTTTGTCCCTGGGTGGCCGTTGTAGATAAATATGGAGAAATGCTAATGGGGAGATTAGTACAATATTTGTGTTGGGTTTTTTTCCCTCTTTATATACTTGCCTGTAAACTAACAGACTTTTATTAGTGGCTGGATAGAACAGTGAATAGAGCATTGCTCTTTGATATGATAGACCTGGGTTCAAATCCTGGCTGGTAACTACCTTACCAGTAGGGGATCTTGGGCAAACATCCCTTAACACTTCACCTTCCTCCCTCAAATATGAGAATGTCACAAATTAAGAGAGTCATGCTGGCTTCCACATTACCTGAATTAACTAACAAGGTCCACTAACAAGATGTTGGGGAACCAGGACAATCTGATGATAAGTGAAAGACAACATTGCAAGTCAACTTAAGACAGCTTGCACAAGTGGCTGCAAAGTGTGGCATATATTAAGGTGATACATGCTCCTGGCACATGATGGCAAAAAGGTTAGCCATCACTGCTCTACAGTGAGGACATTGGAATATTATTTGGATTAGAGACATGTTGCCAAATGGTAATAAATAGAGAGATTGATGGACTGGAACTATATGTCATAACAGACATCCAGACCAGATACAAATACCTTGGTGTCCCACAATCATGGGAATCATGACAAGGAGGCAAGAGGACAGAAACATTCAAGAAAAATCAAAAGATAAGACAGGTCCTGAAGAACTAGCTCAGTGGGAAGAATAAGTTCCATGCTATCAACATGTATACCCTGTCAATCATAGGATACTCTGCTGGTATAGTGAGTAAGCAAAAGGAGGACATGGAGGCTGCCGAAGTAAAGACTTGGAAGCTCCTCATAATGTAATTAGATTCCAGGGTGGATTTGATTTAAATCGAGTTGATTTAAATCACAATTTAAATCATGATTTAAATCACTAGTAAAAAGGCTTGATTTAAATCAACTCGATTTAAATCATAATTTTTAAAGAGCAACTGTCATCTCTGACCCACTGTTGACTCACCGATAGTCCCAGTGTTGCAGAATATACAGCCTCATGCTACATAACTAAGCTCCATTTCATGCTGAATAAACTAAATTATTTATGTATCTTAAATAGAAAATTATCTTACGATAAATTTTTACCCCAAAAGTTTTTTATTAAAATAAATTCGATAAAAATAAAAAAAAATCCGATTTAAATTAAAAAAATCTGATTTTTTAAATTTTTTTAGAAAAATCATTGATTTTTATCCACCCTGTTAGATTCCCACCCCATATTGAACACCCAGACACTGTATACCACCTGGAAAGAGGGTGGTGGTGTCTAGTAAATGGCAAACCCACTGTCCTGGATGAAATCAAGAACATTCAGAAGTATGTTCTCATACTTCTCAGACTGCCCAAGGAGCTGCTGATACAGTTCTACAGTGAATTTATTCGGTCTGTCATTTGCACTTCTGTAACTGTCTGGTTTGCAACAGCAACCAAACAAGGGAGACACAGACTTCAACAGATAGTTAGTCAAGCCATACCTCTCTCTGTGTCTCTGGGCTCACAGTCCACACAGTCCAGGCGGTGTGGGAGTCCAGGCAGTGTGGCAGGCGGCGGTGCGGCAGGCAGGGTAGCAGGTGGAGGCGGGGCAGCAGGCCCAGCGGGGCAGCAGGCGGGGCAACAGGCCAGGCAGGGTGGCAGGCGGTGGTGCGGCAGGCCAGGTGGCGGAGCGGCAGTGGTGCGTGCGGCGGTGCGTCCTCATTGAACTGCTCGCTGAACAGGGCAGGCAGTGGTGGGATCAACCAATTCTCCACACAACTTTAACAAATGGTTCGGCCGAACTGGCTGAATTCCACGTCTCTGATTGGCTGTTGAATTAGCCTCCCAGAATACCGCCAATCAGTTGGCGTTACTGCTCCCAACTCCCTTCCCCCCAGGTATGGCTGATGCAACATTTGGTGTATAAGTTGCACTGAAATTTTCACCCACTTTTGAGGGGAGGGGGGAAAATGTGTCTTATGCTCCAAATAATATGGTATATATTGCTTCACAGTGCTTTTGCAGCCCTCTCTAAGTGGTTTACAACTTCAGCATATTTCCCCCAACAATCCCGGTCCTCATTTTACCCACCTGGATAGGAAGGATGGAAGGATGAGTCAACCTTGAGCCTGGTGAGATTTGAACTGCCAAATCACAGGCAGTTGGCAGTCAGCAGAAGTAGCCTGCAGTACTGCATTCTAACTACTATGCTGTGTAGCTGGCATTTTGTATGGTCTATGGGATACACCTTCCCAAGTCCAAATGGGAGATTAGAATGTTGTGGAGACTAACAGCTCCTATTGGGACTTCAAAATTGAGACAAACAAGCAGGTACTGGCTAAGAATCAAGATACAGAAGACAGTTGTAGCAGTGCCAAGTGATAGCAACATCACGAAGGAAGTTTATGAGAAGTTGAAGAAGTAAGTAACAGGGTCTGAAGGAGAAACTAGAGAAGATGTGGAAACTAAAGGCAAAGTGGTTCAAGTAGTAATAGGAGCATTCTGGACTGTGTCTTCTAAACTGAGAGAATAGCAGATCCCTGGAACAACATCAAAGTATTGTCTGAAATAGTGGTAGGAATAGATAAAGTGCTGTGCAGAATTCTTAAACCTCCAGGCCTCTGGTAGAGGAGATTGAGGAAGGCACATACCACCGTAAGGGTGATAAGATTTTGTTTTGTTTTCCACTTGCTTGAAAACTATCAGATCTTTTTTAGGGTCATTATCCATTATGTAATATTAATTTTTAGTTATTTTTTGTTCTGTTTTATTCCTTTAAGCTTAACAGCATATCAGTTTTGAAAGGCTAATTCTAAATTTACTTTAGAAAGGTTATCAATATGTAACAAAATAATAAATAAAACTAAGGTGCTTATATATTTTTGATTGTTTTATGATTGGCCTTGAGAGAAAAATAAAACATATAGAACAATAGGGGGTCGTACTAGAAATTGAATTCGGCATACCGTTTCCATTGTGACTGATAGCAATAGTAATATCAATATCAGTAGCACTTAGAGTTACATATTGCTTCATAGTGCTTTACAGCCCTCTCTAAGCAGTTTACAGAGTTAGCATATTGCCCCCAACAATCTGGATCCTCATTTTACTGACCTCAGAAGGATGGAAGGCTGAGTCAATTTGAGCCGATCAGGATTGAACTGCTGGCAGTCAACAGAGTTAGCCTGCAATACTGCATTCTAACCACTGCACCATCAGGGCTCAGTTGATTGATTGTATTGTTGTTAACTCTTAGCAACCATATGGATAGGTTTTCTTCATGACAATCTCACCCTAACCTGGTTTTTCAAGGCTTCCAATAGTTCATTCACTGTAACTGAGTCCATACACCTTACTGTTGGTAGCCCTCTTCTTTTCTCCATTTTTCCCGTATTAGAGTCTTCTCCAGAGAGTTAGATCTTCACATAATGTGTCTGAAGTAGAATAATTTGAGCCTGGTCATTTGTGTGTCAAGTAGGGACTCTAGATTGATTTGTCCAATTATCTATTTTCTTCACTGTCCAGAGTATTCTCAGGAGTCTTCTCCAGCTCCATAGTTCAGAAGCATCCATACTCTTCCTATCTTGCTTCTTTAAAATCCAGTGTTAACTTTCAAAGAGTGTCATAGATAATACCATGGCTTGATATGATTTTGATCTTTCCAATTATAGAAATATTGTGGCATTTTAATACCTTATTCAAGACTAACCCATTTAAATACTTTAAAGTCAATCCAAATATTTTCAGAAGCGTGACTGCTTCCTTACACAAGCTGAATACATGTCTAAATTTTTTTGTAACATTTCTACAATGTTCTATTGTACTGCTTTAAGTTGAGAAAGTCAAAACACAAAGGAAAATCTGATCACATTACTCTTTTCAAAAATAATCCTGGTTCCAGTTTTGCCTAAGTATGCTTTGAGTTAATATAGTGTACTGTATGTTGCATCTGAGATCCCTGATCTTGTCCTCTGGTTTCCTGGGATATGTTTAATAGTGGTAAAAATATATATTTTACTGCACACTTTCAATTAATGTTTCTTCTCCAACTTTGTTCTCTAACATGAGGTTATGGCAATTACAGTTTAGTATAGATTTTGTATAATTCATGTTTATATTAAAGAAAGCTTTTTTTGTCTTTGCTAGAGGCAACCTCAGCTGCATTATAATGCAATGGTTGAATGTCAACCATATGGGAGAGATTGTTGGAAGAGCAAAACATCACATTTGCCTGTCTTTGTATTTACAGATTGTTTTTGGCCAATGGGAAGATGCTACAAAAATTGAGATTATATGGTTGCCAGTCTGTTTCGTCGTATAATGTCCATATTAGTTAATTTAGCTGAATCTCAAAGTTGTGTTGCCAATTAATAGAGAGGTGATATGAGTGATAATCAAATACATTATAAGACAAAGTATCAAAGGGAAGTAATTAGTAATAAATAATCATCAGGGATGAGAGGCAGTTTTGTGTAGTGCAGGGGTGTCAAACTGGCAGCCAGCAGGCGGGATGCATCACGCATAGGCCATGCCCACCCCAGCTCCGCAAAGGGGAAAAACATCGCGAAACATCATATATCGACAACATGACACCTGTGGTGTAGTGGTTAAAAGCACTAGGCTGGAAACTGAAAGACTGAGTTCTATTCCCACTTCAGGTGTGAAGACAGCTGGGTGACTTGGGGCAAGTTGCTCACTCTCAGCCCTAGGAAGAAGTCACTGACAAACTATTTCTGAAAATCTTGTCAAGAAAGCCACAGGACTCATCCAGGCAATTGATCTAAGGCAGTGATGGCTAACCTTCTTCAGACCGAGTGCCCAAAGTGCATGTGTGTGCATGCGAATGTGCACCTGAACCCCCAAAATGCAATGCGTACGTACCCCCGTGCATACACCCCACCCCATGCATACATGTGCGGGCCACCTGCATGCACCCCACATGCACACACGCCTCTTTTTTTTTTTATTGTAAAAGTTTTACAATTACATTTTCACCCCATTTTCACCCCCCTAACCCTCCCCAAACTCCCCAACCCACCCTCCCAAACCCCCCCTGACCCTCCCCTCCACCCCGGACTTCCATAGAATATCATTATCCCCTATACAAAAACCTTGAACCCCCCCAACCCCCATGTCATTTTTCATCTTCACATAGTTCGACTATTTCTATCTTAATATAATATAATACTATCAATGAAAAGCTATTTGATACTTCTTAGTTTGGTATTTGTTCTGCACATAATCTATCCACTTTTTCCATCCACATTCATAAGTCTCTTGTGAGTGATCTTTTAAGTATGCTGAAATCTTCGCCATCTCCGCGAAGCTGGCCATCTTCAAAATCCATTCTTCTACGGTGGGCAGAGCTTCATTTTTCCAATATTTACCTATCAACAATCTCGCTGCTGTAATCATATACACACGCCTCTTGAATGCATCCCTGCACATGTGCGTTCCGCCCCACACATGCACCCTGCCCCCGCGCAAACGTGTGGCAGAGTCCCAAAGATCAGGTGGCCAGTGGGAGGCACGTGCAAATGTGCAGCAGAGTGGAACTCGGGTAAAGGCTTGCGTGTCCACAGAGAGAGCACTGCGTGCCACCTTTGGCACGCGTGCCATAGGTTCGCCATCACGGACTTAAGGCATGAATGAATGAATGAATGAACAAAAGAGTTTATCCTGTAGGAGGCACCAAAGTTAAACAAACTATGTAAATCTAACTTCATTTTTTTTTTTAAGGAATGTCTTCTGAAAAATCTATATAGAGAGAGTATGAGAATAGGCCTCCAGTGTTTTTTTACAGGTTCTGAACACTTCCAACCATTCTGGGCATGCTTTCTTCTTCACAGATTTTTCCCACTTTATTTTCTTCAAAATATTTTTTAATATTGTCTTCTATTCTTACATTTAGGGTAGGTGAAAAACCCTTTATCCAAGGTTTAAAATGGACATTTTTGGATTCTTTTCATCAGGGAAAGAAAATATTGTGACAATAAATATTACATCTTAGAAAAGAAAATACTTCTTTTTTTTGAAAGAAGTTATTGTGTTAAAAGCACAATTTACTGAGATGAATTTTACAATAAACTTCTACATTTGGACATACTTGTGATATCACAGAGAAAAATGGAAATATATTTAGGAAAAAAAAGCAATGTGTTGTGACACAATTCTGTGGAGATGTTATTCTATTATGTTCATAATGAGTTCAGTTATAAAAATTTGAGAGAATCCATCTGCAGCTCATCTCAAGTAACAGATGTTTGATGCTTGTTTCAGGTATTTAATATTTATCATTGAAACATCGAACATTGAAACAGTTATATTTATATTGAAACAGTTTAACATTGAAACAGTTACATTGACATTTGATAGTGTTTTATATGACAAATCTTCCTTAGATTTTTGCAGTCTTGCTTTCAAAATGGCACAAGAAGAATACTGCCAATAGTAGGCTAGATTAATGTCAAAAATTGCTAATAGGTTTATCAGAATAATGCAGTTTTTTTCCTGGACAGTAGAGGCTGTTGAAGAGCATAGTTATGTACAGTGTCATATAAAAAAAGATACAATTTCTCTTTAAGAAACCCAACTGTACTGGCATTGAAAAAAGAGACATGGGCATTAAAACACAGCAGAGTTCTCTTATTGATTACTGCTAATCAAAGTAATTTATTGCCACAGACAATAGTTGTACCAGAACTGAATGAATCATATTTTGTACCTTCTTCTTTACATGAAGTTGTTTATGCTGGGAGATAGGATTTGCCTCCATAAAATATTAAGAGTTTCATATTTTATTTGCTTTATTTTTCTGTCAACTATTACATTCGTGATAAGTGGGATTTTATTCTGCTTACATCTTTATGATATTATTTCAGGGAGCATTCCTCTGATTATCACTTAAGATTACCATTGGCAAAATTCAGCTGCATGCATTAATTTGAGCAAATCTGCTGTGGTTTCTCTTTTTGTTTTGTTTTTTGCTTTGCAGTAACAGACAAGTGAATTAGATGGAATTTCTCACTTCTGGATTTTATTATCTACACTTAACAGTAAACTTTAGATGAGATCAGTTTGGTTACAAGTGTTTTTCTCCCCTTCTTTCTCATCATAAAAAAGTATTTAAAATTGGTATGAAGAATAGTGAGGCTGGAGCCTGATTAGAAAGTTGCAGGAAAATTCTTTGGTTATGAAGGCTTCTTGTTGCATTTTTAGTAGAGTAAACTGTACATCTCTGCAGTATATTTCCAGCTGAATTACTGCTGGCAGTGTAGGCGTAGGCTGTCTTTCTGGGCAATTGCAGAGGTTGAAGTTCTGGTAAAATCTAAAGTGAAAGAAGAAAACAATGCATTAAATATTGAAATGGGAAGAATTGACTTTCCGGATATGACCTCCTCTAAGGCAGCCCACGAGAAACCCTGCTATTTAATTAGCAACTTAAAATTCCCTCAGAATGAAAATCTGGCTGTGTAAGAATGACTCAGAATGGCACATAGCAAAGACCCTTCATTCACTATACCAGTAGATTCAGCATCATATGGATAACTGGTGCTATTACACAAGAGTCCTACTTGGCATAATTATCTGCTATAATAGTTTTGATAGCCATTATTTCCCTACTTTCTTAGGACAGGTATGTAAGCAATTTAAATGCTGCCTTTCTCCATTTCACCCTCCTGCAATACAAGATGTATGTTGATGAGTAATATGGATTTAACAAACATCAAGCTTTCTTTATAAACTCTCTGTTTCCTTCTAAAACTGTTGTTTGGCATAACTGGGTGTGGGATGCAGAAAGAAAAATGTAATTTTCAGAGAATCACATTTTCCATTTGTGTTTGATTTATTCAGTATTGTAATAAATGGTTATTATAATTTTCCAGGCTTGTTAAAACAAGTTTGGGAAAATAGCTTTTCTGCAAAAGTTTATATAGTTTTAAAATGATAACACTTTTATAGGATAACAAAACGTACTTTTGTTGGGTGTGAAGGTACCAATATGAAATAAGAGATTTATAAGTTCAAAGGAATGTTTTTAAAATATTTTTTCTCAAATATTATACCTCTTTATTTTGATTATTTAACTCAAAGAGACTATGTTCAAGAAGTGCTATATAACAGGACATGGAAAGAATGTGGAAAAGTATGAGAATTCAGTGAGCCTACAGATGTTTGCTTCTAGGTTTAAAATGAAACCAGCTAACAGTAAGAATTCAACTTTAAAAAAAGTTTGGTCACAGGTGTCTTTTTTCCATTCATTCTCATAATAAAAAAGTATTTAAAATTGGTAGGAGAAATAGCGAAGCTGTTTGATTCAAGGAACAAATGGACTGTTGCTGTTGTACTGTCATCAATTAATTATTGTCATGGCCAGCATGACAATCATAAGTTTATCACAGATTATAAGGGGCCTAGCTGTTGAGGTTGGCTTCATGTTAGACCTCATTTTTATTTCAGGCCAGATATGATATGAACTGAAATTGGTGGACATCAACATCCAACTTTGCCATTGTTGGATCACTTTCTGCTTGAGTTTGAACTTGGTACTATCTCTGTCAGCAGGGCTAAAGGATCTGTTCAATTGATTCCAGGATTTCCAGAGGGAGATTGGGGAATTTGGTGACGATTTCTGCAAATTCTTAGTCACTTGCTGGAAAACAGAGGTAGCCATGGTGACATGTCCAGAGCCATGGACTCTTTTGATTACTCTTGCTTTATTGACTTGCTTTAGGGAATGAAGCAGTTTGAAATTCAGGATATACCTAGCAGGATATGACACTGGCAGAAGACAAAAGAGCGAATCTGACACAGATAAGAGCTCATGTGGCACTAAGAGTGGTGAAATGACGATATTTCTCTGCCGTATTGTATCCTCAAATTGCTGATTGATGATCCTTTCAAAAGTAACCTACACTATTCTGGGGAAGGATGGGCCAGAAGAACCTATGTTGGTTGCTATAAGAGAATGTTAGGTTTCAATCAGCAGCTGAGTAATAACTATATACATAAAATGCGCCATGAAATACAAATCTTGAAAGGAACATAACACCATCTTATATGACCCATTGGTAGCTAATGACAGTATTAAAATGTACAGTCACTTTTCTGCACATTGTCTAGAAGAATTCTAAAAAAAATACCATAGTAGGGCTGTAATTTTTGAATTCCTTTATATAAGTCTGCATTATGATTTGGTTTTAGCCGGGGTGAAATCTAAAATTTGTTACTACCGGTTCTGTGGGCGTGGCTTGGTGGGGGGGTAATGTGGTGGTGGGGGTGGCCAACTTTTTTTTTTTTTTTTGGATGAAGAGGTTGCAGAAAAAAATGCTTTCAGGAGCCTCTGACCATCAGGCAATTCAGCTGGGATCGCCAGAGGCTTTTAAAGGCATTTTTTTTCCTACAACCTCTTGGCCGAAGAGGTTGTAGAAAAAATGCTTTTAAAAGTAAAAAAAAAAAGCCTCTGATGATCGCGTGGCTCAGCTGGGCATGGGGGCGATCCGGTCCGAACCAGGAGCATTTCACCCCTGGTTTTAGCTCAATTCTAGCTTCCTAGGGACAGCAAGTCAATGTTCCCAGTTTGCATATGACATTGAAAACGTTGTGGAAGGACCATCCTTGGTATCTTCATTCCTACTGGTAGAAATAGCCAAAAAGGGAGGAAATCATATTTTTTTGTATGGTAAACTGGAGGTAAGCTGGAATCTTTTAAAGTTCTGGTTCATACCATATCTAAACATGTCCCATATCTCAGTGCTAATTAATTAATAAATTTCCTACACATCCAAGAGAAAAATCCCAGAAGTTATCAGAAACTAAAACCATTTTGATTTATCATACATGGAAAAACCTCCACATTAGCTCCTGGCTATAATCTTTCCTTTGCCAGCTGCAAAGAAAAAGCAGATTAGAGTAAAATAATAAAACAGAAAACCTGGCTGTCACAATCATAATTGAAAAACAGAAATGAAAGGTGTGGCTCTTTGCTGAGCAATTGAAAGGATGAGCAAGCCTTTCTTTGTAGTCTTGAAGTTTTGTCTCTTCCTCCTAGCTCTTCTCCAAAAGTGCAATGCAAATATTAATAGGATTGACCCATGGCACTGTCTTTAGATATGCTCTGCAAATACAATAAAATGTAGCAAGGCTTATGCACTGCAGTGCCATCTCATTTGTAAATTTGGGGGAAAAAAACCCAAGCTCTATGTCACTGTAGTGAGATCAGCAAAATAAAGATTGCTGTTACAAACAAGTGCAGAATATTTTGCTGTGGTTCCATCTTTGCCAAGTGCCTTTTGTGAATCGGTGAACTCGGGCATTGTGTTTTGCTGTATTTCATGTTTTGTGGTTATAGAGTGTTCTGTCAGTTGTCTTTTTATTCGCTTTGCTGAAATATGTTTGAAATTAAAACTTTTCTATTTTTTTTCCTGTTTCGGTAAAAAGATCCACCTTCACTACCATATAATAATTAGAAACACTAGGAGACTTTTATAATTTAGAGTTTGAAATATGCTGAAGATATTTGAAGAGAGAATATCCTGAAGAGACAATATCCTGGAAGAGGGGTTGTCAAATGGGTTTTACAACAGCACTCCATAGTGCAGCATTTTCCAGTGAATTTCATTTGCTTTTTTGGCATCCTATTTTATGGGCTCTTGGAGCCTGAGTATTGATGATGTCCAGTTTGATTTCAGACATTTTGTCCTTCCCTTATAATGTCCGATGACACTTCTTCCTTGTTTGACAATTATATTTTTCATGTCAATGCAGGTTACCAGATGGAAATATGGTGATCCTTTGGTAAATCCAATGCAAACTTTTCAACTAAAGTGACTCATACAATGTTCTATAAGAAATTGACATGTTTGATACCCTTCTAAAGACCCCTACAAAGGAAGGTTCAGTCAAGTAGCCACAAAGAGTTATAGATTCAGACTGCTGTTGCTTGAGAGATTCATATGGTAAACATAATTTAGTGAAACTTACATCAGAGCGACCAGTAGTGAACCAAGCAATAAAGTCATTGAAGCATTACAAGACTATTTTGAGGCATTAATCATGAATTTTCTGAGGATAAATTATATAGAAATGGCCCTAGGTATTTTTGATGTCTGAATGATATAAACAACTCCATAAACAAGGGCTAACAGATGGAGGCTGAAAAAGTACAGTGTCTAGATGGTGGTTACATACAGTTTTTGTATCTGGTCTGTATTATCACAGTGTGCTATGTCATAATACAGATTATTTAGCTTTGATTCAGTGTGATTTGTGAAACCGGAAACCGTGGTTTGTAAACCACAGTTTATGATTTAGTGTGGCTTATTCAGTTAACCATGATTTGCTGTGAGCAACTTGATAGCCTATATTTAATATTTTTGTAGGAATATGAAGACCATTGATGCAGATGTGGGGAAGGCCAGAGAAGGCAAAATTGGAGAAACAGGCATATATAATTAACATGTTCCTGGTTCTTGCTGTTCATCCAGGCCATATGCAGCAGCTGCTATTTCCATCCGTGGGTGCTATTCAGGCAGAAGCTTTGGTTGTGTAATCAGCAACAAGATTGGCAGTGATGAAATAGGAAGGTTGAGACCTGGACTATTTCTGGAACAAAAGGAAAAACGGAATGTTCCCCAAAGGCAGGACATAGTTGTGTTGACCTTAAGTGTCTACTGATAGATATGATAACAAAAAAAGAAAAAAAAAGAAACATGCATTTTTGATATCACAACTCAAACCTTGCCCTGTTTCTACTTGTATACTGATTCCAGTTTGGTGCAAATGATTCGACACTTGTTACCACTCCCAATCAAACCACTCCTCATTGCCTTATGCCTGTGTCATTGATCAAATAGACCGCTTTTAACCTTAAGTAGAGCAAAAGCCCCATAATGTCAATTTGTGGTAGTGTAATTTAGTGAAGTTATTGAGGGAAAGTCTGAATTCCCCCTGAAATTGCTGATATAGTTTTGCTTGTTTGATCCCATGTTGCTACATAACAGTGAGTGTTTTTTCTTCATATCTGGAAATAGAATATATGTTAACTCTATAACTGTAAATATAATCAACTCTTGTTGATTATTTTATAGTATGCTAATACTGTGAATTTTCCAGAACGCTGCTACTACACTCCAGGATAGGGTTAAACCCTCATTTCTGCCAGCAACTGAGAGAACTTTTTTTAAACTAAATTACTTCCTCCTCTGTGCTCTTACCACGCCCCTTTTGCACTCTGTTCCCCAGTCTTTCTCTCAGTTGCTGCCAGACTGAGAGGGTTTTTCTCTGTGCTCCGAGGTAAGTGTTAGGCCTTTGTTTATTTTTGATTAGCCCCTTTCTTACTTTTCGGTGGATTTAGGTTCCCTTGAATTTTTTTTCCTTTTTTTTTTCTTTCTGTTGCCTCCCTGCCTGCCTGCTGTTAGTCGGGTTCATGCCTGGGAAACCAGGTCGTCCCGACTGGCGCGCTTCTCGCGCCCACAGCTGACTGTCCCTGTCCCTGCGGGGCGGACCAGGCTAGATCGTGTTGCAAAGTCGTTTGGGGCTGAGGACTTAGCTCACCGCCGCCGTCTCTTGGAGAGTGCACTGAGCGGCGCAGCGGCTTGAAGCGGCGACTAGTGGGAGCGCTACCGCAGCAAAGTCCAGCTGACGACCGTCCTGTCAGGTTGCTGCGGGCGGCGTCTTGTTCGGTGGCCGATCCCCTCCCACGAGCAGCTCCGGCGCGTGTGGCCTTTGCAAAGGGTGCGGTGTGGCGGATGGTCGCTCGCCACCCTCCAGCTGCGGGGGGAACTTGATTAAAGACACCCCCCCACATGGCAACCCCCCCGGTGGAATCTCCGGGGTAACTAAAAGCCCAGGACAACGCGGCAGGATCGGCGGCTGCCATCTTGGATTTGTGACTGCGCGGCTGCCATTTTGTGTCTGGGGCGGCCGCCATTTTGATTCACCAGGTGGGGCGCCCCTACTGTTTGGAACTGCTAAGCCAATTGGGGGCCCATTCCGTGGCAGAAAAAAAAAAAGAGTGGCTAACTCCAGCAGTTCATTGAGAGTTTCGCCTGGCCCCACCAGCCTTCACTCCTGCTGGCTGGGGTGGGGAGCGAATTAACTAGGCTATCCCCTCTGCAATCGGCTGTCCCATCTGGCCTGGGCAAGGACCCTTGAGAGGCGGTGTGTTTGCTTCTTGTGGCCTCAAGTTCAAGGAGGGCTATTGCGTTGCCTTCCCTGAGGGGAAGATCGCCACTGTTATTAATTCAATTTCTTGGAAAAAAAAAACCCATCCTTGCCGCATAGGTGGGTGCCTGGTTTATCTGATGGCGGATTCATCATTTTCCTCTGACATGGAGCGGGAGGCCAGCCCAGTCAGATTGAGCAAGTCTCGTAAAAAGCAGTCAGCCAAGCGGTCCACGGCTGGAAGCCACAAGCCCCGGTCTACCAAGTCCTCTTCTACGGCTGACAAAGACGAACTACGTCGTCATAAGGCCTTGGAGAAACAATGCGAGAAGGCCAGGCAGGCTTCGGCTTCCTCGTCAGGCCGGGACCCGGGACTCACACAACAGACATCGAGTGCTCCTTCAGACCTGGAGCGGAGGGCAACCCATCCCTTACAGTTGGCGTTGCAGAAGGGCGTGTCCCAGTCGTTGCCGGATGTCTTGGTAGTGGGTTTGGATTCCTTCCCACCTCCACGACAACCGTTGGCCACTTTCACACCTACGGCGGCGGGGCTCCGCCCTGTGGACCATCCCCCCCTTCTCAGTATGACTTCCAGTCGATGCTTTCTACGGCTTTGGCATCTATTATGGCGGCTAGTGCCCAAACAGCGGCACTAACTTCAGCGGTGGGGCCTTCCTCAGGAGGAGTGGGAGCTGCGGGTTCTCGCAGGACACGCTCCCCCTCGCGACCAGAATCTGATTCGTCTGAGGCTTCAGACCAGGAGGAGGAGGTGGCAGAGGACCTCGAGTTTTCGGAGGATGAGGACCTGCCTCCTGACTCCCCGGCGTTCACGGGGTTGTTCCGGCCTGCATTGTTCAAGTCTCTGCTTCACAAGGCCCGGCAGACGACGAATCTGGGGTCAGTGGGGGCTCAACCCCTGGCGTCCCAAGCTGAGTCTGGCCCACACGATGCCTTGTTCAAACAAGTCAAGCAGGAAAAGGACTTCATTCCATGCCCTCAACTGTTCACGAATGTGTTACAAGCGCCTTGGAACCAACCTGGGTCACCTACCGCGCCCAGTAACCTCGATAAGAAATTGTTCTGTTCGGCACCCGAGTTGGAAGCACTGTTGGACTTGCCCACTGTGGATGCTCCGGTGGCCAGTCTCACTTCTCAATCGATGGTGTCATCTGATCCTCTTGAAGGACTAAAATCTGAGGACAGGCGTACAGAACTGGCTTTCTGGAGGTCACATCAGGCCATTGCTTGGGCGGTCAGGACGGCCACAGCCACGTCGTTCTTTAATTGGGCATCTCTGATATGGCTGCGTCAACTTCAAGAATGGCTTCCGACAGAGGAACGACGTATGCATCATGATATCAATAAGATCATCGCGGCCACAGAGTACTCAGCGGATGCCTCGCTGAACTCCGTCAAGTTTGCATCCAGGGCGATGGCTGCTTCCATCACGACACGTCGCTTGTTCTGGGTCCGCCCGTGGAAGGCTGATGTCAAGGCCAAATGGAAGCTGGCGGCGGCTCCGTACAAGGCCTCCAACCTGTTTGGCGCTGCATTGGATCTGGTCCTGGTGGAGGACAAAGACAAACGGAAGATTATGCCTTCTTCTTCTCGCAGACAAGACAGGCGTTATACCCCGTACTCACCGCGTCAGCCCTTTTGAGCTTATTCGGGGCAGGCAGGCCCCTCCACTTACAGACAATCTTTCCAGCAGTCCGATCGTTTCGCAGACAGGCAACGCTTCAGAGACCGGGGCAAACCTCATCCCGCTTGGAAGCGTCCCTACCGCGGGGCCAACTCTAAGTCCTTTCGCAGAGGCAAATGACTCACTGACTCCCGGTCCCGTGGGCGGGTGACTTCAGGCCTTTCGTCACAGATGGGTCCGCTCCACGTCGGACTAGTGGGTCCGTTGCACGATTTCCGATGGTCTCTCTATCAAATTTTTGGATCGCCCTCCTCGCCGCTTCCTAAGAAGTCCCATGTCGCTGTCCATGGACTGTCGCAACCAGATGGCAGAGGAGATCTCACACCTATTGGAGATCAGAGCGATAGAACTGGTTCCGGCAGATCAACAAGGGACCGGGTTCTATTCGGTCCTGTTTCTGGTACCGAAATCTTCCGGGGGTGTCTGGGGGATTCTCAACCTCAAGGATTTGAATCGTTCGGTACGTTACCGTCGGTTCAAGATGCCCAAGTGGCCCAGGGACAGTGGACTCAGGAAGAACGCACTCACAGTATCAACTTGCTGGAGCTTCGAGCGATCCGCCTCGCTCTACTACACTTCGAGTCCCTGATTCGGGGCCATCACGTGCTGATACTCACAGACAACACGTCTGCCAAAGCGCACATAAACCGCGAAGGGGGGACGAGATCGCGGAGTCTGATGCTCGAGTCGGAGCGTCTGTTCAACTGGGCGGAGCATCATCTGGTGTTGATCCGTGCAGACCACATCTCCGGGATAACCAACACTTGGGCGGACTGGCTCAGCAGTGAAGTGATCGATCAGGCCGAGTGGCAACTTCTTCCCAGTCTATTCCACGAAGCCTCCCTTCACTTCGGGCAGCCGGTGGTGGACCTCTTTGCCAGCCCGAACAACACGCAACTCCCACGGTTCATCTCTCGATTTCCTTCGCCACTAGCAGAGGACACAGATGCTCTGCGATGCAGGTGGCCGGCCGGCCTGCTATACGCCTTCCCACCAGTGCCGTTGATTCAGCAGGTGATCCGGAAGTTGCTTGTGGAGAAAGCGGAGGTGCTGCTGGTGGCGCCGTACTGGCCGCGCAGACCGTGGTTCGCGGATCTCGTGGAGCTCTTGTCATCGGATCCGTGGCTGATTCCGCCTCATCGGATTGTGCTGCGTCAAGGGGCCATTCGACACCCCGAACCCCAGTGGTTCCAGTTGGCCATGTGGCACTTGAATGCGTTATCCTGAGGAAGGGCCGTTTGCCGGACGAAGTAATTGGGACGATCCAGGCGGCCCGTAGACCTTCCACAACACGAATTTATGAGGCCTCGTGGAGGGCCTTTTGCCGCTGGTGCGCGGGGGCCCATGTGGATCCGACTTCCGCTACTATACAGGACGTTCTGGGTTTTCTCCAATCGGGGTTGGGCAAAGGCTTGGCTCCGGCGACCCTTCGGCGTCAGGTGGTGGCCCTAGCTACGGTGCTTTCCTTTCCGCCGTACACGTCTTTGGCACATCACCCGTGGGTGAGAGGGTTTCTACATGGAGCTACGAACCTGAGGCCACCCACGGTCCACCGTTATCCCTCATGGGATTTGGCGCTTGTTTTACAGGCCCTTACAGTTTCACCATTTGAGCCGCTGGGGTCTATCTCTTTGAAGTTTTTGTCGTTCAAAGTTGCCTTTTTAATAGCGATTACTTCGGCTCGGATTTGTGTATTTCCCACGCCAACACTGTTGTGCTTCGACTTGACCCTGCGTTTATACCCAAAGTTTATACCCAAAGTCACCGTTCGCAGGAACTGGTTCTCCCGGACTTTTGCCCGTCGCCCAGACATCACCGTGAGGTTCTTCGGCACACGCTAGATGTTCGCAGAGCTCTGAGGCGTTACATTCGCAGGACAGAGTCGTTCCGCAAGACGGAGGCCCTTTTTGTTTCGTTCCATCCAGCTTCTATGGGTCAGAAGGTGTCGTCGGCCACCATTGGACGTTGGATTAAGGCCTGCATTTCGTTGGCTTATGAGAAGCAGGCGCGCCCGGTGCCCGCGAGAATTCAGTCACACTCGACTCGAAGTGCTGCTACGTCGGCTGCCTGGGCTACCCGGGCGTCGGTGTTGGACATCTGCAGGGCAGCCACGTGGACTTCCTTGTCACCGTTTATTAGACACTATCGCATTGACACTTATGCTTCTGCGGAGGCGTCGTTTGGGCGGAGAGTTTTGCAGACTGTGGTTTCTGGCCCCTCTGAGGGGAGCAGTGTGTTGCCCGGCCCTGGGACTTAAGCTTGGGTATGTCCCTATCCTGAAGTGTAGTAGCAGCGTTCTGGAAAATGGACGTTGTCTTACCTGAATGTCCCTTTTCGGAACGCTGCGTATACACTCCATTTCCCCCACTGTTGGTTGATTTCTTTTTTATGCTGTTTGGTTTATGGTTGGTTTAATAAAGTTGGTTCTTTTTCGCATGCTGTGTCTTCGTTCAAGACTGGGGAACGGAGTGCAAAAGGGGCGTGGTAAGAGCACAGAGGAGGAAGTAATTTAGTTTAAAAAAAGTTCTCTCAGTTGCTGGCAGAAATGAGGGTTTAACCCTATCCTGGAGTGTAGTAGCAGCGTTCCGAAAAGGGACGTTCAGGTAAGACAACGTCCATTCTAATTATATTTCCTGTAACAGATGCATCAAAAGTGATGATATAGGTTGGAGGGTTTCAGATACGGTGTGGAACCATATCTTAATTACTTATCAAAATTAGTACATGTATTTGTAATTGCTGACTGATATCAGATTTTAAAAAATCCATTTTAAAAAATCCATTAAATGGTAGGGTCTCTCTGAGCCTCCTCCCCCGACACCAGATCCACGCTGCCTCCTGAGTGAGGGGGTGAGTGATGAGAGGGTTCAGTTAAACTGGCCTGAGGTAATGTATGAGCCTGACGGGTAAGGTATTCTGAGACTAGGGAGGTAGAACGGTGAATGCCTGCAGCATTCGAATATGCTGAAGCATACGAATGCCTGCAGCAATGCCTGTGGAAATGGCCCTGGAAACTAAAAATTGGATGTTGTCCAGTAAATCATCCAGGTGAAGGTCAGCAGACTCTGGAACTGTGCCAACCTTGGGGTTCTCTAGGTGGGGATAACATGCAAAGGGATGACGCTTCTTAGAGCAGTCCAGGTTAGTGGCCTGCTTCTGTGGAGTTGAAAGCGAAGGGCCCGGTGAAAGGCCACTGCGCCCTCAGGGGGCGAAGCCTGGGGCGAGGGGTTGTTCAACTGTTGATGTGCTTTATGGGAAACAGACTGATCACTAGACTGTGACAGCGTTTCCAGTTGAGTTTGTCTTTTTTCTGCGAGAGAAAACTGCTTTTCTAATGCCCTCTGTCTCCGCTCCAGGTCTTTTAGTTCTGCACTGGAGAGCTGAGCGGCCTTGCAGCCATGCTTGGACTTGGATGAGGCCTTTTTGCAGGTGGATTCCCGATTATGGGCTGTGCTCAGTAGATCGGCGGTGGCAGACTGAAGAAAAAATAAAAATGGCCGCCTGGGATCCAAAGTATGCCGCGAGGCTTTGGAGAGCAGTGGTGGCGATAAGGGCGGAGGGCAGCAGCTGCCTCTTGGATGTAAGCTTCGCCACAAGGTGAAAAACAATGGCGCTGGCGCCTGAGATGAGCCGCCTCTCAGCTGAGGGCTTCACTGCTTGGCTGGATAGAGCAGTGGCCGCGTTGGTGGGAGCGGATGTGTTGGCGGTATAAGGGCCTTATCTGGGGGGGAATGGGGGGGTATGCCTGCTGTTAAAGGCAATTAAGTTTAGTTCTGGCCAAGGCCAGAGGCCAAGGGGCCTCCCCCCGAAGGCAGCAGCGGCATTACCAGCCAAGGATGATCTGGCCAGCATGCAAGCCTGTCAGTTGTCCAAAAAAACTGAATTTTGAATAGTCCAAGAATGGTTTGAGTGAAGAGCAACTGCCAAAGATGTCTCTGTCAGATGACTGAGTCAAAGACTGGGGCCTGACGGAGAGATATGAAGGCATGGCCAAAAAATTATGACTCAGTCTCCAGGCAGATCAGACTATCAACCATTCCTGAACCATCCCGCAGCCAAAGAGAATCGGCGTTTAGGTAGGACCAACGCCCCTTCTAGAATGATATTTATTTTATTAAATGTAGGGTCCCAATATAATAAAAGCAAAACAATTAGGAATTTCATCACTCTATTAAAAAATAGACAAAAACATACCCAACAAGGGGCTTTATCCACTTTAACACAAACCTGGGAGAACAACTTGGTCTTCAAGGTTGAAGGAACCATGGATTAATCTATGAGCATAAGTAGTTACACTACTTTTATTTACTACTTTATGCTATCTAATCAGTAATACATTGATGTTGACCTCAAAGGAAGAAATGGTGAACTGAAAGCAGATCCATTGAGAATGGAGCTGACAACTACAGCAGAATCAAGAGCTGGTGAAGGGTCAAGGAAAGAATTTGGGATTATCCAGAAGTATTCCTGATAGTTGTTCCTCACAAGGAGAGCATTAAACAGCAATCTCTGGCAGTTTAGAGCTCTGGGAGATGAAGGAATGCTATTTTAGCCCAAACTTCAGCTGCTGCATTTATGGACACTGAATTTCCATAGTTCCTTTTCTAATCACCTTTGGAAATCGGTTATTAATTGCTTTTAAGTTATTAGAAACCTTTGGAACAGCACATTTTTATAGCACTGGACAAATGACTCGTGTCCCCTTTGATCCTTCACAAAAGAAATTTTAATTACAGGTTGAACTCCCTTTCCCTCCCCCACCTCTCTCTCAAAAAGCAAAAGTGATTAGAATGTTGATTCTGGAAAATTACAAATGGACTAAGGCTACAGATGGATTTGAAATAAGATTTCTAAATTAATTATAAGAATCCTCATGGGAAAAAACTGTTCTTTTGGATTCTTAAAATAAAACTATAAGACGAGACTTTGAAGGTTGGATACTAGAAGGAACCGAAAGAACCTAAAGATCACAATTAAAGGATAAGAACACTTAAATTTGATTTTCTAATACAGAATGGAGCAAAGTACCTTAACATTGGACTTACTGAGGAATATTTGTGAACGCTATACCCAGAAGATAATTTTTAAGAACATCTGCACTATAGACAGATGTGCTTAGAAGATGTTATGGAAAAGTAGCATGATTTACCAGACAAGACTGAAGACTGATTTAAATATGGATTCAAAAATGACAGGCTACAACACTGGTCAAACTCAATCGTGTCTCATGATGTATCACAATGTTTTTTGTCTTTGTGGAGCTGGGGTGGGCGTGGCCTGCGCATGATGCATTTGGCCGATAGACTGCCAGTTTGACAAGCATGGGCTACAAGAATGATGGAAAAAGATGCCCCACTGGATATACAAATGAAACTGGCTGATGTCTGAATAATTAAAAGGGATATAAAAATAACCAACCAAAAGTCCACTAAATAGATTTGTTAAAATTTTGAAGAATTTTATGAGAAAGGGCAAAGAAAAATGAAACCAATTTTTAGGACATTAGTTAAGGGATTGAAAATCAAGATCGTTAAAAGTAAAAGGAAGGAATATAAAGTTGATTTATTTGGACAAAATAAATTTGGTTAAATAGATACTGTTATTGTCTCTATTAGCCCTTAATGGACTTTTGCTGACTAGGACTGACCAACAAGATTTTAAGGATTTCTTTATTGATAAGAAATGGGATATGAGAAGAGATCATTTTTTTTGTATTTAAGAGAAGGTGGTAAGTTACTAAAATCGTTTATTCTTGTTGTGCTATAGGGGGAAATCATTAACTTTGTTGTGTGTAACCCAGAGCCACTTTTTTTTGGTGAGGTGAGTAGCTATATAAATTTAAAAAATAAACTAAGATTTTTTTTGTTTCTTTTCTTTTTTATATTCTTCTTTTTTATATTCTTATATTTATTTTATATATTTATCTATTTTTCTGCATTTCTTTTATTTTTCCTTATATTAGGGTTCATGTTTTTAATTGTATTTTTTAACAAGTTATATAAAGTAATCCATTAATAATGTATATTGTATAACAGCATAATATCTGGTGCTAATATTGTATTTAGGTTGTTCATATATGTTATTTTCTGGAGATGCCATACTACAGATTTGTTCTCCAGTTCTGTTTGGGAACAAAATAGTTTAAAATAGAGCCTTGATAGCACAGTAGTCTAAGCACCCTGTTATTAACACAGCTGCCTGCAATTACTGCTGGTTCGAATCTCTCCAAGGCTCAAGGTTGACTCAGCCTTCCATCTTTTCAAAGGTAGGTAAATTGAGGACCCAGTTTGTGGGGGCAATAAGCTGACTTTGTATAAATATACAAAAGTATGAAGGCTATTGCTTAACACATTGTAAGCCGCCCTGAGTCTCCGGAGAAGGGCGGCATATAAATCAAATTTAAAAAAAAATTAAATTAAAATTATATTTTGGTAGAACATGTAGAAAATAAAATGCTCCTCAATTTAGTGTGTAACAAGAGGCCTATTTGGAAAAAGGTTGGAAAAGTGTTTTATATTGGTTTCAGAAGATGCTGTGGGACTTCTTTTTTAATTCATGGTGGTGCGTTTTGATATTTTTTGTGATCTATCTTGTCTGCTGTGCTGTTTAGCATATATATGGAACTACTGAGATAGTTACCTTGGTGTTCGGGACCTTGGTGCCATCAGTATGCTAATGTCTTCTCTTTTCCATTAAGGCAACAATTCAAGTTTTAAAT
The DNA here is from genome assembly GCA_022577455.1 of Arizona elegans. Taxonomy (NCBI): domain Eukaryota; kingdom Metazoa; phylum Chordata; class Lepidosauria; order Squamata; family Colubridae; genus Arizona; species Arizona elegans. The sequence goes on from JAKOOJ010000001.1 coordinate 266,959,510, forward strand.
CAGTTTCTGATGTTGGTTATGGACTGAATGAAGGCAAACAGTTGAAGCATAATCCCAAAGACTAAGATCTTTTGATTCCACCTGTTCTGCACAATTCTATTTTCGTTGAAATTAAGGTTTGGAATTTGGATGTGTTTCTGGACTCAGCCTTGAATATGACATTAGGCAGGTGTGATTTTCAGAATGAAGATTAATGTGTGAGATGGAGGTTGACTTCCAAAACCTGTAAAAGCCTCTGGACAACTGTCTCTGAAAACCACTGTCCAGAGGTGAGATTCAAAAATTTTAGCAACCGGTTCTCTACCCGGTTGCTGGGTAGGTGTGGCCATGGTGGGTATGACCTACTCGGTCTCCTGCACCATGGCAGGGCAGGGGCAGTTTTGCACTCCCCAGGCTCCGGAAGCTTTCCTCAAGCCTCTGGAAGGGTGAAAATGGCCTCCCATGGGCTCCGGAGGCCCTCTGGAGGCTGGAAACGGGCCTGTTTCCAGACTTCTGGTACTTCCAGTAGGCTCGTTTTTTGCCCTCCCCAGGCTCTGGAGGCTTTCCTCAAGCATCCGGGAGGGCGAAAACGGCCTCCCCTGGGCTCCGGAGACTCTCCAAAGGCGAGAAACGGGCCCATCTCCAGACTTCCGGAACTTTCGGGAGGCCTGTTTTTGGCCCTCCCAGAGCCTCCACGTGGGCCCTGCACTTACCTGGCATCCAAAACGGGTCACGTGGAGACTCCTGGGAGGGGCGGGGTGGGTGAGGCCAGCCAGTCTTTGCAACTACCGGTTTGGCGAACCAGATGTAAAATTAGCATCCGGTTAACCTGAACTGATCCGAACTGGCTGAATCCCACACCTGCCGCTGTCTCTGGATAAACAATTGAGTGGAGCAGGGTTTAGGAACCATGTGAGTCCCTTATGAAATCAGTTTCACTGACTGTTGTTTTGTTCCCAAGCATAAAGTGTTGATTATGACCTATAAAGCTCTGCATAACTAGAGGCAAGTCTTTCTTCTCTAAGGAACATTGAATTCCACAGATCCTTCTCCCCGACTTAGTATCTTCTGAGGTATATCTCGAGAGAAGATACAATAGTTCTTCATGGTAAGTGCTCCCAGGCTCTGGAACTGTTGTGACAAAAATCTGCCTCACAACAGCAATCAAATTGTTTTGAAGATACAACATAATTTTATTTGCATGCATACAGTATTACAGCATAAACTATGCTCCCAGCAAAGCTTGTTGGACAGCCTTCAACAAAGGCAGAACCATAACTGAAATAGCATTGGCCCACTACATTGGAAAGGCAAGACAAAGAAAAAGACAGACACTGTAAATTACAACATGAAGTTCAGTGGTGGGTTTCAAAATTTTTTACTACCGGTTCTGTGGGTGTGGCTTGATGAGCGTGGCATGGCTTGGTGGGCGTGGCATGGGAATAATACTGTAAAATCTCCATTCCCACCCCACTCCAGGAGAAGGTTATTGCAAAATCTCCATTTCCTCCCAATCAGCTGGGACTCAGGAGGCAGAGAATAGATGGAGGCGGGGCCAGTCAGAATTTTTACTACCAGTTCTCTGAACTACTCAAAATTTCCGCTACTGGTTCTCCAGAATTGGTCAGAACCTGCTGAAACCCACCTCTGATGAGGTTGGAATAAACCCGTCTGTGTGAACTACTTATTATCACTTCCTTCTTACTAGGTCAGTATGCTAGCCATACTATCTTTAAGATAGTATCCTGATTAGTTTTTTGCCCTTAAAACCCACTTTTTCCAGCAAGCCGGGCTGGCTTAAGAAGAAATTTTAAATGTTTTAATTGGTTTGTATTTTTAATTTTGGGCCAAATTTATATATATTTTAATTGTTTTTAATATTTGTATTTCATGTTTTTTAATTCTGGCTGTACACAGCCCTGAGTCCTCAGGGAGAAGGGCGGTATATAAATTTAAAAATAAATAAATAAATAAATAAATAAATAAATAAATAAATAAATAAATAAATAAAACATCTTATACATTTGATAGAGAATGTAGTCCTCAGGTGTAAGAATATTGTTGATTATTACAGAACTGTTTTATTAAGGGAATTTATTGTATTTATTACTTACTGATAGAGGAGAATATTTGTAGCTCCGGGGTGATCTCTGAATTTGGTTGCTTTCTTGCAAACACTTCATTGCCCAAACTAGGTAATATAATCCGTGCTACTAGGGAGTGGGGTTTGCTCTCATTTTTGTGTTCTTTGGTTGGGCTGCTTACTGTTAGCTTGTTTGGCAGTTCCTTGATTGGGGTATTGTTTAATTCTTGATTGTTGGTCTGATGTTTATCTTGGTGCTAATTTCTATGTTTATTGCTTATTTCTGTGTTTTTATGTGCTTTATTTAGTCTATTTAGTTTATTTAGCTATTTAGTCTTTGACTGGAAAGATATAAAATAAAATTTAATTAAATTTTTGTTTAGTTTTGCTGTTTCATTTTCTTGATCTACCTGAGCTCCACCCATTGACAGAAAAGTGGGATAACGCTTCTGAAAATAAATGCAATAGGAAAACAATGCCATTTTGATGCTAATAACATTTGCGCTTATGGTGCTAATGGTAAGAAATTAATTTTAAAATGTCACCTTCTTTTGTTTAATTAAAAGATAAGTCTTCCCTTTCTAGTCTCATGGTGTGTTGTTACATTCAGCTCCCACAATTGTACATAAGTTTAGCCAATAGTTGGGAATTCTGGGAAGACCTACCCTGTTTCTCCCAAAATAAGACATCCCCTGATAATAAGCCCAATCGGGCTTTTGAGCACATGGCAATAGGGCCAAGGGCTTATTTCAGGATTCAAAAAAATATAAGACAGGGTCTTATTTTGGGGAAAATATCCGGCAGACTGGAAGATATTGTAATAGCCACTCAAATATAGAATGAAGACTTCAGTAAACCTAATATCAATCAGGAATAATTTATTAGGAAGAGGTAAAGCAGTAAAAGCTAACTGAGTATTCTTACTACCATAATTGCATTCGTGCCCATTTATCTTGAAGTGGTTTATACTCATGGGAATGTTCCAGTGGATGGTAACGTAACAGGATTGGATGTTTCATATATGAGATACACTTTTAATTCAAGAAGAAAAAAGAAGGTTATGTGATTTATAGACATTAGAAACATGGATTCTATTTTTCCCCCAGACCCTTTAATAGAACATATGGATTGATATGCTGGGGAAAGGAAAAACTGAAGACTAAGGAAAGAAATATGGTTGTGTTAAATAGAAAGAATATATATGACAATTGTGCAAGCTTCTATTCAATACACAACTCATTTGTCCCCTCTTTCCACAGCACTCTTTCCACAGCATTTTCTACTGCTGTCTTAGGACATGGGAAATTTCTATTCTGTAAACAAAATAATGGATTCTTTCAGCATGTTTATAGTTACTGATAAGAAATGCAACTTTCCAATAATATGTGCACCGGATAGAAAAGAGACTTGGCTTTCAGTCAGCAGTGAGTAATAACTGTATATAGTGCACCATAAAATATGAATCTGGAAAGAATCCCTAATGAACCCATTGTTATATGAACACAGTGTTAACAATGTACATTCACTTTTTTGCACATTTTCTAAACTTATGATTAGGAAAGGCATTATAATTTGCAATTTTTTGGTAAAATATCAGTACCCCTGTTAATTGAAATTTTATGTGCTAGTAAAATGTCAGAAGTCAGAATAACAAATGATTAAGATTCCTGAAGGAAGACAAAAATCTAACAAAAAACTTACCCTTTCTTGAAGAGATCCTAAATGCTATTTGCAAAGAAAAAAAAATTCTGTCTAGATAACAGTACCTAAATACTTTTAGAAGTACTTTTACTTTTAGCGTAAAATATGTCAGCCATATTATTTAAAGTAACACACATGATTGTGACAAGAATGTTAAAATTGAATTTTTAAAAGATTAGGACAAGAAGAATATTAATTAAACCATGGTTTTATGTGTTGTGAATTTTAAGTGTTTAAGATAGTGTTATTTTGTAGGAACCATTTCATGGGTGTCCTGTTAAATTTTAATTCATTTGGTTGGTATATCAAAGGAATGGCCAATATTTTGAAGAAAGCTGTACATAGTTTTCTCCCATTTCTGGTAGCCCTGAGAGACATTCCTCATGCTACTCCAGAGTGAATTGCAACCTTTTCAACAGATTCATGGCAACATAGTGGATGCAGAAAGGGAAAAGAATAGGTGAAAATGTCAGCTTTTCTTTTAGTGCTGTGGGAAGTACACCCCAAAAGGACAGTGCCAGGAACTACTAAAGCAGTTCCAAAAATTTAAAACAGCCCTTCCCCTTTAAGAAAGTCAAAACCCAAAAGTGAAAGCCCCAGCTGAGAGGGTAACAAATGCAGCAGCTCAGGCTATTTGAAAGTCTGGGCATGCTGCCAAAAGCCATTAAAGGCTGTTATAAGAAATAACAAAACCTGATCACAAGAGCAGCCTAGGAAACACTTGTATAAAGCAATAAAGATAAGGGGGATTAGCCTAAAAACAACTCACTGAGGCACAACAGAACACCTTTTTCCTGCCTCTCTGATAGAATTAACCCTTAGGATAGAAAAAAACAAAAGACCCGGGACCAGGATTAACCCATTAAAGCAGGGGGGAAAAAAAACCAGGCCAATCACCTCAGCTACAGACACATCAAAACCCATCAAACTGCAGGAGCTTCAAAGGAAAATTAAGTATAAAAAGGTACAGGTTTACAATCCCAATTTGCTAGCTAGCCAGGAACACTTGAGCTGAGTCATTATGTCCTCTTGTTTTCCTGAATTAAAGGATTCTGCTTTCTGGCAGCTTGCTTCAGTGTCTATTTCTTCTCAGGTGACTGTGTCCCAGCTGGGGAACGAACCCAAAACATTTCTTCCATCAGTACAAAATATGAATCCATTTGATAGATTTTTATTGAATGGCCTATAGTCAATATATGATTTTGCTGTTTCTTTCGCAATAAATGTATTGCATTACTGGGTTTCAGTTTCTTCATAGAAGAATTAAAATGTGTGGGATATAGCTGCTTTGCATGAATTCTTCATGCTAAAGATACTCTTGAGTTAAGTTGTACACAAGAAAGAACATTGCTAGGAGCAATTATGTTGAGAGTTGCAGAAATAATAGTGGGGAAGGGACTTGCTAAGCATGTTGAATGATGGAAGTGTACACCTAAAAATTGGGTTGGTGCTACTGATACTTTGCTTTCAAAGCTAAGATGCACTGTGCTTACCTTGCCTGAGGGAAAGTGACAGCCTGGATTTTACCATATTTTTCATTACTTATAAAAACATTCTAAAACATCTGTACGGTAACTGATGGGCAATGCTTTAGAGAGCTTTGGCAATTTTAAAAGAATACAGGATGGATTTATTTACTTTTATTTTTGTATTTTATTCCTCTTGTATTGCTTATTCTCACTTTAATTATATAAAATGTACTAAAATGTGTTCTGAGTTCTTGGATGCTAATATTAAACTTTTGTTCCTCACAGATTCTTTTGCTACACATCATCTGTCACTGTTGGATGTATTGACTGCTTCTTTGGGAGTAGTATTTCATGTATTATATTTTCCTGATAAAGAGAATTAAAAAACAAATATATCCTGGAGTATAATTAATTAAATGAGAATTTTACAAAATGGCTTGTTTTACATAACTTGGAAACATTAGTCAGTGGGAACTCTGCTTACGGACAAACCTAACATCCTTCTTGTTATTAATGGTTATTTCTCTCTATTAGAAAATGATATACTCTGGATTAAATTATTTTTTCCTTTGGACATTGTATTCATTTCTACTCAATCCTTAACTACTTTAACATATAAACTTGGCTCTGCCACCTGGCCTGGTACTTTGTAGGTGGTTGTCTGGATGGGGAAGATCCCCACACCTAGGTTGCCCATTGTCTTGGGTTTTAACTTTTTTTTTAACTTTCCTAATTTTAATTGTCTTATATTAATTTTTAAAAATGGTTTATTATATTATAAACTGCCGAGAGTCACTGTATCAGTGAAATGAGCAGCATAAAAAATTAATAAACAAATAATAAATAAAAATATGAGTACTTAGGATAGAATTTTTTCAGTATAAATTTTCCTTATTGTTAATTGTTCCGTATTGAAAATTGTTCCTAATCTCTGAAAGAGGAGAAAAATAAAAATAAAAAATAATGGAGGAGAAATCTACCCTTCCTTCCTTCCTTCCTTCCTTCCTTCCTTCCTTCCTTCCCTCCCTCCCTCCCTCCCTCCCTCCCTCCCTCCCTCCCTCCCTCCCTGCTAATAAAACCCTGGTTAGAATTATAATCCTGGTTAGGGATTGTTTTGAGGTTCCTAAAATGAAAAGCATAATTGAGCTAATTCAATCCTAATGCTATCAAATGAGTTGATATTTTCAACAAAATTTTGTTATAAATTGCCAGTTTAGTTAAAAAAACTTCAATTATTTTTCTCTTTAAGATGTTATTGCAAATTTTTCTTTCAAAATTAAGCATTCAACTAAACCTGATTGAATTTTTATTACCATTTTAGTGAAAAAATATGATCGTCTGTAGTCTGAAGGTATATGGTACCGTGGATGTCTTGCACAGGAAAAAAAAAGATTTGATTTATCTTATATTTCTACAGACATTACCTACATTCCTGTCTAATGCAAATTAAATTAGCCCATTTAAAAAAAAATCTGGAGAAAGTTGGCACCATAATAACAACTGCTGATAGGTGAAATAATGGAAAAATTATGCTATGCATCTAAAAGGAAAGGAAATCTTTTTCCTCTGACAGATATGACTGTCAGTCTTTCTTCTTTGCAGTCTGGAGGGAAAATGGTGAATCCAAAGAATGAGACTTTGAAAGTATTCACTAAGAATGTTTAGAAGGTAAAGGTTACAATTCCACAATACACACACATACACACAAATACATATAGATACATATATGCATGCATGTATATATGTAATTTTAAAGTGGCAAAACTGTAGCCTGTTTCTTTTCAATTTTTGTATATAGTAGCTTAGACAGCCAATCGAACTTTTCAGGATTTGAATGAAGCCAATATTAATAGGCTGAGACTAAATGATTGCTTTTCTGTTCATTCCCAAGTGGAATAAATCATATTCAGGTGATATAGAGGAAGTAATAGAGAAGTGTAAAGGTAAAGGTAAAGGTTCCCGTCGCACATATGTACTAGTCGTTCCCGACTCTAGGGGGCGGTGCTCATCTCTATTTCACAATTTAAGAGCCAGCGCTGTCCGAAGACATCTCCATGGTCATGTGGCCAGCATGACTAAATGCCAAAGGTGCATGGAACACTGTTACCTTCCCACCAAAGGTGGTCCCTGTTTTTCTACTTACATTTTTTACATATTTTTGAACTGCTAGATTGTCAGAAACTTGGACAAATAACAGGAGCTCAACCCATTATGGGGCACTAGGGATTCGAACCGCTGAACTGCCGACTTTTTGATTGACAAGCATAGCGTCTTAGCCACTGAGCCACCGCATCCCTGGAAATGTGTATGGGTATGTAAACCGGAAGTGATGTTGAAAAGCTTCTGGTAGTGGTGGCATGTTGAGCAAAATAGTAAATGAAGAAAAGTATTGGTGACATAGATTTGACAAGAAAGGGAGATGAAATGTGTCTATAGCAGCAATATTTCATTTATGTGATCTCTCTTATTTTATTTATTTATTTATTTATTTGATTTGATTTAATTTCTATACCACCCTACTCCCGAAGGACTCAGGGCGGTGCACAGCCAAACAGTAAAACACATACATACAAAATTTAAAAGTAGAATTTTGCCTAACAAAATAACCTGAATTTCCCAAAACATACATGTGAGCAGTTTTACTTTGCCAGAGTTCTTTCGACAGCCCCTGGGCTTGTGATACCTATTGGATGTATTGAATGGGGCATGTTGGTGTAGTAGGGAAATTCCATATACCCGTGTTGGCGAACCTATGGCACGCATGCTGGAAGTTGCACTCAGAGCCATTTCTCCAGGCACGCGGAACCGTCACCCGTTGCTCTTTTGGGTTCTGGTCCCCGGACAGCTGATTTTCAAGCACCGGAAACCAGAAGAACAGCCACCCATTGCGCATGTGCACTCCAGGAAGCCAGTCTACCTGTTTCCAGTGTGAGCATGCGCATTGGCTACTTGGTCTTCTGATTTCTGGTGCGATTTGAGCGCGAAGACCAGCAGTGGCAAGAGCAACAGACCCGCATGCTAAAAGATGAGGAGCAGGGAGCTCAGAGCTGTTTGCCAGGACAGCTGGGCCAGGGCTTCCATCCCTCCCCACCCAAGTGGGCTTCTTGCAGGGCCCCAGGCAGTCTGGAGCACCTGGCCAGCTCGGGCATCCCAGAAGAGCAGCAGCAGCAGCAGCTGCAGGGGGAAGGGCAACAGTGACCGGCTGGCTCGGGCACATGGGGCAGCATGGCAGCATTTTCCTGCTGCTCCTTCCCTTAGCCATGTTTGACTTCGATGAGTTCGAGTGGCAGCTAAATGAAAAGAAACAGGGTAAGCAAGCGTTGGGGGCAAGCAAGTCAGCTGGGTTCAACGCCAGAGGGAGAAAAAGAAGTACGCAATGGCAGCGGCTCTCCCCTTCCCGTCCCCTCTCCCTGTGTGGTGAGGCAATGTGTTTTTTGGAATGTGTCACCAGGCCAGAGGGCAACTGGGTACCAGCCTGTTCTCTGGTGAGACAAAGCAGCGGTTCTTGGCCCCGCCACCTTGGCCTCTGAACGCATGGCCTCTGCCGCCCTGCCTGGTTCCTCCACGCTGGGAGCCACCAGCCGAGCAGGTGCGGCTAGCTGGTGGGACTTTGGCGAACCAGCAGCTGGTGAGGGGGGCCTGGGCTGCATGCGCAGGTCACCCCGTGGCCACCGTCAAAGTAGGGCTGAGAAACACTCTTGACATGCTCCGCCGGCTGCGCGGGTCCCCTGGGTTCTGGCCATTGCCGCCTCCCCCTGTGGCAGCCGGAGAGCCCGATTCGGCTCATATTGAAAGTGACAGATGAATAAAATTTCCAAAGTGAAACAATCTCCGCTTAAACGGAAAAAAAAAATGTATCTCAGCTGAGAGTAAAAAAAATGCTGCCACGTGTGTCTAAGCCGGCAGGGAGGAAAGGAAGCCCCGGCCCACCCATCCTCGCCACTACCACCCCCTCACACCCTGCAGCTGTTGCGCTGCTGCTTCCGGGCATGGAGCAGGCCATTTGCGCCGGCAAAGGTTGGTGTAGGAGGCTTTCTAAGCCCAAAATGGGGCACTGGGGGGCACATGTGCAGGGGGGCTGGGGTGCATGCATGAGGGGTGTGTGAGGGGGTCATGTGCGCATGCGCAGTAGGCGTGCAATGCATAATGGATGTCGGCATGCGTGTGTTGTCACAGGCGCATGCGCACACTTCCGGCACCCGAGGGAAAAAAGGTTTGTCGTCACTGCCATATACTATATTTGATTGCTGACTCTGAATGATGGTATGTAGTTAGGAAGATGCAACCTGAGGCTTGAATTGTGAATTAGAATTCTGGAAAATTGCTCCCTTTTGTCCATAGGACGACTGCTTTATTTTTTGGGAGAAGGCATGCAGAATTTGAGTGGGAAATATGTCTCTCCCATTATGTTGTTATAGCTTGAACTCACACCTTCTGTTTTCCATCTCATACTTTTTGGAATGGGCTTTTGGGAGTTGCTGTTGTTCTAATGCATGTTGTGACATTTCCACTGTCCACTTTATACCTGAGTGCTGAAACTTTTGCCAGGAATTCTATATTACTGCTAAGATTTTCTCCCAATAGTTTGTAGGTTCACTGACTCACTCCATAAAAGCATCATTACTGGCACATTTCCTAGTTGATGGGCTATTGTAGAATTTCTACAAAAACCAAATGTGTCATGTTTATGCTGTTCTTATGCCTTCCTCGTGGGTGTGCATTGGATATGGCAGTTTTCTGCTGGCAAAGCATGAGTATATATTGAGACTTGGTGTAATGTGAATGTGAGATTGCTTCAGTATTCTCTAAAAGTTATTGAATTGGAATGTAATGTATTAAATAAATTTATTGTTATTCTTAGAGCAAACTAGGAAGACATGTATGTCTGCTTTCCTATTTGTCTGTATTTTAATGTTGTTGATATGGATTGTTTTAGTATTTTAACTTTGTTGTAAGTATTTGTTTTTTAACTTAGTCCTTGCAGGGAGCAGTAAAGCTTGCAAGATAGTTTGTAGATTAGTTAACTTGACTTGCATGGAGTAGCTTGAGGATGCTTGCTATAAAACCAGACTTTGATGTGTGCTTGTGGCACATTGGCCAGCATATCTGAGAAGTATTGTCCTTAGTATTAGTTGATACTCTATATATTATAGATGCAGCTGGGACAAGTAAAAAAGTTTAGTTAATTCATTCTTCCTCTTACAATTTTATATAAAAGCTTCGTTTGACTAAAGTCATAATGGTCAGGAGCAGGGGTGAAATGTAAAATTTGTTACTACCGGTTCTGTGGGTTTGGCTTGGTGGTGGTGGTAATGTGACTGGGTAGGCGTGGCCAACTTTTTTTTTTTAACTTTTAAAAGCATTTTTTCTACAACCTCTTCAGCTGAAGAGGTTGTAGAAAAAATGCTTTTATAAGCCTCTGACAATCCAGCTGAGTTGCCTGATCGGAAGAGGTTTTTTTTTTCTTTTAAAAACATTTTTTAAAAATACTTTTAAAAGCCTCTGCTGATCAGGCAACTCAGCTGAGATCATCAGAGGCTTTTAAAAGCATTTTTTCTATAATTTTCTATGGAAAAAATGCTTTAAAAGCCTCTGACGATCCCAGCTGAGTCGCGTGATCATCAGAGGCTGTTTTTTTTTTTTTTACTTTTAAAAGCATTTTTTCGGCCGAAGAGATGGTAGAAAAAATGCTTTTAAAAATAAAAAAAAGTCTCTGGTGATTGCGCAGCTCGGCATGGCGGAGGGGGGCAGGGATTTTTGCTACCGGTTCTACGAACCACCTGCCTCCATCGCTACCAGATCGGGCAGTCCAGTCCAAACCAGGAGCATTTTCCTGTGCGCTGCTCCCACTATCCATTAATGGGTTAACTTCTTCAGCCTTTGGCAATAACTGAGTGAGAGCTCAATTTCCCTTTCCTGTTGCCCTGCCACGCCCCTCAATCCCATGATCCCGTTTCCTTCCCTTTCCTAGAGTTTTATTTCTTTATTTTTGAGTAGCTTATTTTTGTACTCGGTTCCCTGCTTCAAGCCGAAGCGAAGATCGGCTCATCAGCTGGGCAGCGGTGATCGTTTCGGCCGCCCACGCATCGACTCGCCGGAGGCTCCTGATTCACGCCAGCTGCAACTTACTGAGAGAGAGGGAGAGCCGGCCTCCCCCTTAACAGCGAGGGGGGGGGGAAAAGCAAGCCTCGGCAGCCTCCAACCGGCGATAGGAGCAGCGCCCGTCGGATCGGCGAGGGAGAGAGAGAGAGAGCGGAGAGCGGTGAGGCGAGCCACCCCTCCCTCCTTCCTCTCGCTATCAGGAGCCCATCGGGAAAAGCGCAGCAGGCGGTAGGACCTTCGGGCCGCCGCTGTGAGTCCGCAGCCTCCCAACCCGGCGCAACGCACGCAGAGCAGAGGAGAGCAGCGCGGTGAGGCAAGCAGCCTCCCCTCCTCCTCGTTGCTGCCGGAGCCCTTAGGGCTGCATCGGGCTGAGCGCGGCAGGCGGTAGGACCCTCAGGCCGCCGCTGTGAGACCGCAGCTTCCCCAGCCCTCGTGCTCCATAGCCACGTGCTCCAGCCTTAGAGGTGGATCCCCGGGCCGCCATCTTGTCCTCATTCAAATAGGGCTAGCTCCGCCCTCATTGGATCTCAGAAGCCCTCATCATCTGCAGGCCCTTCTCAGGAAGCTAGCGGCTGCAAGCCCCATTTCTGCGGGGGCTGTTGCTAAAGCACAAACAGGAAGCCGGTTAAGAGGGACAGATGGCAACCACGGCCTTGTCAGACTCGCCTTTCTCATCAGACCCGGAGCTTGAGGCAAGCCCTCCTCACAAGGAGTCCAAATCCAAAAAGCATTCCAAAAAGAGGTCCTCTCATCACAAAGACCGGGGGGAAAAGGCGCCCCAGATCCAAGATAAGGATGCTGCAAGACGCCATAAAACCTTAGAGCGCCTCTGTGCCAAAGCACAGAAGGAGAGAGCGGCAACACACACCCAAGGGCCTGGGTTTCCTAGCCCCTCGCCCCAGACACGCACGGAGGCAGGCCCTGGCATCACGAGTCTGGCGGAACTGGCCCTAACACCGGCAACCCCGAACGCAACCGACCTCAGCCAGGAATTGCCTCGGCCTAGAGGAGCATCCCGCTCTTTGCCAGACATACCCTTATCGGACCCACCTCACTGGCGCCACCGTTAGGCCAAGGCAACATTCACACCAACGGCAGCTGGCCTGCGTGCCCCAGAAGGGCCCTTACCACCCAGCCAGCTAGACTTTCAAGCCATGCTCTCGGCTATGTCCTCTTTCTTGGCTGCAGGCTGGCAGCAGGCCGCAGGGGGCCCCCCTCGCCAACTTCAGGCACAGGGGGCGCCCCAGCACCTACGGGCCCAGCACCAACAGGCGCATACCCAGTCATCCTCGTCTGAGGATTCAGACCAAGCCGAGGAGGGCCCAGAGACCTTTGACTTGTCAGAGGATGAGGGCCTGACGCCAGATTCTCCGGCTTTCACAGGCCTGTTTCGCCCAGCTTTATTCAAATCTCTATTGCACAAGGCGCGCCTCACAACCAATTTGGGCGTGCCTGGGGACACATCCGCGCCTAGTACCTCAGCTGCGGGACCCCACGACGCACTCTTTAAGTCCGCCAAGCAGGAGAAGGACTGTATTCCCTGCCCCCAGCTCTTTTCGGACGTGATCCAGAACCCCTGGGGGCAGCCAGGCTCGCTAACAACCCCGAGCAGCCTGGACAAGAAGCTCTACTGTTCGGCCCAGGAACTGGAGGACCTTTTAACTCTTCCATCAGTAGACCAGCCAGTCGCCTCCCTGTCATCCTCATCGATCAGCTCCACGGATGCTGTAGACGGGCTGAAAGCTGAGGACAAAAGGACGGAGTGGGCCCTCCGTAAAGCTCATCAGGCCGCGGCGTGGGCAATCAGGATGGCAACGGCGACCTCCTTTTTCAACAGAGCCACCCTCATCTGGCTACGCCAATTACAGGAAAAGCTGCCCCCGGAGGACACTAGGCTGCACCAGGACTTAAATAAGATCGTAGCCGCCACCGAATATGCTGCAGATGCATCCCTGAACTCCGCCAAATTCGCTTCGAGATCTCTGGCATCGAATGTTACAGCAAGAAGGCTGTTCTGGCTTCGCCCCTGGAAGGCAGACCTTAAGGCCAAATGGAGGCTGGCCGCAGCCCCGTACAAGGCCCCAGACTTGTTTGGGGCGGCCTTAGAACCAGTCTTGGTTGAAGACAAAGATAAGAGGAAGGTGCTCCCGTCAGCGTACCGGCAGCAGGACCGCAGATACACACTGTACTCTTACCAGCAGCCCTTTCGGTCCAGCGCAGGGCCAAGAGGCCCCCCACCACAGCGCTCCAACTTCCAGAGCACGGGCAGACACCAAGACAGATCTCAGTTCCGAGACCGCGGCCGACCCCAACAAGCTAAACGACCCTTTCGCGGGGCCATCTTCAAGACTGCCAGGAGGGGGAAGTGACGCCCGGGCTGTGGGGCCCATCGGCGGGAGACTCCAGCTCTTCCACCAGCAATGGGCCCGATCAACGGAGGACTCGTGGATTCAGCGCACGATCTCCTCAGGGCTCTCCATCGAATTCTCCGGCCCTACACCCAGTCGCTTTGTACGCTGCCCGGTCCCACAGTCCAAGGAACTCAGAGACCTTCTGGCGCAGGAGATCGCCCACCTGCTGGAAATAAGAGCTATAGAACCGGTACCCCACAATCAGCAGGGCTCCGGTTTCTACTCGACCCTCTTCCTTGTACCCAAAAGCTCGGGAGGCTGGAGAGCCATTTTGAATCTCAAACGACTAAACCGGTCGGTAAAGTATCGCAGATTCAAAATGCACTCCCTCAAGTCGATACTAGCAGGCGTCAGGAGAGGGGATCTGCTCCAGTCCGTCGACCTGCGGGAGGCCTACCTTCATGTGCCGATCCATCCCAGTCACCGGCGCTTCCTGAGATTCGAGTTTGCAGGCCAGCACTTCCAGTACTGCGCAATGCCGTTCGGGCTCTCGTCGGCACCCCGCACATTCACCAAGTTAGTAGCGGTGGTGGCGGCCTCACTCCACTCCATTCCAGTGCGCCTCCTTTGCTACCTCGACGACATTCTGATCCTCTCGTCGTCACTCGGCCAGGCGACCTCGGATATGGAAAGAGTCCTGCGGGCTTTCCAAGACCATGGCTTTTCCATCAACTTCGAGAAAAGCCAGCTACAACCTTCATCACGGCTCCAGCACCTGGGGGCGGAGATAGACTCGGTCGAGGGCCAGGTGTTCCTCTCTCAGGAGAGGATCCGGAGCATTCGGGACCTAATCCAGCAGGTCTCAGAAGGAGGGAGAGTTCCCCTGGTTCAGCTAGCATCACTCCTCGGGAAGATGGTATCATGCTTCGGTATCGTTCCGTGGGCACGCAGACACTCGCGAGCCCTCCAATGGTTCCTGCTGCCATTTCAGAGAGCAGGCAAGACCAACCTGAAGCGCAAGGTAACCATACCATCTTAGGTCCGTCTCTCCCTCGGATGGTGGAAGTCCCCCGCACTCCTCAAGGGCAGCGACTTCCTGGAACCGGACAGACTTACACTAACCACAGATGCAAGTCTGCGGGGCTGGGGGGCTCACCTACACCATTTGGTAGCACAGGGCCAATGGTCCAGGACCGAAAGACTCAGCAGCATCAACCTCCTGGAACTCCGAGCAATCAGGCTGGCGCTACGTCAGTTCCAGACAGCAGTCCAGGGCCAGCATGTTCTGATCCACACAGACAACATTGCGGCAAAAGCACACGTGAACAGAGAAGGGGGCACGAGGTCCCGGGTGCTGATGTTCGAGTGCGAGGCCCTATTCGCCTGGGCGGAGTCTCACCTGCGGTCGATCAGGGCGGAGCACATTTCGGGAGCAACAAACGTCAGGGAGGACTGGCTCAGCCGCGAACAGATAGACCCAGCGGAGTGGCAACTGCACCCGCGCCTATTTCGGGAGCTCAGCGCCCGCTTCGGGATGCCGGAGGTGGACCTCTTCGCGACCCCGGAAAACGCTCAGCTGACCCGCTTCATATCCCGCTACCCATCAGCACAGGCGGAGGACCACGATGCCCTACGATGCAGATGGCCCAGGGGCCTACTCTACGCCTTTCCACCGATTCCCCTCCTTCCTCGCCTCATCCGAAAACTGCTGGCCGAGAGGGCCGACCTTCTCCTAGTGGCCCCCAACTGGCCTCGCCGACCGTGGTACGCCGACCTCGTGGCGCTATCTGTGGGGCATCCCTGGCACATCCCCCCCACCAGGTGGAACTCTGCCAGGGAGCGGTCAGTCATCCAGAGCCTCAGTGGCTACAATTGACCGTCTGGCGTTTGAGAGGGTCATCCTGAAAAGAGAGAAGCTATCAGATGGGGTAGTAAACACTATCCAGGCTGCCAGGCGGCCCTCCACGACTCGCATTTATGAGGCCTCGTGGCGGGCGTTCTGCCGCTGGTGCTCCCAGCACCATGAGGACCCAACATCAGCAACGGTCCAGAACATCCTTGAATTCCTACAGTCAGGGCTGGAAAAAGGGCTGGTGCCAGCGACACTAAAACGCCAGACAGCGGCTCTCTCCACAGTCATCGTTTGCCCGCCATACCAAGCGCTGTCCCATCACCCGCGCATCAAAGGGTTCCTTCACGGCGCCAAGAACTTGTGCCCCCCCACAGTGCACAGGTACCCGACCTGGGACCTCCCGCTGGTGCTTCGGGCCCTAACGGGCCCCCCATTCGAGCCCTTGGGCTCAGCCGCCATCAAACACTTATCATTCAAGGTGACATTCCTGCTGGCCATCACCTCAGCCAGAAGAGTCTTGGAGTTGGCAGCACTTTCAATCAGAAAGGATCTCTGCATCTTCAGAGACACGACGGTGGTCTTGTGGATGGATCCGGCCTTCATCCCCAAGGTGAACTCCTGGTTCCACCGCGCCCAGGAACTCATCCTACCGGACTTTTGCCCCTGCCCGCGCAACAGCAGGGAGAAAGAATGGCACTCCCTTGATGTCCGCCGCGCCCTGCACATCTACATTAACAGGACAGCGGCCTTCCGACACACGGAGGCGCTCTTAGTGTCTTTCAACCCGGCCTCCATGGGACTGAAGATCTCAGCATCCACGGTGAGCAGATGGATTAAGGCCTGTATCGCGTTGGCGTACGAGCTGAACTCTAAATCTCCTCCCGGAAAGATTCTCCCACACTCCACACACAGCGCGGCCACATCGGCGGCTTGGGCAACGCAGGCATCGGTGGCAGATATCTGCAGAGCAGCGACCTGGTCATCGGTGACACCCTTCATCTGTCACTATAAGATAGACGCCTACAGCTCCGCTGAGGCGTCCTTCGGCCGCAGAGTATTGCAGACGGTGGTGACAGAGGAGGACTCTGGAGACTCTAGACTTCCCGCCCATGGGGTTTAAACTTGGGTATATCCCATTAATGGATAGTGGGAGCAGCGCACAGGAAAATGGACGTTCTTACCTGAACGTCCCTTTTCTGGGCGCTGCGTACACTATCCATACCCTCCCCTTTCTTTCTTCTCGTTGGCTGCTGGCCAGTAGTGTTGTTGTTGTTTACAGTTGGGTTTCATTAAAGTTATGTTGCTTACCTATCACGGTGTGGTCTACCATAACTTCGTTCAGACTGGGGATCATGGGATTGAGGGGCGTGGCAGGGCAACAGGAAAGGGAAATTGAGCTCTCACTCAGTTATTGCCAAAGGCTGAAGAAGTTAACCCATTCATGGATAGTGTACGCAGCGCCCAGAAAAGGGACGTTCAGGTAAGAACAACGTCCATTTTACCCCTGGTAAGGAGAGATCAGAATTGGCCCATCTGATAATTTAAAAAATAGTAACTGAAGAATCATATAACAGAATTTATAATGTCAGCTGTATTTGTCAACATATGTTCTGAAGAAGAGCACCCCATTCACCAGTTTCTGAAAAGCTATAACCAAAAGGGTGAATCTGACTTCTAAACAAAGCTGTTCCCTAATATCAGAGCTATTACAGAAAACAATACTTTGTACATTTTGTCCCCCTCATTTCACAAACATTTTGGGAAGTGGAATGAATGAATCAGATGGGTTGATAGCAGATGGAGAACTCAGTCCTGTAGGTTTCTAGATGCCAAACTATATACAAATTCATAGATGAAAACCAGAATACAGGTCCACACAATGCAGGTGTCATATGCATGTAGCAAGAAGAGTTGGCTAATAAACAGGCTAATTGCAGTAATTATGTAGTAAGTGCAAGTGGCCCACAAATGCATCCCCATGTAAATGCATTGAATTTCTCCAGCATACTTTATGTCATATAAACAAGTGTAATTTGGAATGTCAGAATAGTAAATGAAATCAGTGAAAGAAAAATATACTTCTTCTAAGGGAAAGTGGAAAGATGTAATGGATCTGAATGAATGTGATCTGATCTTGTGGAGTGAAATTAATGAAGGAAAGTATAAGTATAGCTATATACTTAATTATGAACAAAAAGGCAAAAATATAAACCATAAAGTTGAATTTTAATCATACGTATTGCAGAGGATGCACATCAAAATAGAAAATTGTTAACTAGTAATAATTGCATATTATATTCCAATGAATGGTGATAATTAAAGAACAAGGGGTGAGTTTGTGCAAAAATTGTACCTACTTCCAAATGAATACAATCTAGGGAAAAATAGCTTATTAAATGACATGAATGGATGTGTACTCGCTAGATGAGAGAATGAGAACGGTGACTATTTAATGAATAATCTACTTAGAAAAAAGCCTATTTCAACTGTGTGGTTTAATGGTAGGTCTGTTCATGCCTATGTGTGACAAAAGAATATGATTCTAAAAGCATGAATGATTTTATTGTCTGGGAAAAGATTAAGAAAATTAGAGAAGCTTAGAAGAATTATGAGAGGTTCTGTATACGAGACTATTCAGTATTGTCAAGAGGAGATCTTCAAAAGATGTGGAAGAAAAGTGAAAGAAACTAGAATGAGTAGAAGAAGAGAAAATTTGAATCCTATATGAAGAAATATTAAAGAAATATTGATCTTCCAAGAAAATAGATTGAAAATGGATGTAAAAAAATGAATGTGGAAGCTGCTTGGAACAGAGTTAAAAGAATTATATTACAGAGTTTTGTTTGATAGAAAAAAGAAAATTAAAAGGAAGATGGAGAATTTTAAAGCATTTACAAATACTGGTAGAACAGAAGCTAGTAGTTTATGTTCTTTCAAAGTAACAAAAAATGGGTGTATATAAGAGGATGCATTATGTAACAAGTGCATGCAATAAAAACCAGACTCAAGAATAGGAGCATATTTGAGGTAGTGATTCAGATTAAAAATAGGGAGGACATAGTTTCCAGTCCCACTTTAGGCATGAAGCCAGCTGGGAGAAGTTGAGCCAATTGCTCTCTCTCTGCCCTAGGAAGAAAGCAGTGGGAAGCTATTCCTGAAAATCTTGCCAAGAAACCTGCAGGAACTTTTTCAGGCACTTGCCAAGAGTCAACACTGATTTGAAGGTGCACACACAAAAGAAGTCAAGAATAAATGTGTGCTTAATGAATGTGTGTAATAGTATGTGGGAATGAACTTGAGCAGAACAGGAGGCTCATTCTAGTTTCTTGAGCTATGACGGAAACCGAGAGAGATGAACTTTCAGACTTGAAATGTTAATATACCTTTGCAATAAAATAGAATTAGCTCATCTGGTCATATTTTTGCCCCTTGTTAGGCTGATGATGTGGAATGAATACAAATACAAATGGTTAATACAAAAGACGAGTTGGCCATAGATGCAAAATGAATGAGGATCAAATTGCAAACAAATATATTAAGATTTAATATTTGAGAAAAGAGGGAGGATTAGGAATCCTGGGACAGAGTTGATAAGATCAAAAAAAAAAAAGAAAAGAAAAAAAAAGAAAAGAAAAAAAAAGCAAGAGAGAGGTGAGAAGTTGGGGGAAAAAAGGATGGGAGTCCAGATGTCAATGAAAAGATTATTATTATTTTATTATTATTATTATTCATATTTCTATGCCGCCCTCTCGCCGAGGACTCTGGGCGGCTTACACCAAAGACAGTATACTAAATTGCATATTGCCCCCAACAATCTGGGTCCTCATTTTACCCACCTCGGAAGGATGGAAGGCTGAGTCAACCTTGAGCCAATGAGATTTGATCCGCTGATGTGCTGAACTAGCAATCAGTTGAAATAGCTGCAGTACTGCACCCTAACCACTGCGCCACCTCTGGCCAGAAGATAGGCTGAGATGTCAACAGGCAATCAGCGGTGTTGTGATGCCTACCAGAATCCTTCCTTCTTTGCAATTGACAGTTAGTAATAGGGAACCAGAGAAAGGCCTTTAACATGCAGTCAGGCTGCATCTAGGATAATGAAGCAGGAGAAAAAACTGCTGCCCTCCAATCAGGACACAGAGTTGCAGGCCAACCAGCATATGTCAGCAGCAGTGAACATAGAAAAGCAACAACTCTGATCTCGCAGGATACCCACAGCTTCTAAATTGAAAGTAGGGGCCCGATGATGACAAGTTAGAGAGCTTGTCGAAATGTTGCCAAAAAGAAAACTTTTAAAGTATTGGTTAAGATTTTAGCCAGAGTTTCAAAAGACCTTACAAAGTGTTTTGTTGGGATTTTGGACGATTTTAAGCTGGGATTTTAGCCAGGATTTTAAGTATTTCAACTAACAGATTTTTAATGACGTGGGAAAACACCTGAGATTTTAACTTTTTACATACACACACCTGCGAAAACTTGAGAAGACATACATACATACATACATGCATGCATACATACATACATACATATATTTGTGTGTATGTGTATAAGTATATGTGTGTGTATCTATAGATAGTTCTTAATTCCACCTGTAAGTCCATTTATTTAATGGTGCTTGCTCTTCAATAACATCTTCCAATTCTACAATAGAATTAAAGAGATTAAAAAAAAACCTCCTGTATCAATAGAGCAATTTATTAAAAGATCAATGGTGCAGTCTAGTGACCCATCTTCAAAGTCATGTTATTAGATTCAGAGACTAAACAAAAATAATTTTTCCATGAGAAATTATTCTTTCAATCAATTTCAGAGTCTTAAATCAAGTCCATCTGAGCCCTTAATTCATTTTAAACTTTCTAAAGCCAACAGTAATTTTCCTTTTTTTGTGTATTCCAAAATTTACAAATTTTTAAACTTATAATTAAAATATTTGACGCATAATTAAATCCTTTGAAGGCAACTAACCTGGTGATTTCAATAAAACCTGTCAATGTGAAAGTGCTTAATCTTTAAAGAAAGCCAAAGGGGGGGAAATTAAATCCAAAACAATTAAGAAATGAGTCCTAGTCAAATTTAGAGTTTATCTAGGAACATTAGTGGCTAAAAGCATGATGATGGAATCCAATGACTCCTGGCTGGTCACAAGTCTACCACAAAAACATGCAGTTTTTTCACTTCCGGTTTGCTGCTTGCCGCCGCCAGACGATCCCTCGGGATCGCCAGCCCCACTGCCTGTAAAGAGCCGCCTTCACAACAGAATGGCGGCTCGAAAAAACTCCGTTTCCACGAGGAAACGGAGATAGAGCCGGCTGGGGTGGGTAGAGCTCTCTGCATAGCCCCAAAAGTTTTTTTTTTACTTTTGGGACAGAGCAGATGAGACTCCCCATTTCCCTAGCCGCTGCTCTGGGCTTTGGGAGACCTCTGCTTATGCAGAGCTAGGCAACAAGAACGAGCCTACAAATTTAACAGCTTAATTAAAGAGGACGTGAGTTGGACCTGTGATCCTGAATCTCAAGTATTTTATTTATTTTATAAAAGTTATTCAAGAAGGAAAGAAGGAAAAAAGATTTTTTAAAAATGGCGACTGCCGAGGCTTGAGAAGGGGCTGAAAGGGAAAGTCCTTCCGTTTTCTATTATTACAAAGTAGCGGAACAAATACTCTTGGCTACAATTGAAGATAAAACTTCACTTCTGTGTTTTCTTTCTCCTGGAGATTAGATATTGATCTTGGTTGGGAAGAAAGTTTTTTTTTTCTGCTTTTCTTTTCTTTTTTAATAAAGTTTGTCTGGGCGGAAACATGGCATTGAGACTTATAAAGTCGGACAAACAAGCAGTGGGGGGGGGATTCCCCCATTAACAAATTACATGAACAAGTTCTAAATCTCCAGTCTCAGAAACCTGATTTCAACATAATAGAATTTCTCTTGGAGGAGATTGTAAGAAGGGATGAGATTGTGAATCAGACCTTTGAAAAATTTAAGCAGGAAATTAAAGAATTGGTGCAATCAAAGTTTGATACTTTGGAACGAAAGATTATAAAAATGGCTAATGGTTTTACAGAATTTATGATCCAGATGGATGCAAATACTAATTTATTAGAGTCTAAAATGGAAGAAATTGAGGACAATTTGGACAATAGAATGCAAAAAATTGAAAATGACTTGACAAATACTCTAGATAATAGCTTAGAAGAAAAACCTAAAATGGAGGCTGATCAAAAGACCTGTAATGTAGAAAATTTACAACAACGGATTGAAAGAGAAGTTTTAATGATGCAATATAATTTCACTGAATATGCGATTAGACTGAGAGGACTGCAGGAAAATAACAGAGATGATTTAAGGAAAATATCTTCTGAAATTCTGGCTGGCATTTTAAAGGTTCAACCTGAGGAAGTATTTTGTAGGATTGATAGAGTTTATAGAATAAATTCCTGGACTGCAAAGCAAAGACAATTGCCTAGAGATGTGGTGATTTATTTTACAGATAAGGAGATAAGAAATAATATTGTGCAAAATTCTTACAACTCTGCTTTGCAATGGTTTGGAAGAAAGATTTGGATATACAAAGAGCTCCCGCCTAAGATGTTATTGGAAAGAAAGAAATTTGGTTTTCTGGTGACTGAACTTAGAAAAAGAAATATTCTATTCAGGTGGGATGCTCCAGTTGTTATTATATTGAGACACGAAGGAGAAAGATATCAATTAAATACTGTTGAAAAAGCGGAAGAATTTTATCAAAAATTTTTGAAAATGAATTCAACATCTTTATGCACAATACAGGATAAGCAGAAGGAATTGGAAATAAAGGGAAAACATCGAATTATAGAGGCTTCTGTAGACAAATTGCCTTCGGATTCTTTAGACACCCCAGCTGGATTATCTACAAATAAAAGAGAAGTGGCATCGGACTCTAACGTGATTATGATTCAGCAAGTCACAGACAAGCATGGAAATCAATTAGCTGATATACAATTGACAGAAAAGAAATATGAGTTACAAAAGCAAAACCAACAAGATCAAGTCATAAAGCAGAATGAAAATTGCTCAGTCGAAATACAACTTGCAGAAAGGAAATTAGGATGGAGAACAAACCCACAAAAGGAAAAGAAAAAAAGGAATAGGTCTCATAAAAATAAAAATTTCTAAATTAAGCAACAGTGAAGCCAGTTTTTTTTTTTTAAAAAATGAATGAATATATGAAAAGACAGCTGAGGCGAAGTATTGGTCAACATTATCCTGAGGAGAGTGACAGACCTCTGCAATGCCGTAATTTTGGGATGTGAAAAGAGCCTTAACTTGGTTGGATGGGAATTATCTATTTTGGATTTCGTTTTATTGATAAATGTATTATATTTATGTCGAGCTGTAAGGCAAGAGAGCTATGCTGGGGCACGCAGAAGATCTGGTTGTTACCCATTATGATGATGGGAATTAATAATCCTGAAGAAAACCACAATTACAGATATTGTATGGAATATAATTATAATGTCACTCGGGTGGTTGTTTTCCTTTTTTATATATATATGAGGAGATTTATTACTGATGGGGACAGAAGATAACTGAGGAATTTGAACAATCTGTTGCAATTAGGATGCTATGTTGCCCTAATATGGATGATGTACTCAACAATCTAGTGGAAAGACATCAAAGAAGATATTATATGGATTATAAACTTAATGTTATTGATTTTTTCTATATAACGGAATATTTTTTTTTTTTTAGTAGGGTGGGTAGTAGATTAAAGATATTAAGAATTGTTGTGTATGGTAATTTTGTAGGAAAGTGGGTGGAGATAGGTTAGCTTACTGATTGTTTAGTTTAAGAAAAGGGATGCTTAAGTGATATACTTATGGGAGTGGAGCAAATGGATGGAGCTGAATAAATGCTAAATTAGGACTTATGGGGAAGGCTGCTTTGAAATGTTATATTAATATACATAAAAGATTAAATGTTAAAGCAGGATTTATTATATAGTTTAAAAATGGAAGGTTGTTATGAAATGTTGTATTAATATATAGATATAAGTATGGGGGAGGAGAAAAAGGGCAGATTACTGTTAAATCGGGAGTTATAATAATATTATTATGCTAAATTAGAAGTTATTATGTAATGCTATAGTAAAATGATATTTTGAAATGTATGGTTAAAGGGGGAAGTAATAATACTAATAATATTATTAATAAGTAAGGATCAGTATTTAGAGGAGGGAGTAATGGGAGGATAAAATATTATATAATCTGTTATGAATTAGTTTTTTGTTGTGAGGAAGTCACGGGCGGGATGGGTGGTGAGGGGGGGTTAGGGAGAAGTGGGGAGAAGAATGTGGGGAAAAAATTTGTATTTGAAAACTTTTTCAATAAAAAAAAACATGCAGTTTTTGTGGTAGACTTGTCCACTATCCACTCTAGTGGGTATCCACTCTAGTGGGTATCCACCCTAGTGGGTATCCACTCACACACAAAAAATAAATAAAATAAAATAAAAACACCTGTATGGAATATATGTGGGTAATCTGACAATATTGAACTCTAGCAAGATTTTAGCAGCCAAAATCCTGGTAATTCGGGTGTCCTTTCAAGCCAGAATGTGTTCTTCTCTTCCTCTCTTTTAGAAGAACATTAGTTTGCTATTACAGTTCACTGAACGTCTGTGTTTTGGAATACTTTGGTCATATAATGAGTTCTGTTACACCATACCATGTTTTCCTGAAAATAAGACCTCCCCGGATAATAAGTCCAATTGGGCTTTTGACTGCATGCGCTAAATTAAGCCCTCCCCGAAAATATTTAAACGCATGCACAACCGGTCCCCGCCATTTCCTCTGGTTAGGGTTAGGGAGACAGAGCTGAAAACCAGGTAAGATGGCAAGAGGAGCCCCGACTTGCTCCATGCGCCCCAAAATAATAAGACCTCACTGAAAATAAGGCCAAGCTTATTTTGGGGTTCAAAAAAAAAATAAGACAGGGTCTTATTTTCAGGGAAACATGGTAGAAGCGGAAGGGAAAAAAGCAGACCTATGCATCCTCATATAATATCTGGCAAGACTCACCATAGTTCTTATCTAATGCATATTAACTTTTTTCTTTGTATGCTGATAATATAGAGGTCATTGTCTAGGTTAGGGCATTTAAACCCACCCACCCCCTTTTTAAAATACTTTTGATTTCTCTTATACATTTACCTCTTCCATACATTGCCATGTTACATATTACATTATAAAATGCAATGTAAGTCTTTATTTCCCTTTCTTGTTTAATATGACAACTGAAAATCATATTAATATATAGAGAGCAGCAGTTAAAACAGGATTTTTTTCAGAATAAAGTGTATATTTATGGTTTAGAAAGTATAGAAATTGTTTTAAATCCAACCAAAATTACAATAAATAAATTCAGACCTAATACTGCATTATTACTTGCCCCTAAAAAATGAATCTTGAATTTGGATGTTCCCTCTTTTTTATTTCTGGATTATTTTCATAGGAGTATTCTGGTTTTTGTAACAGTGGTTTGTTTTATTTGAACTAGTATAGCAATTGGCCTCAAAAACAGTATTAACTCAGCAAGTACTTAAGCATATGCCTTGTATATACTGTATAATAGCAAAACATTTTATTATATTTGAACTCATCCTGCATTTTTTATAGATACAGTCCTTCTTTAGGCTGAAGAGAAAATCCCAGAGTGATTAGAAAATTACTTAAATAATGTTTTAATGTCATCCATTTGATAAATTAACAGGATAGAAGTTTGGGAATGGAAGGGATTTGATAATTAAGTAGCAAGGCTGGTGTGGCTGTGACTTAATTATTATTCCTAGTAGAGCAGAAAAGTGAGGCAGCTAATGAAAATATTAAAGGAACAGTGAATCAAGGGAGAAGCATAAGAGTAACATCGAAGATGCTCTATCATTTTCGATTCTTTGCATGGTGCATAAGGACAAAAATATAAGAAATGAACAAAGGAGATTCTGTAAATCAGAAAATGATACTGAAACAGAGGGAAGCATTTCAAGGGAAGATGAACATGCAGATTTTTAGGAGTTCTAATTCTAGTATTAGGACCTTGAATTATACACATATATTTTAATAAAGAAGTTGTACCTTGAGAATTATATATAGCCGTGGTTTAGAAGCTAATGTGGGGTGGAAAGTCAAGATGTTTAGAGAATGACTCTCATCGATTTTGGTTTAAATTTATTGCATGCTGCAATTTAAAAGTGTCAAATCTTTAATGTTTTGAAATTATTTTAAAGAGAGGTGACTTTGATTCCATGTTTAGCTTGTTTTTTTCAAATGTAATTAATTTACTTTAGGGATTAGAATATTTGAAGTACAGATGTTGCCAAGACAAGGAAGTGTATAATGGGATGTACACAGCATCATGAATATGGAATTTGATTTGTACATTTTCTTTGCTCTTATCCCCAATAGAGAGATTCAGAGGAACTAATATGAGATGATGACACTTCATTTACTTTTGTAATTTGAATGCCTGTATTTAGAATGCCATTAAAAAAACATGGTAACAGAAATATAGTGTTATCTATTAGTATTGAAGGAAACCCAGGTATTAGGTAGATAGGTATTAAGATTTATTTGATGCTTGAAAGTACTCACCAGAGAATGATGGTTCATATATCAACTATCAGTTGGTCAGATAAGAAGTGCTTGGCATCAGGTTTTTGCTCACTGTAACAAAATTGTACATGTTTATGGAAGAATGCTAGACATTTGGTTTGCCATTCCTGTTTTCCAGAGTGGTGTCAATAGACTCCAGGCATGGGGATGACTCTTCTTGTAGCTGTTTAGACTGTTTTCAAACTGAAGACATGCCTTCTGCCCACAATCCCCAGTTTCGACTCAATCGAAAGCTTGACTAGACGTGTCTGGGAGAGCTCTTAGAGCTGACTAGAAATCAGGTTGTTTTTTTTCAGAGAGCAGGTAGAGAATCCAGATTACAGCGTGAAGAGCCACTGGCTCAAGCCTGCTGTCAGCGAAAGAGATTGGCAAGCAGAAAAGTGGTGGCGAGTAAAAAATACACCACTAACTGCTGGAGCCATTGTCGGAGATAACGTGAAGGACCACTGGCTTGAGCCCGCTACTCCGACGCAGGAGCGGCTTAGAAAGAGCTGCTGGCTGAGCTACTGGAGATCACAGCTTCAGGAGAGACAGAGAAATTGTATTTCGGAGCGTGGGAGGCTTCATTTGTAGCCGGTGGCCATTTTGAATTGCTGGTCAGCTTTAGAAGGCATTTTTAGCATGAAAACAGCAGCGGTCTATTAAACTGAGCTGCCAGGCGCCAGGATAAAGTATGAGTAGCGTGAGGGGCCGTAGATCGAGTCCGCTACTCAGAGGAAGTGTTCCAGCGGCAAAACGGTGTTTTTTCGAGCTTCAGAGCATAATGGAGTCAGCATAAGCCACAGTTTGACATTTGGGCCTGATTGAAGTGCTTGCTGGCTGGAAGCACACAGAAGAGGAGGCTCTTTGGGCTGCCTGCCCAGGAGGGGGTGCAGACCCTGAGCTGTGCCTGGCATAAGCAGCGTGGAGAGGATCCTTCAGGCTGCCTGCCCAGTTGGGAGGTAGACCAGGACCTCCGACTTGTAGAAGTATCAGAAGACCTGCTGGGAGTGACGGTCGACTGGAGTGGTGAGATAAACAAGCCTTCTGAGGCCATTGATTTTTGGGGACTGTTTTTTGGCGGAAAGCCTTCAAGCCATAATAATAATAAAAAAAGGAACAAGAGAGAGAGAGACAGAGAATAAGTAGAGAATAAGTAGACCAGGCCTTACGACAGTGTCAGCAGCTTATATTAGTGCTCACAGAAAGATGGCTGAGAGAGCTCAGTCGAGCAGGGCTTCCAGTCGAGGTTCCAAATATGTCTAGTCTTGATCTAAGAGTGGGATCAGGGGAGCTGCAGCCAAAATAAAGGCCAAGGCTGTCGCTAACAAGAAACATCTAAGGCCCAGGAGAAGGCAGAACAAAGGCTTCAGAAGGCCTTGGAGAAGCAGGTGGCAAAAGGGGCAAGAGCAGCAGAGAAGAGAACACAGCTAAGCCCCTAGCAGACAAGGGCATTATTGCAGTTTCTGCTTCCAGCCAGATATCCGAGCCAGATAATGTCAGCGCAACAGGAGGCTCAAATTTTCAGGAAGGGACGGGCTCAGTGTTGATTGCAGATCCTGGCCCATCAACAAGCGGAATGTGGACTTCCGGTTTCCTCGTCTTCGGCGGCGACGGTGCTTTCTTTTGGCACCGCCACCCCCGCCGCTTGTAGAGCCGCTTCCTGATTGCGAAGCGGCTCGAAATCTTCGAAATCCTTAGGATTGCAGAAGAAGAGGCAGCAGGGCACAGGTAGAGCCCCTGCAACCCCCCCAGGGAACTGTTTCTGGGGAGGAAGCAGGCGCGGCTCCCTTACAACCTGCTGAAACTCCGGGCGGCGTGGGATGTCTTCTGCCTGTGCGGAACAAGCCGACCTCAGGAAACCTTTAAAGAGCGAGGAAATAACTCAAATAAATATCCGCAATCCACTTGAACCCTGAAACTTTGAACTGCAAGTATTAGTCCTTTGCTGAACTTTTTTACTGAAGTGAAAGTCTCGGAATGAGTGAAAGTGATTGAAAAAATATGGCGCTCAGCAAATGAATTAGTGGGTGTGGATTGGTGAAGTTATCTTGTCTTGCTACAAAGTTAAAAAGTAGTTACAGAGTTGCTCCGGCTGCAACAGAAATAAGAGGAAAATCTCTCCCTTTTACTTGTCTTTGCTGCATTATAGCTTTGCTTTGAGTAACTCTGGGGGACTTTTTTAGAAGGTATTGTGGAGGTGGCAGAAGAGGCGGACCCTCCCTTTTTAAGAAAGCTAGCTTACGTGGCAGGATGGCTTCAAAAAAGCAGGAAGGCAAAACAGGGGGGGGATCCCCCCCACGTAAGCAGGATACGCAGTCACAAGCCCAAAAAAAAGATTTGGATATGGGAGAATTAAAAGCATTTATCTCAAATATTTTGGATGAGAAATTTCAAGACATGGATGACAAAATAAATAAAATAGATGAAAAAATTCAAAAGTCACAACAGGAAATCATGCAGGAAATGCAGCAGAGCCAAAAGATGGTGACCAAAAAAATAACGGATGTGGCGTCTGGTCTGGCAGGATTTATTATGAAAGTTGAGACAAAAGCGGATGAATTTAAA
Organism: Arizona elegans; assembly: GCA_022577455.1. Lineage (NCBI taxonomy): Eukaryota > Metazoa > Chordata > Lepidosauria > Squamata > Colubridae > Arizona > Arizona elegans. The sequence continues at coordinate 266,988,235 of JAKOOJ010000001.1, forward strand.
TTAGAAGTTAATGCTAAGATGAAAAATAATGATCATAATTTTTTTGATGTTGATGACAAGATGCAGAGAGTTGAGAATGATATTGTTATGATGCAATTTCGTGCAATGGAATTTGCTATAAGGCTTCGAGGAATTAGAGAAGAGGAGAGACAAGATTTGAGACAGATCTGTGCTGAAGCCCTAGCTGTGATTTTAAAAGTTGAACCTGAGATGGTTTTTTGCAAAATAGATAAAATCTATAGAGTTAACTCGTGGGTGGCCAGACAAAGACAACTGCCTAGAGATGTGGTCATATATTTTACAGATAGAGCAATAAGAAATGACATTTTGCAAAAATCTTTTCTCACTTCTGTGCAAGTGAGTGGATCCAAGATTACAGTTTACAAGGAGCTCCCACCCAAGATGTTGAAATCTAGAAAAGAGTATGGTTTTCTTGTTAAAGAACTGCAGAATAATCAAATCCCATTTCGTTGGGACACCCTAACTGGCATAATTTTGAGATATAAGGGAGAGAAACACCGTCTGAATACTGTGGAGAAGGCGGAGCAATTTTATAATGACATCTTTAAAGAAAGAACTCCATCCCCACGCACATCTACAGTTTTGGAGATTAAAGAACAACAATCTAAGCAGGAATTAGCAGAGCTGAAGGGTGCTGAAGGAGGCTTTTTGGATGAGCCTTTGCTGGAACCTTCTCCAATCTCGGAGCTGGCTTGGGCGGCTGAAGTTAAGGATCAGCGTATAACTCGAGCAAAAGCCAAGGAACTTAAAGAAAAGTTACAGCAGGAGAGTCAAGACAAGGCTGGGGCTGTGGGAAAAGCAGGACAGAGGATCTCAGATGACATCCTAAGGTTCTGCGCTTCGCTCCAGAAGGAGAATAAGGATGATTAAATGTTTATCTTGGAATGTGAATGGGTTGAATGCAACACAAAAAAGGAAGAAAATATTTGCATATTTAAAACAACATAATAATGATATAATTTGTTTACAAGAAACGCATATTACAGTTCAAGATCAAAACTATTTGAAAAATTCCAAATTAGGAACACATTTTATATCCTCAACTAACCAAAAAAAGAATGGTGTGGTTATTTATGTAAACAAAAAATTAACAGCCAAACTTATAGAAGCTGATCAAGATGGTAGGTTTGTAGCAATTGAATTACTTTCTGCTAACAGTCAAATTCTTCTGATAGGAATTTATGCTCCTAATCAACAACAGGACTATTTTTATAAAATGCTGCATACTAAAATACTTCAATGGGATTATAGATCTATTTTAATTATGGGAGACTGGAATGGAGTAATTGACTCTAAATTAGATAAAAAGACTTTGGCAAAATCAAGAATTAGATTACCACAGACTTTTTTTGATATGAAAGAAGACCTGGAATTAAAAGATATTTGGAGAATACATAACCCAAAAGAATTGGACTATACTTTCTTTTCTGACAGACATAGATCCTTTTCCAGGATTGATTTTATTTTGTTGTCTGATGACTTACTTGTTAGGACAAAAAGAACAAAGATTCTGCCAAGAACTTTGACCGATCACAGTCCAGTCTGGATAGAAATTGAGACATGTAAGAATGAGAGACGCTCTTGGAGATTAAATGAAAACTTGTTTAGATATGAGAAAAATACAATAGAACTTAAAAAGCATCTGAAAGAGTTTTTTGAAATGAACTTGAATAAAGGCACCCCAATGGAAATTGTGTGGGACGCAAGCAAAGCTTATATGAGAGGGGTGCTTATATATATGAACTCTAAACATAAGCGGATTCGACAAAAGAAAAGACTTGAATTGGAAGCAGAAATAAAGGATAAAGAACAGTTACTTATTAAAAACCCAACAGATGAAAGAATACTTAGTGTTATAAAACTTTTGAAAGACCAATTCCAAATGCTTATAGCGGAACAAGTTGCAACAAACTTACAATATGCGAAGCATAATACATTCTGCAACGCTAATAAACCAGGCAGGTGGTTGGCTTACACATTAAGGAAGAAACAAAGCATACGGACTATTGATAGTGTTGATATTGGGGGGAAAGAAGTTTTTCAACAGAATTTAATAAAAGAAGCCTTTCTTCAATATTACACTAAACTATATGCCAGAGAGGAGGTGCAGAATGGACTTATAGAAAAATATTTGGACAATAAAAGAGTTACAAAAATCACTGAACAACAAAAGGAAAGAATGGATTATCCCATAACAGAGGAGGAGATAATAGCAGCAATAAAACAATTAAAAACAGCCAAAGCTCCTGGAACGGATGGTCTGACAGCAGTGTATTATAAAACTTTACAGGCAGAAATGGTGGAACAACTCAGAGACTTATTTTGCAACATACAACAAGGGGGAAAAGTACCTCCATCGTGGACTACAGCTTATATTTCTTTGATACCAAAAGAGCAAGCAGGTCCTAAAAAACCGGAGAATTACAGACCAATATCTCTTTTGAATACGGATTATAAAATTTACGCAAAAGTATTAGCCAACAGACTGATGCCAGTAATTCAAAAGGTGATTCATGATGACCAAGCGGGATTTATTGAGGGTAGGCACATGAAGGACAATGTAAGGCAAGTAATAGATTTATTGGAATATCTTGAGAAGAATAAACAGATCCCTGCAGTGCTGGTCTTTCTGGATGCAGAGAAGGCCTTTGATAGAGTGGATTGGGATTTTCTATTAAAGACATTAAAAAAGATGGACTTTGGGGACCAATATATACAGGCGGTCTCAGCAATTTATCAAGAGCAAAAGGCACAGATCATTATCAATGGAAGTTTGACAACAGAGTTTAAAATTGAAAAAGGTACAAGACAGGGATGTCCACTGTCCCCATTGTTGTTCATTTTAACACTAGAAGTCTTGTTAAATACAATAAGGGATTCTAACACATTGAAAGGTATAATGATAAGGCAAGAGGATTACAGAATAAAGGCATTTGCAGACGATCTGGTTGTTACCCTAACACAGCCAATGGAATCGATAATCCAGATGAAGGACATTATACAAGACTTTGGTAAAGTTTCAGGTTTCAGATTGAATCAGAGAAAAACTAAGATGGTAGTTAAAAATATGACACAAGATCGTAAACTGGAGTTAGAAAGGAGGGCAGGTTTTGAGATTGTACCAAAGGTAAAATATCTAGGAGTTCAGGTTGCAGAATCAAATATGAAATTGTTTCAAAATAACTATGAGGCGTTGTGGCGAGAGGTACAAAAAGATATGGAGATTTGGAAAAAACTGCAGCTGTCTTTACTTGGAAGAATAGCAGCAGTTAAGATGAATATTTTGCCAAGATTTCTTTTTTTGTTTCAAATGATTCCGGTGCTTAAAAATGATAAACAACTAAAAGCATGGCAAACTGGTATTAACAAATTTGTCTGGAACGAGAAAAAACCAAGAGTAAAAATGAAAATTATGCAAGACATCCCAGAAAGGGGAGGTCTCAAACTTCCAAACCTACAATTATATTATGATGCAACAGCTTTGACTTTAGTAAGTGATTGGTTTGGAGGAAAAAAGACTGGAATATTGAATGCAGAAAGTTTTGATCTGGAATTTGGATGGCACGCTTACTTATTTTATGATAGCAAAGTGGATAAAGTATTTAAAAGCCATATACTTAGAGACTCTCTGCTGAGAGTTTGGAAGAAGCACCGAAACAACTGGAATTATAAAATACCGCTATGGCTGGATCTTGGTCATATCTTGTGGAATACAAATATAATGTCACTCGGGGGGTTTTTATATAAAGAGGTTCTTTTTACAGATGCGGGCAGATGGCAGCTGAAGACATTACAGACATTGTTGGCTGAAGGGATTAATTTAACTTGGTTACAATATAATCAACTGCAATTGAGATGGAAAGAGGACCAAAAAACTGGTATTATGATGTATGAGGAAGAATTAGTTAGACATATAAAAGAGAAAGGCCCAATGCATATTAAAAGACTTTATAATGTTTTGTTAGAAAGGGATTCAGAAACTGAACTAGTTAAAGATTGCATGGTTAAGTGGGCACAAAATTTTGAGGAACCAGTGATGTTGGAAACATGGGAAAAAATTTGGGTTCAGAATGTTAAATTTACACAGTCGCAGAATCTGCGGGAAAATTTCTACAAAATGTTTTACAGATGGCATTTAGATCCAAAAAAATTGTCGTGTATGTACCCTAGTGCCCAGCCTAAATGTTGGAGATGTGACTGCTTAGACGCTACATATTATCATGTTTGGTGGACCTGTAAGAAAGTTAAGGCTTTTTGGGTAAAAATTTGGTGGGTCATGCAGAATGTTTTGAAGAGAAAAATTCAATTTTCTCCACAACTGTTTTTATTGGGTATAGTTAAGGGTTTTACATTGGGGGAAACAAAAATGATATTGTACATGATAACCGCAGCAAGATTGTTGATAGGTAAATACTGGAAAAATGAAGCGCTGCCTTCGATTGAGGAATGGACTTTGAAGATGGCCAGTTTTGCGGAGATGGCGAAGATTTCAGCATATTTAAAAGATTGTTCTCAAGAGACTTATGAATGGGAATGGAAGAAGTGGATAAATTATGTTCAGCATAAATATCAAACTAGGAAGTATCAAATAGCCTTTATTTAAAAATGTTATATAAGATAGAAACATTTTAGGGTTGAGGATAAAAATTTGTTAGAAAATGTTATATTAAGATAGAAATATTTTAAGGTTAAGGATGAAAATTTGTTAGAAAATGTTACATTATGATAGAAATATTTTTAAGGTAATCAGGATGAAAATTTATCTGAAAATGATATACCAAGATAGAAATAGGTTAATGTAATGAAGATGAAAATTTGTAAGAGGGAGGGAGGGGTTCAAGTTTTATATACAAAGGAGGGTTTTTTCCTTTTATCTGACATGAGCATACTAGGAAGTCTGGGGGGAGGGGAGGGTTAGGGTGGGCTGGGGAGGTTGGGAAGTTTGGGGGGGGTAGTGGGGGGGGGAAAAAGGGGGTGAAAATGTAATTGTAAAACTTTTGCAATAAAAAAAAAAAAAAAAAACAAGCGGAATGTGCCCTCCACAGTCCCTGTCACCTTTACCACAAGATAGGGCGGTTACCAGTCATAGCAGGCATCCACCCAAGGCTACTTTCACTCCCACCATGGCGGGGCTCCACCAGGTGGGGGAGAGTGACATAGCTTTTTACTACCGATTTTGTGGGTGTGGCTTGGTGGGTGTGGCATGGCTTGGTGGGCGTGGCAGGGGAAGGATACTGTAAAATCTCCATTTCCACCCCACTCCAGGGGAAAGTTACTGCAAAATCCCCATTTCCTCCCAATCAGATGGGATTGGGAGGCAGAGAATAGATGGGGGCGGGGCCAGTCAGAATTTTTACTACCAATTCTCTGAACTACTCAAAATTTCCACTACTGGTTGTCCAGAACTGGTCAGAACCTGCTGAAACCCACCTGTGGTTAGGATCGTAGGATACTTTTTCCCTTAAAAAAATGGCCTTTGAGTAAATTTAGGCTCTAGCTAATAAAAGAGAAGCAATTTTCAATTTTTATCTTTTCCTCTGTCACAGTATTCTTCATGTCAAATGTTCATTTTTCCCAGATCAGATTTTCAGTGTAAACAGAAGAATTTTATAGAAATCATCACAGTTGGTGATGTAATATATAAAACAGTTTTTAGTATAACAAAATGTCATTAGAGTAAGCTGACTAGTTTTCCAATGTTTGGATGATCTTATCAGATAGAATTTACTATTCCATTTAGATAAGCTTTCCTTGAAAAGAGATTATGATTTATAGAGAAAAGGAATGTCTGTTAAGTGAGTAATGTGATCAATTTTCAGTTCTTGGTATTATTCTTTCACAATTGGTTGTACAATCAACAGGTTTAAATGAAGCTTAAGCTAAGAGTGTGTGATTTGATTAATCAGATATTTTAACTTTCCGTGTTTTTATTTTGTAGATATTAGCAGAACAAAATCTTACCGAATAAGAATTTTTATTCTTATTCTTTATTTTTCTTCATTATGCTTTGAATTAAAATGACTTAAACAGAAATTGTATATTCATTTGCCTACAGTAAATTCTTTTGAAATTTAAATTTGATTAAATGTGCATAAGATTTTGCTGTCTAAAGAATCTGACAATTGGTTACACTGATGCCATTCCACTGAATGTAGTTATTTACTAGGGATGGATGTTGTTTTAGACCTCTTTGACTGATTTGTTAATTATTGCTGTGACGTTTTTGAATTTATCAAAGTAGACTGGGTAATTTTCTTCAGTATGCTTTATTACATGGTCTTGTAACAAAAGACCTTCAGCAATTCCTAAAATAACTGGAAGATGAAAACTACACAAATAAAAGCATAATGTAACATAATGTAATACATTAAGAATTTTCAATTAGGATTTAACGAATTTAAAAAGGGTAGAGAAAAGCACAAAGCAGAATTTAAAAGGTAAAATTAAAGATAATGTGAAGATGCCAGAAATACATTAACATAGTTGCTGTGCTGTTAAAAAGAAAAAGTAATAGCTACTCAATGAATAATTTCTGTCTTTGTTTAATCTGAATTATTTATGTCAAGTAATCTGTTTAGAGGCTACTTTATTACAAAGTATTTTTTGCTTTGACTGTTGGTGCTTCCAGATGGATGACTTACACATTATTAAACTATTCATTCTATCGCTAGATATATTTTCAATATTTAGAAACATAAAGGGTTGGGGACCCCTGATCTAGCACTGTTCTTTTTTGTTTGCTGCTTTTTCTAATTCTCCTGTGTGTGTGTGTGTGTGTGTGTGTGTGTGTGTGTGTGTGTTCAGGTGAGTCTGAGCAGCTTGAAGTGACTTCTTGAATACTTTTGGGATGAAATATCTGAATGAGATGCCAGTTGATATAATTTTGAAATTAATTTGAGATGTTTAATTTAGTTTAGGACATACTGCAGTGGACTGATGAAATATGGGAGGCAGCATTTGGTTCAGAAATCATATGAGTAATATGTAGTAATAAATGTAGAGCTGCCCTTCATAATGTTGGAATTTTCACACTAAATTACAATCTGCTTTTATGGACTTGTCATTCTTACGAGCTGCTTTATTTCTGGCTATAAATAAAACTGCATATAGATAACAATGAGTGTTTCTAAGAAGATTTTTTAAAAAATTTAAATGCGAAGTGTAGGGAGATCAATTTTGACATGCTTCAGAGGTACGGTAACTTGTATGAGCAGAAAATCTTCTATGTAAGATGTCTCATCTAACCCCTACTGGTTCTGGATCTATTTTGATAAATTCCTAAGATTCTCAAGGAGACTTCCAGGAGGCTGCTAGTTTAATCTCTGTTCTAATACATTCAGGAATTTGGTGCTTAAAGGTGCAGAATATCCTTTTTAGAACATCCAATTAAGTATTCAAACAGAGAAATTAAGGACAGTTATCATGATGCAACTCACCAAGTAGTAGAGTGAATTTACATTGAAAAAATTACTTCGAAAAGTATTGCTTCTTCTAGCTTCCTTGATAGTAAGAGTTCTAAAATTTATTTTTAAAGTTAAATCTTAATAACAATTCTATACTTAGGTGGTATGTAGACAGTTAAGAACCAATAATATATTATTTGTTAATTGTGACTGTTAATAGTGTATTAACAGGCAATTGTATAAATACTTGAGACCTAGTATACTGTAGCGCTGAAGAACTAGGAGTTTTGAAATCTCATTTTGAGATCCTGTACAAAAAGTGGGATATGCATTTAATAAATAAATAACAATGTACTGTATGTTCTGGAGGAAAATTGCAAAGATGATCTGAGTACATTACTATTTAATCATTATGATGGGTTTTTACATAAGCCAATTTTACATTATTTAAAGGCTGTTAGATTCCTTGAATTGATTGAAAATGCATATCATGTGCTTTAAAACGGGAGTCCTCAATCCCAGGGTCCACTACTGGGCCTTGAGCCTTTCAGAACCAGGCTGCGGAAGTTGTGGGTGAGTGCAAATAAAGCTATGTGTATGTGTGCTTACCCATGAAACCATACCCTCCTCCCTGGTCCATGAAGCCAAAAAAGTTGAGGAATTCTGCTGTAAAAAATCTTGCAATGTCCACTAGCCAGGCTAGCAACTGAAGAGAATATATTAGCTTAGGGTTGAACTGTGGAGTTCTTGGTGCTTGGTTGCTGTCTAGTTCAACTTCAAATCTACTACCCAGACTTTTTTGCCGTTCTTATCAATAACTGTTAAGTTTGGAATGTTGTGTGGCAGATGCTTGTTGTCTGAAATCTAAAATCCCAGAACACTTTGTCTATTTTATGGCCCTCTAACTCTTGCTTGCAGGCAAGTAATATTACTAGATATTCCAATGCATTTTTGTTACTGTGTTATCATGCCATTGTTTGTAATCAGTCTGTACTTGTATTATATACACAACAACAGGTGCCAGTTTTTTAATTGCTGTTGACCTTTGTTTCCATCAAGTTCTTCCCAAGAACCTGGGATGTCATAATTGGTGTAGTATAAGTACGGATCTATAGTATCTCATCAATTTTTATTAGTTTATCAACATTCCTTAAACATACATTGAGTCTAAATATCTGGTTGACTGTGTAATCAAGCTTAATTTATTAAACGTCTATGCCATTTCATTCCCAGTGACTTTCATTGTTCACAACAATCAAAGACCTTACAATAATATCAATAAAACACAAAATATAAAGATAAAAGAATGGAATCATAGTTTAAAATAGTTTTCCATTGCGCTGCTAAGTCACTTCATTATAGATGGGATTTCGTCATCTTCCTGTCAGGGACTGAGCGTGGTTTTTTTCATGAAACCCTTTAACCACGCCCCCTCTGCTGTCCTTCTCCCCAGTTATTTCGCTCAGTCTACTTGTAGGGACCTGTGAATTTCCTCTGCTCGAGTTTAGTCTTAGTGTTAGGGAATTTAGACTTTATTATTTTTGTTTCACTTCTGGGCGTTTCATTAGTGGAGCAGAAGACTTGCTTTGGGACAGCTTGCGGCTGCAGCTGTCCCTTGTTTCTGGTGGTGAGGGGACTGGTTCTGGGGCTCCAGACCATCGCCTCACTGTCCATATGCAAGTGATTGGAGTCTGACCCGGCTGGGCAGCTCCAAAACGGCCTGCGCCGTTTCTCCTTAGCCGCTGGTGAACTCGTCAGTTCCAGGTGAGCCTGGTAAACCGCGGCCGCCATTTTACAGCTCCAATTAGAGTAGGGCAGCTCCGGAGTTCCTGGTAGTTTGACTATTCAAACTCCGTGTATTTGCCTCACGGTCGCTGCGGGGAAGCAGAATTTCAAACACTCTGCTTTTTTTCGCTGGAGCTGATCGTCCTGGAGAGGCTGCGAGACGCTGGGTGCTGGTAATAATTTCGCGCCCTTTTCCCCTTGAAATTGATTGACAGTTGAGGTATTGGCGGTGTGAGGAGATTATCAATCTTGACCGTCCTGGCTGCCTGCTAGCTGCAGAGCGGGAAGCAGAGTGACAATAGTGGGAGGACTCCTACTTCTGTTTGAGGTACTCAAACAGAAGGTACTCAAATGACTTGGGCGGCCATTTTGTGACTTTCTTTTTGGCGCCAAAACTGTTTCTACTTAACTGAAGCCTGCTGCCATTTCAATTTATTTTACTATGGCAGACCAGGAATTCTCATCTGACAATGAGCAACCTCGCTCACCGCCTAAGGCAAAAAAGAGTAAAAAATTGAAGTCCAAAGCCCCTGCAGTGTCTGCCAGACAGGATCCTGAGGCTTCTTCATCCAGGCTTTCTCCTTCTGCTGCTATGGACAGAGATGCCATTAGAATGCATAATGCTTTGGAGAGGCAATGCGAGAGGGCTCAAAAGAAAGTTCAAGCCTCCTTGGTTCCACCTTCTCCCCAGTCTGAGGTGGAGGATGACTTAACTCATATAGATCCGATTCAGCCTCTCTCCACCTCTCAGGGTGCTCAGCAAGATGGTCTGGCTGCAGCCCAGAGTATGAGCTTGGGGGTGCAGGCTATGGATATGAACCAACCTGTTAGTTTTCAGTCTATTCTTATCAATGCTCTAGCCCAAGCGTTTGCTTCAAGTTTTAGTCAACAGATGCCTATTGCACCTGCGACTTGCCATCTTCATGCTAACCAGTTGCCCTCTTCTTCTGCTAGCTGCCATTTTCATGCCAACCAGACAGTTCCTGGACCTAGTCAGGCTAGTCAGGCTATCTCGCAGGATCCTCTTGATAGTGAGGAGGCAGAGCGTTTTGAAGGGGAGGTTGAGGAACCAGAGTTTTGCAGAAGATGAAGGTGTTGAACCTGATAAGCCTGCATTCACTACCTTATTCCGGCCTGCTGTGTTTAAAACGTTGCTGCGTAAAGCTAAATTGGCAACCAACATAGCCTCTATCTCCAGTTCTCATGCCCAAGACACTGACAGTCAGAAATCTCATAATGACTTATTTCCTGTTCCTTCCCAGGATCAGGACTTTATTCCCTGTCCAGAGTTATTTTCTGGGGTCATTAAGAAACAATGGGAACACCCGGGGGCCCTTTCTGCCCCCTCTGGGCTCGATAAGAAAATTTATTGTGTAGACCCCTCTCTGGAGAGCCTTTTGGCCCTTCCATCTGTGGACCCTCCAGTAGTAAATTTATCATCATCTACTATTTTTTCCTCAGATGTCATGGAGGTGCTACGCTCAGAGGATAGGAAAGCAGAGGCCGCTTTCAGAAAGAGCCACCAGGCAGCTGCCTGGGCTGTAAGGACCGCCACTTCGGCCTCCTTTTTTAATCGGGTGAATCTTGTTTGGCTCAAGCAGCTTAGGGACCGCCTTCCCCCGGATGACTTGCGTCTTCAGCAGGACATAAATAAGATGGTGGCTGCAGCCGAATATTCGGCTGACGCCTCTCTGGACGCAGCTAAGTTTGCAGCTAGGTCGATGGCGTCTTTGGTGACGTCTCGTAGACTACTATGGCTTCGCCCCTGGCGGGCTGATTTAAAAGCTAAGTGGAAATTGGCATCCTCCCCTTATCAGGGTAATAACTTGTTTGGTTCTGCATTAGACCCCATTTTAGTTGAGGGTAAAGATAAGAAGAAGGTCCTACCGGTGGCCTACCGTAGGACTGAGCGTCACTTTACGCCATATTCCCAGAGGCAGCCCTTTCGTCAGGACCCAGGACCCAGTGGGTCCTATGCTTCCAGACCTTACACGCAGGGGTATGACAGACCAGCTGACAGGCAGTCTTTTAGGGACAGAGGCAGGTCCCAGTTTGCCTCTAGACGACCCTTCAGGGGTTCTGGATCCAGGCCTGGAAGGAGAGGCAAATGACTCGCTTCCCCCACCTTCCATTGGCGGACGACTCAGCCACTTAGTCAGTAGAAGGAATCCACATCCGAGGATTGGGTCCTTCGGACTGTGAGACTAGGTCTTACCTTGGAATTCAGAACCAGGCCCCCCAACCGTTTCCTTCCCTGCCCTATTCCTCGTCAGCCAGAGAAACATCAGCAGTTGAGGAAGGAGATCCAACATTTAATAGATAATAGGGGCTATAGAACCTGTTCCTTCAGGGCAAGAAGGGTCGGGGGTGTATTCGGTTCTGTTCCTAGTTCCCAAGGCCTCGGGGGGCTGGAGAGCATCCTAAATCTCAAATTTGTCAACAAGTTTCTTCTATTCCAAAAGTTCAAAATGCAGTCCCTCAGGACTATTCTGGATTGCGTGCGGAAGAACGACGTGATGACGTCGCTGGACCTCCAGGAAGCTTACCTGCACGTGCCAATCCACCCGGCCCATCGCCATTTCCTGAGGTTTGCTTATGCGGGAGTACACTACCAATATCGGGCCATGCCATTTGGTCTTTCCTCCGCACCACAAACTTTTACAAAGTTGTTGGCGGTGGTGGCTGCGACCATCCTGCTGGTTCCGATCTGGATTCTCTGTTATCTCGACGATATATTGCTGCTTTCTCAGTCTCCTCAACAGGCTCTTCAGGATCTGAGGACGGTGACCAACATCATCACTCGTCACGGCTTCTCCATAAACCATCGAAAGAGCCACCTTCAGCCTACAACCAGAATTGCTCACCTGGGGGCGCTGATAGATTCGGAGGAGGGACTGGTTTACCTGTCACCAGAACGGCAAGCTGACATCAGGACCTTAGTTCGACATGTCCTAGATCATCCACAGGTAACATTTCTGACCTTATCGAAGCTGCTCGGGAAATTTATTTCTTGTATCTCAATAGTGCCGTGGGCGCGAAGGCATGTTCGCCAACTCCAGTGGTTCCTCCTGCCAGCGCAGAAGTCAGGCCGGGGCACATCTGCATCCAAGGTGAGACTTCCTCCCAGTGTACGAGCGTCCCTCAGGTGGTGGGACTCAGAGGCGATTAGCAAGGGTTGCTTCTTCCAGGACCCCGACAGGATTGCGGTGACATCAGACGCGAGCCTGTTGGGCTGGGGTGCACACCTGGGGTCAGAGGTTGTCCAGGGTCTGTGGTCTCCCTTAGAAGCCAAGAACAGCATAAATTGGCTAGAGCTTCGAGCTGTACGCCTTGCCTTGAGACACTTCCAGGACATGCTTCTCCACCAGCATGTCCTGGTTCTGACAGACAATACAACCACCAAGGCCCATATCAATCGCGAGGGAGGCACACGATCCCCCTTGCTAATGACAGAGACAGATATGTTGATGACCTGGGCCGAGACTCATGTTCTTTCCCTGAGGGCAGAACACATTTCAGGGGCTGCCAATGTCCGGGCCAACTGGCTTAGCTGGAAGCAATTAGACCCCTCCGAGTGGAAGCTCCACCCGGACCTGTTCCAGTGCATCGTGGGCAAGTTTGGCCTTCCAATCGTAGACCTCTTCGCCAGCCCGGAGAATACTCAGCTTCCTCTGTTCATCTCAAGATTCCCAAGTCAAGGGGCTCTAGGTCACGACGCCCTCCGTTGTCGGTGGCCCCAGGGTCTACTGTATGCCTTTCCGCCTCTAGCCCTCATCCCGAGGGTAGTAAGGAAACTGATAATGGTGGGGCGGAGGTCCTCCTCTTAGCCCCTCATTGGCCAAGACGAACCTGGTTCGCCGACCTAGTGGCCCTGTCGGTGTGGCCCCCTGGACAATACCTCGGGACCGGATCTCTCTCAGCCAGGGGGCAGTTCAACATCCAGACCCCGGTTGGCTGCGCTTAACCGTGTGGCATTTGAGAGGGTCCTCCTGAGGAGGCGTAATGTTCCGGGTAGGGTGATTGGCACCATTCAGGCCGCTAGGCGGCCCTCCACTACGAGGATTTATGAGTCGTCCTGGCAGACCTTCTGCAGTTGGTGTTGTCTGCATCACGTGGACCCTACATCAGCCAGTATTCCTGACATCCTGGTGTTTCTGCAGGATGGGTTTGACAAGGGGTTGGCTCCTTCTACCTTGAAAAGACAGGTGGCTGCTTTATCGACGGTTTTATCCAAGGAAGCCACTCTCCCGCTAACTCTTGACCCGAGCATTAAGGGGTTTTTGAAGGGAGCTTCAAATATTCGACCTACGATTACCCATAGGTACCCAACTTGGGACTTGACATTAGTTCTACAAGCCCTTACCTCTCCACCATTCGAACCTTTAGGTTCGGCCAGTCTCAAACTTTTATCATTTAAGGTCACCTTTCTTTTGGCCATTACCTCGGCCAGGAGGGTGTCTGAGTTGGCAGCATTATCTATTCGCCAGGACTTATGCATTTTTAAGCCTAACACGGTGGTTCTGAGATTAGACCCGGCTTTTCTGCCGAAAGTTAATTCCAGCTTTCACAGATCTCAGGAAATAATCTTGCCAGATTTTTGCCCTTCTCCCAGACATAAATTGGAAGATCAGTGGCATACACTTGACGTGCGTCGGGCGCTCAGGAGATACATTGCACGCACATCACCTTTTCGTAAGTCGGAGGCACTCCTAGTATCTTTCCATCCCTCGTCCTTGGGTCAGAAGATTTCTTCTAGAACGGTGGCCTGTTGGATCAAGGCGTGTATAGCCCTAGCCTATGCCTCTAAGGATAGGCTGGTTCCAGGTAAAGTGTGGGCCCACTCTACGAGAAGTGCTGCAACGTCTGCTGCGTGGTCTACCCAGGCTTCAGTGGTGGACATTTGCAGGGCGGCCACTTGGACTTCCTTGACTCCATTTGTTCGTCACTACAAAATAGACACCTTTGCGTCCGCTCAGGCATCTTTCGGACGCAGGGTCCTACAACGAGTGGTTTCAGCGTCCAGTGAGGGGACCAGTCAGCTTCCCCCCCTTTAACTCCTGACGCTTGAGTATATCCCATCTATAATGAAGTGACTTAGCAGCGCAATGGAAAATGGACGTTGCTTACCTGAACGTCCCTTTTCTTTGCGCTACATGTCACTTCATCCCTCCCTGTTAGCTGCCTGGTTCTGGGCAGCGGGATTGTTTCTGTTTTCTCATCAGCTCCTGGGTTCGACACGCGACTTCGCGAAACAACTGAGGAGAAGGACAGCAGAGGGGGCGTGGTTAAAGGATTTCATGAAAAAAACCACGCTCAGTCCCTGACAGGAAGATGACGAAATCCCATCTATAATGAAGTGACATGCAGTGCAAAGAAAAGGGACGTTCAGGTAAGCAACGTCCGTTCTGAAGCTTTAGATCCTAACTTCCAGAAAGTTTTAACTCTGCAACTCATCTGTCTCTGATTTCTCAGATATATTTCAGTTACTTACATAATTATCAGTAAATCAAGCACTCATCACTTCTCGTCTGGACTATTGTAACCCTCTCTACATGGGGCTCCCCTTGGGATACACCCGGAGGCTCCAACTGGTGCAGAATGCAGCTGCGCGGGGGATTATGGGAGCGACGGAGCGCTCCCATGTGACTCCTCTCCTGCGCGAGCTGCATTGGCTTCCGGTGGACTTCCGGGTGCGCTTCAAGATGTTGGTGATCACCTTTAAAGCGCTCCATGGCTTAGGGCCAGGGTACTTACGGGACCGCCTTCTGCCACCAATAGCCTCCCACCGGCCGGTTCGCTCCCACATAGAGGGCCTCCTCAGGGTGCCGTCGGCCAGACAATGCCGGCTGATGACCCCCAGGAGGAGAGCCTTCTCTGTGGTGGCACCTACCCTATGGAACAATCTACCCCCAGAGATACGAGTGATCTCCGACCTCCGGACTTTTCGTCGGGCCCTAAAAACTTATTTTTTTCAGTTAGCTGATCTGTCTTGATTTTAGGGTTAGTTTTAAAATTTTAATATTGATTTTAATTGACAAGTTTTAAATTATGGGCCAAATTTATAAATTATTTTAACTTTATTTTTAACTGTGATGTTATGTATAGATGTTTTTATCTTGGCCGTTCACCGCCCTGAGTCCGAAAGGAGAAGGGCGGTATAGAAATTTGAATAATAAATAAATAAATAAATAAATAAATAAATAAACTCCCCAAGTTCAAACAATTATTAAGAATTATCGCAAAAGGAGAGGCAGTTCATTTTCAGAAATTATTATTATTATTATTATTATTATTATTATTATTATTATTATTAATTAAATTTGTATACTGCCCTTCTCCCGAAGGACTCAGGGCGGTGCACAGCCAAATTAAAATACATACAATACAAAATTTGAAATAATTTAAAACAGAATTAAATCCAATTGGCTTCCCGAAGTATTAAAACCCATTACCCTTAAAAACCCTTTAAAAATTTTAAGCCAGCCCAGCTTGCTGGAATAGGAAGGTCTTCAAAGCTCCACGGAAGGTACGGAGGTCTGGGATTAGTCGTATTCCTGGGGGGAGCTCGTTCCAGAGGGCGGGTGCCCCCACAGAGAAGGCCCTCCCCCTGGGGGCCGCCAGTTGGCATTGCTTGACCGACGGCACCCTAAGGAGGTCCTCTCTGTGGGACTGAATTGGCCGGTGGGAGGTTATCGGTGGCAGAAGGTGGTCTCGCAGATAGCTGGGCCCTAAGCCATGGTGCGCTTTAAAGGTGAGAACCAATACCTTGAAGCGCACCCGGAAGACCACCGGGAGCCAGTGCAGCTCGCGCAGGCAAGGTGTCACATGGGAACGCTCCGTCGCTCCTATAATCCCCCGCGCAGCTGCATTCTGCACCAGTTGGAGCCTCCGGGTGTATCCCAAGGGGAGCCCCATGTAGAGAGGGTTACAATAGTCCAGACGAGGACTTCCGGGTTTGACTGCCACCAGCGAAGACGGTCGCTTTTGAATGGCCGCCAGCCCCGCCGCCTGTAGAGCCGCCCCGAGTGAGGGAAGCGGCTTGAAAGCTCCAGAATCCTGAGGATTTGAGGAGAAGAGCAAAGCAAGAAGCAGGTTGAGCCCCCGTGAACCCCCAGAAGTTTGCTACTGGGGAGGAAACGGGTGTGGCTCCCTTTTAACTTGCGGAGACTCCGGACGGCGTGGGACGACTCTGCTCGTCAGAGCAAGCCGGCTGCAGCAAACATTTAAACTGATGGGAAGATAACTTTGTTATAAAACAACCTCAACCCCCAAACCAAGAAACTGCAAGTATTTCTTCTCTTTTGAACTTTTGATTTGGGGAAAAGCTAGAGCGAGTGGAAACGGCTTGAAAAAATGGCGCCGTTCCAGTGTTAACGAGCTGAAAGGTAGAGTGATTGCGCAGAACTATTCTAACAAGCTACATTGTAGCAGTGCCTGTTGCAAGCGAACGGAGAAGAGTGGAAAAGAAAAGAAAAATAAATTTGAGCTTGCCTCAATCTATTTAATTCTGGGGGACTTTTTCAAAGGATATTGTGGAGGTGCAAAGGAAAGGAAAAAAAAAAAGAAAAAAAGATTTTCTTCCTTCAGAAAAGTTAATTTACGTGGCAAAATGGCTTCAAAGAAACAGGAAGGAAAGGTGGCAGGGGAGGGATCTCCCACCCACAAACCAGAACAGCAGCCCCCTCCCAGTCAGCAGAGGGAGGGAAAGGACTTTGATGTGCAAAGTTTAAAAGATTTTATTACCCAGGCTTTGGATGAAAAATTTCAAAAATCACAACAGGAAATGAAGAGGGAAATTAATGAATTTAAAGAGGCAATGAAAGAAAATTATGATAAGGTGTCAGATAAATTGTCAAATGTGGTTTCTGACTTGGCAGAATCCATTACTAAAGTGGACTCCAAACTGGAAGAATTTAAATCAGAAGTCAATGTCAAAATGAAGGATGCTGATTTTAAAATTGCAGATGTGGATAACAAAGTGGAGAGAGTCGAAAACGAAATTACAATGATACAGTTCCGATCCATGGAATTTGCTATTAGGCTTCGAGGAATTAAAGAGAATGATAGGCAAGATCTGAGAGAGATTTGTTCTGATGCCTTGGCTGTATTGTTAAAAATTGATCCAGCAGATGTGGTCTATAAAATAGATAAAATTTACAGAGTGAATTCATGGGTTGCTAGACAAAGAAAATTGCCCAGAGATGTGGTGATATACTTTACTGATAGAAGAATAAGAAATGATATTCTGCAAAGATCCTTTCTTTCCTCTGTGCAAGTGGAGGGAGCTCAAATTGGAATTTATAAGGAATTACCACCTAAGATGTTAAAAGATCGAAAAGAGTACAGGTTCTTAGTGAATGAATTGCAAAAGCAAGAAATACCATTTCGGTGGGATGCCCCAACTGGTATAATTTTGAAATATAATGGAGAGAGACATCGATTGAATACTTTTCAGAAGGCGGAATATTTTTATTATAATATCCTTAAAGAAAGATCATCATCCTCACGTACATCTACATTGTTGGAGATAAAAAGTGATAAAGAAAAGCAATCTCAGCACGAGAGGGCACAACAGTCTAAGCAGATGGAACCAGTGGAAATGCAGGGTGCTGCACGGGGAGGAGGCCTTTTGGAGGAATCATTGTCAGAACCTTCCCCAATTCTGTCAACTGGTGCTGTTTTGGATGTAGCTGGGATGCCTGAAGTTAAAGACCAGCGTATAACTCGTGCAATTTCCAAGCAGATAAAAGAAAAACGTGAAGTCATGGGAGGAGCTAGGCCGAAGACTTCAGAAGAAGTTAGGCAAAACAGCTCATCGCTTCAGAAAGGTCAAGATGACAATTAGGCTCTTATCTTGGAATGTTAATGGACTAAATTCACTACAAAAAAGGAAGAAATTATTTACATATTTGAGACAATTTAATAATGATATAATTTGTTTACAAGAAACTCATATTCGAATTCAAGATCATAAATATTTGATAAATTCTAAATTAGGAACACACTTTATAGCTTCAACCTCGGAAAAAAAGAATGGTGTGGTTATTTATGTGAATAAAAGACTGTCCGCTAAAATTATAGAAGCAGATGAAGATGGTAGGTTTGTTGCAATTGAATTGCACACAGCAAATGGCCAAATTCTTTTGATTGGAATTTATGCTCCGAACCAACAACAGGATCATTTTTATAAGACTCTACATAATAAAATATTGCAATGGGACTATAGATCTATTCTAATAATGGGAGACTGGAATGGAGTAATTGACTCTAAATTAGATAAAAAAAGTTTGGCGAAATCAAGGATCAGACTGCCACAGACTTTTTTTTTTTGATATGAAAGAAGATTTGGAATTAAAGGATATCTGGAGAATATATAACCCAAAAGAACTGGACTATACTTTTTTCTCTGACAGACACAGATCTTTCTCCAGGATTGACTTTATCTTGTTATCAGATGATTTACTTATTAAAACAAAAAGAACAAAGATATTTCCAAGAACTTTAACTGATCATAGCTCTGTATGGATAGAAATCGAGATGGGAAAGTCTGAGAGAAGGTCATGGAGACTAAATGAAAATTTGTTCAGATATGAAAAAAATATAATAGAACTTAAAAAACAGATGAAAGAATTTTTTGAAATGAATTTGAATAAGGGTACCCCAATTGAAATAGTATGGGACGCGAGCAAAGCTTATATGAGAGGGGTACTTATTCATATGAACTTCAAACATAAACAGAACCGACAAAGGAAAAGACTCGAATTGGAAGCAGAAATAAAGAATAAGGAACAGTTACTTATTAAAAACCCAACAGATGAAAGAATACGTGGTGCTATAAAACTTTTGAAAGATCAGTTTCAAATGCTTTTGGCGGAACAAGCTGCAACAAATCTACAATATGCGAAGCATAATACGTTTTGTAATGCCAACAAACCGGGGAGATGGTTGGCTTATACCTTAAGGAAAAAGCAGAGTATACGGACTATTGAGAGTATTGACATTGGGGGGAAAGAAATTTTCCAACAAAAACTGATTAAAGAAGTCTTTGTAGATTACTACGTTAAATTATATGCTAAAGATGACATACAGAATGGACTTATAGAAAAATATCTAGAAGAGAAAAGAGTCTCAAAAATTACTAGCCAACAAAAAGAAAGAATGAATTACCCTATAACAGTTGAGGAAATAATTGCAGCAATTAAACAATTGAAAACAGCTAAAGCTCCTGGAACAGATGGATTGACAGCAGTGTATTATAAAACTTTACAAGCAGAAATGGTGGAACAACTTAGAGACTTATTTTGTAATATACAACAAGGGGGTAAAATACCCCCATCATGGAAATCAGCATATATTACTTTGATACCAAAAGAACAAGCAGGTCCTAAAAAAACGGAAAATTATAGACCAATATCTCTTCTTAATAATGACTATAAAATTTATGCAAAAGTATTAGCCAACAGACTGATACCAGTAATTCAAGAGGTGATTAATGACGACCAAGCTGGGTTTATAGAGGGTAGATACATGAAGGACAATGTAAGGCAAGTTTTAGATTTATTGGAATATCTTGAGAAGAATAAACAGATCTCTGCAGTGCTGGTTTTTTTGGATGCGGAGAAGGCCTTTGATAGAGTGGATTGGAATTTTCTACTAAAGACTTTTAAAAAAATGGGATTTGGAGACCAATTTATACAGGCGGTCTCAGCAATCTATCAAGAGCAAAAGGCACAGATTATTATTAATGGAAGTCTGACATCAGAGTTTAAAATCGAAAAAGGAACAAGACAGGGATGTCCGTTGTCCCCATTGTTGTTTATTTTAACACTAGAAGTCTTGCTAAACACAATAAGGGACTCTAATATCTTGAAAGGTATAATGATAAGGCAAGAGGATTACAGAATAAAGGCATTTGCAGATGATCTGGTCGTTACCCTAACACAGCCAATGGAATCAATAATCCAGATGAAGGACATTATACAAGACTATGGTAAAGTTTCAGGTTTTAGTCTGAACCAGAAAAAAACTAAGATGATAGTCAAAAATATGACACAAGATCGTAAACACGAGCTTGAAAGGAGGGCAGGTTTTGAGATTGTACCAAAGGTAAAATATCTAGGAGTTCAGGTTGCAGAATCAAATATGAAATTGTTTCAAAATAATTATGAGGTGTTGTGGCGAGAGGTGCAAAAAGACATGGAGACTTGGAAAAAACTGCAGCTGTCTTTACTTGGAAGAATAGCAGCAATTAAGATGAACATTTTGCCAAGATTTCTTTTTTTGTTTCAAATGATTCCGGTGCTCAAAAATGATAAACTACTAAAAGTATGGCAAACTGGAGTGAACAAGTTTGTCTGGAACGAGAAAAAGCCGAGAGTAAAATTGAAAATTATGCAAGATGTTCCAGAAAGGGGAGGTCTTAAACTTCCAAACCTACAGTTATATTATGATGCAGCAGCTCTGACTTTAACAAGTGATTGGTTTGGAGGAAAAAAGACTGGAATACTAAACGCAGAAAGTTTTGATTTGGAATTTGGATGGCATGCTTATTTATTTTATGACAGCAAAGTGGATAAAGTATTTAAAAGCCATATACTTAGAGACTCTTTGTTGAGAGTTTGGAAGAAGCACCGACTCAAATGGGATTATAAAATACCGCTATGGTTGGATCTTGGTCATATTCTGTGGAATACAAATATAATGTCACTCGGTGGGTTTTTATACAAAGAGGTTCTTTTTACAGATGCGGGCAGATGGCAGCTGAAGACATTACAGACACTGTTGGCTGAAGGGATTAATTTAACTTGGTTACAATATAATCAATTGCAATTGAGATGGAAAGAGGACCAAAGAACTGGTATTATGTTGCATGAGGAAGAATTGGTTAGACATATAAAAGAGAAAGGTCCAATGCATATTAAAAGGCTTTATAATGTTTTGTTAGAAAGGGATTCGGAAACTGAATTAGTTAAAGATTGTATGATTAAATGGGCACAAAATTTTGAAGAACCAGTGATGTTGGAAACATGGGAAAAAATTTGGGTTCAGAATGTTAAATTTACACAGTCGCAGAATTTGAGGGAAAATTTTTACAAAATGTTTTATAGATGGCATTTAGATCCTAAGAAATTGTCGTGTATGTACCCTAATGTTCAGCCAAAATGTTGGAGGTGTGATTGTTTAGATGCTACATATTATCATATTTGGTGGACTTGTAAAAGTTAAGGCTTTTTGGATAAAAATTTGGTGGGTCATGCAGAATGTTTTAAAGAAAAAAATCCAATTTTCTCCACAATTGCTTTTATTGGGTATAGTTGAGGGTTTTACAGTGGATGAAACAAAGTTGATTTTGTATATGATTACAGCAGCGAGATTGTTGATAGGTAAATATTGGAAAAATGAAGCTCTGCCCACCGTAGAAGAATGGATTTTGAAGATGGCCAGCTTCGCGGAGATGGCGAAGATTTCAGCATACTTAAAAGATCGCTCACAAGAGACTTATGAATGTGGATGGAAAAAGTGGATAGATTATGTGCAGAACAAATACCAAACTAAGAAGTATCAAATAGCTTTTTATTGATAGTATTATATTATATTAAGATAGAAATAGTCGAACTATGTGAAGATGAAAAATGACATGGGGGTTGGGGGGGTTTAAGGTTTTTGTATAGGGGATAATGATATTCTATGGAAGTCCGGGGGGAGGGGAGGGTCAGGGGGGGTTTGGGAGGGTGGGTTGGGGAGTTTGGGGAGGGTTAGGGGGGTGAAAATGGGGTGAAAATGTAATTGTAAAACTTTTACAATAAAAAAAAAAATAGTCCAGACGAGAAGTGACGAGTGCTTGAGTGACCGTGCGTAGGGAGTCCCGGTCCAGAAAGGGGCGCAACTGGCGTATCAGGCAAACCTGACAAAAAGCCCCCCTGGCCACGGCTGTCATATGCCCTTCTAAAGACAGCCGCGCATCCAGGAGGACACCCAAATTGCGGGCCCTCTCCGTGGGGGCCAATGATTCACCCCCAATAACCAGCGATGGCGTCAGATGGCTATACCGGGACGCCAGCAGCCACAGCCACTCGGTCTTGGAAGGGTTGAGTCGAAGCCTGTTTCTCCCCATCCAGACCCGCACGGCCTCCAGGTACTGGGACATCACGTCAAGGGCATCATTGGCATGGTCTGGGGTGGAAATGTACAGCTGAGTATCATCAGCATACTGATGGAACTCCACCCCAAAACCACGGATGATCTCACCCAGCAGCTTCACATAAATGTTGAACAGGAGGGGCGAGAGGACCGACCCTTGCGGCACCCCACAAACAAGGCGCCTTGGGGTCGACCACTGCCCCCCTGTCAACACGGATTGCGACCAGTCGGAGAGATAGGAGGAGAACCACCGCAAAACGGTGTTGCTTTTACCATGAACATAGATAAATATTGCAGTGCTTAGAGAACTTATCAAGCATATGCCAACCCATAGATAGATAGACAGACAGACAGACAGACAGACAGACAGATAATATGCTAAGGTATTTCTTTTAAGCTATTATTTTTTATGCAAAATACTGTATTAAATAGGATTAATTTTACATAGACATCAATTATTTTTGGTTAAAGTCTGGCACTCCTTATAGTTTTTAAAAAGGAAACGATCAAGTTTTCTGTGAAAAAAGAAAAGTCAAAGTGGATTTGTTTTTGATGAAAAGAAGGTGATACATAGGAAAATTATGTGTGTACATTTGTATGCTTTAAAATTAATCCAAATTCATGGAGATTATTGTTGCTAATGATGATTGGAGGCACAGGACTATGCTGGACCATAGTTACCTAGCCCAACATTCTTTTTCCAGTAGGACATTAGGATGGCAACATCTTTGTACTTTTTGCTTCCTAGCACAAAAGAAAGGGGGTGGGAGTGGTTATAGAGGTCACAAATTTGTTGACAACTGGCAAGACAAGCACACCTTGCAGAGCTTTCAGACTGGTGATTTTTAGTACTTTTATGAAAAGATACTGTGTGACTATATTGTCTTTTTCTCTTTAGTGGATTTCTATGGTAAGAAAACCACTGGAAATAATAGGTGACATGGGAGAGGTTACCAGTGGATGATAAACTCATCTGGTCATTGTTTAACATTCAGTTAACTGTCCAGTAAGTCTTATTTGGAAACATTCTACATCTTGGCTAATACACATCTAATGGATGGTTTTATCTCTCTGTTCTACAAAGCCACTAGCAAAGAAGCCACTAGCAAAGAAGAATTAATATAGGAGTTTCATGTCCGACTTCTCAAGATACAATTGTTGTCTTGGTCCTTTTGCACAAGTTATTTGCCTGAAGCAATTCTTTCTACCTCACCCTGTACCCAATTTAAAGGAATGGAGGAAAGGAACACAGGGTTCCCTTCTACTTTAAAGGAATGTAGGAGGAGATAACACTATATAGGATTTGGCATTTACACATTTCACAACAATTGCTTTTAACAGGACCCCTCATTTCAACCCTGAACTACAAATATTCTCCTTTGCTGGGATTTTAACAGTGTAAGTGTTAATATATACAGTATATGCACCTTGAGTGAAATGATGTAGAACAAAGGGAACCTAAATGTAATTCCAAAGGAGTATTTTATTGAAATAAGTGCAGCATAGTTGGATCAACTGAACTGTACAATCTTCAGAAACTCCTTTTATAATTACCAAAATACTTTAACAAAAAAAAGCTGATAAAAGTGCAGAATTTGGAGCACCAGTCCAGAAAAGCCATTCTGTGTTGTTTCAACAAATGTCATCAAGTGTATTTTTGTCAAAGTAAACAAAGAATGCATGACATGTCACTGATCACTCAGTCGAAGAGATAGGATTTGCAGATTCTCTGTGTAATCTGTGTGTAAGAGCAGTAAGTCAGTTAATACAAGAATTGCTTTAGCTAAAAAGGAACTAAGAAAGATAGGCTGTTTGATATTTGCATGCAGTTAGCTTTATGATCAACGGTGACCACTGCAATAATTTTTGCAACCCACACTTCATTTTATTCAAGAGGAAGAGAAGTAAAATGTCTCTGTTCAGTGTATGGTATTGTTGGTATTCTGCCTATGGTGGAACTATCCTAGGAATATAATGAACATCCCGTCCAAACTTTTGTATAAATTGGATCCAGAATATTGGATGGACATTAGGGAAAAGTCTTGCCATTTTTATAGCTTTCTTTATGTTATGGAGAGTCTTCCAATCATTTGGAGTACATTTTTTGGGGAATAACTTGAAACTGAGACTGCAAAGAGGAATATTCTCCCCCTTTGTCCTAAAGATGCTTTTTCAGGAGGCAACTGGACTTTCTTGTTTTTCTTTGAAGACTTTTTGCTTCTCATCCAAGAAGTGTCTTCAACTCTGACTGGATGGAATGGATGGATTTATACTCCTTGCAGGCAGCTGGTCATTTGCATTCTTCTAGCGAGATCTTAAGGCCACTTAGAGATTTCTCTGTTTCCTCAGGGTCACTTGAGTAGTGCAAATGTGTGAGGTGCCTTCTTGGCTGCAGGCTGCAGACTCATCCCTAACAACCTGCCCCTATTTTCAAGAGTGAAGGGACGCAGGGCAGAAAACATCCTTGGATAAGAGAAAAACAAGGCAGTCCAGTTGCCTCCTGAAAAAGCACCTTTGGGATAACCATGATCTGGACGACTGACACTCTCCATAGTTATTTAACTATGCACTTCGGAATAAACACCCTTCAAATGGTATGTGAGTATGAACGGATTTCTAGAAAAATTGCAGACTACAGGAGCCATTTGCACTTCAGTTTGAGATGCAGACAATACATACTCATCCCCAACAGCTTGCACCTATCTTCAACAGTGAAGGGACACAGGACAGAAAACATCCTGCAGCCAAGAAGGCTCCACACCCATTTTAATTATTCAGGTGACCCTGAGGACATAGCTAAACCTCCAAGTGACCTCAACTGCTCTCTAAAAGAATACAAATGTCCAACTGTCTGCAAGGAATATAAATCCTTTCATTCCCCACTATCCAGTCAGAGCTGAAGAAGCTTCTTGGATGAGAAATGAAACATCTTCAAAGAAAAACAAGAAAGTCCAGTTGCCTCCTGAAAAGCACCTTTGGGATAACCATGACCTGGACGACTGAGAATCTCCATAGTCATCCTCCCCCTTTCTACCTCTGCTGGTGGATCATTCACCTTCAAATGATTAAGAGTTTTTTGATTTCTAGGACAGCCCTGCTATTATATTTTTATTTGTACATTTCAAATTCTTTCAGATTAAAAAAGCCCTAATGATATATAGTATTTTTGAGTGCTTTTTAAGCAGGGTCTAAATTGCCCCGCAAATGGAAACCCCGTTGTCAAAGGCAGGAGGATTTGCGTTCAGTAGAAAATGTGAATTTATATCCTTAAGTCTAAATTGAAATAGAAATACTGTGTTTTAATAGAAGAAGACTGTAACCCTGTTGAGGACAATTCCAAAGCCTCTGCTGTGCCATTGTTTGGCTTATCTGTTTTTATTTGATTTAAGTTGGTGTTAGACCTAATAACCATTCAATTAGTACAGTGCAGCATTTCCGAAACTTATTATGAACTGTAGAGTTGGCAAGGTCAGGGACAAATGCTGTAGATCATATTATTTGTTATCATAACAATGCACAGATACAAATCATCTCTCCTATCCAGCTCTGTAATTCAAAGCTGATCGTGGTACATTGGCAGAAGAGGCACCAAAATTGAATCTTGCTTCTATTAAAATTGCATTTGTATTTTATAATTGGTGATTGCTTGGTTTAACAGTTATCCTGATCCTTGCAGTAAAGAATTTCATCTTTGCCTACGAGGCTTCTGATTTGTGAGATCATTTGGGAGAAGCCTGATATTTTGTTCATGGAATATTTGATTATTCACCAGGTTTGCTCAATACCAAGATCCCCTTAATAGAAAACCTTGCTCTTCTACATTTGTTTCTTGACAATTGTCTAAGAATAGGCCATTGCCACAGTTGGAAAGAGAGACATAATACAGGTAGTAGTCATTGAACGTCCACTCATTTAGTGACCATTCAAAGTTACAGTAGTTCTAAATGAAAGGTACTTAACGATGTGTCCTTGTGGCCTACAGTCATGTGACCACAATTAGGGTTCTTGGCAACTGACTCACTATTGCAATATCAGTGTCCCAAGGTCACATAATCACCATTTGCAAGCTTCTGATAAGCAAATTTATGGGAAAGCTGACAGGAGGTTGCAAATGGTCATAGGTTACAGTCACTGTGGATTGTTGCAGTTGCATGGATTCATCTAATAGTAACAACTAGGGCTACTGCAATTTCCATTGGAAATTGGCACAGTCACGTGATTTCATGCTTTACAATTGCATGGTTTAGCAATGGAGTTGCCAGACCCAATGACCATCATTAGGCAAGGACTATCTGTGCTTCAGTTTTACCATAGGAAACTCTGGTTCTTTCTTTACTGTTCTGGTAGCTGAAACTTGAAATCAGTGAAAAGTCAAAGCTTAGATAGTTTTGCAAGCTTTATACCTTATAGCAGGCATTTCAGTACTGTACATATTAAAGAAAGGGAGAATTTGGATAAGTTTTGTTTTTTTACCTTGCTTCAGCAGACTATAAATACATGTCTAGCACCTATCTAACTGCATCCTACTATCAAAAAGCTTTGTGGCAGAGTGAAATGCCTGCCTGAAGAAAAGTGTCTGGGTCTGTACTAGATGTCTTAGATTTATTTTTTGGGACAGATGACTCAGCATATAACCAAGAACTCATAGATAGAAAGGGGGAGAAATGCTAGAAGGCACCTGTAAAGTGACATGTACATGCCTTAGATATACAATATAAAAAGAGTAAACGGAGAAAGGGGGAAGCATGCTATATTTCAGATGCTGCAAGATACACTGCCTGAGAGGATGTCATCTGGTTAATATCGAGTGAAGTCGAGGAACGGCCCCAGAGATTACAGCCTTGGGACTAGGAGAAAAACTGGGAGAAAAATCCTGGAGCGGCTTGTGAAAATGTGGGGAAAAAAACAGGAGGACAGACTGTGTTGTGAAAGGAGATTCAGACACTGGACAGAAGAAACTTCTGTCTTAAAAGGTTTCTTAGGCAGCAAGACAGCCAGGAGAA
Source organism: Arizona elegans (assembly GCA_022577455.1). Lineage (NCBI taxonomy): Eukaryota > Metazoa > Chordata > Lepidosauria > Squamata > Colubridae > Arizona > Arizona elegans. The sequence goes on from JAKOOJ010000001.1 coordinate 267,015,587, forward strand.
AACTCAGACATTCCAGTATCAGTAATTGAGATAAGGAGGAAAGAAGAAGCCATAATAAAGTACTGTTTAAGTGGAAAATGAGGGAAAGAGACTTGAGAAGGAAGAAAATTAAATAGGTTAATACTTGACCTGTTATATTTCACGTTCACTTACATACATACTAATTTGGAAATAATAATCTCACTAGTATATTGTATCATACAACTTTATTAACACAAATATTTTACTGTCTAAAAATCCCTCATTTGTTTAGTACTAGTTGTGTGTGTAATTGTAATAGTTTCTATCTTGATTCTCCAACATCCTCCACATGTTATGCTTGAGAAGAAAAAACAGAAATGAACAGAACAGAACATTCTTTATTAGCCACATGTGATTGGACACACAAGGAATTTGACCTCAGATTAGTGATCTCTAAATGAAGAGCAGGCAAAGTGACAAGGAGGGAATTTAGAGTAAGTCCTTTACTTTCTATCTGTATCCTACTGTTCCCTTGTTCTCAATAGGTCATGAAGAGCTTGGCAATGGATTTATACCTCCAACAGAAAACAACACAAAATTTTGGGTTTTCATGTAAAACCTTGGGCGTCACCAAGCATTTGTATCCCAATGTTTTAATTTGTTTTATATAAGGAACCCCAAGTGTAGAATTGCTCATCAGTTTTTTCCTCTCCAAATTCTAGAATTTTGAGACTCTATCTTAAGTGCTATGTTGTCATGGGTAGGATTGCTAATTATTACAATGGCTGCATGGTAGTTATGATCAATTAACACACTCCCACCCAAAAGTGAGATGGGGATTGGAAAATATGCAGGAACATTGATACTAATCAACACCAATAGATTACCATAGATTGAATAATCTATACTGCTACTCAAATTGAGGATATGAATAATATATGTCTCAAGCATGGGGAGTCTTAACAACAGTCTGTCTAAAATCCCTAAATTGGGGTATTCCACAAAGAACCAGGATCATTATTCCTCCATCTTGTATGAACAGAAATGCTCTTAAAGCATCCATCTTATTTCCAAATTGTAAAATATTCTACCAAAAGTAACAGTGCTTTATAAAAATTGTATTACCTGTGATTTAGGGGTTTCTGAATAGAATATATGTAAATAGGTCAAAACAAAAAGAATAATGTAATATAGGTTATTGGGGTTGCTGGGCATTTTTAATTCATCAGTATTGTGCTTTTTTGTTTTTGTTTTTGGAAAAGAAATTCCCTGACACAAAGTAATGATAAAGGAAATAGGTCTAGATTCCTATGCAGATGGATTTTAATTAGACTTTTCCTCATGTCTCTTGCATCACATGAAGAGCCTGTAGTACAGTGGACTAAAGCACTGTTATTAACATCAGCTGCTTGCAATTACTGCAAGTTCAAATCTCACCAGGCTCAAGGTTGACTCAGCCTTGCATCCTTTCAAAGGTAGGTAAAATGAGGACCCAGATTGTGGGGGTAATAAACTGAGTTTGTATAAATATACAAAAGTATGAAGGCTATTGCTTAACGCATTGTAAGCCACCCTGAGTCTCCGGAGAAGGGCGGCATATAAATTAAAGCAAAAACAAAACAAAACAAAACAAAACAAAACACAAAAACATGTATTTGCTCCAGAAACAGGTATGAAGGGCAGAGCACTCTAATGGGAATTGGTTTCACTTGGTGGGTAATTTTTTTGTATGTAAAATACAGCAGCTAGTAGTGTAGGAATCACTTCATTAATGCACATGTTTTCCAGAGCAAAACATTGGATTGTGATTCGCCAGATAACAGCAGCCAGTATTCAGCTTGTTCTTTTTTGTAAAATGGCATAGCAAAAAATACCATGAGAAAATGTTTTAAGTCTGGTACTGAAGTAAAATACATAATTTATGAGTTACCAGAGAACATTATTATTCATAATAGAATTTTTCATTTGATTATGTTAGTATGCTGCTAACGTATCAGTTGCCAAGGAAAGTACAAAATGTATTTGCTGCCTCCTTTCATATCCTGGTAGCTATTTTTTATACATTGAACTGTTTTAACATTTAAAAATGCATGGATCTTTTATTTTTTCGTAGTTATAAAATACGCTATTTCATTGCGTTTGATTTGCACAGTATTAAAAGGTGTACTGTACTGTTACATTTAATTCTAGAAACACTGAATCTAAAATTAATTTTGCCCAAAATGAATTTTCACTTGAATCCTACTCCTTATTCTTTCCAGATGTGATTTGATATGAAGGTAGATTTGTGTATTCCGAGGTCTTTCCTGGCTCTGAGAAAAACAGAGTTTGCTATTCCTTTATCTTTACTATTCCTTTATTTTAATGTGTATCTTCGTAACGAACTCTAATTGGTAGATTCTTTAAATGGTTTCTTTAGCTATGCTGTAGAGATTTCAAATAAATTAAAAAGTCAACATGAGGCTTTTAATGAGGGATTTGTCCTATAAGACTTGCTTTTACAAGTCAGATTCTTATTGACGGGAAAGATTAGCAATCACATGCATCCAGCCACAGCATTTTTGATTCCTTGAGTTAGCCAACAAAGCTGAAAGCAACTAAAATAGTCACTATTGTAATTGAATTCATAATATTTTGTTGCAGAACACGTTCTAAGTTAAAGCTGAGGATGTCTGCAGAGAAAGGGTAGAAAAAGTCAAGATAATGTGCATAATAATATTTAAGCCTTGATTATTTTTGCTCACATTTTAAAAAGAACATGCCTCCCATCACATGCATCTCAATTTGCATTCCAGATTGGAATACTCTTACCTAAAATTTAGAACAGCTGAATAAATTTTGTATTATCATAGCAATGATAATATTCTTAAACAGCAGTAGTTAGAGTGAAACACTACAGAAACATACAAAATCTCAGAAAGCTGCACAAATATTATTTTATTTTATTTTTATTTTATTTTTATATAAAAGCAGCTAAATTTAAAACTTCCTAAACTTTAAATGGCTAGGTCTAAAAAAAGAACAACTAAAAAAACCCCAATGAACTATTTTTTTAAAGCTCCCAAAGGGGAAAAAAACCGGCAGGCAGGCAGGCAGGCAAGCAGATAGAGCTGCTCACCGATGAGCTTGATTGCAGGCAGGAAGATTCAGTTGCTTGCTGATGCAATGGATTGCAGGGATTACAGCAAGCGAAGCAAGGCAGGCGTGCGAAGGTAAGCAAGCTGGAGGCTTGGGGGGGGGGAAAGGGATTTTTGCTATCAGTTCTCCGAACTGCCCACCGCCATCACTACCTGAGCCGGTCTGAACCGGGAGCATTTCACCCCTGAATATTAAGGTAGAGATGTTTTTGCCTATAATTAAAAGATACAAATCTTAGAAATTTTTCAGTTAAATGCTAGTTGGTATTCCATTTGTGAAGATGATGATGTCCATGTGCTTTTGATCAAGGAAAGGTAACCAAGAGTAAATGCAAATATTACATGGTATTACTCTTTGAGAAGGTGCTTGGTAGAAGTCTTGGAAAGAGCCCAAGAAACGACAGTAAGCAAAATTTGGGAAGTGTACTGTAGTTTTATGTTCGGAAGAGGTGGACAAGTAGATCAGTGTGAGAATGCGAAAAAGTTTATTACTCCTTTACTGATTTAGAAAAAGGTGTATGATCTTCAGTTATGAACTATTTTATGTGAATATGAAATTGCAGGTTGGTTGCTGAATGAAATAAGAATAATATAGTCTGGAATCTAAGTGCAAGTAGCAATATATGGATACTCAGTAACTGGTTTGGTATTGAGGCAGGAAGAAGATAAAAAATTCTTTGTTCCTTTTGTAGTTTTTTTACAAATAAATGAATCAAATTGCTTGCTCTGAGGTTTGACATGTTGTACAGGAATGTGAATATGTATGTACTTTGGATGCAGATTATGCTGTTTTTTTGGCTGAGATGATTTGTACCGAATATATTGCATCAGTGGTGGGTTTCAAAAATTTTTACTACCAGTTCTGTGGGTGTGGCTTGGTGGGCGTGGCATGGCTTGGTGGGCGTGGCTTGGTGGGCATGGAGGGGAAGGATACTGTAAAATCTCTATTCCCACCCCACTCCAGGGGAAGATTACTGCAAAATCCTCATTTCCTCCCAATCAGCTGGGACTTGGGAGGCAGAGAATAGATTGGAGCGGGGCCAGTCACACTTTTTACTACCGGTTCTCCAAACTACTCAAAATTTCCGCTACCGGTTCTCCAGAACTGGTCAGAACCTGCTGAAACCCACCTTTGGATTGCATGATGCAGCCAGGAATCATGGTCTGAAACTATCAAAGAACAAGGTAGTTATATTTCACAAGGAAAATAGACTGAACTATTGCAAGAAATGCATAAATAAATAGTGAAGAATTAGAGCAAACAGATGAATCTAATCACCCTGGTTGAATGTTTACTAAAGTTGGGAATTTAGATAGAGAAAATTTAAGTCATTCTATTGCTTGTAGAAAGGGAGTGGGTGTCCTTGTGAAGAAGGAATGTCAAAAAGAGTAAAAATGGCTACGTAAGAGTTCATTTGTGTGGCTACAGGTAGTCCTCGACTTACAACAGTTCACTTAGTGACTGCTCAAAGTTACAACATCACTGGAAAAAGTGACTTATGACATTTTTCACACTTATGACCATTACAGCATTCCCAAGGCCACATGATCTAAATTCAGATGCTTGGCAACTGACTCATAGTTATGATGGTTGCAGTGTCCTGTGGTCATGTGATCATCTTTTGTAACCTTTTGACAAGCAAAGTCAATGTGTAAACCAAACGAACTTAACAACTGTGTTCCTAACTTAACAGTTGTAATGATTCACTCAACAACTGTGACAAGAAAGGTCGTAAAATGGGGCAAAACTCACGTAACTAATGTCTCACATAGGAATACAAATTTTGGGTTCAATTGTGGTCGTAAGTTGAGGACTACCTGTATTGCATGGAAATGAGAGTTGGATATGTCAAAAGAAATTGAATACAGTGGGAATGGAGTGTGTATAGCTATTTCTTGAATTACAACACTTAACCATTTAAAGTTACAACAGACTTGAAAAATGTTATTTACAATCTGTCTTTGAAGTTACAACTGCTGTACCATCCCCATGATCATGTGATCAGATTTCAGGTGCTTGATAATCCTTTAGTACTAGGCACTCCTTTAGTGCTAAAAAGTGAGGTGGGTGGTATATAAATTAATTAATTAAATAATTAAATAAACAATTAAACAAACAAACAAACAAACAAATACGTTTGTGATTTTGGTGTCTTTGAGTCATTGTTGACTAATGAAAATCATGGGTCATCCTTAAACAGCCATATTTAGCTTAGCAATCACCTTAATTGCTGCATCTAATATCATTATATTTGAGATTAAAATGTTATCTTAAATTCTTGAAATGAGGTTGTCATACAAATATATCAAAAACACGAATGCAGAGTGGTAAATCTTTCATTACACGTTATCTTGAAATCATTTAGAAAGATAAGTTTTTAAAATGACATAGTGTATACAAATAAGTAAATCAGTTGAAAAAAAATCTTTTTTGGTTTAATTGTGGACATGGTATGTGATTGTCCTGCTGTGCTTATTTCTTCTCATTCAGTGATGGCTTATGTCAGTGAAATAAATAAATAAATTAACTGTCCTAGAATTAATTTTGACTTCAGCTATATTTGGAAATACATCCCAAAAATCTGCAATTTAAAAGACTTAATTTTGTTGTCATTCTCTCTCTCTCTTTTGTTTTTAATAGGATGATGAAGTCGTTCTGCAGTGTACTGCTACTGTTCACAAAGAACAACAGAAATTGTGTCTTGCTGCAGAAGGATTTGGCAACAGGCTCTGCTTCTTGGAATCAACTTCTAATTCCAAGGTACATCAAGCTGTCTTGTTCTAATACTGTTTTAGATATTACCGATTCTGCTTCACGAACCATGTCAGATGTCGAGAGAATAGTGGGCTGCAAGGGAGAGCGAGCTGTAACATTGCATACAAATAGCAACATGAGGTTTTACTGACAAGAAGCCTGGTCTTGTGGCAGTTTCGGTAGCCTTACATAACTTTGTACATAGGCATTCATACATAGATGTATATTTAGGATTCTTGTAAAACAACTGTGGTTATCTGTGATATAAAACAAGTAAGAGGTACTCTGAGACGATATTCTTTTTTTATATGATTTTTATTGCAACTTTTAAAAAATAAGATTAAAAAGTAATACAAACTAAATATAGAGTAAAGAAGAAAGAAATGAAACAAAGTGAAGAGAAAGCAAAAAGGTAAAGAAAAATAGAAAAGAAAGAAAAAAGATACAAAGAAATGGCTTCTGATATTCTTCATAGCAGCTAGGAGTATATTTTAACATCTCTCTCTTAAGTTATATTTCAGAGTACATTCTTAAATGCATCCGAAAAGGCACCTCAGATTTTACTAAAAAAAAAGCAATTGAAATTAATGAAAGATTAAATTTACTAGAAATCTGTACAGAGCTTTTGTGGGAAGAATGGGATTTATAAAACAATTAGAGTCATGAGTGACAAAGTGGCTGCAGTACCAAGAATGTCATCATGGACAGAAATAGCTGTAACAAATAAGTTGATAACCTGGTATCTTGATGGATTCATTGTGTTCTTGTTGGGATCTCATTGTGTAGCTTGTTGGTGGAAGCTACAGCTGAAGCAAAATGCAGGAGCAAAGTTAAGATATATAAATATAAAGTTCTAAGTACTGATCATAGTTACTTTTTCAGTGCTATCGTACCTTCAGAAAGTCACTAAACAGGGCAGTCATTAAGCATAATCTATCTGTATTGTACATAGTTAGATTCTAGTGTATTTTTAATTCTCTATATTATTTGAAGACATATTTGCATGGCAGGGGATATATGACTATTTTGTTTTCTTAAAAAAACTTGAGTTTTTTTTTCTAGGTATGTTTTTGAAGTAGTTTTAGCTACAAATGTTTTCTTTTGGTGAAGTTAGATATGTTGATGAGAGAGTTGAATATATTTTTTAAATTCTGAATAAACGATCTCCAAAAGAGATGGTGAGTTCAGGCATTTTTCCCCCAATATTTTCCTTAATATAATTTTAATTAAACATATTACTTCCCATATGGCACAGACTAAATGTTTTATTTTCAGCAGCTCATCATTTTCAAAGTATTATTCATCATCATAAAAATTAATTGGAATGTTAAATATTCTTTACAATAGCACTGATCTTGATGGATTCATCTATCCTGTTCCCTTGTAACAGAAGAATCCTAAAAAAAAGTAACAGAATTGAAGTTCAGTTCTATAATAAAAGGTATTTCTTTAACAAATAAATATCATTTAAAAAAACCATATTGTTACCAAGTTTTTGTCCTGACTCTTAAAGACTTCATGCAAGTATTTGTAATATTATTTATTTTGTTGATTCTGTAAGACCTTATGAAAACAATTTTTAATAGTTTTCATATGCATGTGCATGAGCCTTTCTGTTTTACCATGTTCTTTCTGTCACTACTGTGGCTTCCTGACCTGTATATAAATTTCTTATCAGGCCATTGAATTGTTCTGGGATTCCCATTTTTCTGAGCACTTTCCACAGGTTGATGTGATTGATATAATCAGTGAAGCACATATTTACTTCTTTTGGGTATTATTTGGCTTTTTCAATTATTTAGCATGTTCAGGAATAATGTTTTGTGTTCTTTAGCCTTTCTAAACCAGTTTGAACATCTGGCATCTCTTTTTCCATATAGAGTGCTAATAGTGCTCCTTGTCAGTTTTTAACAGTTCTCTGAAGCTCATTGTTAAGTTCCCTTCTGAGATTTTTGTCTTTCTTGGCTTTGGCTTCTCTTCTCTTGTTGTGAATTTTCATGGTTTGTTCTGATTTCCTTTCAATTTCCATCCAATTTCCTTCCTTCTGTTTCTTCATTTTTGGCAGTTTCTTTTCACATTCATCCTTAATAACCTCTTTAAGTTTGTTCCATAATTCTTTTGGTTCTCTTATCAGTGAGTTTCAGGACCTCAAAGAGGTTCCCGATGTTTTCTTTGAAAATGGTAGATGTTTAAGACTGTATCATGGAAAACTGGCTTTCTTCTTCTTTAGCTTAACTTGGAACTTGTACATGAGCAGTTTATGATTGGTTCTACAATCACCATCTGACTATGTTTTTGGCCTGGAAGAAATTTTATTGATTAATATACTGTATACTTGCCTATCGCTATAGCAAAATTACAATATGTTACAGTATAAATGACATTGGATCAAATCGATCTGGCAAGTTTAGCCACTAAGTTTATTCTGTCAGAAGAAATGTTACTCCTCATAATAGAATCAAAGATGAGAAGATAATAACAGAGAACAAAGCATCAACTGCCACATGAAATTTGTAACTTGGATAATAGTCTGAAAAGGAAAAAGTGACAGAACTGATCTAAATGTAGTTTTACCTACATGGATCTTGTACCACCTTTTAAATTACTCTATGGAAGTCTCGATAGAGATTTTTAAGCCCCCCCTCTATATATATACATATACATATACACACACACATACACACATACATACATACATACATTTTAAATAGCACATGGTTTCTCCTAGCTAAGTCCCCTCCCCTCTTGAATTCCTCCCTGTAGAAAAAAATCCAGCCTCGTGTGCATAGGAAAATGCCAGGGAATGGTTTTTCTTGTATTACCCATAGTTATGCTCTTTGGTTACATTGTTTGAATATGCCCTCAAGTGGTGAGAAATGGTATCTACCATATCTGAGAAAATAAATGCCTCATGATAAAGTTACATTTGGAAATTGATTATATGTTTGCTACTTTATTTATTAAATTTATTTGTCGTGAGGTGACTCTGGATGGCTTTCAATGTTACAAGTAATAAACCATACAAAAATATATATCTACCATGTTTCCCCAAAAATAAGACCCTGTCTTATATTTTTTTGAACCATGAAATAAGTGTTTGGCCTTATTGCCATGTGCTCAAAAGCCCAATTGGGCTTATTATCAGGAGATGTCTTATTTTGGGGGAAACAGGGTAGTAACAATAAAAATACAACATTTGATTATAAAATGGGAGGGGAGGGAACAGGATACCCGGAGGATGGGAGGTGAGATCTACTATTGGACCATAAATCATCACCAGTGTGATACATCCCCATTGGGGCCCAGGCCAATGGGCACGGTCAGGTTTTCAGGCCCTTACAAAAAGTCATCCCGGGGGCAAGATATGCAAAGGGCTGGAGCCACAGCAGAGGTATGAATCCTGCCAGCCAGAATTCCTTGATCAATAGGATCCGCATTATGCCTCCTCTGTTGTCATGGGTGAGGCAGACCTGTCCCATTGGGGTGAGATAGTTCCTCAAGTCTTGGATTCATGCTATGCAAGGCTTTATAGATAATAATCAATACCTTGAATTACACCTGGAAGCAAACCAGTAATCAGTGCAACTTGCAGAATAGCAGTGTGACATGGGCCACTCTAGGGCCCCCAAAGACTGCCAGCACTGTTTATGGAAACATTCATGTAACACTGGCCTTTAACTTATGTTGAGTAGTGTTCTTTCTCTTATTAATAAAAGCCAGAAAAATAAGATTGCATAAATGAACTATTAAATGTATTTTTTATGAACAGTCATGTTTACATCCAAAACTTAATAAGCAAATGAAGCCTATTTTTGATGGTTTGAATCAGCTTTCCCCATGTTTTCCAAGTGTAAGTACCCTTGTGTTGTGTGTATGTTGTAAAAGCAGATGCATAACATAAGCCACTTTTAGAACACCATTCATTCAAAAATTTTTATTGTACCCTTCAGCTGAGAAGGCTCACAAATAGACTTACATAAAAGCAAACACAGTCAGCAGTAAAGCACATACAGTGAAAGCATCATTACCATTGGTACATAACTCTCTTTAGAAATCCTGCATAAAGCATATAAAAGAATACCTTAATATGTTAAAAAGAAATGTGTACTAAGAAATAAAATAATTCTGTGTGAAAAATGAAACGATATAATTTTAGACTTGTCCTTTCTTTGCATTAGGTCATAAATAAAATTTATAGTCTGCATGATGCATATGTAATTACAACATCAGTAAACTTCAGTTTACTCATTTGATTTTAATTGTTCCCTTGGATTGTTTATCGTCTGGCTGTTTGAGGCTTCTTCTGTAGTTAGCACAATGATCTCTTACAAGTTTTAAGTGTTTGGCATCACAAACAAAATCACATCAGCTTTTAAAACCAATGTGCATGTAGTTAAACCATTTAACTCCTAGAAGCTTTAACTCTATAGAAGAAAGAACTTAATTAAATTTGCTAAAAGAGTGAGCATTAGACTGAATATATATCTTACTTTAAAACAGTCCTGGCATTGAAATAAAACATGGGGCAATATTCTATCGGGCTCATATTATTTTATTAATTTTATTTTCCATTTCTAGATTCCCTATTTTCTTGTTTCCATTGCTCAGGGTGTACATATAACTGTTCAAATTGGACATGTATGTTAGGAGAAATCCAAATGTGAAGCCGGCCAGATTGCAGTGGTCTCAAGTACAGGAAGGACAAAAAAAGGGGGGGAATGAGCAATGGACATTGACCTCTAAGTTTCCTTTTGGGATGAGTTTAAGCGACTTGAAAATTGTGGTGGCAGCTGCACTGGCACTGGAATTGCGAGAATATAAAGCTAAGTAACAGAGATGGACAATATTCATCCTTTGTAATTATACAGCCTAGGAAGATCCCATCTGCTCTTTTACAAAATTATTCTTACAGTGTGTATGAATAGAGGGAGAGCCTTGGTCTTCCCTTCAGAATATCAATGCCCCCCATCCAACTAGGGGTCTCACCTACATCAAATGAACAAAAAAATGTAAGATGGGCAAGTGATGCTAAGGTTTAAAGCATGGGTCTTTCAACAGGCAATCATAGAATACTGGAACTTTAAAGACAATGCTGATGGAAATGGGGCTGCAACAGAAACCATATTAGGTTGCTGTCATTTCTGTGTAAAAGGAATTGTAATTCATGATTATGATTTGAAGGTAATAGCTACATGTCTTATCCTCCCCCTTCTATACACTACAGCAGAGATGGGGAACGGTGGCCCCTGTATGACTTGTGGACTTCAACTCCCAGAATTCCTGAATCAGCATGGCTGGTTCAGGAATTCTGGGAATTGAAGTCCACATGTCATAAAAGAGCCATTGTTCCCCACCCCTACACTAGAGCAATAGGCAAGTTGCCATAGCTTGTTTTGACACTGACATTAGCAAGGAAGTAAAGGATCCTATCGGTAAAATTTTGAAGTCAATCCTTTTAGGAAAAGATTTCAAAAGCAAAAGATTTTTTTATTTTTTTATTGGGTTAGGTATAGGATTGCTTATTCAACTGGTTTTGCCATTTTGATGAAAATCGATCATTGGATTTTGATTTGGGTTTTTTTTGGACATTTTGTACTTTTGTTATTTAAATATTTGTTTTTACTTCAAAATCCTATTTCTTTGATATTCTGAAAAGTTTTTAATTGTTTAGTATTTGTTTGTTACATGCCTTGTTAAAAACTACACTATTTTCCCTGTTGTTATGCTGAAAAAAGTGTATAAACATGATTGTACTGTATATAATTCTGAATATCTGTTTGATATTTAAAGTTAAAGAAAGTCTCCTTTGAATCTAGCTAGACTCCTGGTGACTACATGAATACTTCCATTATGTTTTCTTGGCAACTATATGGAAGATGTTTGCTACCACTTAGATGTTCTTTCTAGTCTACAGCCTAGAAAAGTTGTTTCTCTTTCCAAACCTGCTTCCAGGGCCTGGCATAGTTGATCCAGATTCAGCCACCTTTGAGAAGATTTGACATTTGCTTACTAGTACTGAGCATGTGATATCCAGATAAAGACATAAAGTGGGGCAAAATTGATAAAGACTTATTGGATATGAGATAGGCAGCAAATACATTTCATAAATAAATAAATAAAATTTCTCATGTCAGGCTATTCCCAGTGAAACATGCACATTAGGATGCTGGATAAGGGAACTGCTTGGTAAATTGTGTATATTTAAAGCCTTGGATATCTATAGTGCATGCCATTCTGAAGATTTTAATGTAAGGAATTGATTGATGGAGCACAGATTGTATGTAAAGTAATGAAATAGTTGAAGTTTGCATTTCATTATTTTTCTCAAGCAGGATAAGAGTTTTTCTATGCTTATTAATGTGAATTTTCCACTTTAAATTGATTAGAAAGGTTGTCATGTTTTCTTGTCTCCCTTTATATTTCTAACTGAGTTTTTGAATTTGATCGGTGATAATAGTCAGCCTAAACACATAAACATGGAGCAATGTCTGTTTGAATTTGGAAGATATTTCTTATAACGTCTGTAGCTGAAATCTTATGGACATCTAGGAATAAGTCCCATTAATATCAAAAGATCTTCAGATTTTGGGGGTTTAATGGACTGATTTGTTATTCTAAGGAGATATTGTAATCTTTTACTTTAGCAGTCATTGATTATTTAAGAAGTCACAAAGCATCAGTTTATCAAAATAAAATCCTATTAGCCATTCCTTTGCTAGGACACTGTACTACACATTAGTCTTTTTTCCTGGGATGGTGGGTATATTTCTGGTTTTTAAAGGAAGCTTATGAGGCTGATCTGGAGCCCAGAGGCATTCTGAGATTATTCTGAACATTGGTGCTCTGCAGTTTATTAGCTTCATATATTTTATATATGGATTTAGTTAATGTATTCATACATGCACACGGAGTAGAAGAGCTGGGGGACTGCAAGGTAGCTATTTCCATGTACACTTCAGATACAGAGGATTGTGATAAAGTATCAGGAAAATGCCTTGCTCAATGCTCTTTTCATAATTTCTTTTTTTCAATTAGAATGTTCCTCCGGATCTCTCCATCTGTACTTTTGTTCTGGAGCAATCATTGTCAGTCAGAGCTCTCCAAGAAATGCTGGCTAACACAGAGGAGAAAGCAGAAGGGGTAAGTTGTGATTTGTGGAATGGGATTTGGAATTAAGGATAAATAATACTCTTTTGTAACATTCAGATTTTGTCCAAGAGGATCCAAATCAATTCTATAGGGCAGATTTTGCAATATTATATTTTTATTAATTATTCATAATAATAACAATTGCCTATTTACTGTACTTAGATGCTCTTAATAACTCTTAGGATCTTGGTTAAGACTTAAATTATTAAATTTCCACCAAAGCTGTATTGAAATAAAGAGATTACAAAATTCCATTAAAGCTTTTGTGGTCCAACTCAGAAAGGAAAGGGGAAAAAAAAAGATTCTGGTGCTTGAAGAAAAAAAAAAAAGAACAGAACAAAAATTAAGCCTTTTATAAGGTAATAAAATAATGGAATTTTGGATATTAACTTCTATCCTGATTATTCCTTAGTTTTGCTTTTTGGTATCATTATTTATTTAGATTGCAAGTTGTGGCACACAACTTTTTAAACCATTTGTAATTTTACCACCAAAAGAGTATCGACCTGGGACACAGCAATATCTTGGGCCAATTCTGTTTACATAATTCGTATCTCCTTTCCCCTGTGCACTGCAATTTTACCAAAAGTAAAATTGCCCCAGCTGTTTGAAAAACATGTTGTCCTTAAAGCCTTATACTCTGCTGTTTCCCAGCATTTTGCATGAACAACTGCATGATGGCAACCAACAGTCTCTCATCTCTCCCCCCCCCCTTAAGCTAAACCATTTTTGTTTAATGCGTTTTAGTGAGATTATAATTGGAAACGATTGTGTGATAGGCTTGTGTAAACTTGTCTGATATAATTATAGAAATGCATTTTGGTATCATCCATAGTTTGCTTTGAAGTATTTGTTCCTCTGTGATTGGATCCAGAATCAGGCACATAATTTACATTTTATTCAAAAGGCTTCACTTTTGAATTATCCCTTTTATAATACTGTTTCTACCGTCGTTGTGAAACCTAGTTGAAAGCTACATTAAGAAAGTTAAATAATTAAAGGGAGATCACATGAAATTAGCCTCTTGTGGGGAAAAAGACACTTCCCAACATCATTGACTTGGATACAGTTCCTGTATTCACAGACATAGTGCTAGGGAATTGTTTTTTTGTTTTTTTTTTAAAGAGCAGGAATAGTGACATCATCTGCATTGCCTTCAGGCATCCCTCTGCATTTTGCTGCAATCTTCTCTTTAGCTAGGGCAGAGCACATGGATTTTTCTAGCAGCAATATTTTTCTGGGAGCTATCTATTGTAATGCAAAACATTTTCAGGTGGCTTGGTTTTGAATGAGCCCAAGATGATTAAAAAATTGTTCTGGATAAAAAGAATTGGTAGAACTGAATGCAGAGTTTTCCTTAATATTGGTGCATATATAACCACCTGCAAACTAGTCTTCCTGCTTTTCTCATCTCTTTTTGTTGGCTGTCTGTATTGTCTTTTATGCCTTATGTGATTATGAAGGAGATCTGAATGGGTTTTTTGGCCATGTGCTGTCAGCTAATAAAATAAATAACTTTATTGTCATTGTACATGTATACACAGTATACTCATACAGCGAAATTCACTTAACACCCAAAGACATGTCCAACACACATAACAATCCCCAAACACACTCCCACCCACCACAATTCTCCATCTCTAAACCACCCAAACATCCACACAACAGACCAGGTAATACTGTCCAACAGCTCACTGATGGTGGCCCTTTAGTTCATTGTTGAGTGAAATTATAGCTCTGGGATAAAACCTATTCAGAAAACGTGTGGTCCGAGTTTTAATTGTTCTGTATCTTCTGCCAGAAGGCAATAGTCCAAAAAGATTGTAAGCAGGATGGGAAGAGTCTCTGAGAATGTTATGCAACTTTCTTAAACAGCGAGATTCGAAGATGTTGTCCAGGGCTCGTAGCTGGAGTCCGATGATATTCTGGGCAGTTTTAATGATTCTCTGTAGAGCATTTTTGTCCGCTACAGAGCTGCTCCCATACCATGCAAGAATGCTGTATGTCAGGACACTCTCAATGGTGCTGTGATAGTAGGACAGAAGTAGATGCTGAGATAGATTTATCTTCCTGAGCATTCTCAGGAAATACAGCCTCTTCTGTGCCTACTTCACAAGCATGTTAGCATTCATAGTCCATGAGAGATCCTCCGAGATATAAGTGCCCAGAAATTTAAAACTACCCACCCTCTCCACCTCCTCACCATTTATGTACAATGGTAGATTTACAGCTCTCTTCCTTCTGAAGTCAATTCTAAGTTCTTAATAGAGGGGAAGGGGTAAAAAGTGTTGGAAAATTACTATGTGTAATTTCCATTTTAGTTTGTATCCTTGTCAATTCCATTCCCTTTTTTTTAACAAGTCAATTGTCAAAAACAAAACAAAAGATGGGCAAAAGCAGGGAGTAAGAAAGATAGGTACAACAGGTAAAATTTTATATTATGTATGTGTGTGTACGCACGCACATGTATTTCCGTATCTGTCTGTCTATTACCATGAAGTTTCCAGAGCCTCTGGAAGCAATCCTGTGAATAATTAGCAATCCCAAAAGGAGTGGTCTTTGTTCATTCCAACTTTCTCTCTTCTATGTCCAAACAGCAGAATTGAGATGGAAAGTAGGACATGAGGTGATCCCTCGTTTATTCTGAATCATTGAGAAAGAGTGGATGGGGATGATATATCTAAGGAGACATTTTCTATTTGAATTCTTTATCAAGGATTTTGCTGCATATTGTTGGAGGAAATTTCTATGTTTTTTATATCTTGAAAGATAATGAACTGTGTGTTCTATCAGAATTAAATACGCTAAAAGTAATGTAATTTAACTGCTCTATAATCTGCTTTAAACAGTAGAAAAGCCTATTCCTCATACATCTTATACTTCCTATTATCTTTTCATAATTATCTCATTTTGTTCAAGGTAATTTGTGAGGGGTAGGTTTATCCCCTTTCTTATTAACAACCCTGATGCTCGTAACAATCCTGCGAGGTTGACTATACTTAGATGTTTGTTTAGAGGTCCTAATGTAAGTAGAAATGGACCAGGAATTCAGTCGATCATAATACATTCTACATTTGCCAGTACATTATTATATGACTGTAATCTTCCCTAAATACATTGGAGTGTGAAATGTACTGCTTTTCATAATTCTGGCTGTGTGCTCTTTCTTATACGGACTCCCTTGCTGTGCCATCATGAGTGCCTGTACTTCAAAATTTACTAAAGCAGTACTGCTTTCGTTCATTTTTTCTTTTTCATTCTCTGCCTGAGTCACATATATGGATTGTGAATTTGTGCAGATTCTTCCTGGAAGCCTTCTAAACCAGTGATTTTCAACCTTGGCAACTTTAAGATGTGTGGACTTGAACTCTCAGGATTCCCAGCCACTTTGCTGGGTGGGGGATTATGGGAGATGAAATCCATACATTTTAAAGTTGCCAATGTTGAGAAAACACTAGTCTAAACCATGGAGGACCAATCTGGCATGTTTTGCTTGCTCTCACATAGGAACTTCTTACTTAGTTGTCGTGGTGGTGGAAGGTAGTCTGGATTTCCAGGTGGGTATGGCATTCCAGAGGGCAATGAGATAGTGGAACTTAAATAGTTGGGAGAAAGAGTTAGAATATCTATAGTGATGCAAATAGTTGTTTTAGTTTGGTAAGATTTCTGCCATAGGTGAGTAACAATAAAGTAATTCTATGTGTCTCTTGGTTTTGGGGGCCTGACAGTTGTCTTCTGACCTAGTATAGCAGTCAGTATCTTTTTCCAGATGTGTCTTTGACCAATTTCCTGTTGAGAGGTTTCCTTGTATTCCTTACTTAAAAGCATTGTTAGTGTACTAGATAGTGTCTCTAGTTTCTTCCCACTTTGCACTTGTTTTACTGGCATAGCAATTACAGCTGAAAAAGGTCCAAATTAGTGGGCATATCACTGTACACTTCTGGTGGCCAGAAGTGAGTTTCAGCAGGTTCTGACCAGTTCTGGAGAACCGGTAGCGGAAATTTTGAGTAGTTCGGGGAACCCGTAAATACCACCTCTGATGGCCCCACTCCCTTCTATTCTCTGCCTCCCAAGTCCCAGCTGATCGGAGGAAATGGGGATTTTGCAATAACCTTCCCCTGGAGTGGGGAGGGAATGGACATTTTACAGTATCCTTCCCCTGCCACACCCACCAAGCCACACTCACCAAGCCATGCCATGTCCATCAAGCCACACCCACAGAACCGGTAGTAATTTTTTTTGACTCCCACCACTGCTGGTGGCTCTGATTGTTGCCCTATTTGCTTTGTTGACAAGTATAATACCGGTATGTATGTTTCTCAAATAATCACAAGTCTTATTGGCTTTCCTGGTTATTATGATAACTTACAGAGAAAAAAAAAAGAATCATGAAATGGAAACAATTCAGTTCCATTAACGCTCTAGGAATAACACATAAGAACAACCTTATATAGTTAGATTAATTGTGTAGCTATTTTAATGTTATCAATATCCTATTGGGTACATATCCTCCACTATTTAATGCAGGGGTGTCAAACTTGATTTCATTGAGGGGCACATCAGGGTTGTGTTTGACCTTGGGAGACTGGAGTGGGCATGGCCAGGGTGGGCATGGCCAGCTCAACATAACTCATGTTGGGGACGCCTGTGGCGGGCCAAGTGCTCTGCCAGAGAAAACGGGCTCCTGTTTTGGGGTGTGACGGCCTCCGAAACCATCTGCCAGTGAAAACTGAGCTCGAGAGGGCTGCACACAGTCCTCCTGAACTCCCGTTTTTGCTGGCAGAGGCACCGTGGGCCAATCCTTCGCTGTTTCCAGGGTGGCCTCATGGGCCAGATCTAAGCATCCAACAGGCCGGATCCGGCCCCTGGGCCTTGAGTTTGACACTCCTGATTTAATGTCTCCTTCTTTAATTGAAGTTGCTAGGTACCATCTATATATGCTCAGTCACAGAGTCATGATTCCTTCCTGTTGTTCTAAAAACTACTTCAAATTGTGATTATGAACAAATGCAGCTTTTTTTCTAGACTATATCTCTGAAATTTTTACAGCTAGGGAATTTGACTCAAGGATTTTATTGTCACATGGAAGCTCCAGATTTTCCATGCAATCAATTTCAGTTTGTGAAACTCACAGTAACATCTAAATCATGTTGTGAAAGGAGATCTCAGTGTGGGGTCTGAAGTGGTAACAGTGGGAAAAAGGAACAGCAGCACCATGAATGCTCTGTTTTAAGTATGTCTGTGTGTGCTTTTTCATGTAAGGATATATTATTATAGCTTCAAGAAATTTTAGTTCTCATTTTCTTTGAATGCACATATTCTTAACTGCTTGAAAAACAGCAAGGAGTGAGAATTGTTAAAATACTATGGCATTTTTTATGACAGCCAGGAGAGTTTTAACATTTTACATAAAACATGCAGCATTCAAAGTGCTCCATTCTATTATGTTACAGCATCCACCTACAAGTGGTAAAATGTTAAGCTATGAAGTTATTGGTCATTGCATGTACATATTGCATGAAATGTAATTTTTCCTGAGGAATTAAATAATAAATACATCATAATATCCATTTCATTTTAAATATGTTAAAACTTAAATTTATATTTGCTTCTCTTTCATTTTACTTCCCCCCCTTCATATTATACCCATATGATACCCATATGACTGAAATTGAAGGTAGGATCAGTTTTATCATTCAGTGTAATCTTTGTTAAAGTTGTCTTTAGATAGAATATATCTTTATAGTACAATAGTCTGAAAATTGTAGGTTTTTAAGAAAGTGTTCAAATAATTAAGTTACAAAGATCTTTATATCGAATTGTGAGAACTATATTACAAAATATAATTGTAGTAACAATATTCATTTTTTTTCTTTTTACAGCTAGTTGATGTGGAAAAATGGGTATGTCTGACTCTCTTGATGCAATATAATCCTGGTTTATTAGAAAGTCAAATTTCTACATTATTCTGAATCCTGTATGTATCACAAGATTGCTTTGCTAAGCTCAAAACAGACTTTTTTGGGGGAAATGCATGTTATATCATAACTTTTAAATATGATATTGAAGATTTGCTTTATTTGCCAAATTCATTTATTCAAGTGTTGGCATTTTTTAAAAAACTACCAGGTAAATCTGCTTGAAAGCTCCAAGTCTGCATGTCTACATAGTTTTAATTTTTATTACTAACTGTATGGATTAAACATCCTGCCTGGGATGTCTGCATTACAATGGATTACAGTTGTATGTGTATTTATGACTACATCCCTCTATTATCCTTTTATTGGAATTTATGGAAGAGCTATATTTTAATCTTTATTAAACATGTCATCAAAATTATTGACTAAAATATTATTCAGATACTTACAGTGGGTCTGCTTACTTAGCATTTTGTTTTGAAGTAAGAAATCTAGTAGCATAATAGAATTAAAGTGTTGGAAGGGCCAACTCACTGCTCAATGTAGGAATCAAAATTAAAGCATCCAGACAAATAACTATCCATCTTTTGCTTTAGGACTCTGGAACTATTTTGATCTAAAGCCAGATGGTGTTTCAGACCCAAAATGCGAGGATTTGCTATATGTGACAGCAACTCTTTAAAAAGTTGTGTTTTCACCTAAGCTCATTCTGGTAGTTGCACATAGAGGTGTAGGCCTCCTTAACTGAAATATATTTTCCTTGAGTCACAGATCTACCCTGTAAAAGGTTTACATCCTGAATTTGAAGCACTTTTCCTGCTTTGGATCACAGCAGTTGTATAATCCCCATGCTACTTGAAAACGCATCCAATGAAAGGGAGCACATCACCTATCTGGCTAATTGACTCCATTGCTGAATTGTTCTGATAATTAGAAGAACATGAGGTTTTTGATTGGAATCTGTCTTCCTGTAACTTATATCCATTATTATTTAGCCTGTATTTTGGAATAAGAGAGAATGTCTCAACTTTTATGAGAATTTCTTTCAGTTCCTCTCTCACAAATTTTTATTGAGGTTAAACATGATAAATGAAGGCTGCCAGATGTCCAGCAAAAGCAGTATATGTCTACCCTTTTGTCCTTTTGTCCTTTGTCCAACAGGCTTAGCCTTAAAACCAAATATTTGGCTTTTTGTTTATCTAACTGTGTAGCTTTTCTCAGCGGCCCAGTCCTTGTTTAATAAGCTCAGTTAAAGAAAATGGCAAACCACTTTTAAAAAACGTTGCCAAGAAAGCTGCAGGGAGTTGTCCAAGCTGTTGCCAGGAGTCAAAACTGACATGAAGGCAGAATATCACATAGTTCTTTCTGAACTCTAGGATGCAGTTCATCTGGTCCTGAAAACAAATCCTTCCCAAGTATTTTTATATCATGTTTCTATTGATTTCAAATTCAGTCCTGTCATTCACAATTCTGGTAGCACATGTAGTTTTTGTTTCAGGAGGCCAAATAAAATAAAACTGATAGAATTACAGTTTCTTAATTTAATTTTCTTGAACCAGTCAATCAATCAATATAACATAATACAGGTAGTCCTTGATTTACAACAGTTCATTTAGTGGGAAATTCAGATTCATTTAACAACCACGTTACTAACTTAACAAATGCAATAATTCACTTACTAAGTGAGGCAAGAAAAGTCGTAAAATGGGCAAACTCACTTAACAAATGTTTCACTTACCAATATAAATTTTGAGGTCAATTGTGATTGTAACTCGAGGACTATCTGTACCATATCCAGTAGGGGTTTAACTAGATAGATACTATAGATAGATAGATAGATAGATAGATAGATAGATAGATAGATAGATAGATAGATAGATTACAAATCTCAGACAGGATATGAGCCAGAGTGATTTGTTGTATTTATTGACATTGACTCTAAAAGTCTCATGCAGTAAATTCAAGGTATACTTTTCATAATATACAAAACAAATGGAATAGTTAATTCATCTGATGGTAATGATACCAAATACATTAAGGAAATACTTTACCACAAATTTAAAGGGGATTTGAAACATATTTATTTCTAAGTTCCACTAATTGCAGGAAATGAGACTGCAGTGTGGCATTGTAATCCTATGTGTGTTGTAATAAGTGCTGTTGGATTAAATAGAATTTAACTCCTCCTAGATTTCTCTCTTTCTTGTCTGAGGAAGTCTCACTTATACTTAAGCAGAGACATATATTATTATTCTACTTTTGGGCTGAATCTGTATTTGCCAGCTTTCGTGCAAATTTTGCGTGCTTTGTTTTTAACACCAATTTGATCTATTGGTAATAACAATCTTTAATTTTTGCTTTGAAAAAATTGCAGATCAAGCTGTCTTGAACCCCATCTTTCTATTGGTTTTCTTTTTCTTTTTCTGATTGGTTAATAATCTTAATATGATCTAATTCTTTGCTTGGTTTACATAACCAGTTAAAATGTTGTGTGATTTATAAACAAATCTAATAAACAAACAAACATAAATAAATAAATAAATAAAAACATGATTTAAGACAAGAATAATAATAATGCTAAAAAAACAAACAAACCATGGTCTACCTTGGCATGTAAAATCAGTCAGCATGACATAGTATAAGCAGGATGCTTCTAATAATCTATTGCTACAAGTATTAATATATTATTAGAAGTCAAAGAAGAAAGCATACGGTTATACTTAACTCTGCATATATATTTTAACCAATGTATCTCCTATTAAAATATTTCCAAAGTTCATCTTCATAGCTTTTAATCATAAAACAGACAAATACTGTTTTTTTGCAAGAGCGTTCAAAATTCAGTCAAATCCTGAGGAAATTACTTCTCTCAAGCCTGTGCATGTTGGTCTGGGGAGTAAAAGTCCTTTTAAAATCATTAAAATTTGTTTACTTCAGGATCCAGTTCTGCAGTTGTTGCACTCAGTAAATATGTATTTGTGCTATTCAGAGAAAGATGTATTAAGAAACCCTCAGACATAGCTCAGCTATTATATCTTTCTGCACACAAAACTCCAAGGAATCCCTGTGGCTAGTAAACAGACAGTCTGTTGGTTTTGCATTAGATTAGATTGATTTCTCCTTCTCCAAATCCACCTATTTCTCCACCCCACCCCACCACCCCGATAGCAGGGCATTGGAGCAGCGCTAGATTGATTGCGTCATATAATCCATCCCCTTTGGCTGCCACTCAATTTTTCTTGATAAAATACAAGTCTATTGCCTCTCCATGAGCAACAACAGCACATCCATCACAGAGAGTAGGTGAATAACACCATTTTCATCAATACCTGTAGTTCTTACAGACGCAGCAGATGAAATGGAAGGAGGGGGGCAGATATGGTTCTGCTATAAAAGCACTTTGGAAAAACGGGGAAAGTGCAGCACAACCATGGCAATTACTAGAATTAACTGTGTTAATGCAATTGGGTGATTGCCTGTGCTAAATGGGAATCAGTGGAACTGTGTCAGACTTGTTGGGAGTTATCTATGGACTGTTTGGGGCCTGATGGGCTATAATTGCAGATAAATGCCACTTACCTCTGAATGAAGTATGTCCATCATTAATTATTGGAGCTGGGCAATACTCTCTCCCTCTCTCTCTCTCTCTCTCTCTCTCTCTCTCTCTCTCTCTCCCTCCCTCCCTCCCTCCCTCCCTCTCCCTCCCTCCCTCCCCCCTCCCCCCACCCTCTCCTCCCTCCCTCCCTCCCTCCCTCTCTCTCCTATGTGTGCACTCCCACACATTCCAAAGAACATTTTCCCTTTCAAATTCAAAGAGCTGCCCAGCTTTATTAGTTGTTTTTGTTTGTCAGTACATAATCAAAAAGCCTTTCCTTTGAGAAATAGATTTATCAAAGTTCACACCATTTAATAAAACACTCTCCTTTCTTTCTTTTAACTATCTTAGTTAACTCTAAAATTAAAATTAAAACTAATTAAAAACTTAAGTCAACTTTTAACTATCTTTACTTACTTATGTAAAGTACAAAAATAGTTGCCAACTTTTTCTTAGATTTTTTAATAGAAAAAGAATGTACTCCATTGAATGCAGAAGACAGGGTCACAGAATTGTTTGGCAAGCATTTCACCCACAGAAAACCTCAGCATTTGAGTTTCAGTTGACTTTTTAAATCTTAGGATATAATATATTTCTTGAATTTTCATAAGTGGATAGATATGAATGTCAGATTGGATCCAACAAGAAAACCCCCATCTGTTCAATTATAAGCTAGTTTTTAGATATGGAAAGTCAATGATGACAGCATAAAAAAGCTCTACTGGACACAGTTTAAAAATGACATATAGTCCATCTTTTTGTTACAACAGCACCATTTTAAAACATGAATGTAATGGCAAATGTAATTGTTCATATTCTCTAGCACATCCAAATATATCTGTGTCATAAGACATATTAGATAATCAAAATACTACAGTAATACTATAATACAATATCCTACTTTTCTGCCAGTAGAATCTATGATTATTATATCTGCATCACATATCAATTTATCACTTCCAATTAATAGGGTATTTTATGCCAGGCTTATAATGGTGATGGGAAGCATTTTAGTGGATCACAGATTGTTACAAGCACTTACAGGATATGCTTCCTAGTATGGCAACTGTAAACATTGTCGTATAATAATGTATTTTGAAGTAAGCTAATTTATAAGATTGATATCCTGTTTTGTTGTGGTTTAGAACCTCCAAAGCATTGAAATCAATACTACACGATAGAGAATTAAAAATATTTTATTTGTATGAACTGTTTAGAAAAGATTAATGCAGTTCTACTGCAAAGCTGCATAAATAAGTGCATACATCATTTCAGAATTGTTTTCTCATAAAATTATTTTTTTCAGTATCACACCTATTAATTTTTTACATAATTGTTATATATGCATAAAATTTGGTTTTTTCCTCCTACATAATGATAGTGCTGTAAATGTAATAAATAATGTTCTCAAACTTTTGGTATAAGGAAAAATCAATATTATATAAAAATGCAGACTGACTGTAATGTGTAACTATTTTTTTCTTTCTCTTTTTAATGGTGCTTCAGAAATTCATGATGAAGGTAAGCTTGAAAACAATTATTTCAGTTCATTCCAATAAGCTTCTGTATACATACTATGTTATAACAACCTTATACATACACATCCCTAATAGATAAGCAGTGATATCTTGTTCTATGATGTAGAGCAGTGTTTCTCAACCTTGGTAGCTTGAAGATGGGTGGACTTCAATTCCCAGAATCCCCCAGCCAGCGCTGCTGGCTCGGGGATTCTGGGAGTTGAAGTCCACCCATCTTCAAGCTACCAAGGTTGAGAAACACTGATGTAGAGACACTTTACAAGATTTACTAGGTCATTTACACTTAAGATTTACAAGATCATTTGCACTTAAGAGAAGTCTCTGAACAATATGTTTATATAGCAACAAGAACAAAAAAGATTATGCTTAACAACAGTATAGCAATTTATTCTAAACTAACTATGCCTTAAAGGTACGCATTTTAAACTCATCAAAGTCAACAAAACATATATTTAACTCAGATGTGATGCCAGCCCTATAAGATAGATCACACTAAGAAACAGACACCCTGTAGATCTAAAGCTGTTCCTATTGGAACAGCTATAATAACAGAATTCTGCATATCTTAATGTATTTCCCTTCTTCTCTCTTTTATCTTCATGTGAATTAGCTGAGGGTCTGTCTGAGGCATTTTTGTAAACTACTGTCTTGGACTGGACTCAGGTCTCATTTAGCTGATTGTTGCCCTGGTAACAGTTTTTCCCTCTGACCTTCAAGGCTGTTCTCTATGTTCACTACCTGTGATTATAACTGATATAAGTGTATCAACAGTGAAGACATGAAATGGTGAACATGATTTTCGATTTCACAAATGTGCATCATGTACCAAAACTTTGGGAAATATGACAAACTGCACATGAATGCAAATTTGTTGAACAAGAAATCTTATATCAATTATAATTAGATCATGCCGTATATTCTCACCTAAGGAAGATTAATCTAGATATGAGTTATTTTGTCCCATATTATTCTGATTCTGGATGAACATTGGTTGAAGCATGTTTCCCTTACCAATGTTATAACTTCACTTAAACCAAGTGTTTCTTGTCAAGATCTTTAAAAAAAGACTTTAAAACTGAGCTTTTTCAAAGAGCATTTAGATAAGATACGCCATTGACATTCCTATTAGTATTGATTTTGATCATAGGGTTTGAGATTTTAAGATATTGGTATAATTATTCTGTTTCTGTATTGCACATTGCCAAGAGACCATGTTTATAAAGACAGCAAATAAATACATAGTGGGCAGCATTTAGTTTCTTGCTTTTCTATTTGATCAGGGATCCTATGTAACTAATAATAGTTAAAATGCAGACTATGAAATAGAAGTTAAAAAACAAATTATGCAGAAAATAGTTATAAATATAAAAGTCAAGAAGAGAGGGATCTAGATATAATTCTGAGCAAACATTCTGACCATTTAATGGACACTACAAAAAAAAACTCATTTACATTGGCTCAGTAAACTATGGTAATACAGAAAGATTTCATAAATAGGTTTATAGTTTAGATAGTTTGAAGTTGTTCAAATAGTCATCCTAATTTGTTGAAGACTTTAATATGAATAGCTAACACTTTAAATTATCCCCACTAAGCAACTAGTAATCAGCATATATTTAAAAATATATTCATCTTATGATTTTTGGAGTGAGAATTACTTGTAGTATGTTTAAAACATGTTAAGACTGTATATATAAATGGTATATATGTGGTGGTTTTTGTTTTAACGTGTTCATGAAAACTGCATCTGGGTCTAAAGATTAGAAGAATGCTGTTATAATTCCCCTGAAAAAAGAGGGAATAAAAAAACTATAGGAGGATTCTTGTTTAATCTACATGGGGAGTTTGGTAGACTTCTGATTGAAAGCAAATGAGGAGCACCAGTAAGCTAAATTGGGGCAGAGTAGGGCAAATTTTTGCTATTCAGTACATATGAGAAATCCATGAACCATGAGAAGGGAAATTTATTGTACATTTATTAAGAAAAAGTGTCTGATACAATAAATAGGATTGAATAGAATGTTTTGTGCAAAAAGTACTGAAGGTTGATTGCTGAATGCAGTAAGAGTAGTATATGATAGAAAAAAAATCAGGAGTTAGAATAAATGAAACAGGTTTGTTTTTTTGCTCAGCAGAGAACCTCTTTAGATATTCTGCAACAGGCTATTCAGATTTTAGAGAACATAGCTTTTATTGGTTATTAAGTACTGTCAGTCAGGATTAAAATACCCATTTGCTATACTATTTCTAAAAAGGGCTGGATTTCTGCCTCCACCTACCCTAAACTATGATGGGGACTGTAAAGAGATTGTTGATGATCATATTTAGAGGTCTGGTTGCCATTGCAATGTATAATTTAGTGGGATCATTGTTTGCAGAGACAGCTCTATGGTTTGGTCACTGATATTTTCAGTGAGAATGTAAACATTGGACAAATCGTTTTTTTTTCTAAACTGAAAGAAACAGCTTTATGCCAACATGTTACTAATTGTTCTTTTAATTCACATAGACTGCACAAGGTGGTGGTCATAGAACACTCCTCTATGGACATGCAATATTACTGCGCCATTCTTACAGTGGCATGGTATGTATAATCTTATCCACAGTATATGTAGTGTTGGATATGTTTTTCTTTTATGTATCAGGATCAGTATAGTTCAACACTAGGCTGCATTTCAACTATATACATGTTTTAGATACTTTATTTGTTTAATATTTATTCAATATGATATTGAATAGATTGCCTCCAAAATGCATGTTCATTTTGCCTTAATGCTGTATTTTCACTGTCTGTGTACCCCATCTAAAATGTAGAGTTTTGGTAGCTAGTTTGATAAATCTATTTTTCATCTTTCAATATTTTCCAAGCTCCGGGACTTCCAGTGGATCCGCGTTCCCTGAATGGACGCTCCTTTAGGAGCTCCAGCCCCGTGATTCCGTTTGCTGCTAGAACAGCGAAAATCAGCTGTTCTAGCGGCTCGAAACTCTCCCCCAGGGAAAAAGGGGGAGAGAAGAGCAGAAGGGTCTGGGTAGAGCTCCCCTAGACACCCAGGCTTTTTTTTTAAGCCTGGGGTTTGCAGGGTGAGAGCTCCCTGAAAGCCCTTCAGTGCTCCGGATCCAGGACGATTCTGCTTTATGCAGAACAAGGGGTCGCGACCACACCAGCAGTGCAATTTTTAGAATTATGAGAAAATTCGATCTTGATGCTGGCAGAGCAAATCAGGAGAACAGAAAATGCAAGTATTAAACTTTAACTCCGTTTAGAAGAAAGAAAAAAGATGGCGCTTAAGGGCGTTAAAACGAAACTTACAAGTGAAAGTGATCGTTAAAACTGCAACATTGTAAAAGCTATCGGATTACGCGGCAAGAAAAAGATTTAAAGTGCTAGTGAAATGAAAAAGACTATGGTATTGACCTTAATTACTTTATACTTCTAAATTGTGTGGAAAATTATTGGATTTATTGACTTGATAGCTGAATAAACTTAAACTGGGAATTGAAATATGGCTGATATCAAGGATGGAGGATCATTACTATATGAGCCAGCAAATTCACAAATTGTGACTCTAGAGGTTTTACAAGAACTTTTAAATTTCTATACTTCTGCTATACTGGAATCAATTGAAAGGACTATTCAAAATTATAATCTGGAGAATAACAATGATTTGCTGGCTGGAAAAGAAGAAGAAAATTCAATTAATTTTTCTTTGGAGCAGGGAAAAGAGGCTGTCAGGAACTCGATGGAAGTTAGCACATTGAAAACAGAGGTTTTGGCAGTGGCTTCTATGCAGTTAACTGAAAAGCAGCAAATAGACTCTTTCTTCCAGACCAATAAACTTTATCGTGACAATTCTTGGTTTTATAGACAGAATCAATCTTTAAGGAAGGAAGTGACTGATTATATAAGCAGGAAGAGTCAAAATGGAGGCTTTAAAATGAAGGAGATAACTTTTAGGAGAGAGCGATTTTCAAAGATGCATCAGTCTCAAATCTATATTCAAAAATTTTCGAAAATAAAAGCAGGGGGAGGAGCAATGCTGAAGGAGAAAGTATTATTGAAGAAGGATTGGAAAAAATGTAGAAAGTAAGGAAGAATTGAAGATTAATTTCTTTTGGGGAGGATCTTAATAATAAATTTGAAAAGTCCATTGAAATTAGCATTTTTTTAAGCTTAAGTAAAAATGTTTAACTAAAAATGGATATCTTTTTTAAAAATGACTGTGGGATTAAAATGGTTAACTTTAAAGTTAATGGATAATTTTCTGAAAGTTTTGAAATTGATATTCTGAAGAATGAATTTAAGAGTTAGAAATAACTAAACTCAATGGATTAATAGTATCTTTAAGGTTATATTCTGAAGAATATTTTATTGAAATATTTTTTCTGAGAGAAAAAGAAAAAAAGAACTTAATGAAGTATTAAAATGGTTAATTTAAAATTGAATGGATAAAAATAATATTTTCTTTTTTTTCTTTTTCTTAAAAAGATGCTTTAAAGAAAGTTTTAAAATGTTTAAATTAGAATTTTAAAAGGAGATGCTGATGAACAATTTTAAAAAGAGGAGTTAAAGAGGGTGAGGGAGATTTGAATCTTGTAGCAAGTTAGTATATTTTAGCTTATGTTTAGTTTAATGCGATATCCTGTTTTTGCTCTGGGAAGTCAGGGGTGGGGGTGGGGAGGGGGGTTGAAAGTTGTGTGGGGATAAAATGGTTGTTTAATTTTTAATATAATTAAAGGATAGATTAAGGTATTAATAGAGAAGTAAGAAAAATGAGGGAAATGTTATAATAAAGGGAATGACAATATTAAGATATGATAAATATTGGAGGAGTAAAAAGAAGATTTAAAAGATGTATTCAGAAGATATATTGAATGATTGATTATGCATTATTTGTTTGTTTGTTTACAATATTAAGATATGATAAATACTGGAGGAGCAAAAAGAAGACTTAAAAATGTATTCAGAAGATATATTGAATGATTGATTATGTATTATTTGTCTGTTTATAAAATAAAAAAAACTTTTTTATGAAAAAAAAAATATTTTCAAAGCTCCAAATATCTTATTTATTGATAATAATTCATTTTTGAAATGTTGAAGTGTGATGATAAGAAATATAGACATTTTATGGAAGAGCATCTTGCCTTACAGCTGTTTATGTTTAATTTTAGTCAATGCTTATGCTGTAAAAATGAATACACCGGGAGAGGGAGGGAGGGAGAGAGAGAGGTGGGGGAGAGGGGCAGAGTCTATATGTCTCTCTGTGTATTTGTGTTTGTGTGTGTATTTAAAATTTTGCAGCTGATTATATGTGATTGTATGTGAGTTCCCTGCATAGAATGGTAGAATATAAATAGAAATTTATAATATAAATTTAAATAGTTATTTAAAACACTCACTTGTTTCTTTCTTTTTCTTAGTATCTGTGTTGTCTTTCCACATCACGAACATCAATGGATAAATTGGCTTTTGATGTAGGTTTGCAAGAAGATACCACAGGTGACTACTTTGCAGGAAAAAAAGCCTGCATTTTAATTTTTATGGCATTTTTGAGATTTACTAGCTTATATTTCTGACAGAAGTCCAGCTTTTTGTTTACTGTTGGTAGAGTTGGAATTCTAATGGGTTGCTTGATTGTATACATCCTGGGGCAGTGCTGGTTGACTCTCAGAGAAAGAGGTAGGTCACAGAATGGCCATTTTCTATTCTACTCTTGAAGAGAGCTCCATATTACATTCATCCACGG
The DNA here is from genome assembly GCA_022577455.1 of Arizona elegans. Classification (NCBI taxonomy): domain Eukaryota; kingdom Metazoa; phylum Chordata; class Lepidosauria; order Squamata; family Colubridae; genus Arizona; species Arizona elegans. The sequence continues at coordinate 267,045,387 of JAKOOJ010000001.1, forward strand.
TAGTGATAACATTGGATTGTACTGTACAATGTACACTGTATACATAGAATAGAATAGAATAGAATAGAATAGAATAGAATAGAATAGAATAGAATAGAATAGAATAGAATAGAATAGAATAACAGAGTTGGAAGGAACCTTGGAGGTCTTCTAGTCCTTCTTAAAAACTTCCAGTGTTGGAGCATTCACAACTTCTGGAGGCAAGTTGTTCCACTGATTAATTGTTCTAACTGTCCGGAAATTTCTCCTTAGTTCTAAGTTGCTTCTCTCCTTGATCAGTTTCCACCCGTTGCTTCTTGTCCTGCCCTCAGGTGCTTTGGAGAATAGCTTGACTCCCTCTTCTTTGTGGCAGCCCCTGAGATATTGGAACACTGCTATCATGTCTCCCCAGTCCCTTCTTTTCATTAACGAACTTCAAAGTATGCATTGAAAAGAAAACTGAGCTGATTTCTGTGCAAATCTACATGTGGGTGCTAATTTTCTTTTACCACCCTCCTTCTCTAAAGGTGTGCTGTGGGGATAAAATGGCATTACACTCCTATTTCCAATTCATCCAATATTTTCTGGTGTACCATACCTTCTTATTTTATCTGCCCAGTCTGCTGGCACATATCTGGGGTGAAGAGCAGGATGACAAAGATTTGATTTTCTATAAAGTCAAAATTAGGATTATAGATATTTTCAGGATTATACCTGTGTGTTAGAACAGGGAAAACTAAATGTCCCTCATAGTTATATTTTAACGGCAACATTTTAAAACATATATTTATAGAGTCAGTGTGGTGTAGTGGTTAAGATGCTGAACTAGAAGTAGAGAGATGGAGTTTTGATTGTTCCTTAGATAACCAAATCCATCTGGGTAAACTTGGGGTAGTCATTCCCTCTCAGCTGAAAGCAACTTTAAGCCTTGTGACAAGCCAACTGATAAACAAAAATCTTTGTCCGTTCATACACTGATAGTTTCACTATAAGAACTAGATTAGCCCACTGCAAAAACAAGCAGGCTATGTTTTGCTCTGGGACAAATGCAGAAACAACAGCATTTATCAATGTCAGTTGCAAGGTTATTTCTTGCTTTTTTTTCTTTCTTTCTGCAGAAGCAGTCTTGTAGGCTGATATCACACTTATATCTCTCTGTAACTGATGTGGACCATTATCAATTGTAGAATACAGGGTTCAACAGTTGAAGTATATGAATAAATTTGGCCTGATATTCATGTCATTTATTGTGTTTTGAAATTTTTAAAAGAACTTTGGCCCAAAGCAAAAAATACAGTGGAATGTTAACAGATGAAACTTACCTAAAGGGAGTTCTGATAATAATTCTGGATCTGTACAGAATTAACTTCACATCTAATTCATGAAGTTGACTGATTTGGGGAACTGTGTGGTTTTTCATTATTTTATTTAAAACTATAGCACATCTGCTTTTCTTTTGGAATATTGTGACCTTGCGGAGCCTATGGGTGATCTGTTTTCTACCAGAGGAAGCTCTTGCATCATCATATCATCTGTCTCCCCCCTTTTCCTCAGAGTTTTCCTTTCTTGATTTCCCCCCCAATGTTTACAATATATTTCCTTCTCTTATTAATATGGTGCTGTAACATGGAACAATGGTTACAGCTACTGGGAAAGTTGCTAATGGACTATCTTTTCATCATCATTGTATGCAAGAAGCTTTAAAAAGAAGGAAATGTAACTTTAAAGCCAGACATATTTCCTTCATAGTAGCTACATGGCCTGTTTTGCATTACCAAATATACTGTATGCATATACTGAAAACGGATGCTGCCGCAATTTATTTTAATAATTTTAAAGAATGATAGAATAACATTCTATTATTGGTTAGCCAGTGTGAAAACTAATTGGTAGTGATATTTGTAGCATATTAAGTTAGGAAAAATAAAGATAATAACAGTGAGTGATTAGGAAGTGGGACCTTATGTGGAAGCATCTTAAGACAAAGCAATGGTGTTTTAGCCTGGACTGATAGTATTTCATTGTTGTAGATTGTTATTATTATTAAGCCAATGGTTATATTAACAGTTCTAGATGCAAAATTAAATGGTATGTTTCCATGTAGGAGAAGCCTGTTGGTGGACTATACATCCTGCTTCCAAACAGCGTTCAGAAGGAGAAAAAGTGCGTGTTGGGGATGATCTCATCCTTGTCAGTGTCTCTTCAGAAAGATACTTGGTGAGAGATGAAGAAGAGAGTATACTATTATATTATTTAATAAAACTTTAAAAAGTGAAAAAGTGACTATGAATTTTAAAATAAGTTTAAAGTATAAAAAAGTTAGCTGTAGGAAATTAAAATGAATATTAATGTGTAATTTTAAAAACATACCATGTTTTCCTGAGTGCTGCTCCCACTATCCATAGCTGGGTTCTTCTTCAGGATTTGACAGGAACTGAATGGCTGGTGGTCGCAGCGCCCAGAAAAAGGACGTTCAGGTAAGACAAGGTCCGTTTCCCCGAAAATAAGACCCTGTCTTACATTTTTTTGAGCCCCGAAATAAGTGCTTGGGCTTATTTTCAGACATGTTTTATTACTTTGGGGCATGTGGAGCAAGATGGGGCACCTCCAGCTCTGTCTCCCTAACCCTAACCAGAGGAAATGGCGGGGACTGGCTTGCATGTGTTTAAATATTTTCGGGGAGGGCTTATTTTAGCGCATGCACTCAAAAGCCCAATTGGGCTTATTATCAGGGGATGTATTATTCTAGGGGAAACAGGGTATATATATTTATCTCATTATTGTTTAGCAATGACAGTCCTTTCACTCCTCCTTGCCATTATGTGAGACTATCAGATATACTTGGGAACTTCTAGTACAGTATACTTACTATGTTTTGAGAAATATTGTATTTTAAATAGAATTTGAGAGATATTAAAGTTCTTCCAGGCCAGAAGATGTGAGGTCTTTTTTGTTCCTGTAGGTCATCACAGGAGCAAGGTGAAATCAAAACTAACTGATAGACTTCTTCTATGAGAGTAGATATTTATATCATTTCTTTTCAAAATGGAATAAATGCTTAGGCAATAAAAATAGTATTATTAAAAATAGCTGTAGAAGTATGAACATTTTTGGAAATAGATTTCTTGTTATACAAAAATCTAGGCTAATAGCAAATATAAATGAAGTTATAAATGAGTCAGTTCTGTGTCCACTCTCAAAAAGGTTCTTCCTGTATCCATTTGTTTATATTTATTATGATTCAGATACAAATATTGCTTTGGGTACAGGGTGATTGGGAAGATGCTACAGGTTTGATTTGTAACTCCGGGTTGCAGGTATTGCTGAAGAAAAGGAAGGTATTCAGACAGAATTGTTTAGCTTTCCATGACAGCTGTGACTCATTGATCTTCAGTGTGTATTCTTCCATTTCTAATCTAATGATTGGTATTTAGGGCAGTTTTTTGCAAGCAAAAAACCTTTTTGTATTTTTGTATAGGTAATCCTTGACTTACAACAGTTCATTTAGTGACCATTCAAAGTTACAATGGCACTGAAAAAAGTGACTTACTACTATTTTTCACACTTACAGCATCCCCATGGTCACAAGAGGCTGGGCGAGGCTAAACGCCCCTCGATGTGAGTGACATCAAGTTGGCCATGACCACCCAGCCACGCCCACCCAGCTGGTCATTAGGGCGGAGAACCAGTTGTTAAATTATGTGAAGCCACCATTGGGAACAACTTACTTGCCCAAGCAGTTAGAGAATTCAGAAATGCCTTCTAGTGATCTGAAGAATTTCAGCAATATGATTTGGGCTGTTTGGGGAAATGGTCCCATCCCATTTAAAGGTGGAACTAGGAACACTTTGGCTTTCAGCTCCCACCTATTTTTGTTGCTCTGTTGAAAATTAGTTAGTGTACAATATTGTACTAAAATTATGAATGGAATAACAACAACAACAACAACAACAACAACAACAACAACAACAACAACATGAAGAGTGTAAACAGAACAGAACAGAACCCATAAAAATAATGAAAAGTAACACAATGAGTATACATCAGTGTGATAACCATACATCAATACATCAATATGATAATTTTTCCTCTGATTATGATACAAAAAAGTAGTAATAAACTTTTTCCATCCAGAGGTACTCTAGCTAGAAAAAAAGAAGGCTCTTTTATTGCTAATCATTTTCTGGTGCACAAGTAGCAAGGAAAAACACAAGATAAACAAATTCAATCAGAACAGAAAATTATAATATCTGAAAGAAAATATTTAGTCATACCGTTTAAAACAAAACTTATTTTTAAAGTTATTATTTGAAATGTAACCATTAATTAAAACACATTTTCTGTAATTTTACTAGACCAATTATTTAGAAATGATAAATGAGACAACATTTGCATAGTAATATTTATTATGTTTTAGTTAATAAAACTGTAACACTTGTTAAGATAGATATCATATTAATAAAGTTGTATATTTGTCTACTATTCTAAAATAGTAGAATAGTTACTTACTTCAGAGTAAGTAACTATTTTCACTTTACTAACTAAAGTAAAGTAAATGAACTATTTCCATTTCTAAATAATATAAGTGGTTTTGTTTCAATGTTATGACAAGCTGTACTTTTTTTTAACAAGTAATAATGGCTGGGATTGTACATACATTCAATCAAAACCAAACAAACAATTTGCAGATTAGCAACACTCCACCATTTTTGTTGTAGTTGCTATTCTGCACTGACAATTTCTCCATTCTGAATTTCAGGGAAAGACTGTTAAGTACTTTTGAAATGGACAAAGAAATTTGGAGGATGCTTACAGTATAATTAACTTGCTTTGAATTAATTCTGGCTCATTCATCTTATCTGCTGTGGTGGTTTTTTACTGCTAGTTCTCATCTGGTCCAGAGCTACTGAAATTCTAAATATTACTTGGGAGATGAGAAACTTGAACAGGTCGGACTTCAACTGATATTTCATAGAACATAGTGCTATACATTTGGCTAATCCAGCTAATTTAATTTTTGCAAAGACTACTAAAATATGTAACAAATGTGTAACTGCAGGGTGATTGTTATATATTGTTATATTAGTCTAATGACAGACTTTTCCTTTATTCGATTTCTGTATCCAATGATTGCAGCATTTATCTTATGGCAACAGCAGCTTGCGTGTAGATGCAGCTTTCCAGCAAACACTTTGGAGTGTTGCCCCAATCAGTTCCGGAAGTGAAGTAGCTCAAGGTACCACTGTTAAAATAATAATGGTCATTGTACTTTAGGTTTGTTGTTTCCGTAATGTGACAATGACGACAATCCCCTGCAAAGAATTGCAATACAAAATAAGTGTTCTTCAGATTCTTATATTAATCCATTTAAGAAAAAAAAATTAAGGCAGATGGTAGTCCTGCTTGTTATAAAATTAGGTTTACTCAGGAACACTTAGAACTGAATTCATAATAAATATGAAAGGAAACGAAAGTGGGTGTTTGGCAAGTAGTTGTATTAGCATTGGATATTTTTAGAGTCTTCTTAGCCACCTATGGTACTATCAAATCTTTTATAATCTACCTACAGTACTATCAGATCTTTTATAATCTACCTGTTCTTTTGCATACCATAAAAGCTATCTTGAGAGAGGTTGCATTAAGGGTGACTTGGCTTAGCTTTTTTTCACATATTAAATACATAGGGATCATATATTCATATTTTCCTGTGAAAGTTACTATGATTACTTGTAATATTTTCACCATAAAACAAAATAATGCCAAAGTGTCATGTTGTCAAACAGCTAATAAGTATTAATTGAAAATAAGCAACTTTTATACATTTGGCATATGCTAACATCAATATAATAATTAGCTTTGTGGAAGGAAAGCTATTTTTAAATTTTTGGTATAGAAAATTCTTCCCACCTTTTCTGTGCTATTTTTAATTTTTCTGGTGCTTTTGAGTATGTTGACTCCTGGGAACCTCTTGGACTAGTCCCTGAAGTTTTCTTGGCAAGGTTTTTCAGAAATGATTTGCCATTACCTTCTTCCTAAGACTGAGAAAGAGTGACTGGCTCAAGGTTACTCAGTTGATTTTATGCCTAAGGCAGGACTAGAACTCACGTTCTTCCAGTTTCTAGCTTGGCAATTTTTTGATGAATATTTGAAAATACTAAGTTTTTAATCTATCATAGAGGCTTCACCATTTTAGAAGTATGGTTCAGCCCTTCAAAATATTTGTATCAAAAGCATTTCTTTATCCTATGATGCAGAAAAAGTTCTTAAGATAATCAATTAATTTTGTTGAATAGTGCAGTTTTTTTCTGTAGCCATTATTAATCTCTGTAATTATAGTATCTGTAATCATTTGAAATTAATTATGGCATTGTACGTGAACAAAATATGAACAAAATCCTATTTTATTCAAGATTTATTCATAATTGAATAAATTTCTATTGATAAACCCACATTTTGCATCACATTTTATAGATAATAGAAATAATCTGAGTGTACAAAGGAAAATTAAAATAAAATTAATGCATAAAAATCTGTTTTGGCAAGTGAATTATATGTATTGTTCCAAGCAGACTTCAGATAGTATTTACAGAAGTCCTATATTGTACAGCATGCCTGAAGAGACTATACTTTGGAAACAATGAAGTTTTCATAGCATTTAATGGGGAAGACCTCATGGTGCATGAAATTGTCTCATTAGATGACAATACATGCTTTTCTGAATCTATCAATTCCATTTGTCCTAGTATAGTCTTTTGAAAATGAAATACAAAACAGAGAAACTGAACTAATATCAAGAATGTTTAGAATTTGATGAAAAATTATAGGGAGATAGGATTAATTTTAAAATATACAACCTTTCATTTGCTCTGCATTATAGGCTATCTAATAGGAGGTGACGTACTGAGGTTATTACATGGTCACATGGATGAATGCCTGACGGTTCCTTCAGGAGAACATGGAGAAGAGCAGAGAAGGTAAATGTTTGTTAAACAAAACAAAGGCCATTAAGAGAACCCGCTTAAATAGATATACATCAATGTACTCTTGGACAGTGTGAACCAAAATTTCTCAGTGATCTATTCATTAATATTACCATGAATACAATTTTGTAATGCCTTGCAAAGCAAAGGATTTTGCAATAGAAATTAGGACTGTATATGGTTTGAAACTGATTTAGAAAAACTGCTTTGTTGTTTTATTTTTAAATAAATTTTATTAAGTATACAGTTTAAAAACATTAAAAAAAAAGAACTGCTTCGGATCTCATGTAAACGCTACCACTTGTTTGCCATCAATTAAAGACATACTGGGTATGTTTAGTTTAATGAAAAGAAGGACCAGGGGAGACATGATAGCAGTGTTCCAATATCTCAGGGGCCGCTACAAAGAAGAGGGAGTCAAGCTATTCTCGAAAGCTCCCCCCCACTAAATCTGAATGTGCCTTCTCGTAACTTCAATCCATTGTTCCATCCTGCACTTTGGAATGCGTGAGAATAGGTCTTATTTTATATAACATCCTTTCTGATATAGGTAGTCCTTGACTTATGACTAATTGCTTAATAACTGTTTGATGTTACAATGCCTCTCCCCCCCCCCCCCCAGCTACTTGAGATCCATTTTTGAAGTTTTTGGTATAGGCTCCCCCCCACCCCCATCTCATGGTCACATTATTGCATTTTGGATGCTTGGCAACCTGCTCACCTTTATTACATTTGCCATGTCTCACAGTCACATGACCATGATTTATGACATTTTTTGCTAGTTTCAACAATTACTTCGGGTTTCTGACAAAAAGCTCCCATTGTGGAAAATTGATTCCCTTAACAACTGTGGCATTTGCTTAGTGACTGCTGCAAAAAATTGAGTCCAGTCACATGGTACCTCAATTTATGACCGCAAGGATCTATGCCCATAATTCTGGCCTCAATTATGATCATAATTTGAGAGCTATCTATATTTCATGGGATTACCCTCTTGACTAAGGTCAACTTTAATTTAATGAAAATAGTATATTTTCCTGGAATATAGTATCTCCAAAACTGGTGTTGGGAATTTTTATGAAGTATCTTAGGAAATTTAAAATTGAATTAAATTGAATAAGTAAATACCTATTAAAGCATATATTTTACATTTCTAAAGGACCGTGTCCAAGGACCGTGTCCAAGATGTTAGGAAGCTTGATAAAAATAGAAAATACATTCTTAACAAAATTCATATAACCCCATTCCCAGTTATAAATGAAACATTCTATAAAATTAAAAGTAATGAAGGGGTTTCTGACTGTGAGAGGCCTTTTTATGAGAAAAGCATTGGCAACAAGTAGATAAATCTTGAATTTTATAGGAACATTTCTTATCAGTATAACTTGATCATCTGAGCAGTTCATGGAAAAGGGCTAGTCTGAAGTGAATTAAGTGTGAATTAGCCCACGGCTTACAGAACTAGTCAATTTGTTATCTTCATTTACTGAAAGTAGAAATAATATTTTAAAATCTTCTCATTTTCTTGTTGCTGCCCATAGTACCTGGGGCTTGCCTCAGGGATTAGCATGTGTGAGAGATACAAAATAATGTAATAGCTGATCTCTGAGCTGAACTCAGAAGGAAAAGTAATTATCTTGTGTCACTCCATTTTTTGCTGGAAAAATATTGTCCAGAAGAGAAATATATATCTTTTGAGAATGCTGGTTATCATTACATTGAATACCTGAATCATTCAAATAGATTTTGCCAGGAGACAGATTCACTGAATTTTCAAAATGTAAACGGTCATCGAAATACCGCTATATTTCAGTATTTACACTTTTCTCACTTTTGTGATGAAGTTCTTCAGTTGAAAATGTGTATGTAAATGAAAATATAAAATTGTCATTTTTTAAAAAAGATAAAAGTAATAAAATCATACACAGAAAACATATGCTAGGAGAAATCTGCATGAAGATGAATATACAGGTATTCCTTCACTTATGACCACAATTGAGTTACAATTTCTGTTGTTAAGCAATTAAGTGAGCATTGGCCAATTTTATGACCTTACATACAATATAACCTCACTGCAGTTGTTAAGTGAATCATGTAGTTGTTAAATGAATCCGACTTCCTTCATTGACTTTGCTTGTTGGAAGCCAGTTGGGAAAGTTGCACACAGTGATCACATGATCAGGGGATGCTGCCACTGTCGTAAATACATCCCAGTTGCCAAGCACTCAAATTTTGATCACATTGGGATGCTCAGTTGTAAGTGCGAGAACTGGTTATAAGACACTTTTTCAGTGCCATTGTAACTTTGAATGGTTACTAAGTGAATGGTTATAAGTCAAAAGACTATCTGTATAGCTTTATGTATATCGTAATTCATAGTTACATAGTTCTTCATTTTCAAGTTTGTTTCATACAAACTTAAGGGTGAAAATATGAGAAACTGTGTACTCCTAATGTAGCTCACACTTAGGTTGTGTTGAATGATAAAAACAGATTAGATTCAGAGAAGATCAGTCTTATGAGTACCTTCAAATTGCTTTGAGAAAATTCAGTCATAAGCAAGTAATTTATGATATTTGGCTCTTTTTCCTCAGAAGTAAAGGTGGAAATGGATATGTTATGCCTCTGTGAGGCAAAAGTTTCACCCTTAAAATTTCCCATGCTCTCTCTCAATCTAAAAAGAAAGCTTTGAAAATGTTTCTTTCTACCTATTTAGTGACTTAATTGTGTTACAGACTTACCCTTCTGTGGTCCTCAAAAAATAATTTAAAAATTTTTTTTCTAAAAAGAATGTGCAGCCTCCTGATTGAAGAAAATTCTCTGCCTCTGGATTAGGTAGATTAAATGTTCAAATTTTTCCCCAATGAAATTATTCTTTCTGATTACCCTAAAACAGAATCAATGGTTAAACAGAGATTCTGAGATTGTTAAATGCATGCACTTTTCAAATTGTTTAAACCTTCAATGGAAAATGCATTTTAGTTAAAATACATTAATATCACATTAAAACCAATTAATTTCAGATTATCTCTATATGGTAACCCTCAATTATGTATTTAAGAGCTATTGTTTCTATTGCAAATTATCATAATCTCCAAAATTGTGTAGGGCAAAGCATTTTAATGAGCACAACATGACTATAACATTACCATATAGTAAACTTTTCTGAAGTGTAGATTATATTGTGCCCTTTAAAGCTCATCATAGCCAGTACAAAAAAGGCAATACAAATAATTAGAGTTGAAACAATTCCCTTGTGAAGAAAGTAGTGTACTTCAAACAAACAAACAAAAAAAGTTGTGGGGAAGAAATTTATACCCATTTCTTCTTCACATAGTGACCTGCCCAGCGTATAGTCACCTGACCGTGATATGTGTGTGTGTGTGAGAGAGAGAGAGAGAGGGAGGGGGGAGGGGGGAGAGAGACACACACACAACAATTTACAGCAATGGTGCTTTATGGGCTATAAAGCACCTGTTCTATGACTGCCATAACTTCGAACAGTCATACACATCTCAAGGCCTCTGAATTTATATCTTGATATAAAAATAATGAATAGTAATTAAATGACCTTTTGCAAAATATGGCAATGTAGCTTTAGTAGATATCCATTCCTGCTTCACAGTGGCTTTTTTAAGTATCTTATAAATACAGTGTATTTTATAGCCATAGATCTGAAGGACCAAAAAGTTAAAGGCTCTGTAGAGCCTTGTGGAAAATTTGTGAGTGCATTTTTCAAAAACCCTTCTTAACAAGTGAACTTTTTTACTTTTCCCGGTTGAATATTTATTTTTAGATTTGTTCTCCTTTTGGTTGTTTTTTTTAAAATAACTATATATAGTTCTGCACATAGTTCATTTTTTCCCTAAATGGTAGCAATTTGTAAAGACAGCCACTATAATAAAATAATCTCCATAGCATCTTTAAACTTGCTATAGTCTAATAAATAATTTATACATAATTGTAATTTATTTATAAGCTCTGCTTTAGTCTACAGTTGGGAAAGGAAATAATTTATTTGATATAGAAATATATAATAAAAAAGAATTGGTTTACTCATACCAATTATCTGCCTATTTAGGAAGCACATTATATTTGCTGGATATTTTTGAAGAAGAGCAGTATTGGTCTATGGTGGCAAAAAAATCAAAGAAATCAGGATTTTTGACAAACAAGAAATTAATAGTATCATTGAGTGAGAGATTACTGAAGATATATACATCAAAAAAAAGTTCCAGGCAATCTCAGAATGTCTCAGTGAACATAATGGGTTTTTAATATATTAGAGTTCTTACAATTCTTAATTGATAAGTATTTATAATCTGTTTTACATGAAATCTGCATCTCTATAATCAAACTGTCTTTCTTCCCTACTTTCACCCACTTCCCAATTTAAATCCTGCATCAGTTTAGCCATTCTATGCATCTGATTGAGTTAGTTTGCAGCTCACAAAATGCTTTTAAAGGTTCTTCCTTGTAATTTCTTGGAAAAGAGTATAAAAGATTCTGCTACAAATTTTTGTAGGGATGGATTTTGATTTTTGTGTTAAATTAAGGATGTAAGAAGTGAAAATCACCAACGAGAGACTTTAAAAAAATGAAGAACTGGAGATTTTTCATTTTGTAAAATATACAGTTTGGCTGAGGGATTTATCCTGCTCTTCTCTGTCATCTTTGTATATTACAAATATAGTTTCAATGTCTGCACAGATACCATCCATATGTTCTACAGCTGAGCTGATTTTGGTAACCCTAAATATTCCCTCGCATTACATAACTGAAGGATATTGAATTATATACCTTACTTTCTTCTGATTTAACTTCCTTCCTGTTCACGATTGCTGTGCCTTTTGAATTTACTATATTTTTTCTTGTATTTTTAAATAATTACTCTGCATTTTCTCCCCCTAAATTTACTGTTTGTCTTTTGTCAGTAATTCACAACCTGAACGTCTTTGCTTGTTTAGATGGTGTATCAAGTGTGTCAGTGTCCCAGATTCAGATGGATATTTTCTCTTCCTTTTAGATTTGGGCAAAGGCTTCTGAGTGGACTCAGGTGGTCATTCTCAATGTTTCACAAAGATACACAATAGTTGATAACATTTTAGGGTCTTGAATGAATGAGACATCTATCCATTGAAATCTTCTCCATAATCTATACAGGCACCATCATCACTCTAAAAAATACTACATTGTCACTAATTCTTTTTACTAGTTACCTCAATTAATATTTTCTGTTCTGATTATTGGGTGAGCCTGTAGAAATTGATCTCAATTTTATTCTATATTTTATTTTTAACTGCTTCAATTGTAATACTGTTACTTTTTCTTATTTAGTATCAAGAGAACAGTTCAAAAATAAAACGACTGCCATGAATGTGTGTGTGGTGAAGGGAAAACACTAGATTTTTTGCCTAAACCATAGTTGCAATTGCTTTCTATTAGTAGTTTCATCACCCCCAAACCTCAATTCATCTCTATCAATTACACCAGGGAGCTCTAACTTTCTCCTTACTGGATGAGGACTTGTTGACCACGATGAAGCTCATTCTCATCAAGACGTTTAGTACTATATTTGTTGTTGTTGTTAGTTGTGAAATTGTGTCCGACCCATCGTGACCCCATGGACAACGTTCCTCCAGGCCATCCTGTCCTCTACCATCCTCTGGAGTCCATTTAAGCTCATGCCTACTGTTTCAGTGACTCCATCCAGCCACCTCATTCTCTGTCGTCCCTTTCTTCTTTTGCCCTCAATCTTTCCCAGCATTAGGCTCTTCTCCAGTGAGTCCTTCCTTCTCATTAGGTGGCCAAAGTATTTGAGTTTCATCTTCAGGATCTGGCCTTCTAAAGAACAGTCAGGGTTGATCTCCTCTAAGACTGACTGGTTTGATCGCCTTGCAGTCCAGGGGACTCACAGGAGTCTTCTCCAGCACCATAGTTCAAAGGTGCTCAATTCTTTGGCGCTTGTCAGAGCCTTTTTTTAACCTTTTAAAAGCAGTTTTTTATTACCAGCTCAGACGAATAGGTAGTAAAAAAATGCTTTAAAAAAGTAAGAAAAAAAAGGCTCCGGTGATCATAGCTGTGCCGCATGATCGCTGGAACCTTTTTTTTACTTTTTTAAAGCATTTTTTTACTACTATTCGCCCGAGCTGGAAGTAAAAAAAAAATACTTTAAAAAAGTTTTTTAAAAAGGTTCCCACGTGTACCACAGCTGATTACCCCCCGCACAATGTTCTACTTATTTTCCCAAGCCTCTTTTTGGGGTGCACTGCGCGCACAGTTCGCATTTGGTGCACACTGTGCATTTGCCGTATGTGCGGCCAGCGAAGCGGTATTAAACCGGTTCAGATTTCACCACTGATTACAGGGCATAATCAATCAAGACTATTTCATGAATTATTGTTGTGGTGCCATCATTCTTTGGTGTACTCTCTTTTCTCTGACTATTCTACTTGAAATGTAGATGCTTCTCTGCACAAAAGCAATCAAAGTTTTCCATTCACAGGATTTTATTTCTATTACTTCATGTTTCCAAGCTGAGATAGTACCCTAAAACCAAGTCTTAAACCAAGGAGTGATGTTGTTTCATCACTCCTTGTATGTTTTAGGTTGAGATATTTGAATCCATACTTTCACAATTGCATCACAGAGATTGGTTGTTTTGAACAGTGCATGTTTCCATATCAGCATTTATATGGCTCATGAATCCAATTCTTTCAATTCAAAGTTCTTTCCTCTGGTCTTTCAATAGCACCTCAAGTATTTGCAAAGTTCATGCATATGTGGTGATCTGCTCATCAAGGAATCTAGATATTTTCTTTTTCCAATAATTCATTATTGGTCTATCTAATGGTAGAAAATGTGTGTAAAAACTTTATTATTAAATTAGCTATTCTAGATTTTAGATATATAACAACTATGAAAATCTCAAATGACCTTGCAATCTACATTTTTAGCACTTATGCTTAATTCTTGTAGGATTAATTTTTCTTGGGTCTAGCAAGGAAATGATGCCCATTGTCTTTTCTTTATATATTTTTGTAGATTTCATTTGAGCTCAACTGCTTATACTCATTCATCATTTTCACCAATGATAGCATAGCCATATCATCTCAGTCAAGGATATCTGTTTTTTTCCATATTTCCCCCTATATTCCTAACTATTTTAGTCTTTAAAGAAGATAAGTTTCCAGGGCATGACTATAAGACAGATACAATCTGCTTCAAAAAAAGAAGCTGTTTGTCAATATAAATAAACTTCAGTTTAGAAGGCCTTAAACTTTCAAGAGAAGGTTAACAGGCAAGATACTCCATGTGGCCAAGAATAAATCTGCAACCATATTTGAAATTGTTTTCAATAAGGAAGAGGTAGAGTTCTAGTGAGATATTAACCATAAACAAATTTTGTTAGCAATTTTTTGTCTTAACTAGGCTACTTTTTTTCAGTGTTACTTTCAGCTTCAATCACACAGTTTAAAATATTATTGGAAATCATGGCATAATATGTTCCTGTTTGGTCTGACTTTCTGACTTTTTGTTTAGACCACTATGTTGATATCTGGATTATGTAACCTACTATGCTTGGTTGAATAACATTATCTTTGATGCTACGTTAATTGGCTTGGTCTACCTCTGATAAGTGTAGTTGACTATGCAAGGAACCATAATAAAGAGGGACAGTTTGCTCACTAACTGTTTCATTGATTGGCAGTCTCTGCATTCATACAAATTTCTGCTTTCCCAGTGTGGGTACTTACCTCACTGAGGTAAGTAATAGTCCTTCATGTATGTGCAATGGAAGGAAACATTTGGCACCCCTTCAAATCAGCTCAGCTCTGGAATGTTCTGATGGTTTCTGCTCAGGAACACGAAATTCATTCAATGAATGCTCAGATGACTGCTTATAAAACCACAGAAACAGCTAAGCAACCTGATCCTTTTCTAACTTTTAAAAAGCCTGAATGCTTACAAGAGCATTGTGCTCTTTGGAACTTCTCTCTTTCTCCAGCACTTCCAGGAATGAGTATATGGCTATGTAATATGGTATGGCCTTGTCCTTCCAAGAAACTCTGAAGGAAGGAGACAGGTTCTAAACTAATTTCCTAATGCAGCTTTATATAACTCTGGATTTTTAAAAATTAAGCAAAGACATGAATTTGCCACCTTATGATTTTCAAAAAAGAAATGCTGTTCACTTTGGTAGCTATTAAAAATATATATATATGTATACCTTGCAAAAAGTTCCAGAGCTGTCCTATTGCACTATGGTGAGGATATTATGTAATCCAGTCTAATGCACACTCTTTTACTGTTTTGAGAAAGGTTATCTGGGATTAAAAATGTAAATTTTAGAAGAGTTTATGAGTGTGTACACATTGTTTTGGTTATTGTAGATGTAACAATTATTTTAATCAATTTCTGCACTGGCCAAATACATTTCCCTGGAGAAAACAATTGGTTTTTATCACAAATATCTTAAAAAACCTTGGAAAATGGCTTTTGTATTGTAGAACTGTCCATTATGAAGGCGGTGCTGTGTCAATTCATGCTCGTTCTCTTTGGCGACTGGAGACTTTGAGGGTTGCGTAAGTAAATGCTGGCATAATATATCCATTATGACAACTACTATTCCCTTTTATCAAATGAAGAGGGGTGTTTTGTTATTGTTACAAAAATCATAGTATGGTAAAAGGTTTTGATTCCATTTGGAAATAGTACCAAGATTATAATGTGCAATGACTTAGGATATCTTTTGAAATTAATTGTAAGTATGTGTATTGATGCATACTGCTGCCAAATACTGTCTCTTTCAAAATATTTGTTTTGAGGAAATCCTGCATAAATGAATGCTTAATGAGAGTATCTTTGAACAAAGGTTATGTCACCGTTCTGTTTGAAAAATTAAAAGCTAACCGCTCAGATTTTTAGCATTTTCAAATTTGGTTAGCCTCAGATTATGATTTGATAAATGTATAGCATTTTTGCTTTAAATTCAGTTCGGCAGTAATGATATGCTATCTGCTACACAAATAATTGTATAAAGCTGCACCTTCTTTCATATCAGAACATATTCTAGCCACTCAGTGAACTTGGGCATATTTGTTCTTTGCTTTTCTCTCCTGTATTGTTTTATTGGAAAGTTAAACATTTAGTTAAAATAATTAAAATGATTATTTTAATCATTAGCATACCTCTGTCTTCTTTACCCAGACATAAATACACAATTCTTAAAGCAAGCAAATTAATTTCTGTTGCTGGGAGAGGATTTTTCTGTCAATGCATGTAGGTCAATTTGATGTGCATTATGTAAAGAATGAATATTTATTATATACGATATTGTAAACAGAACTCAGCATTTTGTAGCCTTCTGTTGGTTGTATTTGGGTATGTACTTAACTGACCCTATTATTTGTCTTTTTTGTTCCAAAAACACTGGAGCAGTAGATTATATGATGAAAATATTTTGTTATGAACTCAGCTATTACAATATTACAAATATGCCACTTAAATATAAATGAATATCTCCTATGTGGACTTTACAGGTCTCATTTCTTTCTGTTGATTTCATGGATGTAGATTTGTTTGTCTTCTGATGGCCTGCATGCATGGCTCATCTATGATTTGGTGGACCTGGTTTCCATTGAAATTAGCAAGTGTTCTTAGCTGAAGTCTTGAGTTGAGGTCTTGTTTAATGTCTGCTTTAAATGTCTTATAGTTGAGGTATCACTGAAAAGTGATTTCAGCATAGCTTTAATTCTAGAAATAAAATTGAATGTTTATGTTTCATGTTTTAATTGAATATTTAATATTTTAAATTATTTATGAATGCTAATTTTATTTTTTTATTAGATGGAGTGGAAGTCACATTAGATGGGGGCAGCCATTCCGATTAAGACATATAACAACAGGGAAATATTTAAATCTCATGGATGACAAGAGTCTTCTTCTAACAGACAAAGAAAAAGCTGATGTGAAATCTACAGCATTTTGTTTTCGATCTTCCAAAGTAAATACTTGTAATATAAGTTATTTCTCCATTTATTTTATTTTATTTTAATTTAATTTCTTAATTTTATTTAATTAGATTTTTTTAGACATCACCCCCAGTCCAAATTGAGGTGTACAATCAAGCCAAATAAAATGCAATATATTAACAAATGAATAAGGATTGGATTACAGAACATGAACAGGCTCTATGCAAAAAATGAAATTATAATTAATCAATAGTTAATTATGAATAATTACTTAAATACCTTCTTTGGTACATGTTTATTGTCTGGGGCTTACTACCTGACTTAATATCTAGTATCTGGTTCAGGTGAATCAAGGAATGGTTAATTAGAGACTTGGGGCAGTGTTGCTTGCTTCCAATAGAAAGAGAAAAATAAAAGCATTTTGTAAGCCAAGATATGATTGCTCAAAATCAACCAATAACAGGAGCCACTTTTCATATCCAGCTTCCCTTAACACAAGGTAGGTAGCCTTGGGCAGCCTGTCAGCTTTTTTCAATCCCCCAGTATCCTGTGTGTGCCCTTTAACACCTCCTGTTGTTGAAACTTGGCAGCAAGTTTTGGTGGTGGGAGATTTCAATTTGCCATCGGCCGGTGAGTCATCTGAGTTGGTGCGGGAATTCATGACCTTCATGACGGCCATGGACCTGACTCAGATTGTACAGGGCCCAATTCATATTGGAGGACACACACTCGACCTTATTTTTCTCTCTGGTCAGTGGATAAATGATCGTGGGGAGGGGACTCTATCTATTGACCCTCTGTCATGGACTGATCATTCCCTCCTTAGACTCGACTTTTCCTCCGCCATCCCCCATCGCAGGGGTGCGGAACCAGTAAGATGGTTCCGCCCCAGGCGCTTGATGGAACCCGAAAGTTTCCTGATGGAGCTTGGGTCATTTCCCGCCTCCTTAGCCCACGATTCATCTGAGACCCTTGTCACAGCCTGGGAACAGGCTGCGGTGGGGGCCTTGGATCGAATCGCGCCTTTGCGGCCTCTGATCCGACGCAGATCCCGGGCGGCTCCTTGGTTTACCGCGGAGCTCAGGGAAATGAAGCGTCGGAAAAGACGCCTGGAGGGTGGTTGGAGATCCTCCCGATCCGAGTCCGACCGAACACAACTAAGAACCCATATTAGGTCTTATCTTGTGGCGATGGAAGTGGCGAAATGTAACTATTTCGCCACTCTCATTGCATCTGCAGAAAATCGCCCAGCAGCCCTGTTTAGAGTGACCCGCTCCCTCCTTAATCAGGGAGCGAGGGAGGACCCCTTACAGGGCCGTGCTGAGGACTTTGCACAGTTTCTGCAAGATAAAATCACTCAGATTCGGACCGGGTTGGACTCCGACTGGACAGAGTCCGTTGAGGTGACAGGGCCTAGTCTCGGTGGAGACATCTGGGTTGAGTTTGAGCCTGTTTCATTGGATGACGTGGACAGGATTATGGGTAGGCTGGGGTCTTCCACATGTTTACTGGACCCTTGTCCCTCCTGGCTTGTTTTGGCAGCCAGGGAGGTGACTGGAGACTGGATCCAGGCTATTGTCAACGCTTCATTAAAGGAAGGGGTCTTTCCCGCTGCGCTTAAAGAGGCGGTGGTTCGACCCCTCCTTAAGAAGCCTAACCTGGATCCTGACGTACTTAACAACTACCGTCCAGTCTCCAACCTTCGCTTTTTAGCGAAGGTTGTTGAGTCCGTGGTGGCACAGCAATTCCCTCAATTCCTGGAGGAAACTGACTACCTGGATCCTTACCAATCTGGTTTCAGGCGTGGCCACAGCACGGAAACGGCATTGGTCGCCCTAGTAAATGATCTCTGGCGGGCCAGGGATGGGGGTTGCTCCTCCATCCTGGTCCTTCTTGACCTCTCAGCGGTGTTCGATACCATCGACCATGGTATCCTGCTGCAGCGGCTCAGGGGGATGGTGTTAGGAGGCACCGTTTTACGGTGGTTCTCCTCCTATCTCTCGGGCCATCTGCAGTCTGTTTGGGCAGGGGGTCAGGGATCCTCCCGGAGGCCTCTCACTTGTGGGGTGCCTCAGGGCTCGGTTCTCTCTCCTCTGCTCTTTAACATCTATATGAAACCGCTGGGTGAGATCATCCGTGGTTTTGGGGTGAGGTATCATCAATATGCTGATGATACCCAGCTCTACATCTCCACCCCTGACCACCCTAGGGATGCCCTTTCCGTGATGTCCCACTGCCTGGAAGCGGTGCGGGTTTGGATGGGGAGGAACAGGCTTAGACTCAACCCTTCCAAGACTGAGTGGCTGTGGATGCCGGCATCCCGGGATCTGGAGGTTCCATCCTTAATGATCGGAGGTGAAACCCTTGCTCCCTCCGATAGGGTCCGCAACTTGGGTGTCCTCCTGGATTCTCGGCTGTCTTTAGATGACCATCTGACAGCCGTAACCAGGGGGGCCTTCGCACAGGTCCGTCTTGTGCGCCAGTTGCGCCCGTTCCTAGACCGGGATGCCCTCGCCACGGTCACTCACGCCCTTGTTACCTCTAGGTTGGACTACTGTAACACCCTCTACATGGGGCTGCCCTTGGGATGTGTCCGGAGGCTTCAGCTAGTCCAAAATGCAGCCGCGCGGGTAGTTACGGGGGCGTCTAGATACTCCCGTGTAACACCTCTCCTGCGTTGGCTACCGGTGGCACTGCGGATATGTTTCAAGGTGCTGGTGCTCACCTATAAAGCCCTTCATGGCTTAGGCCCAGGGTACTTGCAGGACCATCTCCAGCCGTTCTCCCATCGTCCTGTGCGCTCTCACAGAGTCGGCCTCCTCAGGGTGCCGTCGGCCAGACAATGTCGGCTGACGACCCCCAGGGGGAGGGCGTTCTCTGTGGGAGCCCCAACCCTCTGGAATGGATTGCCCACTGAGCTCAGGACAGCCCCCGACCTTCTTTCCTTCCGTCGTGAGCTGAAGACGTGGCTCTTCCGCCAATTAAACTGATCCGTTTGGGGTACACTGGGATAATTTTAAATTGTTTTTTAATTGGGTTACTGATTTTAATTTGGTATTGTATTGTGATTTGTATTGAAGTTGTCATTTTGTAAGCCGCCTTGAGTCCCTAGGGAGAAAGGCGGCATATAAATCGCAATAAATAAATAAATAAATAAATAAATAAATAAGTGTTTTAAGGCTAAGAATGGGAGTGGTTTACTTCTCAGAGGTTTATAGCTTCCAACTCTTTACACGGTTGGATTGTGACTCCTGACTTGGACATTTCCTAATGCAAGAAGAATGATAGAGGTAGCTGAACTGCATCTTATATTGGTAATTGTGTGAGGTTTTTTTTACGTAAGTGTGTTGCATTTTCTATTTCTCTTTTTTTACTTTGCTTTGATTTTCCCCGAATTGGTAAAAGATAAAATCTTCAGATCCTCACTTACAGCCTTATTTGTCCTATCACACTAAATTATTTCAGTTATTTAATAAACCCGAATGGCTTGACTCATACCACATACTACCTAAAACAAACCAAAGCACATTATTGTACAGTGTGACTTATGAACTCAGACACTTTGTTGAATTGCTTTTCCTTAACATGTTGCCTTTTTTCCTTTATCCATTTATATAATATCTATTCTACTTTTATTGATGACAAATAATAAGATAAGACTATAAAACTCTCAGTTGCTCATTTCCAAGCAGACACAATAATTTTAAATCAGTAGCTTTATTGAGACAGTTGGGAAGTCACACACAGAAAGAAGTAGTATGCATAGGAGCACACAGGGAAACATTAGTATGTCTTGGGGTGGGTAATGTCTCCTGCTTAAAAGAGCCAGTGGTACAATCTGTTCTTAAGAGATCATCTCTTGATTCAATTATATTAGACAATTTTCACTCAATGTCAAGTCTCTCTTTACCAAGGAAGTTTCTGGAGAAGGCGACCAGCTTTATCTGAAGACATTTTTAGAAGTAATGAATTACTTTGATCCCTTGCAGTTAGTATTCAGGCCTATGCATGACATAAAAGCAGGATTGATTGTCCTAGTTTATGAACTTTTCTCAGGATGTAGATGAAGAGAGAATATGCCTCTTGGGTCTTTAGGCAGTGCTTGATGCATCAAGCATCGTTCCTTCTGGATAGCCTGAGAGGTTTGTGAGAGGGAAGCAATGCTTTATAGTGTTTCCACTTTTGCCTTATATGCAGACGAGAGCATGCAAGAGGGAATAAAGCAGGGGTGAAATGCTCCCGGTTCGGACCGGATTGCCCGATCCAGTAGCGATGGAGGTGGGTGGTTCGGAGAATCGGTAGCAAAAATCCCTGCCCCCCGCCCCCATTGTCCAGCTGAGCCGTGCAATCATCAGAGGCTTTTTTTTAATTTTTAAAAGCATTTTTTCTACAACCTCTTTGGCTGAAAAAATGCTTTTAAAAGTAAAAAAAAAAGCCTCTGATGATCACGCGGCTCAGCTGTGACCATCAGAGGTTTTTAAAAACATTTTTTCTACAACATAGAAAAAAATTACATTTTTTACATAGAAATAAATTTTCTACATAGAAAAAAATGTTTTTAAAAGGAAAGCCTCTGCTGATCAGGCAAGTCAGCTGGGATCGTCAGAGGCTTTCAAAAAAAAAGGAAAGCCTCTGCCAATCAGGCAAATCAGCTGGGATTGTCAGAGGCTTTCAAAAAAAGAGGAAAGCCTCTGCCAATCAGGCAACTCAGCTGGGATAGTCAGGGGCTTTAAAAGAGGTTGTAAAAAAATGGTTTTAAAAGTAAAAGTAAAAAAAAAAAAAGTTGGCCATGCCCACTCAGTCATATTAACACCCCTCCCCCAAAAGACACGTCCACAGAACCGTTGGTAACAAATTTTGATAAAATTTATAAACTGATAAAACCATTGTTGAAAAGTCTCTTAATGATCCAACAATTCATGTTATAAAGACAATAATTATATTTGGCTGGAAGAAACTATTAGAGAAAAATGTATGGAAAACAAGGTCTGATCAGACTCTGCACAGTCCCCAAATAAAAAATCAGCTTGAATAACAAAGTGTCATATGGGTTGTGGACAGAAGGTACATTGGGAAATGTGTGTTTGAATAGGATTGAGTCTCAGAATATTTTCCAAAGGGAAACCCTTTCTTGGTATGATGAGTAAGTAATGCAGTTAAAGCAGCAGCAACATTGGGAGTAAAATAATGAAAAAAATGGCAATGAAAATGCTGTATATGAGGGAAGGGAGGGTGGTCCAGGATAGAACAGATTCAAATTTATCTGGATGCATCGGACGTTTATTCTAAGAAATGTGGTAATCCAAATAAACCAATGAAAGAAGTGTTTTTTTCCCCAGCTGAATAAAAAGCTTGTGATTGTATATATGGTGCAGACTGTCCTGCTTGCTGCATGTGCAGAGTGGGATCCTCAGATTAAATAAGTTAATTGTCCAAATAAGTAATCAGAAAAATGTACAATTGGTTCTGAAAAAATACGATTCATGAAACTTTGGAAGATGGAGTTATCTGGATGCCAAAAGTCATTATTGTGGATTTATACTTAAAAACATTTAAATATTCATTCCATTCTTTGATGTGAATTAGACCTCAGGGTAGTTTACAATTTAATTTGGTAAAAAACATGGGCTTTCTGCAGCTGTTACAAAAGCCTAGAAATAAGAGGAAGAAGGCAATGATCCATAATGATTTTAGATTAAAAGAACCAGCAACCGTAAACTACTGGGAGTGAGCCATCCTTCTT
Source organism: Arizona elegans (assembly GCA_022577455.1). Taxonomy (NCBI): domain Eukaryota; kingdom Metazoa; phylum Chordata; class Lepidosauria; order Squamata; family Colubridae; genus Arizona; species Arizona elegans. The sequence goes on from JAKOOJ010000001.1 coordinate 267,068,063, forward strand.
AATAGCAAAGAATTTGCAGGGGAGGAAGAACAGTAGATAAAGCCTTTCTGCAACTTCGCATCAGTCCTTTAAGGTAGACAATTACATCTTTGACATTGACTAGTGATGTTTTGCGGAACTGGGCTTCATGAATGACATTGATAGCACAGCCCCAGAGTCTGTGTTTCCCCCTTTCCAAAGACATCAGTATTGGCTGTATAATTGACAGCTAGAAAGGAGGCACTCCCAGTGTGAATTATTACTTGTCCTGTGAAATGTAATTCAGGTCTTCCATCTGTAGCTGAATCCATCAACCATCTTTGCTGCTATCCTCTTCTTCTCTTTCCTTCCACCTTTCCCAGGATTAGAGTCTTTTTCAGAGAGCTAGAACTTTCAGATGTGTCTGATCCTAGCCTTTTTTTGTTTTTCTTCTTCAAAGTAAACTTCTGCTTCCATAAAGTATTACAGGGAACACCTTTGCTTGCATTGTTCCGAGTTTAAGTTGTCTGTAAAGTGGAGTAATAACAGGTTCTGTGAGAAAAATGTACTTCCGGATGATGAAGGATTTTATGAAGTATTAGATGGCACTGGACTCTGGTAGAATCTGCAGAGTCCATCTAAGTCTCTAGCATAGAGGAATGATTAAACGAAGATATGTACATAACTTGGCAGGCCTGGGCTATGTTTAATATGTGTGTACCCCTGCCTCTGAGGCTCTGGAAATTGATACTTATTTTACTAGAACTATAGTGTTTTGAATAACTGCTTGCAACTGCTGTGCATAAATAAATGTGACAAAAATGTTGATATTTCAAAAGGGGGAGTTTTAGCAGGACAAGTATCCAATTTCTCCACAGTATAAGCATAGAACCTGCATGCATTGGTGCACTGTTTCTTAGGAAGAAAATGGAACTCTCAGTTTACATTGTATGAGGAGGGTTGTAGAGAGACAGGTGTATGTTTGGTGTTGGAGGGTAGCAACAGAAGCAATAACCATAGGTAATATGCAAGAAACAGTGTACATTCTGTTCCATTTATTGGCCTTGGCTTATCATCCAGAGTAAATAAAGTTGGTTGCAACTTTATTCTGATACTGGCACAATGTGATGGAATTGGTGATTTGCAATCTTGCTTAATCTTGGGTCAGAGTGTGGGCTGCTCTTCTATAGTATTGGGAATAAAAATATATATATAGAACAAGCTTCTTAGAAATGATGGCTATAAAATACTCACTCAACTCCGCATTCTCAAGTAGATTGTAGCTTTATTGCAGAGACTAAGAACATTTTTCTATAATAATGTTTACTATATAGCAGCATACAGGAAACTTTCCATATATATGTCAGACCCAAGGTTTGAGTCCTAGGCTTTTTCGAGGCCAAAAAGAGTTTGGCAGGCTTTTTTTTTTTTTTTTTGCAGCTTCAAAGCTACCATCTGTTTAATGTCTACCAAATAGCTATTGCGATGAATATCAAGGCTCTCACTTCAACACTGTCATAACCTTCAAAATTCCATATTTTCTTTAAATTGGGTTGGTAAAAATCTTATAAAAGGAATGGAAACATTTATATTCAGAAGTTTTACTTTTGATCTATTGGTTTGCCAAGAATAATTTGACTACAATAAAAATTTCCTTCCTTCCTTCCTTCCTTCCTTCCTTCCTTCCTTCCTTCCTTCCTTCCTTCCTTCATCAATATTTGATTATTCACCTTTTTGTTATGTGCAACAAGGGTCCCCATCTCCTGGGCCACGGCCCACTACTGGGCCGTGTTCTATTCGAACTGGGGCATGGGCTGGTGCGCACATATGCGCACATGCAGCTTGACTGACGTGAGTGATGGGCCGGTGCGCATGCATATGCAATTCAACTTACAGTCAAGCTGTGTGTGCATGCGCATGCGTGTGCTGGCCCACCACTTGCATGGTCTAGTTCCCCTCTACACCCCCCCACCCAGCCAGGCCACCAAGCCCGCAAAGATTGGAACTGCTGATGTATAGTTTAACATTGGATTTAGATAAATGCTTGACTTGTTCAGACTGAAAAAAATGCTTGTTGTTAATCAAAGTTACTAGAAGCTTTGTGGAAAAGATGTATAACTTCAGACTATAATCTTATACTAATTTATTTGGAATAAAATTCATCAAATCAAATGGCTGTATTCTTCAATACAGAAATTGCATTTTTAAATATTATTCATTTTTATGTTTATATTCCAGGCTTTTGTCTAGCCTACTGTTTTTCAGTAGGCTTAACTAAAATATATCAGCTTTAATATAAAGCTCTATACTGCTTCATTTCAGATTTGCATTTTATATTTACATTTTTTAAAAGTTCCAAGAATGGATAAAATAATCTGAAAATATAATATGTTCTAGCTTTATGATGAAATAGCAATCTTAATAGTTTATTAGAAAAATGTTGCCAAAAACAAATGATTTTTTTTTAAAAAAATGTGGACATAAGCCATTCCCTGCAAAAAGTAACATAAACATGAAAAGAACCCTATTTTATCACACCTACATAAACAAAACCAAAGGTGTTTATGGAATGTGTCATTAAAACAATTCCTAGATGTGAATAGAAAACTGGCTAGTTTGTATGTACAGTACAATATTAACATTATGAATATGTAATGATTTAGATAGAAGAACTATAGAATTCAGGCATAGAATTAGTATTAGTAACAATAAATGAAAATGGGAATAATAAAGAGAACTATACACATTTATTATGTGCTTGGAGTAGTTGCTTTTTCTTTAACGATTACCTGCATCTGGAAAATAAGCGTACTAAGTACTATTGAAATTAATCTTGTACCATAGACTAAGCATTATCATTTGCAATGTTAAGCGTGCTTACCATTTTCAGTTGAAGTAAAAACTTTCACCATTCAAAATGGTTTTGTAGATAACAACTGACTTCTTTTTCTTTGTAGGAGAAATTAGATGTAGGGATAAGAAAAGAAGTGGATGGCATGGGAACCCCAGAAATAAAGTATGGAGATTCAGTCTGCTTTATACAACATGTAGACACAGGTTTGTGGCTTACCTACCAATCAGTGGATGCAAAGTCTGTAAGAATGGGATCTGTGCAGCGCAAGGTAAGGTGTTTAAAACAAGGCTATTATATTATATTAACTTTGATGTGACAAGGAAATTAATGCTGAATGTTGAGATTATAGAAAGAGTGCAGAGAAGAGCAACAAAGATATTCAGGGGCCTGGAGGCTAAATTATAGGAAGAACAGTTGCAGGAACTGGGCATGGCTAGTCTAGTGAAGAGAAGGATCAGGGGTGACATGATAGCCATATTTGAATATTTGAGGGGCTGTCAACCTATTTTCAAAAGCACATAAAGGCCAGATAAGGAACAATGAATGGAAACTGATCAAGGTGGTTGTATAGCATTGAAATGGTGATCAGTGACTGCAGGGATTCTGTGGTGGCTGTAGGTACAAGGACAGGTCATAAAGTTAGTTTGTCAGTGCTTTCATTACTTTGGTTGCTAAACAGGGCAATAATTAAATAAGAATTACCTATATTTTATTTTTATTGATATAAACATTTTTGGTTCTATGAGGACTTTTTACTAGAGTTCAGCAAAATAATGACCAAAGAAATTTCTCTCATTTTTCTTAGCATTATGTTTTACTTGTTTTATAAAATATAAGACTTATATAAACTTGCCTAACACATGAGGAAAACAGGATATTTCCAAAACTACTGAAAATAATTGCAATTGTGGCAAAAATCTGTTAAGCTAAATGGAAAAAAAAAATATGCAAGAGTTTATTTTTGGCAGAAGTAAATAGAAAGTTAATCAGTGACGCTACCTTTGAAATCCACAAATATCTCTAGTTTCCTATAAATATTTGCATGTTTAACAGTCTTGGCAATAAAAACATATTGTTCTGAGCTTGGCTCAAATACTCTGTAGTGATTTCCACCAAATATTTTATACTTTCTGCTTGATTACTGCCATTGTTTTCAAAACAGCATTCTAACATGTAATTTCCTATAAAACAAAGACAAAAAAAGCAGGAAAGTCAGAAGGCACATAGTGTCAACTATGAAATTAGTTTGGATTCAACAGATGTGCATTAGTAGGAAAAACTTTATTTGAATGTATAATATTGCCTGGATCTGTGTAGATAAACAAAACACCCGGATGATTAAAGAAAATAAACCAATGAACTTTGATTAAAAAAATATAGACTACATATTATAGGTAGTCCTCAAATTACAACTGGTCACTTAGTGATTATGTGAAGTTACAACAGACCCTACTTTTGTAACTTACTACTCAGTTTTGAAATTCTGACATTGCCCGTGGTTAGCAATTTATTATGTTTTTTTTGCTGGAAACCAACTTTTACTTCTGGTTTCCAGAAATAAATGCCCTATAGCATTTAACAGTCACTGCCAAAAAGGTCATAAAATTGGGTTGGTCAGGTGATGGCCCGTTTTATGACCATCATGGCTTACAACCATAATTGCCAGGCTCAATTACTGCCGAAAGTTGAGGACTACCTGTAAAGTGGAGTGAAGTAATGGTAAAAATATTTCACATAAATTATACAGGAATTTCTTTGGAACCATGCAAACCCATATTAATCCAATTGGTGAGATAAAACTCATGAGTTAGCTATTTATTCAGAAAAAAAGACAAAAAAACTGGTTGGTAAACTGGTTATACCCTTATGGCAAAAGTACAGAATTTCAGAACAACAAATAGAGAGGTCTTAGTATCTGAGAGAATGCATTTAGAAGAACTTAACAAAAATCGTTCCATGAAAGAAAATCTTAGAAAGTTCACTGTATAATACAAAAGTTGTCTTGTGAAGGACAAGTAGATTCTAGTCTATGCAAAATGGAATCTATCAGAGGATGTTTGCAGGATTCTCTTCTTATATATGGATCCACCTATAAGTAGTTCACAAAGAGCAAACCTCATTATCTGGAATAAAGGTTTTAATCACAAATTGTGAAGTGGTTGATATTGTTGGCTATAAATTGCCATTCCAAATAGGTCATAATTCATTCTGGATTTTCAGAAATACACTCCTCCTTTGATTTAATTGGCATATGGGAATGCTTTAGAATTGTTTTGTTTTTACTATCAAGACTGGATTATTTGGCTGGATAATGAATACATAAGGATTTGCCTATACTGTATTGGAACATATGGATTTTATCCATTATTTTCTGTAGCAATGTTTGCAGATCTCAAACAAAACTGTAGGTAAATAATTGTTACATTTTTCAAGAGTAAGCTTTAAGACATAGAATTATGACCTGGATTGAGACATCCAGAGAAATAGAATTAGTATGAACAAAAGATTCATCAAGCATTAGCATGCTTTTCTCCATTGGTTCTTTTGTTACAGGCCATCATGCACCATGAGGGCCATATGGATGATGGATTGACATTATCCAGATCTCAGCATGAAGAATCACGTACAGCACGAGTAATTCGCAGTACTGTCTTCCTTTTCAACAGGTTCATAAGGTATACATACACTACTCTCTCACTTCCTCTTTCTGTCATATTTAACATTCTGAAGCCAACAGCTTCATAAGATTATTTAGGAGAAGAGTGCATGAATCTTTACAAAACTACATTTCGGATTTGTTTTACTTGAACATGAGATATTTGAATGGTGCTATGTCAGCAATACCAAGTTATATGAAGACTTCTTTATGTAAAGTACTTTGCTGTCCCAAAACAATAAACATATGCTAAATTTTAAAAGAATTATCTTGAAAGCTGCTAACACCAGTTTTATATAACTTTAATATAATTCTTTCCTCACAACTTTTTAGTTTGCCTGCAAAAGTCAGTGTGATATTTGGGGAAAGAAATTACAGCTTTTGTGCTTTTCACATGGAAGACTGCTGCTCCAGTTCTTTGAATCACAATCTGGGCATTAGATTATACTAGATTATCTCCAGAGAAAACTGCTTGGTTTATTTCCAAAACTGTAGATCAGAATTGGACTGGATGATCTTTATACACTTGTTTTACTTAGTGTTGGTTCCTTATTAAAACTGAGACACATATATTTGTTAATTATCTGGTTAAATTGGAATATTGTAATGATAGCATTAAGAAGCAGATGAAAATACATGTCTAATTAGTGGGCTTTTACATTAACCTTAGGGGCCTTGATGCTCTCAGCAAGAAAGCTAAGTCTTCCATAGTTGATTTACCCATTGAATCAGTCAGCCTTAGCCTTCAGGACTTGATTGGTTACTTCCACCCACCAGATGAGCACTTAGAGCATGAAGACAAACAGAACCGACTAAGAGCTCTGAAGAATCGACAAAATCTCTTCCAAGAAGAGGTAGCAGTCTTGTTTTCTTTATGGAAAAAGTTAAAACTATTTTAAATTTGCAGTATCATGGCTACAGGATTTTTAAATTCAGGTTTTTGTTCCAGTCGAGGCAAAACTTGTTAGAATAAAAAGCATCTTTATCTTCTGAGGATTTAATAAATCTGTAATTCCTTCCCTTATATGTTATTTCTATATCAATAAATAAGCTACAAGTACAGGTTACAAACAAGTTAAAACTACAATTAGAATGTCTTATCGTGTCTAGGTTGGAAATTGAGTTTATACTAGGTGTTAGGGTTCCAAGTTTTGTCCCCAATGAAATAAAACTCCGAGGCCTGAGGTTCCTCTAAGTTCCAATTTAGAGATGTCATGCTGGCACATCTGAGAAAACCCGAATCTGAAAGCTTGCAGGTTTCCCCCATCCAACTAACAGTTCACAGCCCTGCCCCACACCCACAAGTTCATCACATAGTCCAATCAACTCTTCACATTCAACTGGATACAATCTCCAGCAGATGCAGGCAAAAGTGTCCTTGAATACGGAATGTTTTTATGACTAACTTTCTAACACTCCAACAAAACCCCCCTCCCAATTTCCCAGGCTAAAATATATGGCAGTTAGGAAACAAAAAGGAAAACTGTCTTCCAAAACTGACACTAGGATTTGTTGGAACCAAGCAAGTCAATATTGTAAGCTACATGATTTATATTGTTTCAGTATACCATCTTTTAAGCTAATCACTTTGTTCTTTTGGGATTCAATAATAAGCCACAATTAATTAAAACATGAAGTGAGTCATTCCAGTGTTTTTCATGCAGACCTGCAAATAGAAGTTGTGAGGTGGGATGACAGAATATGTGAGCTCAAACCTAACACACGCAGTGCTAAATCACACTTTAGGTCTCATTCCATCATAATACTCCAGGAAAACATGAGGAGATTATGAACTGCCTATAATATGCCCATTCTTCAAAATAATGTAAATGTAAAATATTAGAAGTACTGGTATATTAGGTTTGCCAAATATATATGGCTCAATGAGACTCTGTAACCATATGGAATTAATATAGAAATAGAGTGCTTTTAAGACGCTAGCTAAACAATATCTATGGAGAATTGCCGTTTTAAAGATGGATTTTGTCTTAATGCAGCATGACTTACTTCTTCCTAAATATATGAAGATGGGACTATCCTGCTTATAAGTCAATACAGTATTTACCTGTGCCTTTTTCTGCTTCTTGGGACTGTTTGTTTCCCCAAAGCTCAGTTCCTTTATTACCTACATATTACCTAAGTGCAAGTGTAAGTGTGTATACAATATCACATCTAAAAAAAAAAGCTCAGAGATTTTTAACACTGTATGTGTGTGTTGTGTGTATCTGTGTATGTAAATAAAGAGGCAGAACTTTGTGTATTCATTTTATGCAAAATACAAAATGGTTGAGAATAAATACCTCTTTTCTTATAGGGTATGATCAATTTAGTGCTTGAATGTATTGATCGCTTACATGTGTATAGCAGTGCAGCTCATTTTGCTGATGTAGCTGGAAAGGAAGCAGGAGAA